>OX422217.1:242998518-244198518 GCA_949130495.1 Sambucus nigra
GATCCGTTTGCGTCCGATGATTCCCCGTCCAATGGACCGACAAGCGCTTCCGAGCCACATTTGACCCAAAGTTAACTCCCGAACCCAGGAGAGATCCAAAGGATTTTCTAAGGTCTCTGAATTACCTTTCCAACGGTCCACCCCGTGCGCAATTCGAATTAACGGTTTGCACTCTGCGACCAATTTTCTGAAAAGGCCAGAAAGGCACTGCCAAATGGAAGGTCCCAGACCCTGCCTATCGGGAGTGTGCCTAAACACACCTGCCGATTGGCAGGACCAGGGCTATGTCGATCGGCAATGCACTAGGCCTATAAAAAGTAGGTCTTGACCTCATTTGCAAAGGGGAGCCCAGATCTGAAACATATCACTCTCAGCAAATCCAGAAAACCCCTCTTGAAGGCAGCGTGATTTCCACGTCCAAATCCCTTTCCAACCTTCACTTTCATCATCCTTTCCATCAAACTTGGTGAAATAACTACCCTCCATCATCATCCAAGTGCAAGGGTTGCTCTCCAACATTCAAGATCTTCAAGAAGGTCCAATTTTCTCAATTCTCTCCTTAAATTCTCATAAATTCGCATTTACTTGCTTTATTACTTAGCATTTCTATTCTCTCATATCACATATCCTAATATACTTTTTATTTATTATTATTTCACATCTCTTATTTTCAATCAAGTAAAAACCCAAAAAATAAGAAAAAGTGGGTTTGCTCATAAATTCCAAACGGGAATTCTCACACTTTTCTCACAACTAAAACACTTTTTTACACACACACAAACATAAATAAGAGAATCCCCCAATTGGATTTATGGGATAAACACCATCCCTCGTTTTGCATGCGAACTACGTGGACTTTGATGCCTCTATAGGCTACGTAGGCATCTTGGGATTAAATTCGAGATTCGAGTGCTATTTTTACTTTTTCTCTCATTTTCTATTTTTCTCTAATATTAATTCTCTTATATTCTTTATATTTGTTATTAGTAGCGTATTATCCCATATGCGTTATCGTTCCATCGTAACGATCAACGTAAGGATAATCGCATAAATCCTATTTTCTAATATTATTTTTACATTCCTAAGGATGACTCGCTTTATCTCTTCCATGGTACAAGTCGATGACTCCTATCTCCATTATATATACACATGCACACATATCACGGGTAAAATAAGGAAAATAGCAAAAACCCATGAGAGATCGTAAGGGCGGAATGGGTGCCTAACACCTTCGCATTTTGTAACTTAGCCTCCAAACCCTTTTCGAATCATTTTGGTTTCATATGCATCAATATGTCTTTGGATGCTGTCCTTCGGGATGGATCCCTTTCTTTTGTCTATTTTGAGTAAAATAGACTGGCGACTCCATCTCTCTACATTTTTCATCTTATCAACGACGCCGGCCGAAGCGCTCCCAAGAGGGATGCGCTGGACCTAGGATCCTCACGCTAACTGCTTGCCACGAGGATCGAGGATGGCCACAGGTGTTGTTCGAACGAGACTTCTAATGAGTTACTTTTGGATTGTGTATCATTCTCATTTGAAATGTCCTTCGAACGATATTGAAAGTCGTTCGAACGACTGGAGAATTTCTTATATATTTTTTGAAGTTTTTCAAGTAGTTTTCTTTTAACTTCTCACTACTTTTTTCCAACCATTTATGTAGTGCGGGAGTTCGGTTTTTCCAAAGAATTTTTCAAACCTTTAGAGAAAAAATTATCCATAAGAAGTTCATCTATGTTTAAGACTTTTCCATCTTCCAAAAGAGAGAAATTTTTAAGAAAAGTCACGAGTGTTTTTGTTTACACCCAAATATTTTCATGATCCAAGCTTCTACATAAAATATGTTTTAAGATCGGAGTTTTGGCACAGTGTTTGTTCCGTACATTTTTACAAATTATTTCTTGCAAATATTTCCGTGTTCGTTGGTGTACATAATGTGGATTCCGTATGTTTGATGGTAGCATTGCCTATCGATGGACACCGAGACATAGGTGGACTGGTACGTTGTCACTCGGTATAGGTGGAAGGAATGAAGAGTGTCAAGGCTTGCGAGAGCGTCTAGTCGTTGAGTGAGTCTTCTATCATGTCCTTGTATAAAATTCATACTTAGTGAACTTGTGGCTAGACCGTCCGAGGTTTTTCTGTTGTGGCTTTTTGACGTACATTGCAGTGTTGTGGTGGTGTTTTTTATCTTACAAATTATCACCTAGATGCAGGCTAAGAATTAACGAGATAAAATTTGTTTAATTACAAAAATGGTGTAATTGGTGCTTAAGTAAATTGCGTAATGTAATTTATTTTAATTCAAGTTGGAAGTATTAATTTGGAAAATTCATGTTTAGTTTGGCTTGCATAAATTAAAACTTGAATTGAAGTTTTCTTTTTAAGAAGTGAAGATTAGTTTTGAAAGAAATATTAGAAATTCGAAATATTTGGTGAACCATCCCCTGTGAAATTAAAAATTTAGAATTTTTTGAGAACCTACGTACTTTTTTCAAGTGGTATCAAAACATAATATATAATTGTAGGCCCCTTTCAGACAGTATTTATATGATTCGGCCTGAAGCGATATCTACGTCTACAGGTGCAGGTGTTGATTGTATTAGTCTAATGAGCAAACTCCATAGATGAATAAAAGATGAAAGCTCTCAAGTTCTCTCTAGAGTTTGACAATATAACGGTATAGGAAATATATCGAATCTCTTTAATGTATGGGCATGTGTGCTATTTATGGGGTGTTGAAAAAGCGAGAATAGAGAGTGACAGATGCCATGCCATTACACACTTTACATGCTAGTAAAAGAACATCAGAGGAATATTTTCATATCTCCCCTATGTATTTGCACTGCTGACGTCATCTATTCACACAATACATGCTTCCCTTAACGGAGTTACTTAATGATGTTAGCCTGCTATGAGCTAACTAGGTTAAACAAACTGACTAAAATGCTGGGGCCGAGAAAATTAGCTAGGACGACTACATTAGTATCTGAGCCGACCCCATTTATGTGGGTAATGAGTCCAGGTGTCCTCTTTTGATTGGTTCATAAGTCATACCTTATTTAAGGTATAACATCTACCATACGATAATCAATCTTATGTCCTTCACAATGCTAATTTCATTAACAAGTTACTTTAAAATAGATAATGATTATGTTGCAAGCCATATATACGGTTCTATCTTTCGTAAACCAATAATAAGGTAGATGGAAAGATACCATTCGTAAGACATGATTAATAAAACTAATTTAAGGTAAGAGTTATAATATTTTTGTAAAAAAACATATAATAATCATTGCTCAAGCACATGGCGGGTCTCGTCAGCCAACTCTGAACCATCATGCTCTATCATTACCCGGTGATCTACTAGTTCTCAAAATTGGGGTTTTACCTTTGTAAGAGCCTATTTGCTTATAGTTAGGCTAGCATAGTTTTTGGCATATCTCGCTTCTGTTTGATTCGTGCCGATACGAATTTCGAAGATCCAACATCATTTACTTTCTATGAAGGTATAATCCTATTTAAAGTTTAAATTTATTCCTTGAATTTATTTTGCGACATTTATTTTTATTAAAAATGGAACAAGATTTTTTATTTAAAAAATCAAGGCATTTTTCTTTATTTAAATTGTTTCAAAGTTCGTGTATCTCGTTATAACGAGATGGGATTATCATCCTAAAAAGTTTTCTTTTTCGTTCGAAGTCTCATTTGAAGTTTACTTCGGTCGAACATCGAACGAGGGCATACTGTTTTAGGTCATTTGAACTTCGTTCAAATGAGATAGCTTGGTCGTTCGAACGTTATTTATTTCATTCAAACGAACTTTTGCCAGAACTGTTTCTGCATACCTTTAGCAAATTTTTTTAACCTTTTATGTTTGAAATACCTTTTTCATTCACAAATCAAATTGTTAGAATATATTTGTGTGAATCAAGTTTAAAACCTATAGTTTGTATCCTTGAATACACAACCTTTGTGAAGAAGGCATCTTCATGACTGACTTGGAAAATTCGAGGGGATCACCACTGAAGACAAAGGATGAGGCTAAGGCAGAAGGAGGACTCCGATTCTTGTGATTCTTGTGAGGATCATTGCTGAAGGAAAACTGTGATTTTTTTATTCTTGAGAGGATCATATTAGATTCATTTATAAAATTTGTAAGCAACGGATTGTAACCCGAGAAACTATACTACACTCTGGCCAAAGATCCTCCTAAAACTAGGAAAAATAATGAACACCGAGGAAGCATTGGCTGCAAAGCAGAATCTAACCACAAAGACTAAGAAGAAAGATCAGAAGGAGCAGAAGTCGGAAAAGGAAGACAAGCTCAAAAATATGGAACCTATACCTCGTTGAGTGTTATCATTCACTGATAACTTTGACTTTTTTGTGTAGTCGTTATTGCACGCCAAGTCAATCAAAATCTTAAAATACCTATAAAATAATATCAAACTAAGGTGTATAGGTAAGTAAGGGTATTAATCCACATCAAGGGGGTAAGCTAGAGACAAACTCAATTGTAATTCAATTTTCTTTTCTTTTCTTTTTTTTTTACTTTTTCCAATATTAAAACAATTTTGGGTGAGAATGTGAATTAACACTAAACTAAATGGAAGATAAAAAAAAAAACTAACTAAAAATGACTAAAATGAAAAACAAAGTCTAACACAAAAATAAGAGATAAAGTGAGGTAAATAATTGTGAGAACAATCAAGGAGTGGGACTACACCACCAATTTTAGCTATTCTAACTAATTAATTTAACTATTTGAATTTTTCCAAGTTAATATCAAAATTACAAATCAACTCTTATTGCAAGTGTAATTTTAATAGTAATCTTTTAGAAACTTAAGTTTAACCCCCCACATCTCTAGAAAATAGATCTACACTCATTTTAATTAATCTCCCGTTAGGATTGATTTATCAAAATTTATGTAAATCTAGAAAATGAATTTTAGAGTTGAAATTCAAGGAAAAATACCACACTTAAGAAACCCCTATCTCTAGTTCGAATCTAAAATGTGTATTATAACTTAGAATTTCGATTTTCTTTCGAAAATCATTTACCCTCTCTCGAGGTGTAAATTTAAGGGTGAGGGATCAAAATTAATATTCAAATGGAATTTTCAAGTAATCGAACTAATTAAATTAAAATAACCTCAAATAAGGGTTCCCCCCACCCCTTGAAAGGGTATTTAGCCTAACATGATATTAAACATGATAGTCAAATAAACTAGGCAAT
Source organism: Sambucus nigra (assembly GCA_949130495.1). NCBI lineage: Eukaryota > Viridiplantae > Streptophyta > Magnoliopsida > Dipsacales > Adoxaceae > Sambucus > Sambucus nigra. The sequence continues at coordinate 243,003,763 of OX422217.1, forward strand.
TAAAATAAAAGTAGAGAAGAGAACAATCAAACCAAATCTCTTTGAGTGAAATTGAACTCCAATCCTTGAATTTGCAATTTACATCCCTCCAATTTGTGTGATCAAATCAAAATTATATCAACAATCACACTCAAAAATGGATTCTAACTAATTTATTTTTCTCACTAATCTAAAAAAAGTAAAATAAAATAAATTCTAACCTAAAAAAAACTAAACTAAAAATGGTGTTTCTCTCTCTAAAATTGATATGAAAAAGCCTCTCTTCAAAATGGTCTTCTTCTTCCTTAAATAGTAGGCATAGAGCATGGGGTGTAGTTGGAAGAATTAATGTGCAAGATCATGGGGTGTGTGCACATGGGGTCAAAATAGGGAAATGCACAAATGTGCATGGGTTGTATGAGGTCATGTGGATGAGGGGTGAGGGAATAAAAATCAGTTTTGTTTACTGGGCATTTTGGGTATTGGGGTAAAAGATGGTAGTTGAGGGTAAAAAGGGAAAAGGGGTTAAAGGGTCTTAAAACACATGGGTTAAATGGGTTTATGTGGGTTAATTTATTTGTCTTGGTTTGGCTTTGTTTTTGGCAGCTAAAATCATGATATGAATGGAAGAAAAGAAATGGGTCTTTGGCTTTGGAAGGTTCAAATCGGGTTGAGATTGTTGGTTTCTGATATGGGGAAGGTCATGGGTTGAGGATAGAGGGTTAAGGGTCTGCGGAACATGGCAGGGTCGCGGGTCTATGTGGGCTGCTAGGCACCGTCGCCTTTCGCTGGAGGGTCCGGTTGGTTTTTGCCTGAACTGGCTTGGGTTTCGGGGTATGAGATGGGGGGTGACGAGCTCGGTTAGGGTCGGAGCTGTCGGTTAGGGTCGGGCGGCGCCGAAGGGAAGAGCATAGGGTTGGAGTGGGTACGCAGAGGTGGGGGGTTTGAGATCAGGTAGAATGTCGGGTATGGGTTTGTTGTGTTTTGTTTTAATGGTGGTGAGAGGTTATGGAGGTAGAGGGGAGAGAAATGGGTGTTTGGTTAAGGTGGAAAGAGAAGAGAGAGAGAGAGAGGCGAGAGGTTGAAGATGAAGGTGAGGGGGTTAGTATGTGAGAGGGTGTATGGCAGTTAGGTGAGGGTTAGGGAGTGTGACACCCCGCCTAATTAAATATCGGGCGATCACTCCTTTATTAAATTAAATCAAGGTGAACAGTTTGGTTCATTCTTAGCATCACTGTCGTAAAAATAAACTTTCAAATTTAACACCCTAAATAATTAAGCTAAGTGTCAAAACCATATTTAAACATTACTTTCCAAATTTTTATTTAAAGAAAATGATTTATTTATTTATTTAACCACATTCAATAAGTAAGAATCACACCACATTTAAATTCTGCAACATAGTCCAATTAATTTAATACACTCGTCAATCGAATGTCAACATATGAAATCTAAAGTCACACATCCAAACTGAATAAATCCCATAGTAACAATACTGGAAATAACTTAAATACAAATGTCCAATAACAACGGAATAATGGAAAGATCTACACATGCCCAACTAGATGAAAGTACTAAGAATGGATCCGAATGAACGAAATCGTCTAATCAAGAGACCTGCAACTCCCACCTAAGCTGCAACGCGTTCCTTCCAAGAGATCCTAAGCAAGACGCCCCTATGGCTGGGCACCTTTAATACATACATATATATACAAGAGAGAGAGAGAGAAAAAAAACGGGTCAGAGCCCGATAGTGTGTATGATTTAAAATCAAGTATTTAAATTGATACAGGCCAATGCAACAACATATTAGAGCGACACTCTCTTGAGAAATTCTCACCTCTCTTCTAATGTGCACGCCTATCGTACTAACCTTCCCAACGGTTTATCTTATCATTTTATCATACTAACCTTCCCAATAATTTAGCTTATCTTAACTTACTCATAAGATTTCAAAACCGAACAATATCATTGTTTAAAAAGGATACTTCCAATTAGCAGCACAACTCTCGTTTTAGCTTTATTAATTTATAAAGTTTCCCAGTGTCATATTATACTTTCACAAAACAAGTATTTACTATTTGAGTCATCAACCATGTCCTACTTATCCAATCACAGTAGGAAGTTTCAAATTTCCTAATCTCATATATATATTAACTACTCGTGTAATATATATAAAATAACAGCACCCCAAATAAAACTATGGTGCGTGCATACTTCTACTATCCAAACCCCATACCACTCATATCAAGGGGAATACAAATTCGGAATCACTCTCGAACTGTATTAACACATACACAAACAATATCGAGGCGAAGCATAGATTCCAAGTCTCTAAGAGGATGGCACATACTCGCGTCTCTTAAGACCGTCTGAACTATCAATTCGATAGCCTGTACCAAGGATATATATCTTCTAGGGTACAAGTCAATATCCCCCATAAAGGTCCCATCGAGATAAGACTGTCCCAGCGCGGTAACCTCAAGGATAACAAGTAGCGCGGTATGTTTTTCACATGTATATAATATATGTACACACACTCATATAAATATACCACTTTTATCATATTAATATAGGTTCCTCTCGTCACCCATAATTACAACATTTATCCTTAATTTCACATTATTAGTATTACGTATAAGGTTTCATCTCTAACCTTAACTCGAAGGGTTTTCTCACTTAATACGTGACACTCGTGGACTCTATGCTTCCAAGTAGAAAATTCAGTAGGTATACCTCTATTCACTATCGTAGCTATTCGCCGTAATCTCTCACTTGAAATATGTAGTTTCATCGTTTATTATATAATTATCCCAAAAGCAAAATTCTCGTCTTATAATAAAGTTCCCAACACTTATTCATATGTCCTACTGGTCTTTCCTATTTCCTCAAATTTTTTATTAAGAATACCCAAGAATTATTTCACGATAAATTTAATTTAACTAATTAAACTAGGGAAATAGGAGTCTGCCAGGAGGGGTCGATCGATCGAGGTCTGGGACTCGATCGATCGAACCTTCGATCGATCAAGCAAGTATTTTGATTTCTGCAGAATTGCAGTTACGGGTTCTACCATCTACCTTCATCCAAATCCATATTTTTCAACTCCAAACGTCCCAAAAATTCTACTACTAACATTATAACATTATACCAGATGTTTTTCAACGTAAAGCATGTGTATTTCTATCATTAAACATGGATAATCAACCCAAAATCTTATCTAATCATCAAGAACCCTAGAGTTTTCTTAATCATGGTTCTAATCTGTTTTTACCAGAATTTCCTTCTAATACATCATCAAAATTTCGTGGGTTATTCTTCTACATCACAAAAAATTTCTAGAATAAGGTTTAAGTCTTTACTACATGCAAATTCCTATCAAAATTTAGGTTTTCTTCCATATATTTCATCCCTAATCATTCCTAAACTAATATGGAAATTTCACCAACGAAAATAGCAAGATAAACACTTGCCTGGGATTTTTGGTATTCTGATTTACGGCTGATTTTGGTATGGTTGCGTTCCTCGTCTCGCGATCTACGCATCGGTGGTGGCGGCGGCGCAAACCGTTGTGTTTTGGGCCTTGAAATTGCTTGAGAGCTCTCTCCTCTCTTCTTCAATGGCCGTTCTAGGTTTTGGGAATTCTAACCCTAGGTGACAACCTCAATATCAGATATAGTCCCTCTAATTTTCGTGGGTTTAATTACCCATAAATGTAAAATGACCAAAATGCCCTCCCGGGTTACTAATTAGGCCTAAAAATGCCCCGAGACCCAAACTACACCCCCGGGTAAACTTTTCTAACTATCTCGACCCTTTCGGACGCGTTGGCGCACTCAAAACGACCATACAGGCAACTTATAAAATATTCACTTTTTATTTATCAAAATTTAGTCCCGATGCGACACGAGCACGTTCCGACTTAAATTTCCGAAATTGTCATTTAACTCACTCATGACATTCAATATAACCAATATAATATATTACTTTGCTCATTAGTAATATTCAACAAATTTCCCATAATTACTAACTCTCGTCACGTTAATAATTATAACATAATTAATTTCCGAATTTTTATTAAATAATTCATTCACATTAACTTTAATAAATCCCCAAATTAATATAGCATAAAAATACGAGGTATTACATACTTCCCCCCTAATAACGGAATTTCGTCCCGAAATTCGAAAAATAAGGCATACCTGGTAAAAACAACTCTGGATATCTCTCGCGCATATCTGCCTCGCGCTCCCAAGTGGATTCCTCCACATTATGATGCTCCCACTGGACCCGCACAAGTGGAACTATCTTCGACCTCAATTACCTCTCACTATAGTCTAGGATAGCCACTGGTCTCTCCTCGTAAGAGCTATCAGGCTGTAAGTCGATCTCATCTATCGCAATATGAGTATGGGCCATATCATCCCGAAGATATCGTCTCAACGACGAGATGTGGAATACATCGTGGATGCGATGTAAATGTTCTGGCAGTCCCAACCTGTATGCAACCGGCCCAATCCTCTCGATGATGGGAAATGGTCCCACGTACCTCGGAGCCAACTTTCCCTTCTTCCCGAACCTCATCACTCCCTTCATAGGAGATACGTGTAATAACACTTGGTCCCCCACACTAAACTCCCGGAAGAACCGTTTCGCATCGCCGTAGCTCTTCTGCCTGTCCTGGGCTATCCGAGTGCGACTCCTGATCATCTTAATCCTCGCGGAGGTCTCCTGAATCACATCTGGTCCTAGAAACTTGTTATCCCCCACTTCGAGCCAACAAGCTGGGGAACGATAAGGCCTGCCATACAAAGCCTCAAATGGAGCCATACCAATCGTGAACTGATAAGAGTTATTATAAGCAAACTCTACCAGTGGAAGATGTGGATCCCAACCTCCTCCAAAATCGAGAACACACATGCGTAGCATATCCTCTAACATCTGATTAGTACGCTCTGTCTGTCCATCTGTATGTGGGTGGTAAGCTGAACTCAACCTCAACTCAGTACCCATAGCCTCCTGAAAGCTTTCCCAAAAATGTGACACGAAAATCTTGTCCCTATCTGACACAATATTCAGGGGCACCCCGTGTAATCTGACAATCTCAGCGATGAACAACTGAGCATACTGACCCGTGGTATAATCTGTCCGCACCGGCAGAAAATGAGCCACCTTGGTCAAACGGTCAACAATCACCCAGATAGAATCGTGGCCCCGCTGTGATATAGGCAACCCTGTAATAAAATCCATGGAAATACTCTCCCACTTCCACGCGGGTACTTTCAATGGCTGAAGCAATCCTGACGGTTTTTGGTGGTCCACCTTTACCAGTTGGCAGGTAGAACACTTGGACACGAACTCGGCGATGTCCTTCTTCAGCCCACTCCACCAGTATTGTCGCCTCATATCCTGGTACATCTTATCGCCTCCCGGATGTACTGCAAATCGGGACCTATGAGAATGAGTCATCACTTCATGACGTAATTCTTCTCCTTCTGGAACCACCAATCTCCCATTAAACCGCAAACCTCCATCAGAACTAACAGAATAGGACTCAGCACCCTCGGCTAGAAGTTGCACAATCTGCTCCTGGCAAAACGGGTCTGTGGTCTGTGCCTGTATCACCCTCGTAACAATCTCGGGTGTGACTGACATCACGGATGTGAAGGAACGTGCTATTGCGTCCTGGTGACCCAACTCCTTCCATTTTGCTTTCCAGACGTCTACTACTTCGTCTACCGGTCTACGACTCAACGCATCAGCAACTACATTGGCCTTTCTCGGATGATACTGTATGTCGAATTGGTAGTCCTTCACAAACTCTAGCCATCTGCGCTGACGCATATTCAGCTCTCGCTGAGTGAACAGGTACTGCAACGACTTGTGGTCTGTGAACAAACGGAATTTCTCTCCCAACAAATAGTGCCTCCATATCCTCAATGCAAAGACAACCGCTGCTAACTCCAGGTCGTGGGTGGGGTAATTCTTCTCATGCGGCTTAAGAAATCACACGCTTTTTTTGAAATCAACTTATGACTTGAAATCACACGGATGACATTTTACATTTGAAATCACACGCTTTTCTAAAAAATGATGGATGATATATGAATGGAGTGGGGTATATGGATAATGTGGAAATATGTGAATATTAAAGAATAATGGATTGTAATGGGGAAAACCTAGTGATTGGGACAAATATCAAGACATGTGTTTCTTACAACTCGAAAGTGATGTCATTTTTAGTGATCAAACCAAAATTTAGTGAAGGATAATGAGATCATACAACAATTAAAGTGCGGACCCAAAAGAAGTTGAATCAACTTATGACTCGGAGATTGCGTAAAACTCTCTGAAAGGTGAAAGGCACGAATCTCACAAGCTAAAGTCTTTACTAGTGATTCTTAAGGTTTTCTTTAGAATTGTAATACTCTTCAACTCTAAATCGTATTGACATGATACATGCATAAATTTTGTTGAGTCTAGAAATTCATAGTGCAAAATGCCTAGATATGCAATACATAAGCCATTTAAAAAAAATATAAATCCTCTAGCTTGATTCCTAGACTTAAAAAGATGGATGATTAAAAATTCACATCAATAAATGAGATGAAAGAAACTGCATGAAATTTTAAAAATCGGGTTTAAAAATCAATTTTTTTTCAAAAGAGGTACGATTTTGATAAAATTCCCCACCCCCAAACAAAAAGGAACATCGTCCTTGATGTTAAGTAAAATGATTTTAAAATTGAGAGCATAAGGTGGAAAGAGATTACCAGAAACAACCGATAATGAAATGGACAGAGGTAGCCAAGAATAAACTTGAATAAATGATTAGAATAAAGAAAAAAATGTGTACGAGTCTAAAAACATGATAAAGCATTGAGTGGTGTGACACACCACCCCTAAACAGGATGAGACAAGTATATGAAACAACGGGCTGCCTCCCGGTAGCGCTAAGTTTAATGTCTTCAGCCAAACCGAAGGGATCTCACCATAAAGATAAGATCTATGAAAGTGTGGGGTGACCGAAAAATTAGGTGATGATAATCACCCCCAAACAAGACTAAAGCGTCAGTCTTGTTGGATAGAGGCTAAAATGGATCAATACACTTGTATGGCAAAGTGCATCACGCGATGCAAAGCATCGGTGGACCATGGACGGATGGATACTAAAGTAATGATGAGAAATGCATGGAAGAATAAGCATCGATCACGGGCCTTATTGAGCCAAAAGGTGAGGGCAACAAGGGCCCTGTAAGCATGGTGCTTAAGTTGGTAAGGGAAGCAAAATGGTGTGGAAATAGTGATGGTGTGGGGCTCATAGAAATGACACGACCATTCTATGAGTTGGAGATGATAATGATCGAGTCGTGACACATCAGGGAGATATCGAGGGGAAAAATCAACACCACAAGAGAGTGGCGGGCAAGGGGTGACAAGCTCGGTGTCACAGAAGTGGAGAGTAGCACAAAAAATACTCTCATTAATGGTGGAGGGTCGGTTTAAGGAAGGACCTAGATAAACATAGGTGAACTGTTGGGGAATAATGACTAGGTCCAAATAAGGTGGTGGTGAATGAGGTGGAATAATGGGTGGGTCGGGTGGGATAAACGGTGGATCAAATGGGATAAATAGCGGTGGAAGATGATCCAACTCAAGCGTGGGAGACACACACTCCTCATGAGTCTCAGAGTGATCCTCAAGGGCACTCGCAGTTGGAGGTGTGGAAATAAAAGAGTGAGTGATCAACTTCTCCACAAGAGTAGCATCAGTGAATGTGGTGGGTGGGTAGTACGAGGCGCCAAGCTCAGAGATAGAGGGATCAGTAGAAATATCGAGCTCAAAGGGAGATGTGCATAATGGGATATCATCCATATCCGGATAAGTAGGAACTATCACGGATCGTATCTCGGGAAAATGGTGAGCACTCATGGAAATTAAACACAATAAGGATTTATGATGGACAGAAAGCTTGAAGGCACCCGCTAACAAGAGAGATAAATATTATGAATTCCTCAAGGACCATGGTCATACAATAGATAATTACATCGCTCTGAAAAATGAGGTAGAATCTCTCATTCGCCGAGGCAAATTGAATAAGTTTGTTGACCAGCGAGAAGGCAGAGAAGAAAGAGGAAGGTAAAATTCTCTATAAAAGCCCAAAGATAGCAGGAAGAAAAATCATAAAGATGATTATAAGGATGATCCCAACCTATCGAAGAAGCCCAAGCATCCAGAACGTGAGGTACTATGATCAGTTTTGGTTCATTTAATTATCATGTAATTATTGGTGGCGATGCAGGAGGAGGCGATCACACTACCGAAAGAAAATCTTACTTGAATGAGGCCTAGGCTTGTTCTTATATACAAAAATCAATTTGAACGAAGATGATTAGCCCAGGAAGGTCAACAAAGACAAATTAGTAAACGGATTTTCCAAAAACGACCTCTCTGGGGTACTTTATCCCCACGATGATCTATTGGTCGTCAAATTCAGGATCCACGATGCTCTCATAGCTAAGGTTTTGATTGATAATGGGAGCTTGATAGATATTATATTTTACCCTTGCTTTCATAGTTTAGACTTGAAGCTCAACCAACCGGAATCCCACTAGTGAAAAAGTTTACCCTCTTGGGACAGTCAAGCTAGAAGTATTGGTCGGCACCTGGACGACAAGTCGTACTGAGAAAATACGTGCACTACATTATGACAATACATTATGACGTGCACTACATCTAAGGACGCATGAGATATCCTCCAGTTGAAAAATGAGGGTACTAATGCTGTATTTGTGTCTAATTTTCAAAATTTGACCACCCAATTTGAGAGCATCACTATGTTAGAGTCTGGGAGTTTTAATGAATTATATGCTAGGTTGTTGGACATCATAAACACTAGTTTTAATTTGGATGAGAAAAATCCCGAGGTTAGGGTCGTTAAACTGATTTTGAGGTCACTCCCTTCTCGATTTATTGCCAAGGTTACGATTCTTAACTCTTTACGGATTTTAGAAACTCTTAGGTCAGAAGAACTCGTAGGAGACCTTCAGACTTATGAGATATATATGTTCCCTAAAACCATTAAACCTAAGGATATCGGAGAAGCTTTAAAGACTCAAGCTAAGAAGAAGAAAAAGGAGAGAGTTTGTGAGTCTGAATCTAAGGGAGATTTTGATGTTGATGATTTGGCCTTGTTTGCGAATGTTTTTAAAAAGTTACACAAATTTTCTAAAGCAAATTCTTCCAATAAAAAGGTTTTTGAGAAAAATAAAAATAAGGATGAGGTTAAGGATAGTGGTGAAAAAGAGGAAGAGATAAGGTGTTTTGAGTGTGAAGGTAAAGGAAAAAAGTCATATGAGGGTCCCACTATGCGAAAGAGAAAGGGAAAGGAGATTACAAATAAAGTAGCTCTTAGCGATAGTGACATCGATTCGGTTGATGCAGGGGGAGAATCACCACATGAACCGTGCGTTGCGTTCATGGATAGTCATGTGAGTACTTCTAAATTTTTCCATAACGATGAGGACATATGTAAACGTGAGAGGCTCGATGATGTTTTTAGTCTTTCGGGAGATAGTGAGCGTGAGGATGGTACTTTGAGTGAGGGAGAAGGGGATATCCAAAAAGATTTTAGTGATTTGTACACCGAGACGTTGAAAACCAAAAAGTTAAATAAGGATATGCCTCTTAAGGTGTTAGATTTGGGGAAAGAGGTGAAATTTTTTAGGGTGTGAGGCGTCGGCAAGTCAACTCGCGAAGGTGAAGATTTATTGGTGTGAGAAGCTGGTCGTCTTAGGCTGGAAAAAGAGTGAATTGACCACTACCATGGCTAGTCTTACGAAAGATCTTCAATTTTCATTGGAGGGTCCTGAGAAACTTGAAGCCCGTGTATCCCAACTCGAGAGAGATCTCGAATGTGTCTGGAAGGTCAAAATTACTTTAGAGGACACATATAAGAAGGTAGGAAAGATGCTCCTCAGTCCCTCTTTGGATAATATTGAGAGGTTAGGAATAGGTTATGACGGTGCATTCACTTCCCATGTAGTACCCGAACCAGTTTCCAAGTTTGGGTTAGATCCATATGGCCCTCGACCTAACCCACCTAGGCGTCCGAGTTCACGTAGGAGAGCTCGTCCTAGACATTTTAAGAGAGGTGGACCAAAGCCCATGTATGTTTGTTTCCATTTCAAACAAATAGGTCACCTTAGGGATTTTTTCTTTAAGTTGGGGAGAGTGTCTCATATGTATCTTCCACGATATGCTACTACACGAATTTTCGCACACACTCCCCCACATGTTACTCTGCATGATCTTGCACATCACACAAGAGATTTTGAGAGTTTTTGAGAGCAAGTAGAGTATTTATTAAAGACATCACAAGATTTGTGTAATACCCCGTATTTTTATGGCTTTTAAAATTGGGAATTTATTAAATTTAATTTGAAATATTAATTTAATTTAATTCGGATTTTTTTAATATTTACTAGCGTGACGTGAGTTAGTAATTATTGAGAATTTGTTGAATATTGCTTGATGAGTAAAGTAATACATTAGATTTATTTTATTAATATTGTCACGAGTTAATAAAATGGAAATTATGAAAATTTAAGTCGGGACGTGCTTGTGTCGTGTCAGGACTAAATTATTATAATAAAAGTGAATATATTATAAGTCACCCATATGATCGTTTCGAGTGTTCCAAAGTGTTCGGAAGGGTCGAAATAGTCAGAAAAGTGTACCCGGGGGTTTAGTTTGGGTCTCGGGGCATTTTTAGGCTTAATTTACATCCCGGGAGGGTATTATAGACATTTTGTATTTTTGGGTAATTAAACCCACGAATTTTCTTAGTATACACTAGCCATTTGGAGTTGTCTCTTAGGGTTAACAAACACAAAACCTAAATCCAGCCATTAGAGAAGAAGGTGAAGAGATTAGAGAAGAAGGTGAAGAGTTTCCAATCAATCCAAGGCCTAGAACTCACCCGATTGCATCGCCACCACCACCAAAACGTAGATCGCACGACGAAGAACGCAACCATATCATTTTCATCAACAAATCAGACCCTTGAATCCCATGCAAGTATCTATCTTGCTGATTTCTAGTTGGTATTCCTTCCATGTTAGTCTAGGAATGAAAATCATATATTTTAATTGAAGAATTATATGTTTTGGAAGAGAATTTATGTGTTGTAGGGAGAATCCATATAGTCTGAAATCGTAATCATATGTAGAGGATTACCCACGAATTTATTATGATATTTGGGAAGGAAATCTGGATTAAAATAGAGGTTTGTGATTATTCATGCAAAATTTTGTTTTATAAATAAATTTGAGATTAAACACCTTTTTGATTGATTCGTTAAGGATTTATTGATGTTGTTACGTTAGAACTTGTTTATATACATTGCTTATACGTTTGGATAACTTGGTTGGGAGTTTGGGATGAAATTATAGAGGTTTGGAGGGGTTAGAATGGTTGAACACGTAGGTTGAAAATTGTAGAAAACTGGGCAAGAACTGCTTGATCGATTGATTGACCAAGAGCATCGATCGATCCCATTCCTCGATCGATCGATCCTTCCTGGAAAACTCCATGTTTTCCCCTTTTTGTTTAATTAGGATAAAATATGTGGGAACCCTTGAATATCTTTTAAACAGTATAATGGGTTATGAAGAGAACCAATATGGTCTAAGTAGACTTCGTTGAGTGAAATTAGTATGGGATGAAATTGTGGGTTAATGGGGAGTTATTTATACATTGGAAATTGTGCGTACGTTTACTAAAAGATTGAGACTCGTGAAAGATTTAGACTAGAAGGTAAGTGAGGGTATACCTACTGAAATTTATACTTAGTGAGAGAGAATACTTCGAGAGATGAGAAGTAAGTATGAAGTAAATTATAAATGAGAATAAAAGAGACGAATCCGTTATGCGGGGTAATTGAGTAAAATATGTGCTAAGAACGGATGATAATAATTATGGGTAGTGGGTGAACCTAATTTGGAAAATGTGAATATCTATTTATATGACTGTGTGACTGTGCATATATTATGTATCTGTGTAAAAATCATACCCGGGCTACTTGCTATCACGGAGGTTTTCGCAATGGGATGCTCTTATCTCGATTGGACCTTTATGGGGGGATATTGACTCGTACCCTAGAAGATAGTATTCCAGATACAGGCTATCTAAAAATGATAGTCAAATGTCCTAAGAGACGTGAGGGTATGTGCTGACATCTTAAGATTCGGAACAATGCTTCACCTCCATTTGTATGTGTATTGTGTTGGTACAGTTCGAGAGTGATTCCGAACTAGTATTTCCCTTAGTATGAGTGAAACGGGGACTTGATAGCGGAGTACGCCAGCACCATAGATTTATGTGGGGTGCCGATAGTATATATATTTTTTATGAGTGATTGATATATATATATATATATATATATATATATATATATATATATATTCTTATATGTAGAAACTTTATACTGTGTGTATAAGTAGTTAAGTAATGAATAAATGCTTCAGCTTTATAACAAGTGTTCGTAAATTTTGTAATGGTAACTAAGTGGTTCTAAGCAACGTAAGAATATGGAAGAGAATGATTTTCTAAAACTAAATATTATGGCCTTAGTACTTCTCAGGATAGAACTTTATGGGAGAATAAGTTAGATAGACTTATGTGATCAGTAGTACGGTAGGCGTGCACACTAGATGAGAGGTGATAATTCTCAAGAGAGTATCGCGCACTAACATGGTGGTTATATTAGTCAGTAAGCATTTTAAATACTTGCTAAACTATTTTTAAAACTGTTTTACACTCGGGTTCTGACCCATTTTCTGTCATTTCTCTCTCTTGTATATATATATATATATATATATATGTATTATAGGTGCCCATCCACAGGAGCGTCTTGCATAGGTTCTTTGGATTGGACGTGTTGTAGCTTATGTGGAAGTTGCAGGCCTTTTCTTTAGACGACCTCGTCATTGCTTATGTTCTTACTTTAGATCTGCTTAGTTAGGGCATGTGTCGCCCGATTTCCTATTCCATTTGGATTTTGTCAGAGATTTATGTTCATTTATATTTCCGGTATTCAATAATCCTTGGGAGTTAACTATTGTCAAGATGATTTCATTTATGGTTCTTAAACTTGGTTTGGATTATCGAGATGGCTTAATTCTTGTGTGTTAATTGCCATCCTTAATATTTATGTGATTCTTAAACTGCTGGTTATTAATAAGGTTTTTGTAATGGAATTTAATAAAATGAAAATAAGACTTTAAATTGTTTTAACACTTAGCTTAATTATTTAGGGTGTTCAAATTGGAAATATTATTTTACGACAGTGATGCTGAGAATGAACCAACCGTTCACCTTGACGTAATTTAATAAAGGACTGATCATCCGATATTTAATTAGGCGGGTGTTACAATTTGATGGATGCTTTTCATAAGATGTCATCTCCTTTAGAGAACTCCCCTGGGCCTAATGATTGAGGTTGAGACTTGTTTGCTAAAATATGATGTTTTTCATACTCATGTCATATATCCCTATTGCTAGATTGTACTATCCTTGTATTTATATTTTTTATTTTGATATATTTTGCGAAAAAACTTAACAAAGAGTTGTGTATTTCTTGAAATTGTTAGAAAAATACAAAACGATTTTCGGTATATTTTGAAGAAAAAGGTGAAAAGGGCAAAAAGATTTTATTTTTGATAAAATTCATGAAAAATGCAAAAACAATTTTGTATTTTTTAACACCATATATGGATGAACATTAAAGATGTCCGAGTCACCCATTCATTCCATATCCACGTGACTATTTTTTAGTGTTTTGAGACGTGACATCATTTTATTTTTGTGCTTTATAATGTGTGGAGCCATTAAGATGTGAAATTATGACTACTTGCTACATGTTTGACTCTTTGTCACCTTTCATGCACACGAACACAAACTTATTTGAATGTTATACAGTTATACTTACCTTTCACGTGTCGATTGTAGTGTTTTCTTCTCAATCCTACTTTTAAAACGAACCAAGTGTGAAAATGAGATGATAAAAGTAATGCAAGTAAGAACCATTCCCTGGATTGAAAAAATATATAAAATCATTTATCTTGTAAATTTGGTATATTTTATGCAATGGAATCGGGCTGCGAAAGACATGTTGGCTTTGCGTGAAAAGTCACATTTGATAAGAAAAGAGCCAAAAAGATTAAAGGCACATAAAAACAGAAGTGCCCGGATAATTTCTAAGAACATTGATGCTTCGCTACAGACGAGCATTAATTTCTTCAAATAAATTTGAGAGAAAAAATTCAATATGTGAATTTTGAGGGAGTTAAGTCGAAGATCAATGGGTTTACACGTCTTTAAAAATCTCATAAAACATGAAATAGTTTTGGACGTTATTGGTGTGAAAATCACTTATGATCTTGATTAGTTGAATAAGTTAAGTCGATTTCAATTGAGTTCACCACTTTTACACCTAAGGTAGAAATTGAGCTCTTGCGTTAGTGGTGTCTCATTCCTTTGTGCAAATTTGTTATGTTTGTTTACCTTGGTTAACCTATAGAATGTGTTCACATCCGTGTATTCCGTTTTCATGATTCAATTATTTTTGTGTTTCTCCATGGTGTATTGCATTTGTAATTTTTTTTCACTTGAAAAAATTGAAAAGTTTCAAAAATAGTTTGTGGCGCCTTTGAGATTATCAATGCATGATTATTCATTCATATTTTTTGTGATGATAACTTCTTATTATTAGTGATGTTACCAATTTTTCATGATTAGTTTCTACTCGTTGTCTATTTTGGATAAAATAAAAGGGATAGAACAAATTACGGGGGAGATTACATGAGTTTGATTTATGGGGAAAATTTATCTTTATGCATTTTATTTTATATTTCAAACTCGATGCATCACGAGGAATATACTTTATTTCATGTGTTTAGATACTTTTGGAAGATCATATTTGGATTACACGCGATGAAGACAAAGTGCCCAAGGGAAGTCGAAGACGAAGGGAAGATTTGAAGACTTTTATTTTGATTACATCTTTATCTTGTACCTATCCATTTTAGGGTTTGGGAGGGTATTATGATATTGTATTTGTCTTAGGGGATTTCTTTTGTAATTTGAATTTTGGTTTTATGTTTGTATCGAAATACCCAAAAAAGGGGAGATCAGTATTTGAATTTTAGGGTTTGGGAGGGTATTAGGATATTGTATTTGCTCATCGCTTAGGATAGCATAGTTTTTGGCATATCCCGTTACCATTTAATTCGTGAAGACATGAAGTCCGAAGATCCGTAATCTCTTACTTTCTATGAAGGTATAATGCTATTTAGAGTTTAAATTTATTCCTTGAATTTATTTTAGGATGTTTATTTTTATTAAAACTGGAACATGATTTTTTATTTAAAAAATCGAGGAATTTTTCTTTATTTAATTTTTTTCAAAATTTATTGTATCTCGTTCAAACGAGATGGGATTCTTGTTCTAATGAGTTTTCTTTTCGTTCAAAGTCTCGTTTGAAGTTTACTTCGACTGAACATCGAACAATGGCATACTGTTTTAGGTCGTTTGAACTTCGTTCAAATGATATAACTTGGTCATTCGAATGAGATTTATTTCATTCAAACGAACAACTATTCTCGTTTGAACGAGCTTCAAAATTTGTTCGAGCGAGTCGTCGCCTAAAAAATTGTGTTTGTTAAGGCTTTTGCTAGAACTGTTTTTGCATACCTTTAGTAAAAATTTTCAATCTTTCGAGTTTGAAACCCCTTTTTGATTCAGAAATCACATTCCCAGAATACATTTAAGTGAATCAAATATATTTAAGTGAATCAAGTTTAAACCCTATAATTTATATCCTTGAATACACAATCTTTGTGGAGAAGGCATCTCCATGGCTGACTTGTGAAACCCGAGAAGATCACTACTGAAGACGAAGGCTGGAGGACTGTAGTTCTTATGATTCTTGCAAGGATTATTGCTAAAGGAAGACTGCGATTTTGTGATTGTTGAGAGGATCATAGTAGATTCAAATATAAAATTTGTAATTAACAATTTGTAAATTTTATAAAGTGAATAAGAAGTTTTACTCGAAAGATTTTTATTTTTTACCTTTTGATTGCATGCGTTCTTGATTTATGTTTTGAATCACATAGTTGCATGTTCTAGGGCTAATCGAATTAAAATTGATATGGATTATTATTTTAATTTAATAAGTTAAAACTATTAAATAATTAAACACCCTTCGAAGCTTAAGAGTTTATTGGGAATCAAATAACCCATATGTGAAAGGGGGAGACGAAGAAATAAATAGGTTCATCGGGGTAATGAAAAGAGAAAAAGGAAAATTGAATAGGGTAATGAATAAAGAATAAGGAAAATTGAATCGTTCTTTAAAGTACGTGGTGCGCGATGTTATAATAGAAAATGAAGAAAATTAAAGTCACATATCTTAAAAACTTCTCTCTATTTACCGAGAGAACTCAATCCCCCTCTCATATAATTGGAGGTTCATGACCTTTGATTGGAGGTTCATGACCTTTGAGATTGCGAGTAAATAGACGTATTTGACAATGAAGGGGCTTGCGATGATTGATGCACAATCGAAGGGGTACGAGGGAGTTGGAAACAAACGAGGGAGAGGAAGAATGAGACACAAAAAAAGGGAAAGGTCCTGTGATGATGAAATAGAAAAGATGCAATGAATTAATAAGAAGAGTAGTAAAAATGAGAGCACGCGGGGCGGACCCACCCCATCCCGAAGGGGTGCGGCCGCCCACACAATATTTTCATAATATTTTGCTGTGTATAGTGTAGAAAAAAATTATGTACCAATGTGTAAGTTGTTAAAGCTTTGGGGGCGAATATCAAATTTATTAAAAACTTAACCTAACTTAACTTGTTAAAAGATAAGGGTTTCTTGTTCTCTTTCTATTTGTTTTTCAGCCATTTCCCCCACTCTCCTCTCCTCGCCCTCTCCTCCCTCTCATCTTCTTCTATCCTTCTCCCTTGCGGACCCTGTATGCTCTCTTTCTCGCACACAACCCTGCTCTGCCACGCGCAACAAGCAGCAAGTGCAGACCAGGAGCTCATGTTCCTCCCTCTTTCCCCGTCCTCCTCCCACTTCCTCCCGGCTAAGCAAGCAGGTAATTTTTTGTTTTCTTGATTTATGTTATGAAACTTTTATTTGTTGTTGAGTTATTGGTGAAATTTTAAGTTGTTGATTTGTTCAGTTTGATTTGTTGCTCAAATTGGATATTGTATAAAATTTTACCAGTTAATTTGTTCAGTTTGATTTGTTGCTCAAATTTTATTAATTGTTAACTTTTAAATATTAGTTTGCTAGGACCAATGTTATTAAGTTTGCATTATTGTTTAACATTTGAAATAATATTAGGTCTAATGTAAATATTTCAAACGAATTTTTAGGGTCATGGAAAATACTTTAAATGAAAAAGAGATGATGAAACTTATTCTGAACTTGAAGTGCAATCACGAAATGTGGGCTCAAATAATGTGCTAATGGAAGAAAAAATACAACCTTAGTTAACTAACATTTTTAGGGTTAAAAATTTCAAAAGAAAAAGTAAAAACAACTCAAAATATTTTGCCTCGGGACCTCTCGCCCCCGAACCCCTGTGTTTCGTCAAAATTTCCGCACCCTCTTACTCAAAATCCTGGGTCCGCCACTGAGAGCACGTAAAGAAATAGGGACAATAGAGACGAATGATGCTGTTGGCATTTGTGGGTATGTGCTGAAATAATTTTGCTTGTTTGGCTTTAAAACAGTGGAGACGGACCGACGGACTCGAAACAACACATTGTTATATGTGCGTGAATTAATTTCTTAAAAGTATTTTTAAATCAAGTTATGGAATCCTTAAAAATATCTAAAAACACACAAAATTGCGAAAACAATTTATAAATCCACTTTTTAATACATAAATAAAATGAAACTATTTATCCTACACATTTTATATATTGCCCATCATTTAATGCACGTGAAACATAAAAACTTAACAAGTATAACAATACTTTTTTAAAAATATATCAAATTATTCATTATCTATTTGTGGAACTATTTGTCCTCTACGCGAATTGGAAAAGTAAAACAAGTTCATTTTATTCACAACTCAAAAGGATACGAAAATACAAAAATAAAAATTCATGAAACTGAACACAATAAAACATATAAAGAAACACCTTGTACCCTCTTGAAATCTACGACCCATGTAACCAAAACCCCTTGTATCATATCATCACCAACCTGGACATAATCTCATTTTCATTCTTCTCCATGATCTCATCCGGTGGCGCCACAGAGGCAGTTGGCAAGATAACGCCCTCGTGCTGAGCATCGATGATCTTTCTAAACTTGTCTTCGCTCACACCAAAGGAGGTGGCAAACTCTGGCCCATTCATGGTATGAAGAATTGAGTTCGTTCCCACCAAGAACTGTGGTCTGTTCTTGCGCGAAGATGTGCTGAACCCAAAGAACTCAAAAGGGCCACTTCGAGACGCAATTTGGCAGACCGGGAAGTACCTCGGGACCCAGAACACATCACCTTCACTTACTTTGGCGTTCATTGCTAAGCTACCATTTGGATACACGATTTCGATACTGCCGACTCCCCTAAGTACAATTCCGTATTCGGCTGCTGTTGGGTTTATATGTGGTGCCATCATTGATCCCTGAAATTGTTACCAACTAAAGTTATAGGCAACCACACAATATTCTGTTTGAACTGCTTCAAATAATTATGAAATAAATACTTCAAATAATTATAGGCGAAGAAAAAGAGCATATTACCGCGGTGAGGTTAACAAGATAAACCCCAATCCCGGAATGGCGAAGAGGCTTATAAGCAGACTCATCAATGGCTACGCTCCATCCATAGTTGTTTTTAAAGTCGGGCTTTCTATCATAGACGTTGTAAGTGCCTACCCTCGATTTCGTTCGCCTGGTTTTACTGTCATCGCTGTCCTCTGCAAATACTGATCTCAAGAGCTTCCTCCATGACCACTTGGGTTTTTCTTCTTCTTCTTCTTCTTCACTAGTAATTGGTTCATTTTCAAACCGCACGATTCTCTTGAGGTTGGCTAATCTCTCGTGCAGTTCTTGCTCCCAGAATCGTGTCCAAACGCTAGGTGGATGAGAATCGGGGGATAATGATATGATTGCCCCCGATTGTTGACTTGTCATGATCTCTCTTAATTCATCCGTTGATACCTGTAATAAACATAAGTAAGTTTACATCTGGGATTTGTTCTATTACAAAGCAGGTAAAAGATTGAAAACAAAATTATTATCATGAAAATTAATGTCTTGCTTGGTGCAATGAGACAAGATAGAGCAGGTCACTTTTAATACTAGTAGTACTACAAAATGGAACTCTAATTTATAAGAGTTATATAAAAGTGTAATTGAAGGTGATGGCGTAATTTTCTTACATTAAACGCCGTGGACAGTGTATGAGCATCAAACCCAGCAAGGATTGAGGTCGGATTCGTCCCTCCACCGATGAAAAAAGTCTGCACACACACATACACATAGTAACATAGTAACAACCATTGATAATTTATTTCTATAAAAAAGGACAAGTGAAAATAAACTTGCATATTATGATAAAAATTGAACCTGAAAGAGATGCCAATTTAGGCTCTGAGATGTGTCAATACTGCAAATGACGTGAAGTCTTTGGCCCTCCCCAGTGTTTTCCAAGTAGAAAGCCGACCCTGCTTCTATTCTGTACACATCTCCAGTTTTCAATCTTTGCTCTTCTAGTTCGTCTTTATATATTGATCCAATCCTTGCTTCCCCTGCCATCACACTTACTTTTATTTTTTCACATATAAACACACACACAAAAAAATTAAACAAACATAAACATACCTCTGCGAATGAAGAGGATCAAACTGGAATCAAGGTACTGAGGAATGAAGAGGCTCTTGGGTTCCATAGTGATGAACCCAATATGCATGGGATTATTTACAAATTTACCCCCAACACCCCTCACCACCTTCATCTCCCCAGCTTCCGTTTGCACCACATGCTTTGAGTCCTGCAATAAGAACCAGTCTTCACTCTCTCTCCTCCCTTCTTCTCCTTCCCCCTCTTCTTTCTCTTTCCTCTCTTCTCCTTCAACTTCTCTATAACCCCCGGCTGTGACCACTAGTGCATAAGATATCACTAGCACCACCACCAACAAAGCCCTTCTCTTTTCCATCATTTGTCTCTCTGCTTCTTTTTCTTTTCTCTAACTCAAATATGTACACGTTACTGGTAAGAGAGGAGAGAAGTTTATGTAGAAGTGGGGAAGATAAAGTGGGGATGACAAGTGTTAGTCATGCAGATTTTAGAGCTTTGGTGGCAACATGTAGTAAAGACACAATTTAGATGCGTGAGGGATAAACGCTTGCTCTTGGCAGCTGTGACCTTCTTATAGTTTTGTGTCATGCGCCTTTGTGACGTGTTGGCTGCCATGCAATTGTGAGGTGAGGTGGGAATAGTAAATATTTTGTATGTAAAATATAATATTTAATATTTGAAAGTTCACGCAACGCGTGGAAGAAGTCCAATTTGCCCAGCATAAAAAAATATTTTAATATTTAAAAAAAAATATATTCTTTTTATTTATATTTATATAAAAATTCGAGTATTAATTAAAAATACAACTTGTAATTATTATTACAATTTGTAATGATATAAAATATTATAATTTAAAAAAATATCATTTTGAAAAATCATTACAACAATATAATGCAGTATGTAGTATATATATTTCTATCACTCAATGATTAAATAACTACATTTTCTATTATAAATCGAACAAGTCATAACTACTTTTTCAATATGAAATATTGAAAAATACCATAGGTTTTAAAATTTTGACCATCAAGTCATAATTACAATGTAAACCACATGCATGAAATACGTGTACACCACCCTCATCTCTCTTATATTTCAATATTGATGATAAGTAGAAAATCTCCTAAAGATACGTCGTACCCTCTTCCTCTTCCTCTCTCTCTACCTAGGTCGTAGAGAAGTTGTTTCCGCAATGACTATGAGGAGGCATCTTTATTAAAGATACAAAGGTCCTCGTGGAGGTATCTTTATTAGAGATACAAAGGTCCTCCAGCACCATTCCCTTTTGCCTCCAAATTTCACTCACCTTTTGTATATCATTCTATCAATAGTTGTATGACTAGGGGTGTAAACGATCCGATCCGAGCCGAACAATAGGATGCTCAAACTTGGTTTGAAAAGATTAACAAGCTTATAAATGTGCTCAAATTTGATTTGTTTACTTCACGAGTCGAGTTCAAACGAGCTTTAATCCGAACGAACACGAGTCGAGCTCAAGTAGTTTGAATTTTTTATACGTTTTCCATATAATAATTTGTAATCGAGCCGAAGTCGAGTCGAGCTCAATAAAGTAACGTGTTTAAAATTTTGTTCAAGCTTAGTTTGTTTACCTTAAGAGTCGAGCTTGAACGAGTCTTTATTCGAACAAAAACGAGTCGAGCTCAAATAGCTCGGTTTGTTTTATAGTCCTAGTACGACAATGTTGGGCAAAATAAGCTTTGGTAAAATAAAATCACATAAAATTTATTTTAAAATCATAGAAGAATTTGATCACAAATATATAATTTTTTTCACAAAATCATAAAAGCGTGTTATAATACCCCGCACTTTTATGGGAAACTAAATTTCATAAATGGGTGTTGAGAAGAGTGCGACTGTGTGATAATTGATTAAATTCGCAACTTTCTACGTTGGCACACTTATTTAATTAGTGTCTATTTTTAAACCAAAATAAATTAGCCCCAAATCATTCAACTGCGTGTGTGCGTGTGTCAAACCATAAAATAAATAAATCATGCGACACAAGCTTAAGGAAAAATTCTCGCAGGGTAAAACCTTTTATTTCTAGAACATTGAAAAGTTAACAAGACCATTAACTTACATACCATCTTGCATCGCCCACAAGAGTAACGCACGGTGTCTTCGTCAAACCTTCAAAGCAACGACTAGAAATCTGCAGTGGTTCACGCGCAGCTATACCACAAGGACCGCAATCTGAAATCTTCACAAGGACTCCCTCCACAGTAGCACACAGTTGTCGGTTGTAGAGCTCTCCCCACAAAGAATAAACAAAGGCAAAAGTTGTGTTCTTCAATACCAAAACAATTCACTAAAGCAAGATGGGAGTTTTGTGAATTGAAAACAAAAAGGGATTAAAACCCTAAAAGAAGAAGCCTAAAGATTACTGCTTTAGCAGTGTTTCTGTTCTGGAAAACGTATGGACTTCTTAATGAAAACATTACCATTTAATGAGTATTTATATAAAAACGCACCGCCTCGAAAGTCGAGCTCGTTCGAACGAGAAGCATATGTCGCTCGAACGAAGTACGCATGTCGTTCAAACGACATCGCGCGACTTCCAATCTCGTTCGAACAAGATGCTGATCTCGCGCGAACGACCTGGGCGTCAAAATCGAGGTCCGCTTCAAAACTTAGAAAAAAAATACTCATTCTCAATATTTGACAAAAAAGTTCGCTCCAACACTTAGAAAATATTTTGTAAAGGTCTCCCAAAGG
This sequence comes from Sambucus nigra, assembly GCA_949130495.1. NCBI lineage: Eukaryota > Viridiplantae > Streptophyta > Magnoliopsida > Dipsacales > Adoxaceae > Sambucus > Sambucus nigra. The sequence continues at coordinate 243,026,369 of OX422217.1, forward strand.
CTCTAAGTGAAAAGTAAAGGTATTTAAAACATAACCTTACCAAAGTAAACTTCGCGGAGTCTTGAATGATGAAGAACTTGAGTAATTCGGATCCGTCTTTGATGTAGATGTCTCTTGAATGCTCTTCGACGGTGTAGCGGTATATGACATAATAAATTGATAACGGACCTATGAAAATATGTCCTTAAAAATCTCCCCCTATGTCTATGCCGGTACATACACAAAAAATCCGAATTATCAAAAACCAAAAATTCTTATACAAATCTACCCTCCCATGAATAAATTTGCAAGACCTCAAAACAGTTCTTCAATCATCTTCGTCAAATCTCAAAGCTTTTCTCATCAGGGTGTGCAACATATCAATCTTCAATCTTTGTGCCTACACACATGAGATAAAGCAAAAACCTTCGTGACTCATCGAGTTTGAAATGATATAAGAATAACGCATTAATAATCAAATCTCCCCCATAATGCAAAAACTCATAACATGATAGTTCTTTCTCCCCCTTTTTATGATGTCCCAAAATAGACAGATAAGAAGAAAAAAAATCAAAACATGGAGTGTCACGATAAAATGCATAGCAAACAAAGATCAAGCTACGCGCATGCAAAGGGATATCTCAAAAATCTCACAAACTATTTTTGGATTTTTCAATTTTTCATACAAAAATAAGATACCACTTTATAAAAATATGATACAAAAATCACACCATGGATTTAAACTCAAACAACCAAGTCATGGAAATGGAATGAATGGGTGTGAACACATTCGATAGGTAAATCAACTCAATCAATCATATGTGTACGGTGCATATGTGTACCCCTAACGAATGAACATCAAATGTATCCTTAGGTGTAAAAATATGTTGAATTTAGATGACATCGTCTTATGCAAATCAACAAATCAAAGTCAAAGTGATTTCCACACCAATAACGTCCAAAACTATGTAGCGCATTTTCAAGCAATTCAAGGACGTGCAAACCCGTTTTAAATTCTCCAGCCAAACTCCCTCATAGATATTTTCCTTTTAGAGGAAATCTAAATTCTCAAACTTTGTAGAATTGGTGCAAAAACCTAAATGGCCCATAATTTAGCATGAATTTCTTTTTATTGCCTTTAAATTTTTTCGGGCTCTTTTAACCTCTTTGGACCTCGGATAATAAAATTCCTCAATTTTTTAGGTCCTTTTTAACGGTGGCTTAGTATTCGCAAAGGCAAAATAAACCTTTCGCATCCCTTCCCCGTTTTAAAACAAAGCACACAAACTCACAAAACGGTTCTGATATGCACAATTTCCTTATAAAAAATTATCGCGCTTGGTTCGTTTTAAGGACAAGATTGAAGTGAAAACACCCAACCAACATGTGATAAGACAAGCACAAAAATCAAACAAATTCGTGCATGTGTACAATAAAGGAAACATGAGTCAAACATGTAGGAAGTAACACTTAATTACATCTTAATGACTCCAAACATTATAAAGCACAAGGATGAATTGACCTATTGTCTCAAAACACTATCAAATAGTCACATGAAAAAAATTGAATGATGTTGTGACTTGATCATCCTAAGTCTCCATCCATAAACGGTGCAAACAAAATACAAAAATCTTTTTGGATTTTTTTAAAAATTTTATCAAAATAAAATCTTTTTGTATTTTTCAAAAATTTTTAAAACAAAAAAAATATATAAAAAAAGTACATGTCATTACACTAGCAAATATAGATCATGAAACCACAACTAGGGTATGACTAACATGCAAACACAATCATCTATATGATATGGCAAGAGAAGAATCATGTGCAAGCAAACGGGAATGAACTTGTCTAAAATCTAGTGCCTCCAAAAGTGATTTTCTAATCCAAATAGATGTGAAACGTCGTGTAGGCGATTTGGGAACCACGGGAACACTAGACATAAACTTCTTAGGACATTTTTCAAGATCAAAACAAAATCGCCTAAGGTGACATTTCCGACCACAAAATGAACATATGTAAACGGGTGGAACGACACCTATGGGTTGACCTTTTCTAACATCCTGAAAATTGGTTGACCCTCTAAAACAAATAATGGTTTTGGCTTTAGCATTAGAAGCATGGGAACAAGATGAGCCATTACCATCACTATCAAACCTATTTGAGTCTGTCAAATCATTTTTTAACTTCAAAATTTTTGATCCAAGCAAAGAATTAGACTCTTCCAATTTAATAAACTTATTTTTCAAATTTTCAATTAAACTTAATAGTCTATCACGCTCTCCCTCAATTAAAGAAAACTTTTTCCTAAGAGTCTCTTCACGTGCCACAAACTTATTGACTAAAATATTTTTATCATCTTTGGCACAAACACAAACCATCGAATTTTAAAGGTCCTCCAATTCTTTTTCTAAAAATATGACCATATCATCACTCTCCTTTTTTGACAATTTTAAAGAAACAAAGTCATGGTCCAAGGAAACAAATTTTTCACGATAAAGATCTAGTTGATTTTGAACCGTTTGCAAAAGATCAATCGCGGATTTAAAACGAGAATTTTCTTTTTCCAAAACTTTAATTCTTTTGCAAAGTTTCAAATTCAAACTTTTTAATTTTTCAGCACGGTCGTGAACTTTTTCAAAAATAGGCTCCTCATGAAACGGGCGTACCATTGAAAAATTGTGATTTTTCACAAAACTAGTTTTTCAAAAAAAAAATCAATATCACACGATGTTGCGGAAAATAGGAATACGCGATAAATTAGCGTAACCCGCTCTGATACCAATTTGACGACGTGAGAAGTCAAATTGTATCAAAAAATAAATCCTTGAAAAAAAACAGGATCACGCGATAAATTAGCGTAACCTGCTCTGATACCAATTTGAGAAGAGTGCGACTGTGTGATAATTGATTAAATTTGCAACACCTTCAAAGCAACGGCTAGAAATCTGTAGTGGTTCACGCGCAGCTATACCACAAGGACCGCAATCCTAGACACGCAGTCTGAAATCTTCACAAGGACTCCCTCCACAATAGCACGGAACTGTCGGTTGTAGAGCTCTCCCCACAAAGAATAAACAAGGGCAAAAGTTGTGTTCTTCAACACCAAAACAACACTAAAGCAAGATGGGAGTTTTGTGAATTGAAAACAAAAAGGGATTAAAACCCTAAAAGAAGAAGCCTAAAGATTACTGCTTTGGCAGTGTTTCTGTTCTGAAAAACGTATGGACTTCTTAATGAAAACGTTACCATTTAATGAGTATTTATACAAAAACGCACCACCTCGAAAGTCGAGCTCGTTCGAACGAGAAACATATGTCGTTCAAACGAAGTACGCATGTCGTTCAAACGACATCGCGCGACTTCCAATCTCGTTCGAACAAGATGGTGATCTCGCGCGAACGACCTGGGCGTCAAAATCGAGGTCCGCTTCAAAACTTAGAAAAAATACTCATTCTCAATATTTGACAAAAAAGTCCGCTCCAACACTTAGAAAATATTTTGTAAAGGTCTCCCAAAAGCTCTTAGTGAAAAGTAAAGGTATTTAAAACATAACCTTACCAAAGTAAACTTCGCGGAGTCTTGAATGATGAAGAACTTGAGTAATTCGGATCCGTTTTTGATGTAGATGTCTCTTGAATGCTCTTCGACGGTGTAGCGGTATATGACATAATAAATTGATAACGGAACTATGAAAATATGTTCTTACGGTGTAATTTGAAAATTTGAGGAATTTCTAAGAATAATAATTTTCGGAGTTTAGGAGTGTTTGATGATTTCTGATGCATGGTATAACTACTTTTGGGAATAAGTAGACGAGAAGGATTATTTTATTACAGGTAGTAGTTGAGTAAAGCGAAAGAGGATAATATTTTAATTGGAAAACACGCATGGAAATGTGTTGGGTTAAAATAGTGAATTACGATCAAGTACTTCAGATGGAAATTTTGATTGCGCGGTTGGTCTCAAAATGGCCGAGATAGTGAGAATAGAGTATCCGGGGGTATTGTTTAGGCTCCGAGAATTTTTGGGCTAATAGGGTCTCGTAATTGAGTAAACGAGTCATTTTTTTGTTTTAAAGAGATAAACCCTTATTCTCCCCATATAAGGCACGGGAGTGGGAAAGAAAGGAAAGAAAATAGAGGAAAGAAAGAGGAGAGGAAAGGAAGAGAGAAAAAGAGGATGAAAAGGGAGGTTCCGACCAAACTTCGCGGGATTCGACTCGGGATCGTCGAATTTTATCCACGAGGCAAGTGTTTACTTGCTTTATTTACTTTGAGCATAATCTCATATAATAGTTGGTAGTGAATAACTATAAAGATTTTCGAGATGGTTTTTGTGAATAAAAATGATTTTTTCGCAAGAATTACGGATAAACCACGGAAAGTAATAAATTCAAGAAATTAAGAAATCATTTGAAATTAGTTGTTGGATTTGGGCTTTAGGATGTTTAAAACCCTTTTTATGCGTATATATGCTGTTGATTGAAGTTGGAGAAGGGTATAAAAGGTGATGGAAGCTTGGGGGAAGTTTTAATGGCCGAAACATCTTCTCAGAGAAGAAGTTGTCCGAAGCCATCGATCGATCGAGGGCCAAGGGTCGATCGATCGACCCTTCAGGATTTCTGGCAATTTTGCCTAAGGTTAATTTTATGGGTTGAATTCCAATTTTTAATGGATTCTAGCTTATTTATTTGATGAAATAAATGCTTAACTGAGGAAGATACATTTATCCAATTGAGGGAATTTATAGGGGCTGGGAGGGGGCTAAATCGGTGTGGCACTAAAAATCATATTTTCGAGGAAAAAAATGGATTAAGAAAATAAAAGTTTAGGGTTACTAAAATAGAGTGGGGACCTGCAAATTATTATTATTTAAGTGAAATATAGACCTTGGGTTCATGGAAAATGGAATCCATGACTTATTTATTTAAGGGTGTTTAGGGCGAGTAACACTTGAGTTGATCTTTCGGTGGGGGATTGTACGTATAGAATTAAGCACGAAGAGAGGGTAATTATGTGTGAGAAAATCCTACAAGGCGAAGAGGATGAAATTGGGATATAGGCTAAAGAGGATTTAACGGTTTCCCGACACGTCTATTGACGACGGTCATTATAGGTGGTGCAGTACTTATGAGAATTAAGATAAGTCAATGGTACACTTATCTAATTAGTACGAATTGGTACATTAGGGTTTATGTACAAGTCCTTAAATAGTGATTAAGGTGTGAGTTATATTTAAGAGAGAGAATACTTATGAGATTAGTATTTAAGTAGGAGAATACTTAAATATTATTATAAGATTGACAATTTTAGCTATGTGTAAATTTGAGGAATGATGTAATGTATATATATATATAATATGATACGGATATAATATGATACGGATATGTATATATATATGTGTGTGGATGGTATATATATATGTGAAGCATACCCCCTCTAATGCTATCATGGGAAGTTGCGCGATGTGGATGAGGCCCCTGGCTTGAGGAGCAGGGAGCGTATAGTCCCCAGGTCATAGTGTCCATTATTATATTGTGTGATTTTTATTAGGGGTGAGACGTAGTGGGTATGTTTCGTCTCATTGCCGGGGAGGAACTATGACCGCTTCCCAGACGTTATGACTTATGGCCGCGATGTCGGTGATATTGAGTCCGACCGCTGGTCCCCAAGATGGTATGTGAGTGTTGCACTGGAAGATGATAGCATTAAGAGACCGCATCCTCGAGCTATAGCTCGTTGGGATGGTTATTATACTTATATGTGCAATAGGTATAATTATATACTGGATGAGTATAGTATATTATTTGTATATGAAGACAAGCCATAATATAGTAAACTCACGCATATAAAGTGAAAAGCCTAATAAGGTGTGTTTTTCCCCTTTTCGGTAAATTTGGATCCGGATGTATATGACAATGAATATGGAGCTTTAGTATTATATATATATATATATATATATATATATATATATATATATATATATATATATATATATATATATATATATATATATATATTATTGTATGTTTATATGAGTCTTATATACACGTCATGTGCTGAGGGTCTAATGGATCTCGACGATCGACACTGCCGAGCAGTAGTGTACCGGGGGGGGTCCTTGTTTGGATTTTGCTTCGCGAGACACCCCGTGCACAAACGCAGTGCAGTGTTGAGAATGGAGAGAAGTTTAGTTCTTAGTACTCGAGTTGTCGAGGTTTCTAGCAGACAGGTGAATTAGAATAGTTAGGCGGGGTAGCTTAACTAGGATGTTTTAAACGAATGCGTTAGGTCTGCACTATTAGAAGAGAGGTAAGGGATATCTCATGGGAGTGCGATACCAATTTAAATATGAGACAAAATCTATTTTTTTAAAATAAAGCATTTATGCACTTGCAAAATATTTTTACAACTCGGGCTCTGACCCGTTTTCCTATTTTTCCCTTTCTTGCTATATATATATATATAGGTGTCCAGACACAGGGACGCCTGGATGATGATTCCTTCGAGTCAGACGTCTGTTGCAGTAGCTGTGGATGCATGCTGGTTCATTGTAGACACTTCTATCCTTGTAATCTAGATAGGAGGTACTGTATAAACATTTGGGCTAATAACCCAACTGCATTTATTTATTATTTTATCGCCTTTTATGAGAATTCGATTGTGTTGTATTATTGTTGAACCGAGTGTTCGGTTATTTTATTTCTTTTTCAGTTTTATTTATTTAAGTTGTGCGATGGTTTTACTTAGTTGGTTTGTCTGAAAAGATTAGTTAAATAAAATTTTGATGCCAGCCTAATAGGTTATTAGTAATTAATTTGGTTTTCGACAGTGATGCTAAGAATGAACCATACGTGACTCATGTTTTAATTTGGTACAGGAGTGATCGCCCGGTATTTTATTAAGCGAGGTGTCACAGTTGGTATCAGAGCATCAGGTCCTAGTGTCCTTAGGAATCTGTGCGGATGTACTACACTTTCAGCGTTGCTCTCGATTTGTTATAGAGAATTATGATTAGGATTGTTGATTCCTCTTGTGAGATTTCATTCTCCCGCTATTATGTAAGATTATATTCAATCTTTTACTCGCTCGTTTGAGGTTCGTGTGCTGATTGAGGAAGGGCGATCGAGGAAGGCCGTGATGAGGGCAACAAGAGGCGGGGCTTAGCTGGAGCAGTTAGTGGAAGTTAGAAGCTAGGACGATAGTAGAGGTCACTCTCCTTGTGGCCTTTGCTAAGGATTGTTGCAACAACTACTAAAGTATAGTAGTTATGAGTATCCAAATACCGATGTAGTAGAGAGTGGTGCTAAAGTTGAACTACATGGTGAAGTTGAGTTGAAAAAAGGTTCAAAAGGTCCTTGATAAGGACCATATGTTGAAATTGAGATTATATCGTGTAAGTGTAAGGTGGTTCAATGGAAGTGAAAGGCTTAGAAGCTTTATCTTAAAGCAGGGTGTGAAAAATACCCAAATGTGAAAAATTGAGGAAAATTTTTCACTCATGGGAGCAATGTTGAAATGGTGGGAATGGTAGTCACCATATTCGGGGGAGCAGCATGTTTTTCTCATAGAGGAATCTTATGGACAGTTTTAACCGCGAGTTCCTTTGGTTTATTAGTAATGAAGAGAATGCAGTTTTGGATCATTCACATAAGGATCGGTGAGATGCCGACCGTGAATCAAGATTGATAAGGATAAGTAAGTTTTGTACTGAAGTAAGGTAGGTACAATAAAGACAAGGTCCTTCAATGGAATGATAGGTTTGCTGAATAAGTGTTGCTAACACTTGTGGAGAATCTGTATCCATGGAACCCATTAGTGGACATCCACCCGGGGAATTCATGGAACCAGGGCTATTGAAGCCGGTAGTATAGTTTCCTTGTAACAAAGAAGTTAAGGGGACTATGAAGGCGATTGTCAGGATCGAGGCCATAGAGTCCGAGATACTAATAATATTAACATGGTCAGGGTGGACAGAGATGGGGAAAGGTCGCTAAGTGGAGTATAGAACCACATGGGTAGTCCTTGCCTAATAGAAATTAAAGGACACGAATAGGGTGCCGAGGTGGGGCATCGATTAAAATAGTTTTGGTTCGACTAATTGGCGAAGTTATTATTATGAGTTTTACCTCAAATGAAGGAGGTATATTTGGTGTGACTAGATAGAGTCGCGGTATTTCGTTAGCCTTATATTCGTGTGTGTAATTTGAGCTTTGTGGCGGTATTAATATTATATAATGTAGGTCTATGTGTTTTTTCACAGTAGCGGAGTTTTATTTTCTTTCATTCTCTATAAAAGCGGGTGTTAATATTTTGAGTATATATATCTAGTTGGTACTACTCGTTTTATGTGTAAAATACGAGTATGGTATTATTCTGAGTATAAAATATTCTTCGTTGATCGGAACGATAGCAGGCTAATGATTGCAAGACTATCATGTCCATAGTTCCAGGGTGGAACAGTTTATTATTGCGATATCTCACCTAGCTACAAGTTGAGTTCGCCTTAGTTATTAGGGGTAATTGGAACTCCGGAGAGCATACGGTTCATTATCATGAATCGAGTGTGTGGCGACCTGATAGGTATGTTTTAAGGTCATTATTATTAGGCTATGAGTTTAGGCTCATTATTGGTTGCGCAAGGATTGAGTGTTAGTACGAGCGCATAGGGGTGTGGCTCCTGGGTAGAGATATGAGTTCATACCACATTTTTGTTTAAAGAGGGGATAGGGTTATCCCAATTGCATATTTGAAGCTAACAGACCTCCACGACCGGCAAAGTTAAGTAGTAGTGTATTGGAGGGGTTCCTTGTTTGGATTTCACTTGCGAGACGCTCCACGCATGAACCTTAACGACGTCGAGAGTGGAGAGATGTTATAGGATGCGAGGATGTTGGTTTAATTGATAAGTCATATAGTGTGGAGGAAACACTATAGACTGAGGGATGTATGATGATGATATGATTATGGAAATATAAGTGCTATAGAGAAGAACTAAAGTGGTCCTCTCACCGCTAGTAGGTGGGTGAAGCTGAAGTTGGAGAAATTGATTTAAGTCTTATAGCCAGGCCTTAATGAATAGGCAAATTTTGGAAGAAGTGTGTTTTGGGTGTAATGTTCACGACAGGTTTGAAGGGAGCAGGCACCTTAATTAGTTAGGTTTTATTTTTCTCTAAGGTGAAAGGTTAGAGTGGTAGAAGTATGTTAGTAGGATAGCAAGATCGGATTTAGAATGTCCCGCTGGTGTGCCTCAGGCCGTTATATTTCGGTGACCGACGATGCGAGGGAGTAATGTAATGGGAGGGTTCCTTATCTGGATTTCTCTTTGCGAGACGTCCCACGCATGAAATCGAGCAAATGCTGAAAATTTATAAAGGCCTTGGGCACTAGGGACATACTTAAGATCATACTCATTTCGTATGGGTAGGATAACGCATAGAATGTAGGATTATTAAGGAGTAAGTTCAACGGAGTTAGTGGCGCCAATATAGGAAGATTGTGAGAATAATTGAATTTAGCGGGTTGGGAAGATCCGTGTGTGAGTATTACACCGAAGAAATAAGGTCCATAATTAGAGAGAGTGTTACGTGTGTCACGTTTACAATGGTTATGCTGATAGGCACGAGTTAAAAGGTGTATGGGCACATTAGTAAATTGGTTTTATATACCGTCTGATATAGAAGAGGTATAATATATAAAGTTAAAGTTTATGTCGTGAGGTAGTCACAAATGGATTTGGAGTGTGTTGGATAGAACCTCATAAGAGGTACGCGATAATCTAATTGTATAGGTCAATAAGAAGTAGCATGCCCAAGATAAGAGATGAGACTGACGGGAGTAGTTAAGCGTTAGAGTAATTTTCTTTTTCTTTATTCGGTTCGATTTAGGTGTTAGAGTGACGGCTATAGGCTCGTTTTCTCAGTATGTGTTACTAGCAACGATGGGTGCGACGTGACGTCATTAAAGTCACCTTACGATCGAGGCAACAATATAGTATCATAAACCTAGTTAGAGGTGAGTGCTGAATGAGTGTATAGTTAAGAGCCATTGGGTTAGTACCGTTACCCTTGAGGCATTAGGATGTGGAGCGATCCTAGGATAGTGTTGGTAGTATGGGTTGTATCTGAATTTTGAAGACGAAATTCCATTGTAAGGGGGGAAGTATGTAATACCCCGTACTTTTATGGGATACTAAATTTCATAAATGGGTGTAATTCGAAAATTTGAGGAATTTCTCGAAATAATAATTTTTGGAGTTTAGAAGTGTTAGATGATTTTCGATGCATGGTATAACTATTTTGGGAATAAGTATATAAGAAGGATTATTTTATTACAGGTCGCAGTTGAGTAAAGCGATAGAGGACATTATTTTAATTGGAAAACCCGCATGGAGATGTGTTGGGTTAAAATAGTGAATTACGATCAAGTACCTCGGATGGAAATTTCGATTACGCGGTTGGTCTCGAAATGGTCGAGATAGTCAGAATACAGTATCCAGGGGGTATTGTTTAGGCTCCGAGAATTTTTGGGCTAATAGGGACTCGTAATTGAGTAAACGAGTCATTTTTGGATTTTAAAGAGATAAACCCTTATTTCTCCCTATATAAGGCACGTAAGTGGGAAAGAAAGGAAAGAAAAGAGAGAAAAGAAAGAGGAGAGGAAAGGAAGAGAGAAAAAGAGGAAGAAAAGGGAGGTTCCGGCCAAACTCCGCAGGATTCGACTCAGGATCGTCGGATTTTATCCACGAGGCAAGTGTTTACTTACTTTATTTACTTTTATCATAATCTCATATTATAGTTGGTAGTGAATAACTATAAAGATTTTCGGGATGGGTTTTATGAATAAAAATGGGTTTTTTGCAAGATTTACGGATAAACCACGGAAAGTAATGAATTCAAGAAATTAAGAAATCATTTGAAATTAGTTGTTGGATTTGGGCTTTAGGATGTTTAAAACCCTTTTTATGCGTATATATTTTGTTGATTGAAGTTGGAGAAGGGTAGGAAAGGTGATGGAAGCTTGGGGGAAGCTTTAATGGCCGAAACAGCTTCTCGGAGAAGAAGCTGTCCGAAGCCATTGATCGATCGAGGGCCAAGGATCGATCGACCATCGATCGATCGAGGGCCGAGGGTCGATCGATCGACCCTTTAGGATTTGTGGCAATTTTTCCTAGGGTTAATTCTATGGGTTGAATTCCAATTTTTGATGGATTCCAGCTTATTCATTTGAGGAAATAAATGCTTAACTAAGGAAGATACATTTATCCAATTGAGAGAATTTATAAGGGCTAGGAGGTTGCTAAATCAGTGTGGCACTAAAAATCATATTTTCGAGGAAAATAATGGATTTTAAAAATAAAGGTTTAGGGTTCCTAAAAAAGAGTCGGGACCTGCAAATTATTATTATTTAAGTGAAATATAGACCTTGGGTTCATGAAAAATGCAATCCAAGTAACACTTGAGTTGATCTTTCGGTGGGGGATTGTACGTATAGAATTAAGCACGAAGAGAATGTAATTATGTGTCAAATTATGTGTGAGAAAATCCTACAAGGCGAATAGGATAAAATTGGGATATAGGCTAAAGAGGATTTAGCGGTTTCCTGACACGTCTATTGACGACGACCATTATAGGTGGTGCGGTACTTATGAGAATTAAGACAAGTAAATGGTACACTTATGTAATTAGTACGAATTGGTACATTAGGGTTTATGTACAAGTCCTTAAATAGTGATTAAGGTGCGAGTTATATTTAAGAGCGAGAATACTTATGAGATTAGTATTTAAATAGGAGAATACTTAAATATTATTATAAGATGGGCAATTTTAGCCATGTATATATTTGAGGAATGATGTAATGTAAATGTATATATATCCGATGTGATTAAAGTATATATATATATATATATATATCAAAGGAACAAATTAAATCTGCTGTCCAACAAGATGCTAATGGCCTCCCAATTTTTGATGAAAACATTGGAATGGGGATTCCAGATGGAGTTAACACTTTAGTTTTCACAATAATAAAACATTTTTTAGGAACACCAAGTAATATCACCTCAAGGATTCATGATCAACTATATATATATATATATGTGTGGATGGTACATATATATGTGAAGCATCACTACACCAAATCCTGCGAATGGTCAGGTCGCGGACTTGGGCCGTGACCCACTCAATATTTGGCATGACCATATTTATTATCACACTAAATTATCTATGTTCTGGAAGTGGTCGCGGACTTGGGCCGTGACCAGGTCGTGACCATCTTGGCGCCAAACTCGCGCCAAAATTCCCTCCAAGCTTGGTCGCAGATGGGTCACGGCCCAAGTACGTGACCCATGGCATGACAAAGAAGAAAGTACACACATTTAGGGTCATGGCTTAGGGCCGTGACCATTTCTGGGTGTGGGTCACGGCTATGGGCCGTGACCATCCCTCATTCAAGCATTAGTGTTGATAAAAAGGGTCGCGCATCACAGATTGAGGGTCACGACTATGGGCCGTGAACATTTCTTGGTATGGGTCACGGCTATGGGCCGTGACCAATATGCAGTACACATCCCACTTAGCTTCATTAATGGGTCGCGGTGGGTGGGTCACGGCTCTAGGCCGTGACCACTGTTAATCCTAAAACAACATCAAGCGCCTCATATTTTCATTTCCCCGCTCGTATCTTTTTTTTTCTTCCCCAAATGTTGGTACTAGGTCGGGATTAGCTATGGAGAAGTTGGGTTGTTGCGTATGGAGTAAGAAACGGTGGGTAGCAGGTGCGGTGGGTTGAAGGTGCGAGGTTTTTTCCCCAAACGCTGGTAGCATTCATGGAGATTTCTTCCCCAATCTGTATGGAGGTTTAATGCTATGGAGGTTTCTTCCCAAATCTGCATATGTGTATATGTAATATATCCATTTATGTGTGTGTGTGTGTGTTTGTTATATGTTTCAAGAACAAGTATTTTTGTCCATGAAGTAGGGTCAAAAGGGTTGTTATCTATGACAGACGATGAAGAATTGGAGTCTCTTTTAACACCACCCGCGGGTATAGGCTTGACTGATCTCAACATGTTCAGATGGTTATTTAGAGGCTTTGTTGGGGAAAGCGCTTGGAAAAAGAAGATTGATCTAACCGTTGGGAAAAATATAGGGAAGGGGGTAGTGCCGCGGTGAGGCTGAGATCCAACGATGGTGGTGGAGGTTCAATATTCTATTAATTTTATTTTCCCCTTACTTTAACCCTTATAGTAGAGTTAAGAAAATCAGGTCCTAGATTTTTATTTAAAGGTTGGATGAGGTTCAATATTGAAATGGAGGATTTACCCCTTTTACCTTTTTTTAATACAGTGTATTTTAGTCAGAATATGGGCTCAATTAGTAATCATATAAAAATTTATCCAACTTGTTTTGGAAAAAATAAATAAATAAATGTTACTCTCATTATCATATACCATTTTCTTCTGAAATAATTTTGGTTTTGAATCTCAATTACCATGTTGATATATAATTTATTGTTAACCATCATTCTTCTTATGGACTTGTTGAGTAAATAGTGTCTCGACTAATTTTTTATTCATCTCCATAATAACTGAAAATTAACATTTTTGATATTTCTGATTTTGTAGAAATTGTGAAAATGAAGAAAACTGTGTTCACCTCTTCTTTGGAGATCAAGGGAATATATTGACCAAGCCTTTCTTAGATGTTTGTAAGCTAACATTGCCTATTCTAGGTGCGGTGGGTAGCAGGTGCGACGGAGGAAAACGAAAAAAAAATGAGGTGCGATGTTCATATATAAGCCTCATTCATCAATCAAGCCCCTACAATTATTGATAAGTTTGTATTTACCCCTTTTTTGTAATGTTTTTACTAGATTTTGATAATTTTGGGGGTTTTCTCTTTGCCTTGAGGTATTTTTAATCATTTTTTGTATCTAGATTATTGGAGTATTTTTTTTGTGTTTGGAATGTGTATTTTTCTTCTAATTAGTTCTATTTTGTATGTATACACCCTTGGTGTCCTCTCGCTCAAACAGTTTGATTTGGCTTTCTCCGTATTTGAGAGGTATCGATTTTTTTATTTTTTTGTATCCGAGTTTGGGTTCTAATCTACAATCATTTGTTTCTCGCTGGCATCACTGTCAACATTGATATTTCATTTATTATTTATTCAGAATGTATGAATTTTACATTTGGTGTGAAAAATGGTTTTATCTTTTAGTCTTGCTAACTTTATTCAGTTCATTCACTATTTTTCGGTTCATGGTTTGCTTTTTGGCAAAAAGAATATAATTTATTCAATTCATTGACTATTTTTCAGCTCAAACAATTTATGTTGTTTTTATTCATTTAGTTTCAATGGCTCATTACCCTAGAAATGATTTAAGTGTATAAGAGTTATATTGGCTCAATGATTCAAGTGCATAGGAGTTATATTGGCCGTTCGGGGGCTGTTTCGAGTTATAGTTTCATAACACATTGTTTACTTATTGCAGATCTAACCAATTGGATACCTGTTCTTCATTACACACCAGGTACTCTGTACATTAACTAAAGTAGTTATATAATTGATATGCATTATCTATTAAATCTTTTAGATGATAGAAGGAGTATGGGATAGTTATTGGTTTTGTTTGGTTTGGCTGTTGGATAATTATTGGTTGTTGGAATGTTGTTGTATGGGATAATTAGAAGGAGTACGAGATAATTATTGGTTTCACTGTTGGATAATATGTTGAAAATATTTTAAACTCCCGATTTCAGAATACGATGATAGGATAACTTGCAAATGTCGAGACTTAAACTTAAAAACATGGCACCAACACCTCACACGGGACCAATGAAACTCGTACGAACTGATCGCAAGATCACGGGACCCCCGATTTGAGAATACGACGATAATTAAAAAATATTAGGACTTAAGCTTAAAAACAAGGCGTTAGATAGCAAAAATACGAAACAGCCCTCGTACGGACCCGTGAGAGGCACCAACACCTCTCACGGGACCAATGTAACATGTAGGAATAGACTACGTGATCACGGGACTCCCGATTTGAGAATACGACGATAATTTTAAAATATGAGGCCTTAAGCTTAAAAATAAGGCGTTAGAGGGCGAAAACCAGAAACAGAACCCGAACGGCCCCGTGAGTGGCACCAATACCTCCCACGGGACCAATATATGTCGTAGGAACTGACCCAACAGCCGTGGGACTCCCGATTTTAGAGTACGATAATAATTTGTATATTTCTAGACGTAGACTTAAAAACATGGCGTTAGAGGGTGAAAACTCGAAACAGCCCTCAAACGGCCCCGTGGGTGGTACCAACACCTCCCACGGGACCAATGTAACTCGTAGGAACTGACCCCGCAGCCGCGGGACTCCCGGTTTGAAAATACGACGGAAATTTGCATATTTGTAGACTTAGGCTAAAAAACATGGTGTTAGAGGGTGAGAACTCGAAACAGCCCCCGAACAGCCTCGTGGGTGGCACCAACACCTCCCACGAGACCAATGTAACTCGTAGGAACTGACCCCGCAGCCGCGGGACTCCCGGTTTGAGAATACGACGATAATTTGCATATTTGTAGACTTAGTCTTAAAAACATGGCGTTAGAGGGTGAAAACTCAAAACCGCCCCCGAACGGCCCCGTGGGTGGCACCAACACCTCCCACGGGACCAATGTAACTCGTAGGAATTGACCCCGCAGCCGCGGGACTCCCAGTTTTTGAATACGATGATAATTTACATATTTTTAGACTTAGGCTTAAAAATATGGCGTTAGTGGGTGAGAACTTAAAACAGCCCTCGAACGACCTCGAGGATGGCACCAACACCTTCTACGGGACCAATGCAACTCGTAGGAACTGACCCCGCAGCCGCGGGACTCCCGGTTTGAGAATACGACGATAATTTGCATATTTGTAGACTTAGTCTTAAAAACATGGCGTTAGAGGGTGAGAACTCGAAACAGCCCCCGAACGGCCCTGTGGGTGGCACCAACACCTCCCACGGGACCAATGTATGTCGTAGGCACCGACCCCGCAGCCGCGGAACTCCCAATTTTAGAATACGACGGTAATTTGCATATTTCTAAACTTAGGCTTAAAAACATGGTGTTAGAGGGTGAAAACTCGAAACAGCCCCCGAACGGCCCCGCGGGTGGCACCAACACCTCCCACGGGACCAATGTAACTCGTAGGAACTGACCCCACAGCCGCGGGACTCCCGGTTTGAGAATACGACAATAATTTGCATATTTGTAGACTTAGGCTTAAAAACATGGCGTTAGAGGGTGAGAACTCGAAACAGCCCCTGAACGGCCCCGTGGGTGGCACCAACACCTCCCACGGGACCAATATAACTCTTAGGAACTGACTCCGCAGCCGCGGGTCTCCCGATTTGAGAATACGATGATAATTTGCATATTTGTAGACTTAGGCTTAAAAACATGGCGTTAGAGGGTGAGAACTCGAAACAGCCCCCGAACGGCCCCGTGGGTGGCACCAACACCTCCCACGGGACCAATATAACTCTTAGGAACTGACTCCGCAGCCGCGGGTCTCCCGATTTGAGAATACGACGGTAATTTTCATATTTATTGACTTAGGCTTAAAAACATGGCGTTAGAGGGTGAGATCTAGAAACAGCCCCCGAACGGCCCTGTGGGTGGCACCAACACCTCCCATGGGACCAATGTAACTCGTAGGAACTGACCCCGCAGCCACGGGACTCCCGGTTTGAGAATACGATGGTAATTTGCATATTTATAGACTTAGCGTTAAAAACATGGCGTTAGAGGGTGAGAACTCGAAACAGCCCCCAACGGCCCCGTGGGTGGCACCAACACCTCCCACGGGACCAATGTAACTCGTAGGAACTCACCCCGCAGCCACGGGACTGTCGGTTTTAGAATACGATGGTAATTTGCATATTTCTAGACTTCGACTTAAAAACATGGCGTTAGAGGGTGGGAACTCGAAACTGCCCCCGAACGGCCCTGTGAGTGGCACCAACACCTCCCACGGGACCAATGTAACTCGTAGGAACTGACCCCGCAGTCGCGGGACTCCCGGTTTTAGAATACGGCGATAATTTGCATATTTCTAGACTTAGGCTTAAAAACATGGCGTTAGTGGGTGGGAACTTGAAATAGCCCCTGAACGTCCCCGTGGCTGGCACCAACACCTCCTACGGGACCAATGTAACTCGTAGGAACTGACCCCGCAGTCGCGGGACTCCCAGTTTGAGAATACGAAGAGAATTTGCATATTTTTAGACTTAGGCTTAAAAATACGGCGTTGGAGGGTGAGAACTCGAAACAGCCCTCGAACGTCCCCATGGGTGTCACCAACACCTCCCATGGGACCAATGTAACTCGTAGGAACTAACCTTGCAGCCGTGGGACTCACGATTTGAGATTACGACGGTAATTTACATATTTCTAGACTTAGGCTTAAAAACATGGCGTTAGAGGGTGAAAACCCGAAACAGCCCCCGAACGTCCCCGTGGGTGGCACCAACACCTCCAACGGGACCAATGTAACTCGTAGGAACTGACCACGCAGCCGCGGGACTCCCGGTTTGAGAATACGGCGGTAATTTACATATTTCTAGAGTTAGGCTTAAAAACATGGCGTTAGGGGGTGAAAACCCGAAACAGCGCCCGAACGGCTTCGGGGGTGGCACCAACACCTGCCATGGAACCAATATGACTCATAAGAACTGACCGCACAGCCACGGGACCCCCGGTTTGGGAGTACGACGGTAATTTGCATATTTTTAGACTTAAGCAAAACATGGCGTTAGAGGGTGAGATCTCGAAACTGCCCCCGATCGTCCCCGTGGGTGGCACCAACACCTCCCACGGGACCAATGTAACTCGTAGGAACTGACCCCGCAGCCGCGGGACTACCGGTTTGAGAATACGACGGTAATTTGCATATTTATAGACTTAGGCTTAAAAACATGGCGTTAGAGGGTGAGAACTCGAAACAGCCCCCGAACGACCCCGTGGGTGGCACCAACACCTCCCACGGGACCAATGTAACTCGTAGGAACTGACCCCGCAGCCGCGGGACTCCCGATTTTAGAGTACGACGATAATTTTCATATTTCTTGACTTAGGCTTAAAAACATGGCGTTAGAGGGTGAGAACTCGAAACAGCCACCGAACGGCCCCATAGGTGGCACCAACGCCTCCCACGGGACCAATGTAACTCGTAGGAACTGACCCCGCAGCCGCGGGACTCCCGGTTTGAGAATACAATGATAATTTGCATATTTGTAGACTTAGGCTTAAAAACATGGCGTTAGAGGGTGAGAACTCAAAACAACCCCCGAACGTATCCGTGGGTGGCATCAACACCTCCCACGGGACCACTGTAACTCATAGGAACTGTCCCCGCAGCCGCGGTACTCCTGATTTGAAAATACGACGGTAATTTTCATATTTATAGACTTAGGCTTAAAACATGGCGTTAGAGGGTGAAAACTCGAAACAGCCCCCGAATGGCCCCGTGGGTGGCACCACACCTCCCACGGAACCAATATAACTCGTAGGAATTGACCCCGCAGCCGCGGAACTCCCGGTTTGAAAATATGACGATAATTTGCATATTTGTAGACTTAGGCTTAAAAACATGGCGTTAGAGGGTGAGAACTCGAAACAACCCCTGAACGTCCTCGTGGGTGGTACCAACACCTCTCACGGGATCAATGTAACTCGTAGGAACTGACCCCGCAGCCGCGAGACTCCCGGTTTGAGAATACGAAGATAATTTGCATATTTCTACTTGGTTACTGATAATTTTAACTCGTATATGCCATTTTTCTGCTTGATTAATTTTTTTGTAAAACTACTTGGTTACTGATATTTTTTTTATGTATCCCATCATTTGTAGGATTTTTGCACGCGGAACAAATGAAGGAGGCAATGGTCTACAACATGAAGATTGTTTATAGGTTGTGGACATTCAGGATTTTGATTTTTGTGTTACAACCGTGCGGCTTTTATTGTTTAGTTTTATGGCCGTGCGGGCTTTTATAATTTGATTGTTGAATTTTATAGCCGTGCGGGCTTTATAATAAGTAGGTTTTACATTTACAGGTTTTGGAATGTCTAGAAAATAGAGGAAACTCTGCCCAATTTTTTTTTTGTCTGTGAATTATTAAGACGTGTAATTTTTATAAGTTTGCATATATATTTGTTTATTAACAACGTTCTCGATTCTCAATTTGTGATTTTTTTATTGTTTTGCCAACAATAAATATTTGTAACACCTCGTACGCATCAAACGTTACACGTAGCAACTGATGGTGCACTCACAGGACCTCCAATTTTAGGATTGGACTAAAAAAATACATTTTTTTAAAATTGTAGTTAAATATGGTCATGGACTTTGTCCATGGCCATTTTTTTGTTTTCGTCACGTATAAAATTGGTCGCGACCAAAGTCCGCGGCCATTTTTTTCGTCACGGTTATGGGTCAACCATTTTTTTTTATTTTTTTGTCACGGTCGTGGGTCACGGATCAGGGCCACAGCCAATTTTTTTTAATTTTTTTGTCACGGTCGTTTGTTGTGGACTTTGGCCGTGATCAATTTGTCACGGTTGTGGGTCACGGATCAGAGCCGCGACCAATTTTTTTTAATTTTTTTGTCACGGTCGTGGGTCGCAGACTTTGGCCGCGACCAATTTGTCACGGTTGTGGATCACGGATGAGGGCCGCGGCCCGTCACGACATGCGTCACGGCCTAAGTCTGTGATCATCTCCCGTGAACCCTCTCGGCCGTGACCATTTTTTGGTCACGAACTTGGGCCGCGACTCACGAAAATGGTCACGCCCGAAATGGTCACGGCCCAAGTCCGCGACCCACAGCTTTGGTCAAGGATTTTGGCCGTGACTAATCGCCAGTTTTGGTGTAGTGCATACCCCCTCTAATGCTATCATGGGAAGTTACACGATGTGGGTGAGGCCACTGGCTTGAGGAGCAGGGAGCATATAGTCCCCATGTCATAGCGTCCATTATTATATTGTGTGATTTTTATTAGGGGTGAGACGTGGTGGGTATGTTTTGTCTCATTGCCGCGAAGGAACTATGACCGCTTCCCAGACATTGTGACTTATAGCCGCGATGTCGGTGATATTGAGTCCGACCGCTGGTCCCCAAGATGGTATGTGAGTGTTGCCCTGAAAGATGATAGCATTGAGAGACCGCATCATCGAGTTATATCTCGTTGTGATGGTTATTATACTTATGTGTGCAATAGGTATAATTATATACTGGATGAGTATAGTATATTGTTTGTATATGAAGACAAGCCATAATATAGTAAACTCACGCATACAAAGTGAAAAGCCTAATAGGGTGTGTTTTCCCCTTTCCGGTAAATTTGGATCCGGATGTATATAACACTGAATATGGAGCTTTAGTATTATATATATATACATATATATATATACATATATATATATACATATATATATATATATATATATATATATATATTATTGTATGTTTATATGAGGCTTATATACACGTCATGTGCCGAGGGTCTAATGGATCTCGACGATCGACGCTGTGGAGCAGTAGTGTATCGGGTGGATTCCTTGTTTGGATTTCACTTCGCGAGACACTCCACACACGAACGCAGTGCAGTGTTGAGAATGGAGAGAAGTTTAGCCCTTAGTACTCGGGTTGTCGAGGTTTCTAGAAGACAAATGAATTAGAATAGTTAGGCGGGATAGCTTAACTAGGATGTTTTAGACGAATGCGTTAGGTGTGAACTGTTAGAAGAGAGGTAAGGGGTATCTGATACGACGCAAATATTGCGTATTTCACCCGTTAACCTACGCCTTATTAGCCCCCTCGGGTATCTTAATCCCTATATTTATGCTCGTTAACCAGACAACCTCGGATTTCTATGTTAACATGTTTTGCAGGGGTTAATTGAGCTTTTGTAGGTATTTGGATGCTTAGTATGAAGTTCGGATGCATTCCGGCGAAGTTCCGTACACAGTCGCACGCGCAAGGGCAATTTAGTCATTTCACAATTTGGGCAACTTGTCCAATGTCTTCACGGAAGTTGAAGCCCTCTGAATAAGCTTCGCGTGGCAGCGAACGGTGCGCGATTCCGAGTCCGAACGAAGAAGTTACGGGCTTTTGAGCGGAAGAGGATTCCATACCATCCCAAAACAGGGGAAAAATGCAGAAATTGCAGGTCCGAATCGATTCGCCCCATTTGCGAATCGATTCGGTTGGAGGCAGTGCCAGTTCCTCTGTTTCCGAATCGATTCGGATTCCACCCGAATCGATTCGCCCACCATTCTGAATCGATTCGGATTTCACCCGAATCGATTCGCCCCTCTGGCAGCCTCGAGATATTCTCCAACCGAATCGATTCGGCCCTGTTTCCGAATCGATTCGGCCTGCTGATATTTGTTTTTCTCCCATTTTATTTACAAGTTTGCCATAGGTTTTGATTTGTATAAATACTCTTTCTCTTCATTTTGGAGAAGGAGATATTCAGATTTTAGAATAGTTAGGGTTAGGGTTTTGAGAGCTCTTCTTCTTCCTCATTTGGTGTGACAACTTTTGGGTGTTGTAAGTTGTATTTTTCATTACCTCTACCATTAATATAGTTGCTTTCCTTTATTTCCTTGCTTTCTAGATAATTTCCATGCTTTCTAATTAGGTTTATTGTGTTTATTTATTGCTTTTCTAGTTTAATTTAGTTCATTCATTATGCATCCCTAGATAAATAGGTTCGGGATTGTGTTCCGCCATTTTCGGGCCCCGAGCTCCGAAAACTAGGTTTTGCGTAAAATTGCATTTAATTGAAACCTCGCGTATTAAAGTCGTATTATTATGCGTTTAACTTTCTTTGTCATGCAACGTTAGTGTTTATAGCGATTATCCGAATTTAATCCGCGTGTGACCATTTTCCGTTAAATGTTTAATCTCGCAACTTTGGCTTAAATTCCTTATTGCGTGATGTTTATGCTTAATTGAAAATGATCGATTAAATGTTTTCGAACCGAAATTCTAATTAGTAGTTGTTTAGCCCGTGAATGTGCGAATGCGATCCCGATCCTCGCTTTCCTTTTGTGTAGCGTAACTTATTCTTTTCTTTTGTCACCATAACCACCTATCACCTTTTACACTTTTATTCTTGAAGTAATTAAAACAATTAACATCTAAAATTCAATCACTCCCTGTGGATTCTCGATACCCGACTTACCGCTTTACTTGCTTGTCAAGTGTAGCTGTAGTTTAGGTTTTCTTTTGTATTGAGTAGGCGAAACGATAACAACGATTAGCGTACCTACGCGACGCTACTTTTCGCGCTCCATCAAAATGGCGCCGTTGCCGGGGAGCAATTGTTTTAGATTGTAATTGTTTTATGATTTCGTAGTATTTTTCCTTTCCTATTTGTATTCTTTCTTTTAACCTTTCTTGCAGGATTAGCATACTTGGAGCCCTAAGAAACTTCTATTCGTGGTCGCTCACTTTCTTTCTCGGATTCTCCATCTACAAACAACGAGGTAATCATGTCTTTCTATTATAGTTATTACGGTCATTCTAATGATTCTTACTTTGGGGATAATTTTTAAGTTTTCCATTTTCAAGATTTTCTTGAAAATGAAAGACTTGAAAACATTTATCGAAATGAAAATCGTTATTGGGAGCTTGAGTTGGATTCATTATTCGAATCCAATGACGATTCTTATTTCGTTACTTTCGAAGACGAGTTTCAACCAAATGAGGAGTCCGAGGCTCTTGAGCCGAGGAAGCCTACTTTGGAAGAGACTTTGCTTCTTTATTACCAAGGTTTGGAACGCTTAGATGATGCTGGAATGAGACTTGGGGCACTTTGCGATGAGATGAATTCTTATGCACAAAACAACGAGGAGGTGGAAACTTGTGTTTCACCTAAATTTTTCGAAGAATTTCTCATCGAGTGTGCATCTCTCTCCCCCGAAATTCAATCTCCCTCCGACGATATGTTGACGGAGATTGAATTTATTTCATTACCATATACGTTTTCCGTCATTGAACCATTAGAATCACCGGTTGATTCCTATGAGTCGGTAGAAACTTTTGAAATTTCTACACTTTTTGCCGATGAGGACTCTTTACCGAACTTGTTGTCGATGGATGCTATCCCGATGTGTGCACCATCTCCCATTCCATTTGAAAAACCTTTGGGAGATGAACCGATTTTTCTTGGACCTCTAGTGTACCTTTCCCCCTTGTTATCCAAATCCCCCATCGTCCCTCCAAAACTTTTAATTGACGATGGTTCATTTCTTTCGCCTTACACATGCCTTCCGTTGTTCAAACGGAATTCATATTTTTCGGAAGGCATGCTTGTATGTGAGGGTACACCAGTTATCCTCCAAAGTCAAATCGTTCTTATGGTGGACCCTCAACTATTTAGACTTCTAGTGTATAGTTAGTGTGAAGCCTAAATAGTAGGTTGTAAATAATTAGCTTTTTAATTTTCTTTCTTTTCTATTTTTCTTTCCTTTTAATTTAGTCTAGTGTAATTAGTTAACTTTTTGTTATTTGTTTTTGCTATGCTCGGTACTAACTTGTTTTGTAGATTCCTTTGGACTCGCGCTTATGGAGATCGCTCCAATTTTGGGTAATATCATTCTTTTCCTCTCTTTGTGTTGTGTTCTTAATGCGCATTGAGGACAATGCAACATTTAAGTTAGGGGGTGTAGGATATTCTATCCATTTCATGTGTAGTCCATGGATTTGCTCACATTTAGTTACTAAGTATGCCTTTTTGTGAAAAATTTAAAAATTTTCAAAAATATTTTCTTTCTTTTTTCTCCTTTGTTGGGCATTTTGCCTTGTTTTCAGTGATAAATTTCAATAATTGCCCGATCCAATAGACAACCCAATGATGCATGTTCTCGATTTTAGAAGTTATTAGACTTTAGTCCTTAAATCATTGATATTGTGAATAACTTCATGAATTAAACTTTATCCCATGCGCATATGCACTTTCCTTGTTAAATTGATTTGGTTTAAGATTTTTATAACTCGGTAATCTTTTGTTGCATTGTATATACTTACACCGAGTGAGATTAGAGACTTATCATCATTTGTGAGTGTATACACTATTCTTTTCTCATTGAAAACGTTGAATTCGTTGGTAATCTCACTATTCTTTCATTTGATCGTTCATTAATTGAGTTCATACTTGAAATGTGTTACTTGATCATGATTTTCATATATTGTTTTGACTTGAGAATTGCGTAAACTTTTGGAAATGATCATAGGCATTCTTTGTTATATCACCCATATTAGCCTTGACCTCACCCTTATGTTTTCCCTAGTTAACCCCTTTGAGCCTAAATATTAGCCTTCCGTTTCATTACCCCATTCCCATAACCAACTCCGCATTGGAGTTTTAGCCCATACATACACTTTCCATACCTTTGTTTGGAATGTTACTTGGGATTGAATGATGTTGTCGTGATGTCGGTTGCAATTTAGGCATATGAGAGTTTGATAAGTAAAGAAAAGAAAGTAGTGAAAAAGTGATGAAAAAGAGAAAGCAAAAAGAAAAAGAAAACAAAAGAGAAAATAAGAAAAAGAAAAAGAAAGAGAAAGTTGTAAATATTGTTTGTTGTAGTTCAATAAGCTTTGATTACTCTCCCCAATGATATATCTAATGCCGTTTTGGAACTTATTTTTCCAATTTTTGATATTGCACGCATTCTCCCATTATCCCGAGTTTTCATCCCGAACACTTTGAATCCGTACATACATTCCTTCATTTCGTACCCTAGCCTATCCTACATTATAACCCTATTCAAGTCCTATGTGATCTTAGGGTGCATTTAATTTAAAAGTCATAATAGTTTTGATAATCTGTGAAAATGCATTTCGCCTCTTTTAGTGTGCGGTATCCTTTCATTGAGATTACAGTTTTTCATTTTATATATAGCGTTCTTCTTCTGTGATATGTGTGCGGCCTAGTTTCCATTTACATTTACTCTTTATGCCCGCATGTCCCGTGTATTACCTCCCATTCCGAGTGATTTCATTTGTTGAGCGTAATGCCCGTGAGGATTGAATGTATGCTTTCTTTGATTAGTATCCGGTTTATTTAAGTTTTTACCAAATCATATTTTGCATTTGCTTTCTCCCCCTCCCACTTTTAAAGTTTCAATTCTATGAGGTGCATTCAACCTGTTAATAACAACGGACTTTTGTTTGAATTCGTTCAATATGCTAATAACATGTTTGAAATCTTTTTCGTTGTTGTTGTGTTTGTCGCATGTTGGGTTGGGCATATTTTGAGGAAACCATATGATGTTTGTGGGTTTCATCCCTGAAAACCCTCACGAGACGACACTCGTCCACTAGGGTGACCTAGGGGTTTAACGGCTTATTGCATACGCTAAAAGCAATCGTTCGCCCGCGAAAGTGGCCTTATCTTTTTATTACTTTTTTTTTCATTCCCTTTTGGCACTTGTATCCTGCTTTTGGTTTACTTGTAGTTCTTGTTGTTTCCTATTTCATTGCTAGGGACTAGCAATGTGTAAGTTAGGGGGTGTGATACGACGCAAATATTGCGTATTTCACCCGTTAACCTACGCCTTATTAGCCCCCTCGGGTATCTTAATCCCTATATTTATGCTCGTTAACCAGACAACCTCGGATTTCTATGTTAACATGTTTTGCAGGGGTTAATTGAGCTTTTGTAGGTATTTGGATGCTTAGTATGAAGTTCGGATGCATTCCGGCGAAGTTCCGTACACAGTCGCACGCGCAAGGGCAATTTAGTCATTTCACAATTTGGGCAACTGGTCCAATGTCTTCACGGAAGTTGAAGCCCTCTGAACAAGCTTCGTGTGGCCGCGAACGGTGCGCGATTCCGAGTCCGAACGAAGAAGTTACGGGCTTTGGAGCGGAAGAGGATTCCATACCATCCCAAAACAGGGGAAAAATGCAGAAATTGCAGGTCCGAATCGATTCGCCCCATTTGCGAATCGATTCGGTTGGAGGCAGTGCCAGTTCCTCTGTTTCCGAATCGATTCGGATTCCACCCGAATCGATTCGCCCACCATTCCGAATCGATTCGGATTTCACCCGAATCGATTCGCCCCTCTGGCAGCCTCGAGATATTCTCCAACCGAATCGATTCGGCCCTGTTTCCGAATCGATTCGGCCTGCTGATATTTGTTTTTCTCCCATTTTATTTACAAGTTTGCCATAGGTTTTGATTTGTATAAATACTCTTTCTCTTCATTTTGGAGAAGGAGATATTCAGATTTTAGAATAGTTGGGGTTAGGGTTTTGAGAGCTCTTCTTCTTCCTCATTTGGTGTGACAACTTTTGGGTGTTGTAAGTTGTATTTTTCATTACCTCTACCATTAATATAGTTGCTTTCCTTTATTTCCTTGCTTTCTAGATAATTTCCATGCTTTCTAATTAGGTTTATTGTGTTTATTTATTGCTTTTCTAGTTTAATTTAGTTCATTCATTATGCATCCCTAGATAAATAGGTTCGGGATTGTGTTCCGCCATTTCGGGCCCCGAGCTCTGAAAACTAGGTTTTGCGTAAAATTGCATTTAATTGAAACCTCGCGTATTAAAGTCGGATTATTATGCGTTTAACTTTCTTTGTCATGCAACGTTAGTGTTTATAGCGATTATCCGAATTTAATCCGCGTGTGACCATTTTTCGTTAAATGTTTAATCTCGCAACTTTGGCTTAAATTCCTTATTGCGTGATGTTTATGCTTAATTGAAAATGATCGATTAAATGTTTTCGAACCGAAATTCTAATTAGTAGTTGTTTAGCCCGTGAATGTGCGAATGCGATCCCGATCCTCGCTTTCCTTTTGTGTAGCGTAACTTATTCTTTTCTTTTGTCACCATAACCACCTATCACCTTTTACACTTTTATTCTTGAAGTAATTAAAACAATTAACATCTAAAATTCAATCACTCCCTGTGGATTCTCGATACCCGACTTACCGCTTTACTTGCTTGTCAAGTGTAGCTGTAGTTTAGGTTTTCTTTTGTATTGAGTAGGCGAAACGATAACAACGATTAGCGTACCTACGCGACGCTACTTTTCGCGCTCCATCAGTATCTCATGGGAGTACGATACCAATTTAAATATGAGACAAAACCTATTTTTTTAAAAATAAAGCATTTATGCACTTGCAAAATATTTTTACAACTCGCGCTCTGACCCGTTTTCTTATTTTTCCCTTTCTTGCTATATATATATATATATATATATAGGTGTCCAGACACAAGGACGCCTGGATGATGACTGCTTCGAGTCAGACGTCTGCTGTAGAAGCTGTGGATGCATGCAGGTTCACTGTAGACGCTTTTATCCTTGTAATCTAGATAGGAGGTACTGTATAAACATTCGAGCTAATAACCCAACTGCATTTATTTATTCTTTTATCGCCTTTTATGCGGATTCGATTGTGTTGTATTATTGTTGAACCGAGTGTTCGGTTATTTTATTTCTTTTTCAGTTTCATTTATTTAAGTTGTGCGATGGATTTACTTAGTTGGTTTGTTTGAAAAGATTAGTTAAATAAAATCTTGACACCAGCCTAATAGGTTATTAGTAATTAATTTGGTTTTCGACAGTGATGCTAAGAATGAACCATATGCGACTCCTGTTTTAATTTGGCACATGAGTGATTGCCCGGTATTTTATTAGGCAGGGTGTCACACGTGTTAATACACTTTTGTAGTAATAAAGATTAAAAAAAATCAAACTTCACTCCGAAAGTGAACTCTAGCATTGACATGCCTATACTATATGCCTACTAAGCAAGTTTGAATATTATAAAACAAGCCGAAATTTCAAAAATAACAGGTTATCTCAAGAGTGTAAAACAAAAAAATCTTATATTCTTTGAACAAAAATTTTATATTATTTTTAAAATTTATTTATAGTTGTGCACCTCTGTAGAAGAGTGCAAGAGTTCCAAATAATAATAACTAAACCTTAAAACTTATCTTAAACTCTAAGGATAATGTTTCTTCAAATCACTAAAATCGTTATATATAAACAAAGATCTTACAATCTTAATAAAGACATTCTAAATCTATCGAGTCATGTTAAATAAGCAAAGAGAAGAAAAAAAATTAAAGCTACACCTGTATAAAAAGCTACATAACCATACAAACATGTGAAAAATTACTAAAAAAAGATATCTTCTAGAAAACATAGATCTTCTACAATTATTTTTTTAGCTTATTTATGAAAACTCTAATCTTAAACCCCCAATAGGCAAAAATAATAATATTACAGACTCCCAATTATTTTTTAGCTTATTTTTAAAAACTCTAATCAACTCTAAGGAACAATTTTCCGATTCAACTGAAATTATGATGTCTTATAAACATGTTGAAAATGAGGGTTGTTCTACTTATGCTAAACCTATATTTGTATGCAGTTTTTGTAAAAAAATCGGACATTTTGAAAAGTTTTGTTTTAAAAAATTATGACAAAATAAATCTGATTTAGGCAAATTCAAAATGTTGAGAATTTTAAAACTACCAAGCCTGTTCTTAAATGTGATTTCTATTCTAAAGCTGTACATTTAGAGAAATATTGCTTTAAGAGATTAGGACAACATAAAGCAAATGTAGACAAATTTAGGAAAACTAAAAATGTTAGAAATAAACATACTACTAAACCTATTTTTCAGTGTAGTTTTTATTCTAAAAAGGGACATTTAGAGTAGTTTTGTCATAAAAGGTTAAATGCAAACATAAATTTTGATTATGAAAAAATGTACACTAAGTGTGATAATGGAAAATGAGCTAAAACAAAGATTTTTCAATGTAATTATTATTCAAAATTTGGCCATTTAGAACAGCTATGTTTTAAGCATTTGAATTTAAGTTGGAAAAGCGAAAATATAAAATGTCATAAAATTCCTGTTAATGCTAAATCCAATGATAGGCATGTTTATAAATATAATTTTTATCTTAAAACGAGTCATTTGGGACATTACTTCTTTAAGCATTTAAGTAGATAACAAAGTGGTGTTATTAATATAGACATGATCCCTTTAAAATCTGATTTTTTTGCTAATCATGCTCAACTTAAATTTGGTCCTACCCATTTTAAGACTGCTTTTCCTAATATTAAATCTAAGTGGATTAAGAAAGATGACTTAGGTTGTCAAATGAGGAGTACCAAAATTTCAAACTAGTTGGCTTTAGTTTGTTTGTTAGTACATAGTATTTGAATATTTTGTTGTATTAACTTTATTTTGTAGGATTCTTCCCTACCCTTTGTCCCTTTGAGACAAACAGGGGGAGAATTTGAAACTCTTTTATTATATTATATTTACATTTTGTTCTAGTCTTTTAGGAATCCTTGTGTTTAGTTGAGTTATGTACTATTCTATTTCTATTAGGATTGCCTGTTGTTAGTTCAGTTAGGTACTACTCTTTATTTTGTTTACGACTCTTGTTGTTTGTTGAGTCTTGTAATCCTTTATTTTTAGGGCAGTTGAGTTATGTAATTTTGTGTTGTTAACTGTTTTTGAGTCTCAATTTAGTTTGTCTCAAAATTGGCTAAAGGGGGATATTGAAAATCTCATTCTTCTTATGTTGGCTCAATTTTGAGACAAATAATTTTATATGCTCCTATATTTTTTTCTTTGTTAAAATCTATTTTTATATATTTTTAAATTATTGTTATTTAATACATAAAATATTTTTAAAATACTTTTAATGTATATGTTTTATTTTTTTTTATATATTGATTTATGTATCTTATCTCTAGATTTTTTATTTTGTGTATTTTTTAAATTATTTTTTGGATTTTTAAAGGGATAAAATAATCATTTAAATTAACATAAAATTTGTTTATTTAAAAATATTTTCTCCCTATATTAAAACGTCGGCGTTTCAAATTTTAGGTGGGTTGGTTTTATGCTGGTTTGGGCTTTGGTGGTTTCTTAGAAAACTGCTTGAGGCTTTCAAGAGTTACATATCTCGAGGTCTATTTGTGGCTGAAAATTTGATCGTTTTGTTTCCCTTTAATTGACCATTGTACCCTTATTTCTATGAGTTGTCATTTTTGACCTTGTTAGTTCACTGTTATTACGATTGTACCAAGGTTATTTTCTTAGGACTTTATAATCTTCATTTTGTATTTTTTAGACTAGTTTTTTTGTCTCTCTCTCTTTCTCTCTCTAAAATCAAAGAGCTGTCGACATTCTCTCTCTCTCTCTCTCTCTCTCTCTCTCTCGGTTTTATCTGCCTTTCGTGAGCTATTTTTTTTAGATTTCTACACAATCTTTTACCCCATTTCATATATATTTGAGAGAATAAGTCTCAATGATTTTTGGATCATCTGTGGTTGGCTTCGGTTTGTATTTGTTGAGACCTCATCTTTGAGGGTTTACGATTTGAGGGACGCTTTTCGGTGGTATATTTTCCGGTGTAGAGTTCATTTCAGTTTGTGTTCGAGATCTCAGTGGGTTAGACCTTTGCCAACTGTTTAATTTGAGGTGTTGGAGTTTTTCTTTGATTTTGGGTTAGTGTTGTTTGAGCCACCATATCTACTAAGGTTACGCTTTTGGATACGTGCTGGAGCTTCTGTGTTTTTTTATTTGGTTCTCCATATCCGATCTCGAGTTGCTCCTATATGCTCTTTCTCGATTGTCTTCGGCGATTTCATTTTGGGTAATGAGAAATGTTGTGTGATACCAATGAAATTATTTATTATAACACTTAATTAATTAGGTGTCTTAATTTGACCAAACCAAATTCAATTATAGATCAGTCCTTAAACATGCATCTAAGTGTCATAAATCATTCAAACCATACATGTGAAACAAAGATGACAAATTCAGGAAAAAAATCCCTTTCGGGAAAAAACCTTTTTCAACACTTTGAAAAGTTTACAAGACCATTAACTTATAAACAACCTGATAATCACCCACAAGTATAATGCACGGTGTCTTCGCAAAACCTTCAAAGCTACGAGAGACAGCGAAATACCCTTCAGGTGTCGGTTCATCGTCTTCGGCTCGTCCACACGTAGAATAACTACTCTCGGTATCCACCGATCATATATAGAGATACCTTCTCCACAAAGGTTGAACTAAAGCAAAGTATGTTTTGAGTTTCACAAAACAACTCACACAAAAGATATTGGGATTTGTGAATTGTAAAACAAAAACTTGAACCGTAAAAAAAATATTGGAGAATAAACCAAAACATTAAAAATTGTATTCTATTTAAAACTAGTGTTTCTCCACACGAAAATTAGAAGCCTGACACCCTTATTTATAATAAAAATCAAGGTGGTGACGTGTCAACAAAAACTTCTGTCGCTCGAACGACATGTGACGTCATTCGAGCGAACCTCCATCTTGTTCGAACGAGATGTGATGTCGTTTAAACGACAATCACTGATCAACTTAAAAACTTTTCAAAATTTTAAATAACTTGGAATCCTCAAATCTTAAAACTGTTCACGGGATCAGGAAATATTTATCCAAAACTTGTATGATTTTGAAAAATTAAAAACGATTTAAAAACATTTCAACGATCATTTAAACTCTTATAAAAATATCCCAACACTTCTAATGCAAAAAGTAAATGGAACTTAAACACATTTTACCAAATTCATCCTTGTCGGGCTTGAATGTTGAAGTCTTCTTGAAATTCGGATTCGTCTTGTGTAGATATAATCTTCTCAATCCTTCGACAACTTGTAGCGGTATATGACATACTTAATTGTGAAGGACAATGTCCTTACAAATCTTCCCCTATGTCTATTCCAATACAAAATAAAAATATCCGAATTTCAATCTCAAATGACCTATACAAATCTACCCTCCCATAAACTCAAACATGGAAAGATAAACTGTCAAGTCTTGAAACTTTGCAAACGATTCTTCAACAATCAACTTTTCAAAACTCCAAGCTTTTCTCATCAGGGTGTGTAATCCAAAAATCTTCAATTGTACCTACACACATAAGACAAAGCAAAAATCTCGTGACATATCGAGTTTGAAATAATATAAAACATAAACATGAAAGCATAATCAAATCTTCCCATATATAAATTCCCCCGCCCCCTTTATTTGTCCGAAATAGATAAGGAAAATAATAAATCACATAAAGCAAATCGGGGTGCCACGATAAACAGAGCAAACAAACTATTTTTGAATTTTTCTATTTTTTGTACAGAAATACAAAAGTGATGTTACAAAAATCACACACCATGAATTTTTACTAAGACAACCATATCGTGGACACGGAATGAATGGGTGTAAACAAATTCGATAGGAAAATCGACTCAGTCATATCATATGTGCAAGATGCATAAGTGTACTCCTAACGAATGGACATACAAAATAGTCCTTAGGTGTAAAATTGTTGAATTTAGATGACATCGTCTTAATCATATCAACAAATCAAAGTATAAATGATTTTCACACCAATAACGTCCAAAACTATGTAATACTTTTTCATGACTTTTAAGGACGTGCAAACTGTAGAAAATTCCATCCAAACTCCCTCATTAAAAGATAATGCCTTTTATTTATGAGGTGATGAAACAAAAAAAATGGCCCATTTTTGGCATAATTTTTTTGATTGCCTTTTAATTTTTTTTTTTTGGGCTCTTTTAAGCATCATCAGACCCCGAATAATTTTCAATTCCTTAGTTTTTAGGTACATTTAAACGGTGACTTAATTGCAAAGGATTAATGAGTACCTTTCGTAACCCTTTCTCGTTTAAAAAAAATAAATCACAGAAACTCACAAACGGTTTATATCATGCACTAATTTTTGTCAAGTTTTATTGCATTTGGTTCATTGTATAGATAGAATTGAGATGGAAACACTCAACCAACTTGTGATAGACAAGACCAAAAGTCAAACAAATATGTGCATGTGTGTAATAAATGACAAATAGAGTCCAATCAAATAAGTAGTAACACTATATCATCTCAAAGACTCCAAACTTTGTCAAGCACATAAATGACACAATATATTGTCTCAAAACACTATCAAATAGTTACGTGGATATGGCATGAAGTTGTGACTTGGTCATCCTTATTGTCAATTCATATAAGGTGCAAACAAAATACAAAATTCTTTTCGGATTTTTCAAAATTTTTCTAAACTGAAAATCTTTTTGTATTTTTTCAAACACTGTTTAGTAGCAACCTAGAAGTACCAAAAAAATATAACAAGATGAACCAGAGGACTGCAAATAGAAATTTCCAGAAATCTACACAGGTAGTTCAAACAAGAATCAATGTCACTCGAACGAATGTGCATGTCGTTAGAACGATAGCTTCGCGCGGCAACTGATGCCGCTTGAACGAGAACTGATCTTGCTCGAACGAGAAAAAATAATTTTCATAGAATTTCCAGAATGACATTGTTGATACAAAAAATAGTCAGCTGACATGGATCAATTAGATGAAGAAATGTGTCAACCTACGTGGAAAATACATAAATTTCACCGAGCTACTCAAGCGGTCCAAGCTACTCAAGAGTTCCGAGCTACTCAATCGTACCGAACAACTCAGGCGGTCCGAGCTACTTAGCGTGCAGAGCATCTAACCAAGAAAACCAAAAGGCAACCACGCATTCAATGAACGTCATATTTAATGCGCATTATTATTGTACAGATGTATATATCTACTAGAAGACAACACATTACCTTTTCATATGTACAACCTCAAGTCTATAAATACATTGTAACCCAGTCATGAAAAGGGGACTTTTGGATCTCTTAGTAAACCCATTATCGAGATTCATGGCAAACAGTCAGCAATACAACAATAGTGGACATAGGCCATTTTGCTAGCCGAACCACATTAAAAATCCATTGTCTTATTTATTTATTTATTCATTTTTATCTATGATTAATAAATTAGATTGCATCTAATTTTTTACATCAACATATTGGTGCCGTCTGTGGGAACGACTATACTTAGCATTTTTCACCAAAAAAACTCATAATCTATGGCTGAAAACCCAGAATCTAGTAATCGGAACAATGTTGGGGTCCCTCAAAACCCTTCTAATCCACCAAATATGCAAGGTCTGGCTATCATAATGGCCAACTTATCCCAAGGGCAAACGACCATGCAAGAAACCATGCGTCAACTTATACAAACTGTTCGAGATGGAGCACCTGCCCAGTCAGGACAACGAAGCGTTCAGAGAAATACCCATATGCCATCTTCAAGAACTAGACGAATGCTATTTTGAGAGGTTTCTCAATCTAGGCATACTAGCTCATATCGTACTAAGAGATCTAATGATCCTTCGTATCAACCTGGCTGGACTTCTTCAGTAAGAGTTAGGAATTCTCAACGAAATGTCACTCTAACTCCAAAACGGACTAGCTCTCTGGAAAGGTTGAGTAGAGTCTCTCCTTTTGATCGATTGGGCCCTAGGAGGAATAGAAACCCTCCTAGGATTGTGTCAAGGAACTCTTAACGACCATCCGACCTAAGGGAAGGTTCTGCCCAATCACACCCGATAGCCCGTAATGAAAGGTCCCAAGAGGAAAACTCAACGCGATTGGTTGCTCAGAAAAATAGGTCCGAGGAGGGAAATGATGCATGGAAAGGTTCTATTCAAAGGTTGGAAGACAGGTTAGGGGAAATGGCTATGGCCAATAATCCTCTACAGAGAACGTTTGTCCAAGGGACACCCTTCGTGCAGGCAATTATGGATTTTTCCACACCATCAAAATTCAAAGCTCCTATGGTGACACCTAAATATGATGGAAAAACTAATCCTATCCTCCATATAGAGAAGTAACAAGCTACTACAGATATCTATGCGATTCCTGATGAGATGAGATGCAGGGCATTTTCAGGAACTCTCACCAGGCCAGCCCAGATGTGGTACAATAACCTTCCTCAGGGGAAGATTATGACTTTCCATCAACTGGCAGAGATTTTCATACGGAATTTCTACTTTGGAGCGAAACTAATTAAAAGAGTAGCACCCTTACTGAGCGTTAGACAGAAAATAAAAAAAGCACTAGGGATTATATTACTCATTTTAATAACGAGAAACTTGAGGTGATCGATTACGAGGAGAAGACAACAATTACTGCTCTAATGAGTGGTCTATTACTGAACAAGTTGTACTATACTTTGGCCAAGTATCCGCCCAGGACCATGGCAAAATTAATGGCGAAGGCAGCTAAGATCATGAACGCCGAGGAAGCCATGACTGCGAAGAAGAATATAGACACTAAGGAGACCAAGGTTGAATGTAGTAAAACTGAGAAGAAGGATCAGAAGAACAATGGTGGCAATAAGTAGTCAAAAGGCAAACAAACGCTAGAGAAGATGAGGAAGTATGGAAATTATACTCCCTTGAAGGTAGATATAAACCACATGCTGGAGGAAATCAAGAACAAAGAGGAGATAACCTGGCTAGAGAAAATGAAGGCAGATCCTGACAAAAGGGTCAAGTTCAAATATTGTGAGTTCCCTAAAGACCATGGCCATATGACCAAACATTTCATAGCTCTCCAGAATGAAATTAAAGTACTAATTAGGCGAGGAAAACTGACTAAGTATGTTGATCGCCAAAGTGGTGGAAAGACCAGCGAGAGAGGAAGGCAAAGATCTAAATCTCCTCACCGAGCAAAATATGACAAGAAGAGAGATCACGAAGATGATCCTGAAGATGATCTCGATCTCCCCAAAAAGATAAGGCATCCCGAGCGCGAGGTATTCTCAATCCATTTTGGATCATTTGAATGTAGTGTCATTACAGGTGGAGATGCAGGAGGTGGAGATCTTAGTGCGTAGAGGAAAGCTTAACTTAATGAGGCTCAAGCTTGTTCTTATATACAATGCATAAACTTGGCTTAAGACGATCGCCCGAGGAAGGTGAATAGGGATAAACTGGTCATCGATTTTTCTAAAAATGACTTGGCAGGTGTACTCTATCTTCATGACGACCCCTTGGTGATCAAGATGAAAATGAAGGATGTGGTGATTTCACGGGTATTGGTGGATAATGGTAGCTCTACAGATATCATGCTCTACCCATGCTTTGACAACTTGAATCTGAAGTTATCTCAGTTGGAGCCATATCATAGGCTCCACCTCGATTTCACTGGCAAAAAGGTTTTTCCACTTGGGGCGATCAAGTTGGACATGCTTATTGGTACGTATCATGCTTACCGAATAGAAAGAGTACGCTTTTCGTAATGAATAAAAAAGTCTAATCAGCCTACAACATTATCATGGGGAGAGTAGGTCTGAAGAAGTTTGAGACAGTGCCATCTACGGTACATCAATGTTTGAAGTTCCCAACCAATTTCGGAGTGGAAGTTGTGAAAAGCGACCAGAAAGTAGCTCGAGAATGCTACTATTCATCTACCGAACATGAAGAACTGGAAGAATCCAGGAATAAAACTACTACGTATCAAGTGGATGAAACAGAAGATGCATAGATTGAAACCTTTGACCCTAGAGATGAGTCTTAACTCGTGAAGGGTTAGGTTATGGAAGCTACGGAGGATATCATTCTGGACGACGAATGCCCAGAGTGAATAACTCAAATTGGTGTGTCATTGGACTTATCAATAAAGCAGGAACTAGTGGAATTTTTAAGGCGCAGAAAGCAGACTTTTGCATGGAGTCACGAAGACATGCTAGGGATAGACCCGACTTTCCTATGCCACGAGATCAATGTTAATAAGAAGGTCAAGCCAGTGAAGCAACGATGAAGAGTATTAAGCCTAGAGAAGAACCAAGCCATACAAGAAGAAGTAGAGAAGCTATAGAAAGCCTCTTTTATTGAGGACGTCAAGTATCCTGATTGGCTAGCAAATATTGTGATGGTAAAGAAGAAAAATAATAAGTGGAGGATGTGTGTGGAGTTCACTGATCTTAATAAAGCCTACCTAAAAGATCATTTTCCCTTGTCCTGAATCGATCAACTGGTGGATGCTACATCGGGGCATGAATTGTTGAGCTTCATGGATGCTTATTCTGGTTACAACCATATTAAGATGAAACCAGAGGACAAGAAAAGTACCTCTTTTATCACCCCAAGGGGAACTTATTGATATAATGTTATGACTTTTGGACTTAAAAATGCATGTGTAATATACCAACGGTTGATGAATAAAGTGTTCGCAAAGCAAATCGGTCATAACATGGATGTTTATATTGACGATATGCTGACAAAGAGCAAGAAAGCTGCTGATCATTTAGTTGACCTGGGCCAGACTTTTGATCAGCTAGAGAAATATCAAATGAAGTTAAATCTCACCAAATACATATTTGGAGTACAAGAAGGCATGTTTCTCAGGTATATTGTTAATCAATGAGACATCGAGGCAAACCCTAAAAAGATCAAGGCCCTACTGGACCTACGATCTCTAACTACGAAGAAGGAGGCGCAAAGTCTCATAGGGTGAGTTGCAGCACTTAACAGATTTGTGTCACGAGCAACAGACAAATGCCTCCCATTCTTTAAAACACTTCGAAAAACTTTTGAGTGGAATGATGAATGTGAGGTGGCCTTTCAAGAGTTGAAGAAATATCTGGAAACACCTCCATTGTTATCTAGACCAGTGATGGGAGAAAGACTATACTTGTATCTGGCAGTTTCAGAGAACGCAATTATCTCGGCGTTGATAAGAGTGGAAGACGGAGTGCAGAAACCGATCTATTACACCAGTAAGGCCTTCTGAGGAGTAGAGATCATATATCAAAGGTTGGAGAAGTTAGCACTAGCACTAATCGAAGTAAGTAGAAGGATGAGGCCATACTCTCAAACCCATACTATAGTAGTATATACTGATATGCCATTAAGACAGGCTCTGTACAAACCAGAGAAATCGGGAAGATTGATGTATTGGGCGGTAGAACTTGGTGAATATGACATAATTTATGAACCCAGGTCGTCACTTAAGGGCCAGGTAGTAGAGTACTTTATTGCAGAGTTTACTTACTCCGACACATCCGAAAAGCAGGAGCTTAATGCAGACCAACCCGTGGATGTTACGGGAACATCTAAGACAACCCCCAACCAACTTTCATTAGTAGATCGACAGGAGGCGATAGACAACAATCAACGGAAAGTATCGAGTAATTACCCAAGGATAGGAGAAGATAAAAGGAAGTATCAAATACTCTACCAAGGAACTTTATCTAACCAAGAGTTTGATAATGATATACCTGTGTGGAATTTGTACGTGGATGGATCTTCGTGTGCCACGGGTAGTGGAGCATGAATAATCTTAAACAGACCTGATGGATTTGATATTGAGTATGCTCTACGTTTTCAATTTAAGGCTTCCAATAATGAAGCTGAATATGAAGCTATGATCGTGGGTCTTAGTTTGGCTAAAATCATGAATGCAGAGCAGGTTATCGTATTCAGTGATTCACAATTAATTGTAAATTAAATTCTCGAGTTATATGCAGTGAATTGAGAATTAATGTTTAAGTATCATGCAAAAGCTATGGAGGTTGTATCAACTTTTTTCGCAGTCCAATTGATCATAATACCGAGATTGGAAAATGCAAGAGCTGACGCCATAGCTCGGTTGGCCTCAGCGACACGCACCGAGCTACGAAGAACCATCCCAATAGAGATTCTGGTAGATCGGAGCGTAGACGAAGTTTTGATAGTGAAATTCATTGCCCTCAACTTGGGTCCATCCTGGATGGACCCCATCAGGGCCTATATCGAAGAGGGAATTGTGCCAACTGACAAACTCGCAGCCAAGAAACTGAAGTTTAAAGCTGCTGGTTACGTACTGACCAATGGTATTTTGTATAGAATAGGCATTATAGTAGGACTACAGAGATGTGTGCATCCCTCCAAAGTTAAAGATTTGATTGAAGAAGTTTACGAAGGCTCTTGTGGAGCTCATATAGCAGGTCGGACGCTTTTACAGAGGATAGTGCCACAGGGATATTACTGGACAATGATGAGAGCTGATTGTGCAGCTTACGCTAAGAAGTGCGATAAATGCAAATGTTTTTCTTGCATCTGAAGAACTCCCTAAGCATTGTTAACGTCCATTATGTCCCCTTGGCCATTTGCCATGTGGGCTATAGACTTGGTCGGGCCACTTCCAACAACTAGAGGGAGATTCAAGCATCTGGTAGTTACTGTAGATTATTTTTACCAAATGGGTGGAAGCTGAACCTCTCATTGACATGTCGTATGACACGGTCTATCAGTTTATTTAGAAGAACATTATTTACAGATATGGTCTCCCACATGCATTCATTACTGACCATGGAACCCAATTTGATAACGAGGAGTTTGCTGCATATTATCACCAATCCAATGTACAAAAGATCAATTCTGCACCAGGCCATCCCCAAAGCAATGGGAAAACTGAGGTGACGAATAGAACTCCGCTGAATGGTTTGAAAAAATGCCTAGATAATGCAAAGGGAAATGGGATTAACGAGCTACATTCTGTGTTGTGGGCTTATCATACTACACCACGAACAACAACTGGGGAGTCTCCGTACATGTTAGCCTTCAGAAGTGAATCTATCATACCTGCGGAGTTGGGTCTACCCACACATAGAGTGCTTAATTTCAATTCCCATGTAAGCGACTTGATGAGACGTTTAGACCTGGATATTATCGAAGAAGTTAGGGAAGAAGAAACAATCAGGAATGCAGCCTACCAACAATGAACAATCTTGTTTTACAACAAAAGGGTGAAGAAGTGTGATTTGAAAGAGGAAGATTATGTGCTGAAAAAGGTAATCCAGAAGCACAATAAACTCGAGGCTAACTAGCATGGGCCTTACCGAGTAACAAAAGTTTTTCGTCCTGGGACATACATAATTAAAACTTTGGAGGGAGAAGAATTCAAGAACGCGTGGAATACAGAGCATCTGCGCAAGTATTATCAATAATGAAAATTCATGTGTAACCCATTTCTTTCAATATGAATAAAAGTGATGTTTTGCACATTTCTCTTTTTTGTTGAAATTTTTTAGAGTATTCATGCTACACACTACACAAATTAGATTAGCAACCACCAACTCCGGTTGGTCGAAAATTCAGCAACCATCAACTCTAGTTGGTCTGCAATTTAATAACCACCAACTCTAGTTGGTTGGAAATTTAATAACCACCAACTCCGATTGGTCGGTAAATAAAAATCATACAAGGCAAAAGCCTGTTTGATCAAGGGTGATCTCAAGGGACACCCCAAACTAGACAAGAAGATGGGTGACCTCCCGGGGCATCCACTGTCTAGGCAATAAGGTAATCCTATCACGATTACTATAACTAAGGAGTAATATGGGATGCAAATCATTCTATTGCTTAGGCACAAAGAGTGACAAGTCACTATAATCAAATAACAAATAGGACAAGTTCCATTGTCTAAAACAAAACAGGACATTTTGTCCTTCTATATATATATATATATATATATAT
This sequence comes from Sambucus nigra, assembly GCA_949130495.1. Taxonomy (NCBI): domain Eukaryota; kingdom Viridiplantae; phylum Streptophyta; class Magnoliopsida; order Dipsacales; family Adoxaceae; genus Sambucus; species Sambucus nigra. The sequence continues at coordinate 243,066,797 of OX422217.1, forward strand.
ATATATATATATATATATATATATATATATATATATTCACCAATGAATAACAAAGACATTTTCAAGAAAATAAAATTGCACAGAGAATAAATCTTTCTTTAAACCAAGCAGATTACATACGAAATGAAATTTGATACAAATGTCCTATTATATGGGTTTCTTTCCTTCTACTTTTGATATAGGTTCCATCCCAGCTGGAGGATAATCTAATAAATAAGGAGAGTTTATAAAATTCATATCTCGCAACATTCTGACGTTAACTATGGATGGTCGATCAAGCAAATGCTCAGGACAAGAAATCTCAAAATCAGAATGAAGACTATAATCACCAAGATATTTAGAAATCAAGCACCGAGGAATAGAACGAGCTGGAATCCAACTAAGATCAAGTTTAAAGGGAGGCACAGGCAAATCAAGCACTCCAGGCTTATAATAATCCCATAAGAAGTGTCCTTGCTCCAGTTTTAGCACACACATAGCATTGAGCCATCCCTGTTTGTACCCCTCATTATTTGACTGTTGCAACCGAGCATCAAGATGATATAGAGCTTAGTTGTACCCTGCCATCCAAACCTCTCTAGGCTATTTGTGAAATTGATAAGTCAATCTTTTAATCTGCTCGTGGAGCTTCTTTACCATAATCTCTTTACTTTCTAGCACAAAAATCTGATTGGAGAGTTGGTCGGTAAAACTCTGAATTTTTTTAGACATTTCTGCCAAAGCCTTATTCTTCTTCGTCAATTGAACGACTTGATTTTCTAAGGCCAATTGAGTTCTTATCTCCTCAATATTAACCCAACCAGCCCTTACTCGCCCATAGGAAGAAGGCCTTACTCTGCCGCGAGCAGGTGTGGAAAGTCCAGCTCGCTTCAAAGACTCTAACTCTTCTCTTAAGGTAGCATTTTCGATTTCTAAAAAGGAAAAACCATCATCATTAATTGGGATCAAGGCCCCCAAAGAAGAGGAGGCAACAGATTTGAGCTGTTTCACTTCCTCTTGCAACGCGATATTCTCTTGCTCTAGTAGCTTGGCAATGTTTCTATGCTCTTCAATCTCAAGCTTTAACACACTTTCCTTTTTCTCATGGGCCAAAATGTACTTATCATAACCCCTATCAGCACTCAATTATTGGTACTTTTCCTCATAACCTTTATGCAAAAGTGTAGTGGTCTCTTTGTGTTCAAGTTGAAGTTCCTCGATCATTCCTTGAAGGTTTTCAATCATTTCGTAATAGGCCACATTATTAGCTACAACACGATCAAATAGACACTTCAAGTACTGGTAAGCATCAATTTCTCGTTCAGAGGCATCGAATCTAAGGATGTCTATTATTTGGGCCTTAGTAAAATCTGCATGACTGACTTTGAAATAACCGTTGCATTTCTTCATCAACTCTGTATCATTAGCTAATAAGAGTTCCATCCTGGCCATAAAATAGCAAGGAGAAAATAAAATGCATCAAAAATGATACAAGACAGGTAAAAGAAAGACGCGAGATAAATAATAAAAGTTTATTCTTATTCATCATACAAAAGGAAAATACATTCCAAGTTACAACTGAGGAAAGGAAAAAAGAAAATAACACTTAAACCGAACAGCTTTACACCTTCTCCTTATTCCCTATAATATCTTCAGTTGGTTTGGAGGGAAGAGTTGGTTGCTCGGAAGGCAGTGCAGGTTGTTCGGAAGGCAGCGCAGGTTGCTCGGAAGAAGTGCTTGCTTGATGAACTTGTTCGGAAGGTTAGAGAATGACAGTAATGGGTACTTGCTCTGCTACCATCACAGAAGACTCATCAGATGGGGCTTCATCTTCTTCTTTGCCGATGACAGTAGGATGGCCATGAGTATGTCTTTGAAATAATTCAGAATCATCCACAGTTTTCAATTCTTTCAAGGCTGCAACCCATCCATCTCTAAAGTATTTTAGGCTGGCATATTCCATCTGACAAGTAATGACAGTTAGAGCCTTATTCCATCCTTTATCCTAGCCAGAGCTAAAAGACTTCTTTACAACAGTTTTCCTCTTTACTTTCTCCGATTAAGCGTGTTCCTCGGTAAGCTTCACCTTTTTCTTTATGCCGTTCAGCCTCTTTAAGCTTGGCCTCAACCTCCTCAGCAGATGTCAGCTTATCCTCAAGCTCTTTCTTACGCCGTTCATCCTATTTAAGCTTACTATCAACGGCCTTTAATTTGTTCACCAATTCTTTAGAATCACTTATAGCTTGATCTCGAGTGGACTTGACAGATTAAAGTTCATTCTCCCAAGCAGTTTTTTCTTCCTCGTACTTCTGACGGGATTCATTCAAAGAGCGGGATAGACCAGTAAAAGCCTCTTCCACTCCACCCGAGGAAGTGGAAGCCCTGATAGCTTCATCTTTTTTCAAGAGGCCATTAAAGTAATCCATAAACTGAAAAGGGAAAGAACTCAACTCAGAATATGAATGCAGTATGTAGAGACGGGGAAGTAATAGGGATGAAGATACTTGCTGACGTAATATATTGGGCGGCTAAATCAGTGAGCTTCTCTCAAGAAAGGGAATCCTCAGTAGCTCGATGTTCGGGAAGGACCCAAGATTTAATCAAGTCCTTAACCGAACTCGAAGCGACGAGAGCAGGAGCTTTAGCTCTCAAAGGACCCTCAGTGAGACCTCTTCTTAGTCTCTTTAGAGGAGAACTTTTAATCAAAGGTGCTGCCTCTTCTTATGTAATAGCAACACCTTCAATCAAAGGTGCTGCCTCTTTTGGAACAACTGAGGGCTTCTTTCCCACCTGCTTCACAGTTGTAGATGTTCCCTTAGATGGAGCAATGTAAAATTTCTTCGTCCCCTCAGCTAGGACATCCACTTTACTTTTCTTTGCCCCATCAACACCAGAGGCATCTTTGGCAAAGAACTCAGGCATCCTTCTTTTCTTCATCATCAAATCGATAATGGAAGTATCCAAATTAGACGAGGAGTCTCCCACACTTGCTTGAGAGGTTGGTGGTTGATCAAGATCGATTACCATAGGAGGTGTAATAGGACGCACAATAAAAGACGAGGTGGTGTTTTTGTACCTCAACAAATAAGAAACAACTCTAATGTGCTCCCCAACAACTGATTAATACAAGCTCGAGATAAGTTTTAAATCTTTTATTTTAACGTCAATCTCTTTTGGGGGATTCCCTTTACTGTCAACTATAACAAACAAAATTAATGTCAGTGATGCATTTTGTCAAACATGTAGAAAGCTAAATTCAAAAACTAAAAACAACCTATCCCATTACCATAAAGCGGACATTTGGGACCTTGATAAACATCATTTCCATTTAATGGAAGGTGTTGCCAATTTTTCATCACAACCCCATGATTAAAGTAGTCCTCCCTATTGGCGTTGGGAAGATTGACAACTAAAGCTCTATTCGAAAACCTAGTTTTCAAATAAAAAGTAGTGTCACTGGTAGGCCTGTACATTGAGCGCCCGAGGCCCGAAGCCCGCCCGTTCGCCTCGCTATTTTCGGGCTAAGCTTTATTTGAGTTTGAGCCGCGCCGAGCCTGAGCCAAAATTTTAAGCCCGAATGAATTTCGGGCCGAGCTTGAGCAGAACCTCGCCAAGCCGGAATTGGGCCCGAAGCCCGAACTTCATATTTATAAATAAATAATTTATATAATATAACATATTTATGTTAACATTGTTTAATTAGGTTTCGTTCTTTTATTTCATTTACGACTTTAAAAAAAAATCATTTGTCATAATACATTATATTACATGTGAATTTCAATTTTGTGATTTTATTGTTATTATCATTATGGGTAATTGATTTAATAATTGCTCAAGTCCCAATAGGCCTTTGTTAGTGATCAAATTTTGCTAAATGTATCAAATTTAATAAGCATTTGTAGGTTTTCACTCTTATTTCCCTCATTTTAATTTAATACATTTCATAATTATAAATTTTATTTCATGAAATATCAATTAGATTTTAATGTGTAATTATGTCCATGATGGAAATACAAGAAAAAAAAATTAATTCAAACTTTTTTAACAAAAAAAATTGAAATCGGGCCCGAAGCCCGTAATATATATGAGCCGAGTTCGGGCCTAGGTGGGAAAAAATAATTCGGGCCGAGCTCGGGCTTGAGCATGTGTAAGTGTGTTCGGGCAGAGCCTGAGCAACCCCAAGCCCGGCTCACCCGGCCCGATTTACAACCCTAGTCACTGGTAACCCATCTATAACAAAACATAATTTCAGGAATTCCTAAATTAGTTCCATGAATTTGATTCAACCTATATACGCCATTAACTACCCTCCATGTATTTAGGGCTACCCTTGCAGGTACAATATCAAAATGTTGGCAAAACTCCAAACACAAAGGATTTGGTGAAAAAGAAAATCCACACTCTATTATAAAAAGGGAGGGAAACCAATGTCCCTCCGCCAGAGAAAACAAATTAGAAGGACAAGAAAGCTCCTCCAAAATAACCCAAGAGGGAATTGAAAAATCAGTCCGAAATTTATCTAAAGATTCAACAAGATAAACCATGATGACTAAAGAAAAAAAAGATGAAGGAAGAAAATCTTACAGAGAATGGTGAAATCTGCTAATGACGGACGACGAAAGAATGACAGTACGAGAAAGAGAGAGAAAGTAAAGAGTTCATAAAATGTGGATGTGAAAAGTAGAAAACGATGGGATTTCTATCGCTCTTAAATACCTTGCATCGGGAAAAGAGAAAAGAAATGATTAACAGGAACGACGTTTACATTTTCGACGATTAAATCATGATAAAGGCACAAATGTCGAAGCGACTGCTAAAAATTCAAATTATTTACAAGTTCGCCATTACGCCCTCAAATGGAAAGAAATATAATAAAAATGTCCCAAGTGTTGGAGATCTGTGATCCAGGCATCTCTTAGGCAAAATGTTCCACACTTTCTTATTTAACTTCATCTATAAAACATTGGGGGCTTTTGTTGATACAAAAAATAGTCTGCTGACGTGGATCAATTAGATGAAGACATGTGTCAACTTACGTGGAAAATACATACTTTCACCGAGCTACTCAAGCGTTTTGAGCTACTCAAGAGTTTCGAGATACTCAAGCGTACCGAGTAACTTAGGCGGTCCGAGCTACTTAGCGTGCAGAGCATCTAACCAAGAAAACCAAAAGGCAACCACACATTTAATGAACATCATATTTAATGCGCATTATTATTGTACATATGTATATGTCTACTATAAAACAGCACATTACCTTTTCATATGTACAGCCTCAAGGCTATATATACATTGTAACCCATTCATGAAAAGGGGACTTTTGGATCTCCTGGTATACCCATTACCGAGATTCAAGGCAAACAGTCAGCAATACAACAACAGTGGACGTAGGCCATTTTGATAGCCGAACCACTTTAAAAATCCATTGTCTTATTTATTTATTTATTCATTTTTATATGTGATTAATAAATTAGATTGCATTTAGTTTTTTACATCAACAGTCATATAGTTTTGTCCAGTGAAAAAAGTTCCTGGAATGGGCAAACAGATCCAAAATAGTACCAAAAAATAAGAAAAGTAAAAAATGCTAACTAAGTATAAAACAAATTATACATACTAGCAATAGGTATAAGATAACATCATGCAAATCAACCTATGCTAGCAAACATGTCTAGACTTCAACCAGTAGGTGCGGTGGAGGTTTCCAAAGACGGTGATATCTTTTGAAACAACTCCATCAAATCATGTGAAGTCTTGACCAAAAACTTTACCTGCTCTCGAATATGTGCAAACTCTCTATCACTATGTGCAAGAAAAGTATCATGGGTGGGTGCATGTGTGTGAATATGTGTATGAGCAAAGCATGACACATAACCCAATTTAAAGAAAAATTCCCTAAGGTGTCCTCTCTTTTTGCAATGGGAGCAAACATAAACCGGTCTAGGTACACTTTTCTCAAAAACTTTAGTACGTGCTCTCCTAATAGGTACGGGATGCCTAGGTGGGTTGGTTCGAGTCACCAAAAATGAACTGGCTTGGCTGCAACAATAGAAGTGGATACACCGTCATGACCTTTTCCTAAATTTTCACCACCACCGAAAATGGGATTGAGAACCATCTTTTCAACTTTCTTAGACGCGTTCTCTAACGGGACTTTGACCTCCCGGTCACATTCGAGATCACTCTCGAGTTTGGATACACGTGCCATCAGACTAGACACTGTGCCAGTCAAATCACACTTTTCCCTCTTAAAAAATTCTTTTTCTTTCTCCAAATCTAAAACCCGATGACCTAAATCTCTATTATAATTATTCATTTTCAAGGTCTAGGTGTACAAATCCCTAAAAGCTTTTTGGAGCTCACTTTATCTCCATTCTTAAACTCGCTCTCATCTTTACTAGAAACCCTCGAGTCATCCCCGTCGCTCTCGTGAACACTATCATCGCCAGACAAAGTTGGTGTGCTCACACGACTCATAAAATCTACACACATCCCATTTACTAAACCTTTATTGGACTCATCTCCCTCATCTTCCTCATCTCCCTCGTCTTCCTCATCTCCCTCACTATCACTAAGTGTGGCAGGCATAACAGTTTATTTTCCCTTTCTCCTTATCCTAGTAGGACACTCTTTAGATACGTGACCTTTACCCTCACACTCAATGCACCTGATCTTAACCTCCTTGTCACTTTCTTTCGCCTACTCTTTATTTTTATTTTTCTCAAAGATCTCCTTTTATTGGAAGAATTTTTTTTAGACATTTTGAGAAACTTTCTAAATTTTTTTGCATGTAAGGTCATGTCAAAATCAAACTCGTCCTCAGACTCGGACTCACAAAAACTCACTTTCTTTTTCCTATCCCTCTTTCTCCAAACATCCTCACTCGATCTCGACTTTGACCTAAGTGCAATCCCTTTATCTTTGGGTTTGATAGTTTGAGGAAACATATCTAACTCGTAAGTTTGAAGATCACCTACCAACTCTTCTAACTTAAGTGTGCTCAAATTTCCTATCGAGTTTAAAACAGTGATAACATTTTGGAAGGGATCTCAAAATCTTTTTCAGAACCCGTGTGTTATCAGTTACCTCACCCAAATTAAAATAAGTGTTGACAATGTCCGACAAATGTGCGTAAAACTCATCAAAAGTCTCGGACTCTAATAGTAATGGTCTCAAATTGGGTGGCTATATTTTGCAATTTTAACTCTTTAACAGCAGTTGTACCTTCGTGTGTCAATTTTAAAACATCCCATGCCTCTTTTGACGTGGTGCACGTCATAATACGATAGAATTTGTCGGGAGTGAAGGCTCCAGAAATAGCACTTAAACCACAGGAATTAAAGTTAGACAATTTATAATCATCCTCAGTCCAGTTTGATACTGGTTTTAAAGAGGTGACATTATCAACAATCACGGTGGGAGGAGTCCAACCATTTTCAACCAACAACCAAACTCGCTCATTTATGACTTTAAAAACAGATTTCATGCGAGCTTTCCAATAGGCATAATTATCGCCATCAAAGATGGGCACCCGATTATATAAGTGATCCATTGAAAAAACTTGCGATTTGTAAACAAAATCAATATCACACAAGTTTACGAAAAAATAGAAATACACGATAAATCAGTGTAACTCGCTCTGATACCAATTTGAGAAATGTTGTGTGATACTAATTAAATTATTTATTAGAAAACTTATTTAATTAGGTGTCTAAATTTGATCAAACCAAATTCAATTTTAGATCAGCCCGTAAACATGCATCTAAGTGTCATAAATCATTCAAACCATGCACGTGAAACAAAGACGACAAATTCAAGAAAAAAAAACCTTTTGGGTAAAAAAAAAATTCAACACTTTGAAAAGTTTACAAGACCATTGACTTACATACAACCTGATAATCGCTCACAATTGTAATGCAGGGTGTCTTTATCAAACCTTCAAAGCTACAAGAGATAGCGAAATACCCTCCAGGTGTCGGTTCGTCATTTTCGGCTCGTCCACATGCAGAATAACTACGCTTGGTATCCACCGATCAGATATGGAGATACCTTCTCCACAGAGGTTGAACTATAGCTAAGTATGCTTTGGGTCCCACAAAATAACTCACACAAAAAGTATTGGGATTTGTGAATTGTAAAACAAAAACTTGAACTCTTAAAAAAATGTTGAAGAATATACCAAAACAAACAAAATTGTATTGTGTTTAAAATCACTGTTTCTCCACACAAAAATCAGATGCCTGACACCCTTATTTATAATAAAAATGAAGTCGGTGACGTGTTAGTAAAAACCTTTGTCGTTCGAACGACGTACGATGTCTTTCGAGCGAACCTCCATCTCGTTCGAACGAGATGTGGCGTCATTTGAACGACAGTCACCGATCCACCTAAAAACTTTTAAATTTTAGATAACTTGGGATCCTCAAGTCTTAAAACTTTTCACGGGATCAGGAGATATTTAACCAAAACTTTTATGATTTTGAAAAATTAAAAACCATTTAAAAACATTTCAAAAATTATTTAAAATTTTATAAAAATATCCCAACACTTTTAATGTAAAATGTAAATCGAACTTAAACAAATTTTACCAAATTCATCCTTGTTGGGCTTGAATGTTAAAGTCTTCTTGAGTTCAGATTCGTCTTGTGTAGATGTAATCTTCTCAATCCTTCGACAACTTGTAGCGGTATATGACATACTTAATTGTGACGGATAATGTCTTTATAGGTAAGTTTTTTTTTGTTTTTTTGTTTTATATATATATATATATATATATATATATATATATATATATATACTGTTATTTATAAATCGTTTAAAAAAACCGATTTTTTTTTAAAAACATTATAAACAAAATTTTTATTGGGACTGTCTTGAGATTTTTTTTGCTGTTGAAGTTTACGTTATGGAGATCTGTTGATTTAGGTGTTTGTTGTTTTACACCTAATTTAGTGTATGTGTTAACTAGACTTAACACTTTAATCTTTAAAAACTAAACTTGGTTAAGTTTTTTTTTTGTGTATGACATTTTTTTGTGATTAAATTAACTGCTTATATCTTTTCTTTGAACACTTATACTTGTTTGTGTTGACATCTTTTTATCCAGATATTGTCATTGCTTTTGTTGATCGTTTGAATCCCTTTATATTCACTGATTTAGTGTCATGTTGTTTGGTTTTGGACCGTTGGTCCTGTTTGGGTATTTGTGGTTGAGATTTTTGTTTGCTACACCCTATTTAGTGTGTGTCACACACGATTGTATCCTTCTTTGTTTTGATTATTTACCAACTCTCTTAGTGCATCTACTTTTGAACATTTTTGGTTGTTCATTTTATAAGTGGGTGCTAATTTGCGTTGGCATGTCTAATCAAATCAAATCTAGATTCAAGTGTGTGAGCATTTGTTATTTGAACTTAAGTTATTTTTTTATGTCGTATTCCTTTAAATCTGATTTAAATTAATTAATTTGGGAATAAGGATAATCTCATTTCTTCTCCTAACTTTTTATATCCTCTAAGTTGAACATTTTTTTGTGTTCATTTTATTTAGTTGGGTTTAATCCGTGTGTGGAGCTTAAATCATATATTTATTTATTTAATTTTATTTTTGTTAAACCCGTCCTAATTTCTTGAGTCGAGTGCTACACTCTTTATCTCGTACTCATTTAACTTGGACTGGATCATTTGACTCATACACTTTTTCATTCTCTAAGTTGAATACTTTTTGTTGTATTCATTTCTACTTAGGTGGATTTTATGTGTGTATGAGTTTTTAATCCAAACCTTATTATATTATTGTTTTGAACTAGAACTGGACTTTAATCTTTGTGATTAATTTCTGTGTTACTAAATTTTGCTTTTGAACTTAACTCAATTAGTAAACTATTTTGTTTATTTTAAATTAGTCCTAATTTATATGAGCTAAGTGCTACACGCTTTATCTTTTTCTCATTTTACTTGGACTTGATATTTGTAAGATAATGTTAGTTTGCACAATTTCTGAAATTTTATTTCCTAATTTGTTTGTGGACATTTACATCAACTGAATTATTTTTAGGATTAATCTTTACTTGAGCATTAATTATTAAGGAAGACCTTGCATGTGTATTGTGACTTAACAGTTAATCATTCTTTTTGTACTGATTAATTAAATCTCATCTTATTACTATTTATTTGTGTTGTGTACAACTTCATGGGGACTCTGGTGTTGAGTGTATGTTCCAAGTTACCACTACTTGGGTTGTTTAGTTAGATTCAGATTGTTGTGGGATTGTTTAGCTTGTGTCTTGGTGTACAGGTTGTATTGGCCAAACTATTTCATTTACAGTGGTATTTCTGTAATCTATACATAAACATTGGTAATAGTAGACTTGGGTGTGTGAGTTGTCCTGGGACTAAAGGACATGGGGTTTTCCATTTTGGTGGTTTTCTCGAGAATAAATATTGCCTTCTTTCCACTTTACCTCATCTAATTCTTAAAGTGTATTATTTTTGTGTCTAGCATCACTACCTTTTCTTACTAGTGTGCGTGAGTGTTTTAATTTATAAACTTTAATATATTTTATATCAAAGAGTTAAAAGAGTTTTTATATAACCTAATTAACGTTAGCAAGTATCATTTGGTCCTTTCTAGTACCGTTAGGTCATTTCAACATATATACACACACACACACACATAGAGATTGTTGAATTATTTGGGATTCTTGAATTGTTGTTGACTGGTAGATTTGAACATTTAAATGGCCATTGAGTTGGTTGGCCCTAGAAATTTCTAATAAAAGACATTATAATTTGCATTGTTGTTTTGAATTCTTGAATTGTTGTTGACTGGTGGATTTGAACACTTAGATGGACATTGAGTTGGTTGGACCTAGGCATTCTCTAACATTTTGGGTTGTGATGAAAAATGAAACTTAACAATGTAAAAATCGAATATAAATAAGACATAATTAAATAAAACATACTATAAATTTTATACATCAAGTAATAAGTAATCATGCATTCACATGAGAATACATACATGCATGTAGCTCACAAAGTAAGTGTTATATAACAAGTAATGGAGTAAAAGGTAATAACTAAAACCGCAATAGACAACCCATGTGTAAATTTACATTAAGTCAACTACTTATATAACACTTTCTTCGGGGGGTGCATGCCTGCATCTATTCTCATTTGAATGCATGACATAACATTCTATAAAATTTACAACTAATTTAAATTACATATAGTGCGCATAGATACTAGCCTACTAGTTCTTATGCGTACACATTCAATGGCCCTTAAACCCGTTCGAGAGTCATTTCCCCTGTAATGAGATCTCTCGTCCCGTTTGGATAGTTTGGGACTGCATAGTTTCTGTATAATAATATTCTTAGTGGCTTAAACTTGTTACTTTTGGGGAAGTTATGATGCCGTATATTAATGTTCTCTGGGTACATACTAGATGATGCGATGTTAAGTGTTATTTCAATTGTTAAATTGAAATAACACTTACACTTGTGAATTTATGTCGTGTACTTGGAGAACTATGGGAATATGTTGTCGAATTTTTCTCAAATTGGAACAATGTGCATGAGCTGTTACGTATATTATAGAAATATGCGGTCTTGAATGGGATATGACCACTCACCCTTTAGAGGATATAGAGTAAGTAGTAATTATATTATTTTTATAATATAAGACCGAAAGATTATATGTCAATCTTGTACTAAATTATTAATGGGAACTAAATGTTAACACTTTTGCTTATACTAATCCACGAATATACGCTTCTTACCCATAATAGATGATTGTTTTTAGTAGTTGTGATGGGATATCATAAATACAAAGAGTGGATGGGTAAGACAAATAGATTAGGGGATGTGTTTCGCAGAGGTGCTAGTGAATTTGTGAATACGCAAATAGATGTCGTAATGGTGAAGAGTTCCCAAGTCCGTGTGTTAGGTGTAAGAATGGTAAGGTATCTTAGTGAAAACTAGTTGAACTATAATTTTTAAGATGGGGTATGTAAGATAGTTATCGAATTTGGGTTTTTCAAGGGGAACCAAAAGTTCCTTTTGTCCCCGAGCAACCTTCGTAACAACCTTCAACAAGTAGGGTAGATGTGCAAGGGGAGGAGGACAATGTATATCAAAATATGCTAGAGGATTTAGTTGATGACGCGTATGGAGTTTATAAAGTGGAAGATAATGAGGTCACTAACGATGCACAAGGTTTAGGTGCTCATGAAGATATCAGGATAAACCTTGACGATGACTACCAAAGTTTAAAATTTAAAGCGAGTCAGCCGTTATACTCTGGTTGTGAGAAAGATCAAACAACTTTACATGCCATGGTTGGTTTGCATAGTTTGAAGACCCAATATAGTTTATCTTTCAATAGCATGACAGGAATTTTGAATTGGGTGAAAGGCTTTCTTCCCAAGCAGAATACGATTCCAAATAGCTATCCTACTATGAAGAGCAGTTTGAAAGGTTTAGAAATGAAGTATAAACCAATTCATGCTTGTGTGTATGACTGCATACTATACTGAAAGGAGTATGAAAATATCGATCGGTGTCCAGTGTGCGATGAACCTAGATATGTCCAATCTACTGGCAAGGAAGGCACAAGATCAAAAGTGCCTAAAAAGTGTTGAAATATTTTCCCGTTGGGCCTAGATTAAAGCAGTTTTTCACACTCCCATGGATAGCGGAGGTAATAACTTGGCATGCTAGGGAAGAAGTATGGGATATTCTCATGCTTCATCCTATTGATTCTATAACTTAAAAGAGGATGAGTTTTGAGTATCCTGATACTGCTAGAGAAAGGCGTAACATTTATTTGGAAATATCAACAGTTGGTTTCAATACATTTGGAAATCTAAGATCCAATCAGAGTGTATGGCTAGTGATCCTAGCCTCATTCAACCTCCCTCCTTCATAATATATGAGAGCTAAATTTTTGATTCTATATTTATTAATACATGGGCCAAAAGAACCAAGTGAGGACATTGATGTCTACCTGGCTCCTTTGGTAGAATAATTAAATGAGTCGTGATAAGAGGGTGTGCAAGTATTTGACTCTTTTAAAAAAGAAAAGTTTACGCTGAAAGCTATGTTGATGTGGGCAATTCCTGATTTTCCAGCTTATGGGACATTATTCGATCATGTAGTACATGGTTATTTGGGATGTCCTATTTGTGAAAAGGAGATTGAATCTTTTTATCTCCCCGCTAGCTCAAAAAATGTATACCACTGCCATAGGAGGTTTTAGCCCTTCACTCATAGTTTTAGATTTGAGAAAGGTTATAATTTTTTATCCGGAGGGGTTGAATATAGGCTACCTTTGAGAAAACTTTCAGGTTCAGAAATTAAAAGTAAATCTTCTGAGTGTGGCCCTAATATGCTAGGTAAGAATCCTAAATTTAAGCATGTCAAGCATAAGAAGACCCCAACTGGGAATGAAACTGAGACAAGAAAGGCATGGTCTAGGAGGTCAATTTTATTTGACTTGTCTTATTGGAAGAATAACCCAGTGCACCATGTATTGGATGTAATGCATGCAGAGAAGAACATCGCTGAATATATTTTGGGCACATGCCTTGGGGAAAGTCATTCAAAGGATGGAGAAAATGCACGAAAAGACCTTAAATCGTTGAAACTTAAGCCACAACTATGGTTGAAAGAAGATAGTAGGGGAATGACAATTATTCACCCTAGTGCATTTACTTTGACAAGTGAGGAAAGGAAGGTGCTTTTAGACATAATATATAATTTGAAGATTCCATCTAATTTTTTGTCCAACTTGCAAAGTATTGTGAAGTATGCTACCCATACTTTACATAAGTGTAAGTCCCACAGTTGGCATGTGATCATGAAATTGGTTCCACTCTTGTATAAACACTGTTTCTCCAAGCACAAGGATTTGCGAAGGGATATTATGAAAATTAGTATCTGCTTATCACTTTTATGTGAGAAGGTAGTCAATCGAGATCACACAGTGGCCGCAAAATTGGCAGTGACCAAAGCGATTTGTTTGTTAGAGAAGTATTTTACCCCATCATTCTTTGATATAAGTGTTCACTTGGCAGTACACCTATACGACGAGGTACTTCTTTGCGGACCAGTTAGATATCGGTGGATGTATCCCTTTGAAAGATTGATGAAAGTTTTCAAAGATTACGTCAAGAATACAAGATACATTGAAGGATTAATTACAAAGGAATAAATCACTGTGGAGTCATTAATTTACACTCGAGAATATATTCCTGACCCGACTAGCGTGGATGACATTGCTAAGTTTGTCGATGAGGGTGGTCATGTGATGGGAAAACGAGTGAAATTAACGAGCTTTCAACAAAAATAAGTAGTTCATTATGTATTTGACACACATGAAGATGTTGAAGAATGGAAAAAGTAAGTTTATATTATTTTAATTTTTATACACGAATAATTTTGTAATACGTTCGTTACGCTCTATGCATAAAATATAAAGCCTGTGAGAACAACAAAAGATGAAAAACAATGGCACAATCAGACAATGAATTTAGGTTGTGGTTGTCACACAAGGTAATTATAATGAAAATGGTTGTTATTAAATGTCACATTAAAATAAATCTTTACAACTAACCTAATTAATTTATCTATATTCTCGGCTCTTAAACGAGTGATGTGATATCAAGGCTTGCTCGTATAGCTATTGGACTCTTGTTCATGGCACAGGAGTACAAAAGTATCGATTGAACGGTTATGTATTCAGTGCAAGGGTATACGAGGAAAATATAAATGTACAGAACCCAAGCATTTCATACAAGGCTCTTACTTATTTTCGAGCGAGCGCAAAAGATAAAAACATCATTGAAGATGAAATGACTTACTATGGTGTTATTCGAAATATACTTGCATTGGATTATGTAAGATTCAAATAGGTTGTATTTTACTGTGATTGGGTAATAGTTGAGGATAAAAATTCTTGTAAAGTTGATCCTACACCAATTTGATCATGGTTGACTTGTTCAAGTTGAAGAGCAACGGACACGTGAGCGATGAGCCATTTGTTTGTGCTTTTCAAAAGGTCAAGAAAATGTTTTACTTGGAGTATATCAATAATGAACTGTGGTCAATCGTCCTACATCCTCTAAAGTGTCTAAATAGTAGTGTGGATGACTTGGCTACTCGTACCGAATATCAATCCATTTTTTATGATAACCTGAATTTGAAACAATTTTTATATTTGTAATAAATATTCAAATTATATATAATGGTCAGTAGTTGTATTATTCTAGTGATTTATTATTATCAGACGACAATTTAATGCTTTTTATTCATTTTTTCTTGATCAATTTAATGCTTGTAATAACCAGTTGGTGTATTATTATAGTGATTTGTTATTATCAAATTTGAATAAATATTAGTTTTATGGTTAATGAATATGTTAATTTGGTTCTTAATCAATTTAAGCATTTATTCAAAGTCTATGACATGACCCGATATTGAAATAATATTTAGATTTATAATATCGTTCACTTGTATTTTTATAGTGCTTCGTCATTATCGGATTTGAAACAAAATTGGTTTTATGATTAATGAATATGTTAATTAGGATTTTAATCAATTTAATCATTAATTCAAAGTCCATGACATGACCTGATATTGAAACAATATTTAGATTTATAATGTCGTTAACTTGTATTCTTTTAGTGCTTTGTTATTATCGGATTTAAGCATTAATTTAATGTCTATGTACATGTTTGTATAAATAATAACATTTTTTTGTAGAAAATGTCTTCATCCCAGTGCGGTAGCGAAGGCGACGAGGGCTTCTCAGCCACTAGGTCCCCAAAATGGGGCAAATTGGGGTTCATCGTCGAGAATAAGAAGACATTATTGGCTAGATCCCTAGAGTTGCTGAAGGCGGACATCGACCTGGGCTACACTGATTATAGGTTCGTGCCAAATGAGCTCAAGATGGAAATATAGGGGGCACTACAGGTAGTGTATTTATATTTGTATGTGTAAGGAACTAACACTTACTTTCTTTTTGGTTTGTATTTGTTTGACATGATTAATTTGGCTTGCCCCCACATGTTTGTGACTCCACATTAGAATAGTTGAGGAATCAATATAAGACCTGGAAGAAAAATATGTGGGCATGGTATTCTAAGAGTGCATGACATCCTCCCCTCGAAGGAGCCGATCTCATTGGCACAGTGGAAATAGTTTGTCGACAATGAGATCGATGACTGACAATTGGCATCTCGTCAATCGGGGAGGTAAAATTAAGCAAAAAAGTTGGACGTGCACTACTCTGGGCGGAGGTCGTACGCCTAGGTAGATCACATGATGGTAAGTTTTTATTTTTCTTTAATTTTAGTTTTATGTTATTCTAATTTAGCATTACTTTGCGTTACTTACGAATTCTGCATTATTTTATTTCAAGAGACGGGAGTGGCCCTGGGGGTATACCACATAGGCTCGATGCCTATGTGGCAATTCAAATGAAGAAGGACAAGGACAAGGAGGTTTCCTCGAGCATCGCAGCCATGATTATAAGTTATAAATGTTTAATTTTTTTAATTACGTTATAATTTTTTTATTTACTTAATTAACTAGTCGTGTACTTTTTATCATTTCAGGCAAAGCTTAAGAAAGTGCATGAGTCGCAGTCTGATGCCGACACAACATCTTTGTCTACAGACGCACTCAGCCAAGTGCTCGGGGCAGATCGCAAGGGGAGGACTAGGGGGTGAGCTCGCGGGTGGAAAAGTCGAGGATTATCAAAATGGAGACGAGCAACACCGAGTTGGCTCATAAGGTGGACACCTATGACGATAAGCTATCAAGGTTGGAGGCGACGGTCCTAGATATGTACGCATTCATGAAGCATCAGTGGGGGTCCACTTTAGATGAGGGTAAGGGAATGGGCAAGGGGAAGGGGAAGGGGTAGGGGAAGGGGAAGGGGAAGGGGAAGGAGAAGGAGGTAGACGAAGACGTTACTGCTTCATTGCCAATAAGCACAGACTCGCCTCCATATGTTCCATTCCCCCTTCAAATGGCCTATATGAACAATCGGTTGGCCGAGCATGTTTTTACTCGGCATATTTAGTGGGGAACTAATAGCGAGGCGGTTGAGGGACCTGGGCACCCTCCCGAGTACGGTGGTTCATGGACGTCCCCTGCAAGACATTGAGGTAAAGGTGATCGTCACATGTGTTTTGACCAAAAAGGAGAACTCACCTTTGTAGTTACATGAACAATGAGGTGTTTAGCGAATTGATGGGTGTGTCAATGCATATGTCGTGTGGCCTTCCTTCCTCCTTCGACATGTTCAAGATACTATGCCATGACATTATTTCTATTTATTTTATTTGGATATTGGATTATATTTGTATTTTTTTGATTTGGTACATGTTGGTTTGGATATGGATATTTGTATTTGGTTATTGATATTTACATATTGGTTATGGATATTTGTATTTTGGTTTGGTTGCTCTCTCTATATGCTGTTTGGATAGGTACAATTTTGCTATAACAGGTATAAATATACTGTCGGGCAGTGGTAGTGGCAGTGGCCATCCTGGCCAACAGTTTTTTTTAAGTCTGCCTAGAATTTTCATGGACTTTGACCTTGACAAGTTTATGACAAAGAAACTTATCACAGACTTGTCACAGTCAAAGTCTATGATAATTTTTCATTTATCACGGACTTGCGTCATGATAAAAAAGTGTGACAAGTTTAAGTTTTTGTCATGGTCTTTGACCGTGGAAAATTTGTCAAGATCAAAGACCGTGACAACTCTAATAAACTTGTCACGGTCTTTGACCGTGATAAATTCATTTGTCACCCCAAAACTTATCACGGTCAAATACCCTGACAAGTTCGTAGTTTTGGTGTAGTGGCAGGAAAGGGAGGAACTAGTTTCTTTATTGAAGTAGAATCAAGATGTATTTGCTTGGCAGGCATACGATATGCCTGGGATCCATCCCAAAACTATGTGCCACAAGCTTCATGTTGAATCCATATTTCTGCCGATCACACAAAAGGCTTGTCTCACTACCTAAAAAAAGAAAAGGTAGAGTTAGGGAAACTTTCGGAGGCAAGGTCCACCAAAGAAGTTCAATTCTTGAAATGACTCTCAAACCCAGTGATGTTACAAAAGAGTAAAGATAAGTGGAGAGTATGCCTGTACTTCATCGACCTCAGGAAGGCCTATCCTAAAGACATTTTTCCTTTGACCAAGATAGATCAGTTGGTCGACACCACAACCATTCAGGAATGGATGTGTTTTCTGGACGCATACTCAGGGTACCATCAGATCCTTTTGTTCGGCTTCGACCAAGATAAAATTTCATTTATAACCACTTTGGGCCTGTATGGTTTTAAGTTCATGACTTTTGGCCTTTAAAATGTAGGAGCCATGTACTAGAGATTAAATAAAAAATATGTTCAATAAACAGTTGGGAGAGATAATATAGGTGTACAATTATGATATTCTTGTCAAGATCAAGCTCAAAATCGATCACCCACTACACTAAAACTGTCGACTTGTCATGGTCTTTGACCGTGACAAGTCCAACTTGTCAAGGTCAATGATCATGACAAGTCTGGGGGTGACAACTTCTTTTGTCATGGACTTATCATGGCCAAAGACCATGACAAGTTCATTAAACTAGTCACAGTCCTGTTACGGTCTTTGACCTTGATAAATTTTGTTAGGGTTAACGACCGTGACAAAAATAAAAACAAAATTTACAATCTTTGATCGTGGCAATTCTGGGAAGAATTAAAAAAAACTGCTGGGTAGTATGGCCACTGCCACTGCCCCCACAGTATATTTGTACCTGTCCAAACAGCATATATCCAAATAAAATAGAAATAATATACCAAATCATGGCATATATAATCCGTATCCAAATAAAATAGACATGAAAATATCCATCATATCCAAACCAACATGTACCAAACAAAAATACAAATACAATCCAATATCCAAATAAAATGATAGATATAATGTCATGAAGAAGGAGCAGGTCTAAGGAGGAAGGAAGGCCACACGACATATGTATTGAGACACCCCTCAATATGCTGAACGCCGCATTATTCGCGCAACCACAAGGGTGAGTTCTCATTTCCCTCCACCACACGCATGATGCACACTTTTGCCTCAATGTCTTGGAGGGGATGTTCATGAATCGGCATACCCGAGAGGAACCTCAGATCCCTCAACCCCCTCACTATCGTCTCCCCACAATATATGTCAAGTAGAAACACACTCAACCAACCGATTGTTGACATAGGTCGCTCGACGGGGGTTACGATGGGAAATGGATCATCATATGGCGTCGAGTTTGTTCATATTGGGGATGAAGCAGTGACGTCCTCATCCTCGTCTACCTCTACCTATACCTCCTTGCCCTTGCCCAACTGACACTTCATGAAGGCGAATATATCTAGGACCATCGCCTATAACCTTGATAGCTTCTCTTCATGCCTATCCACCTTATGTGTCAACCCACTGTTGCTCGTCTCCATTTCGATGAGCCTAGAATTCCTCACCCGCGAGCTCACCCCCTAGTCCTCCCCTTGTGATCCATCTTGAGCACTTAGCTGAGTGAGTCCGAAGCCAAATATGCTTTGTCGACATCGGGCTACGACTCATGCACTTCCTTAACCTTTTGCCTGAAAAGACAAAAAGTACATGATTAGTAAATTAAGTAAATGAAAAAATTATAACGTAATTAAAAAAACATTTGTACCTTATAATGGTGGCTGCGATGCTCAGGTCCACCTCCTCGTCCTTACCTTTTTTTGTCTAAATTGCCACATCGGCATCGAGCCTATGTGGCCTACCCCCAAGGCCACTCCCCGTGTATTGAAATAAAATAATACAAAATTAGTAAGAAATGCAAAGTAATGCCAAAATTAGAATAACTAAAATTAAGGAAAAATAAAAACTTACCATCCCGTGCTCCACCTCAGCGTAAGACGTCCGCTAGGAGTAGTGAATGTCTAACTTTTTATCCCAGTTATCCCTCCCCGATTGGCAAGATGCCAATTACCGCTCATTGTCGATAAACGTTTGCCACTTTGCCAATGAGATCGTCTCCTTCGGGGGGACGGTGTCACGTAGTCTCAGAATGGACTTTTGGGTCTTTCCAAAGTACCGTGCTCGCAAATTCTTCTTCCACTTCTTATATTGATCCCTCAATTATTCCAGCATGGAGTCAGGGAGTTGTGGGGGTAGGACGAATTGTTCCTGTCAAACAAATAGAAACAAAAAAGAAAGTTAGTGTTATTTGATTATAACTATAACTATAAATATAAATATAAATATAAATACACTACCTGTAGTGCCCCCAGATGTTCATCTTGAGGTCAATAGGCACGACTCTCCAATCAGTGTACCCCAAGCCAACGATTGCCTTCAGCAACTTGAGTGCTCTAGCCAATAATGTCATCTTATTCTCGACGACGGACCCCAATTTGTCCCCTTTTGGGGGCCTATTGGCCGAGGAGTCCTCGTCACCTCCGCAGTTTTAAAGCCAATAATGCCGTCTTAGTTGTAAAGCTTTCTTGTAATGTGACATTTAATAACAACCATTTTCATTATAATTACCTCGTGTGACAATCATAACCTAAATTCGTTGTCTGATTGTGCCATTGTTTTTCGTCTTTTATTGCTCTCATAGGCTTTATATTTTTTGCATAGATCGTGACGAACGTATTACAAAATTAATCATGTAAAAAATAAAATAATTTAAACTTACTTTTTCCATTCTTCGACATCTTCATGTGTGTAAAATAGATAACGAGTTACTTGTTCATGTTGCAAACTCGTTAATTTCACTCGTTTGACCATCAGATGACCACCCTCATCGATGATCTCGTCATTGTCATCCACCTTGGTCGAGTCAGACACATATTCCTGAGTGTAGATTGATTACTCTACGGTGATGCATTCCTCTGCAATTGATCGTTCAATGTATCGTGTATTCTTGTCGTAATCTTTCAAAACTTTCATCAATCTTTCAAACGAATACATCCACCGATATAAATCTGGGCCGCAAGGAAGTACCTCGTCGTATAGGTGTACTGCCAAGTGAACACTTATATTAAAAAATGATGGGGGAAAGTACTTCTCCAACACACAAATTACTTCGGCCACCGCTAATTTTGCGATCACTATATGATCTCGATTGACTACCTTCTCACATAAAAGTGAGAAGCAGATACTAATTTTCATAATAGCCCTTTGTAAATCCTTGTGCTTAGAAAAACAACACTTAAACAATAGAGGAACAAATTACATGATCACATGACAATTGTGGGACTTACAATTATATAAATCATGGGTAGCATAATTCAAAATCCTTTGCAAGTTGAACAAAAAATTATATGGAACCTTCAAATTATATATTGTGTCTAAAAGCACCTTCCTTTCCTAACTCGTTAAAGTAAACGCACCATGGGGAATTATTGTCCTTTCCCTACTATCTTCTTTCAATCATAGGTGTGGCTTAAGTTTCAACGCTTTAAGGTATTTTTGTGCATTTTCTCCATCCTTTGAATGACTCCCCCCAAGGCATGTGCCCACAATATGTTCAACAATGTTCTTCTCTGCGTTCATCAAATCCAGTACATGGCGCACCAGGTTATTCTTCCAATAAGGCAAGTTAAATAAAATGACCTCCTAGACCATGCATTTCTTGTCTCAGTTTCATTCCCAATTGGGGTCCTTTTATGATTAACATTATTAAATTAAAGATTTTTACCTGACATATTAACGCCACAATCAGAAGATTTACTTTCAATGTCTGAGCCTGAAAGTTTTCTCGGTCGTAGCCTATGTTCAACCCCTTTCGGTAAAAAATTGAAACTTTTCTCAAATCTAAAACTATGAGCTGGGGGTAAGAACCTCCTTTGGAAATGGAATACATTTTTTGAGCTAGTGGGGAGATAAGGAGATGAAGATATTCAGTCTCCTCTCCACAAATAGGACACCCTAAATAACTATGTACGATACAACCAGATAATGTTCCATAAGCTTGAAAATCATAAATTACCCACATCAACATAGCTTTCAGCGTAAACTCTTCTTTTCTATAAGATTCAAATGCTTGAACACCCTCTTCCCATAACTCATTTGATTCTTCTACCAAAGGTGATAGGTAGTCATCGATGTCTTCACTTGGTGCCTTTGGCCTAGGTATCAATAAAGACAACATTAAAAATTCAGGTCTCATACACTGTGAAGGAGGGAGGTTGAGTGGGGCTAAGATCACTGTCCATACACTCTGATTGGCACTTAGATTTTCAAATGGATTGAAACCATCTATTGATATTGCCGTAGGAATGTTACACTGTTCTCGAGCAAAATTGAGATACTCAAAACTCATCCTCTTCAAAGATGTAGAATCAATAGGATGGTGCATGAGATTTCCCCCTGCTTTTGCCCTAGCATGACAAAGCATTGCCTTCGCTATCCATGTTACTGTGAAAAACCACTTTAATCTAGGCCCAACGAGAAAATATTTGAACGCTTTTTGAGGCACTTTTGAGCTTGTGCCTTTCTTGCCAGTAGATTGGACATATCTAGGTTCATCGCATACCGGACATCGATCGAGATTTTCATACTCCTTTCGGTATAGTATGTTGTCATACACACAAGCATGAATTGATTTAATCTTCATTCCCAAACCTTTCAAACTATTTTTCATAGTAGGATAGCTGTTTGAAAGCGTATTCTGCTTAGGTAGCAAGTCCTTCACCCAATTCAAAATTCCTGTCACGCTATTACGAGACAAACCATATTAGGTCTTCAAACTATGAAAACCAAGCATGACATGCAAATTTGTTTGATCTTTATCACAGCAAGAGTATAACGTGTGACTCGCCTTAAATTTTAAACTTTTCTAGTCATCGTCAAGGTTTATCCCGATATCTTCATGAGCACCTGAACCTTGTACATCGTCAGTGACCTGATTCTCTTCCACTTCATAAACTCCATACGCGTCATCAACTAAATCCTCTAGTATATTATGATCTACATTGTCATCCTCCCCTTGTACATCTACCCTACTTATTGAAGGTTGTTGTGAAGGTTGCTCGGGGACAAAAGGAACTTTCGTTTCCTTGTGAAAAACCCAAATTCAATAACTATCGTGCATACCCCATCTTAACAAATGTAGTTCAAATGTTTTCCACTAAGGTACCTTACCATTCTTACACCTAGCACACGGACATGGAAACTCTTCATCATTATAACATCTCTTTGTGTATTTCACAAATTCATTAGCACCTCTGTGAAACACATCCCCTAATCTATTTCTCTCACCCATCCACTCTTTGTATTTAGGGTATCCCATCACATCTATTACAATCAATCACCTATTATGGGTAAAAAACGTATATTCGTGGATTAACATAAACAAAAGTGTGAATATTTGGTTCCCATTAGTATAAACAACCACCTATTGAATGCGTATGCATAGAAACTAGAAGGATAGTTTCCATGCGTAAATTTATTCATGCATTCAAATTTAAATTCAAATTTAATTTTAATTTGAAATTGAAATTAAAATTCAATTTATAATAATAATTCCTATTTCCTCTATCTCCTCTAAAGGGTGAGTGATTCTGTCCCATTCAAGACCGCATATTTCTATAATATACTTAACAGCTCATGCACATTGTTCCAATTTGAGGAAAATTCGGCATCATATCCCTATAGTTCTCTAAGTACACGACATAGATTCTCAAGTGTGAGTGTTATGTCAATTTATCAATTGAAATAAAACTTAACATCGCATCATCTTGTATGCACCCAGAGAACATTAAGATATGACTACAGAAATTCCCCCAAAAGTAACAAGTTTAAAACACTAAGAATATTATTATATAGAAACTATGCAGTCCCAAACTGTTCAAAAGGGACAATTCGAGAGATCTCATTACAGGAGTAATGACTCTCTAACGGGTTTAAGGGCTATTGAATGCGTACGCATAAAAACTAAAAGGCTAGTATTTATGCGCACTATATGTAATTTAAAGTATGTTTCATTTAATTATGTCTTATCACAAATCGAGAGATTTCATTTAATAATGTAATTTAAAGTTTGTTTCATTTAATTTAAAGTACGCATAAGAACTATAGAATGTTTTAGTCATTTTCATAAGGAGCTAAGGGGATGGTAACACTATGTGACTTCTTGTGAAATATGATACTACATTAAAAGGATGTTAATTATATTAAAGCTTTGAGTTGTCACTCCCTCCCATCACTAAACTATGTGTGTAGAATGTCTAACCGAAGTGAAATCCAAACAATGACCCCTCCCCCCCCCGCGCGATACCCTTTCATTTAAATAAGGTAGTTGTTAAGACAATTTAGTTTAAATATCTATGTGTACAATTAATCCAACTTGTCCAACTCAATTCATTTCAATATAAAAATATCACTACCAGTGCAATTCAATTCAATTCAATATCAATATCAATACCATTAATGCAATTCAATATCAAGAAATAGTTTTGATTTATATAATTGAAAAACATAAACACACACATATGGACTTTACTCTCACAAAATACACACACACACCCCACCGCTACCTCCCCCCACCCCCACACCTATACACACACACACACCTACCCCCACTCCCCCCTAAATATTGTTTAGAAACTAAAGTCCCTTGTGATATATATACAAACTTAATTAGCTTCAGGGCCTAAATAATAACACCCAATTAACATTAACAATTTTTAACCAATTTCAAACCTCAATAACAATACACAAATAATATTTATAATGTCAAATTAATTTCATTTTATAGATTGTAAGATTCACAAAATATTAACAATACCTATTAATTTCAATCCCAACTAACACCAGCCAATCAACATTAACAAATAAATTACAAGCCCTAAAATAGAAATACCCAATTAATATTTTTTAATGTCCAATTAATTTAAGTCCTAAAATACCCAACTAACACCCCCCACCCCTCCCCTAACCCCCATACACCTATACACACACACCCAACCCTTACCCCCCCCCCCCCCACCACTACACACCCACCCACCCACTTTCCCCTGCCCCACCATTACGCACGCACACACACACACAGAGAGACACACACATGCAGACACACCCACACACGCATATATACACATATACACACATATATAAAGGAAAGAGAGAGAAATAGAAAAAAATGACTTGAAAGTAGAGAGAGAGAGAGAGTCGTCGCTCAAGCTAGAGAGAGAAAATAGAGGTAAAGTAAATAATGGGGAAAAAAATATGCACCTAGGGTTTTAATTATAAGACTTGTCACAGACCTGTCAAGGTCTTTGACCGTGATAACTCTTTAAAATTATCACGGTCATTGGCCATGATAAACTCTTGTTATGGACTTCTCATGGTCAATAACCGTGACAAGGTTGTCCGGCTCAAACGTGATAATTTAGCCTTTTTGGTGTAATGACCTGAAGGATTTAGCGGAGACCTTTGAAATCCTTAGGAAATACCAACTAAAGATCAATTCAGGCAAATTCTCCTTTGGGGTTCAATTTAGAAAGTTTCTAGGGTACTTGGTTAGCAAAAGGAGTATTAAAGCAAGCCCCGACCAGTTGTAATCAATAATTTTCTCCCACCAAAGACACTGCACGAGATTCCGAAGTTGACGAGGTTGTTAATAGCTCTTAATCGTTTCATCTCTAAGTATTCAAAATAATGCCAACTATTTTTCATCTATTGATGAAAGAAAAAGGCCTTACCTAGAATTAGGAAGGCTCAAAGGCCTTTGAAGCAACAAAATCATATCTGAGTAAACCTCCTCTGCTGACCATCCCAGATCGAGGAGATCCTCTTTATCCCAACCTAGCAGTTTCAAGCTATGCAGTTAGTTCGACCTTAGTTTGTGAGAAAGAGGGATGACAATCCCCCGTTTAATATGTCAATAAGACACTCCTAGATGTCGAGCTATGCTACCTCCCATTGACAAATTGTCTTATTTTTTGGTCGTCGCGTCGCATAAGTTGAAACACTACTCTAAAGCTCACTCAATCATAGTCATCATATCTTTTCTCCTCAAAGCTTTCTTCGAAAAGCAGACCGATTTGGATGGATGTGCAAATGGTCGATCGAACTTGGGAGATTTGATTTACAATATAAACTAAGTATGACGATTAAGGGATAAGTGTTGGTTGATTTTATCTCATAATTTATAGGAGAGAATGGCCCTGACAACCAACAGATTATCGATCAATTGGGGATCCACGAGATTGACCAGTCCAGGAAATGGACACTGTGTATGGGTGGAACCTCCAACTTTAGGAATTATGCTTGTCACACCAGAGTATACTATGATCGAGCAAGGAATCAGACTTGTCTTTGAGGCATCTTATAATGAAATTGAATACGAAGCCCTTATAGCTAGACTATATAAAGCTCACTAGCTGGGGGTAAGCCACCATGACATATAATGATATTCAAAGCTAGTATCCAACCAAGAAATGGGAGATTTCAATGCCAATGATGAATGGAGGACGTCATCCCTACAGGTAGCTCATGATTTGATGTCAAAATTTGAGGAAATACTCATTCAATAGTTCCCCCATGGGACAAATACCCATGCCGATGCTTTTATAGTTTTAAGCTTAGTAGTGGGCTCTGATATGAGAAGAACAATTTAAGTGAATTCCTCTTCAAGCCCAGCATCACAAAGCCCATGTTCCCCGAGCATGTTCCCACTGTACAAAAAAGTCCTAGCAGGATGGACCCAATAATTGTTTATCTGCAAAATAACATCTTTCCATCCAATAAAAATCATGCCCACCAAGTCAGGGTTAAGGCTGCTTGATTTTATCTGGCTCCTGATGGAAAACTCTACAGAAGATCCTTCATTGGTAACTACCTCCAATGCATGCATCTAAGTAACATCGACCATGTTTTGTATGAACTACATGATGGAATCTATGAAAGTCACATAGGAGGAAGATCTCTTGCTTTCCTAGCAATCAAAGAAGGCAACTGGTGGCCATATATTTAGAAAGCAACAACTTATTATGTACAGAAGTGTGAAAAATGCCAAAAGTTCTCCATTATGCTCCATCAATCGGCCAGTGACTTGAAGTCACTTACTAGCCCGTGGCCATTAACCCAGTGGGGATTGGATATTGGAGGTCCACTCCCAATAACACTATGGAATTGCAAATATCTCTTGGTTGACACAAATTACTTTAAAAAGTGGATTAAAGCAGAGACACTGGAGAACATCAGGGGCATCAACATGATCAGATTCATCCGTGGAAACATTATAACACATTTCGACATACCTAGGGCTATAATTACGGATAATGACACATAATTTGAAAGAGAAATGTTCTAAAGTTTCTAGACAACCATGACATCAAGAACCACTTCAGCTTTGTGGCTTACCCTCAAAGTAGCGGGCAAGCATAGGCTTCCAACATAATGATTCTCAACAACATGAAGAAGATTTTAGATAAAATAAAAGGATCTTGGGTGAAGGAGATTCCTCATGTCCTATGGGCATATCGTACTATGCCCAAAAGACCAAATGGGGAAACTCCTTTCACTCCAACATATAGGATGGAGGTTGTTATTCCTTTGAAAGCTGGTCGTTCGACCATGAGGACCACCATCATCAAGCAAGGTTTAAATGACGAAGTTGTGAATAATGAACTTAACTTATCATAAGAGAGAAGGGATCAAGCCATGAAAAAGTTAGCCTCTTACGAATAGCATCTAGCTAAGCAATACAACAAGCAAGTGAATCTGAGAAAGTTTCAAGTCAACGATTACGTCCATAGGAGCAACACTAAAAAACCTTCAGATTTTAAGTTGGGACTTAATTAGGAGGGACCGTTAAAGGTCATTAGAGACGATCTGCAAGGATCCTACCATCTGGAAATAATGGAGGGTAGGGAGATACCAAGAGCTTGGTATGTAGCCAACCTCAAGAAGTTTTAGTTTTGAATTCACTCTTATTTAGTCATTTCTAGCTTAATTAGTTCTTGTAAATTTTTATTTCAGAACTTATGATGCTTGTTGTCCTTCCTAGATTTTAGGATAAAGTACAAAACCAAGTTACTTCATATTATCCCAAAAAGGCAAGCTTATACTTTAATCACTACCTTTCTTTAATTACAATTAGAAGCCGTTTAATTACAATAGAACTTGAGGCCCCAAGGTGTTCATCATAAAACACTAAAACCTCATGAATTCCCTAGGCAAACAAAAGACCTATGGGGGATCCTTTGGCACTATGTAAACCCGACTTTGGTCAGATAAAAATCCTGAACAAGTGAATGGACCTAAAACTAGGTGCATTTTTACCAGAATTTGCTTCAGGCCTAAGGGAGTGTGATGACATAACCCAAAAGGTAAGACAAGACAATATAACACATGCTTGGCATATTGAAATGGAAAAATGCAAAACGCTGTATTATATAAACAACTTGTTGCTATATAAAGTTATAATACATAAACAAATTCATTTATAACATTAAAAGTACAATCATCATCCTTGGCGAGCAAGTGCTTTTGTAATGGCTTCCTTTCAACCATCACTTGGATTTGGTCGGAACCTAATATCACTCTCACGAGAGGAAAAATAATTCTTGGATAATTAAAGAGGAATGACATCCAGAGGAACCCAAGTCTCTTGACTCCTAAAATAGGGATGACGATATGTTAGGCAGTCAACTTGGTACCAGTACCAAATTTTAGAGTCCTTTGGAACTTCCAGAACTTGTAAGGCATTTAACTAACCATGCTTGTAGATCAGTTGCTTTACCTCATCTATCTTAATGGATGCATCCATTCACCCCTCATTATATCCAATAGACTACACTACACGAGGACCCTTCCTAAAGAGGTACCGAATCTTGATTATGTCATGATAAAGTCCCATATTTACAACATCCTCCCTTTTTAGGTCTTCTTTTTGCCTCAAAGATCTGCTTCCTGAGGGAATCATTCTCATCTTATAGAATACCCCTAACATCTCCAATGTACTTGGCCTTAACTAGTTGCCCTTTTAGGGAATTCATATCCTCCCGTATAAGAGTGTCCACATTACCCAAGTCTTTCATATCATCTTTTAATTTGGCCACTAAGTCAGATTGGTTCCTATAGGCCTCAATTACCCTCTAAAGAGCCTTTCGAGAAGAGGAGAAAGCATGATGTGCTTGAACGCTTGCGTCTCGACCAAGAATAACATCTAAGGTATCAATAAAAGAAGGAATTGCTTCAGGAACATTGCTATGCTACAGAAAGTAAAAGTTAAAGGAAGGAATTCAGTAATAATGTAAGTTAAGACTGAACATTGGTAACATCTTTCACTATAGCCAAATGGGCAAGGCCCTTATAAATGAAGAACAATGGGAAAACCAAATATTCACAAGATAACTATCCTAAGTATACTTAGGAATTTTTTTCTTTTCTAGATCTTTTTCCTAAGAAGCTTAAGAAGAATCCTGGTCCTCCCGAACATCTTCATCTGATTGTGGTGGGGAATCCAATAGTGTTCGCCAAATAGTTCAGATTCAATTAAGACGTTAGCTTTTGCCAGAGTAGCGTCCCAACCTTTCTTGGAGTTGGACCTTATGATAAATCTTAACTAATGTTTTATGTCTACATAGGCCTCGTTGAAGCCAATGTCATAACCCGCATCCTTGGCAGCAGTCAGAGCTTTAATTTGATCATTTTTTAACTAATCAAGTTCAACTACCACCTAGTTGTGATCAGTCTTCAACTTATTGAAATTACACTGACCTGAGTAAGCTCATCTTTTAGGGTAGTCATCTCTAAGTTGGTGGATGACGTTTTAGACTCACAGGCCTTCTGTTCAGTGGCCATGACAGATTGAGAATTCTTAGAGGCAATATTTATGTCATCTAGCTTGGGTTGCTAGGAGCACTTGTCCAAAATGGAAATAAAATCTACCACAAATTGGGAAAAAGGATAACAAAAATCAGGTCAAGATTCTAAAAGGTACAACAAACCATACAAAGCAAGATAAATTTCACTTTACCAGAGACAATGCCTAAGCAGTGTGGGTAAAAAGGTAATCATGCATCAGCTGATTGACTTGCTTATGATCAAGTGCGAGCACTCCACCCTTCAGCAAACCAAAGGCTAAAGAGGTATTCTTTGCCACTGATATCAGTTGTTAAGTCATTCCAGAGTTATGGTCATCATCCTTCTTAGAAGGCACTATAGATGTTGAAGAATGGGTCTTATCCCTCCTTCTCTTCTTTTGTATTGATGAGTCCCCTCATAAATATAGAGGCAAAAGGACCCTCATGCTCAATTATCTTGGGAACCTTAGCCTTGGGGGAGGTAGGAGCTATGACATTATCCTTAACTAATAGAATTCTCTTCCTAGGATATTTAAATCTTCCATGGTAACAGGAATAGACTCAATGTTCGAGGACTCAAAGGAAGAAGGGGTATAATCCTCCTCCCTTATAAAAGGGAGGGGAACCTTAGGTATTGTTTTAACTGGGTGAGATGTGAAGCTAATAGAGGAATTATTATACTCAAAAAGAAAATATGCAGACCTTTGATGATCCCCACTAGTAACTAATGACCTCCTTAAGTTCCAGACCTTGATCAACTCTTCCCTGCTGAAATGAGAAGGAGAAGGCTCTTTCTTTTCTGATCGAGTTGGATAAAGGAAATGATAATTCATTAGTAATAATTTAATTACATGAAGCTTAATGCAAGGGAAATAAATGTTAACTAATATCATTTTCCCTATCCGGGAATAGAAACCCCCCGTATTATTTAGCCTCTAAAAGAGGTGGGTGTTAGAAATTTCTGGAAATGAAATCTTGATCCCAATAGACTTGATTGGAATCGGGAAAGTTGATAACCAAAACACTGTTAGACTTCATCTCCTTCAGATATAATATTCCATATGTGGTATGGGACCAGGAGTACCAGTATCTGATATCTAGAATCCCAATATTGGTCCTATATAACTCATTAATTCGGTGAACTCAGTTAACAATACGCCATGTTTATAGGGAAGATTGGGCGAAAACCACCTCAAAAAGTCACAAAATTCTTAGATTGGGGGAAAAGTAATCCCCCCTTCAGCCACTGAAAGGGTATGAATCCAATGAACACCTTCAACATCAGCATAATTTTTGGGAATATAGGAACATTCAATCGTCACCCTCGAGAGGATCGAATATACTTTCCCAAACTCACTCACGATCCTCTCATTAACAGTATACACCATTTTTTTATGATAAAAGGACTACTGAATAAAAATAGAGAAAATGAAATGAAGAAACTCAGAATAGTCACAAGAAAAAATAATAAAGAGTGTAAAGATGAATGTCGTGAATGATCTTTTTGAATGGAAAAAGGTATACAAATGA
Source organism: Sambucus nigra (assembly GCA_949130495.1). NCBI lineage: Eukaryota > Viridiplantae > Streptophyta > Magnoliopsida > Dipsacales > Adoxaceae > Sambucus > Sambucus nigra. The sequence continues at coordinate 243,098,173 of OX422217.1, forward strand.
TGGTGCAGAGTCTCTTCGAGTAAATAAATGCCATATCCCAGAAGTCTATTCATATGGAATAGAGTCTGGAGTAATTAATGCCGCTAGCAGTTCATTTTTGGACCAAAGACCAACGTACCCCTCTCCATAACTTGGTAATTATAAAGCCTTCCCTCGCACAAAATCAAGTGTTGAATTATCATAAATTGCTCATTTGGGCTAAGAGAGCATTTAAAATTCTTCAGCCTGTTGTCATCGAAGAATTTTAGGGCTAGTGTAGGGTGTAAACCATAATAACCCAGATTTTGACAACGTAAACAGGTCCAACCCATAAATATGAATCGTGATGCTTAAGTCAGAATTAAAAGTCACATGGGATAAGCATGAAAGTTTAATTCTTATTATCTATAATCTTGGAGGAGATCAACATAGATCAGTAAATGAGTGAATCAGTAGCTGGGAGAGTTTAAATAAGGCCAACTTCTCCTATCATTATAAATAAAACCCTTACCCCGGGGGAAAGGGGCATGTAATTTTTTATTACGAAACTCTTAAAAAATTAATATACACTGAAAAATTCACTGTGGACGTAGGCAATTAACAAACCACGAAAATCCTTTGTGTCGTGATGATGCTTTATTCCTTGATTGTTTCTTTGTTGTTTAGGCCATTAATTGTGATTATTTTCACTCACACTAAGGTACTTGGTCAACAAGAAATTGAGGCTAACCCTAACAAAATAGTTACGATCAATAATGTTCTTCCCTCGAAGATTCTGCGCAAGATTCATAAGCTAATAGGGATGTTATCATGCCCTAATCGTTTCATCTCAAAGTCTTCTGACCGATGCTGACCATTTTATCAGCTATTGGAGCAGGAAAAAGGCCTCACTTGGAATGAGGAATGGTCAAAGGCCCTTGAAGAAATCAAATTCTATCTGACCAAACCTCCACTGCTTGACCATTCCAGATCCAAGAGATCTTATCTATCTTTACCTAGTAGTTTCAAGCCATGCAGTCAGTTCGACCTTAGTTTACGAGAAAGATGGATGCCAATCCCCATTTACTACATCAAACAAACACTCATAGATGACGAGAAATTCCACCTTACTCTAGAAAAATTAGCCTATTCTTTGGTCATCTCACTGCGCAAGTTGAAGCACTACTTTGAATCTCACTCAATCATAGTCATCACATACTTTCCCCTCAAAGCCATCCTTCGGAAGGCCGATTTGTTTAGGTTGATGTCTAAATAGTCAATCAAACGTAGGAGATATTTTATATACACTATTAACTAAGAAAGGTGATTAAGGGTTAAGTGTTGGCTGGTTTCATTATAGAATTTATAGGAGAAAATAAGCCCAGCGACTAATAGATAGCTGATCAATTGAGGAGCTGGGAGATCGACCATTCTAGAAAGTGGAAACTTTGTGTGGATGGCACCTCCAACTTTAAGAGGAGAGGAGTAGGAATTGTGCTCGTCTCCCTAAAGAATTCCATGATCGAGCAGGGGATCAAACTTCGCTTTGAGGCATCCAACAACGAGACTGAGTACAAAGCCCTCATAGCTGGACTACCCAAAGCTCATTCGGTGGGGCAAGCCACCTTGATATATACTATAATTCAATGTTGGTGTCTAGTCAAGTAATGGGATATTTCAATGCTATGGATGAATGAATGAAGACATACTTGCAAGTCGCCCATGATTTGATGTCAAAATTTAAAGAAATTCGCATTCAACAGTTCCCCGGGGGCATAATAGCCACGTCGACACTTTAAAAGGCTTGGGTTAAGCAGTGGAATCTGATCTAAGAAGAGAAATTAAAGTGTAATTCCTCGCCAAGACAAGCATCACAAAGCCTGTGGTCACCAAACAGATTCTTATGGATAAAAAATTCCTTGATGGATGGACTTAATAACCACTTATCTGTAAAGTGACATCTTCTCGTCTAATAAGAAGAAAGCCCACTAAGTTAGGACTAAAAATGCGCAATTTTATCTAGAACCCAAAGGAAAACAATGAAAAAGATCCTTCACTGGTCCCTAACTCCAATGTGTACATCCAAGTGACCTCGACCAAGTTCTGTACGAATTATATGATAGAATTTGTAGAAGCCATATCGAAGGGAGATATCTTTCCTTATGAGTAATCAAAGAAGGGTACCGGTGGTCGTACATGCAGAAAGATGGAACATCTTAAATCCAGAAGTGTTAGAAATATCCAAAGTTTTCCCCATTCTCCATCATCCACCCAATGACTTAAATTCAGTGACTAGCCCATGGCCATTCGCCTAGTGGGGTTTAGTTATTGTAGGTCCACTCCCAATAGCACTACGGAATCGCATATACCTCTTGGTTGGCATAGATTACTTCTAAAAGTGCATTGAAGCAGAGCCATTAGTGAATATAAGGGATATTAATATGATTAGGTTCATCTGGAGAAATTTTATGACACAGTTCGGCATAACTAGGATGATCATCATGGATAATGACACACAATTTGAAAGGGAACTATTCTAAGGTTTGTACGATAGTCATAGCATCAAACATCACTTCATCTCTATGGATTACCTCTTGAGCAATGGGAAAGCAAAGGCTTCCATAAAAATCTTTCTCAATGTCATAAATAAGAAATTAGAAAAGAAAAAGGAGCTTAGGCGGATAAGCTTCCTCATATTCTATGGGCATATCATACGATGCCTAGAAGACTTACTGGGGAAACGCCTTTCTCTCTAACATATGGGATAATGGTTGTTATTCCTTTGGAATATGGTCTTCCAACCATGAGGACCACTATTGCTAAATTGGGTTTGAATAAGGAAACTGTGAGGACTAAACTTGACCAAGCCGAAGAGTTAAGGGAGCAGGCCATGATAAAGATGGCCTCTTATCAATAATAGTTATCTAAGCATTACAACAAGGGCGTCAATTCGAAAAAATTCGAGGTTGAAAATAACATCCTTAGGAAAGTCCTCTGCAGTCAAAACAAACCTTCAGATGGCAAGTTGGGACCTAATTAGGAGGGAGCATTCAAGGTCATGAGAGACAATTTACAAGTAGCCTACCATTTGGAAACAATGGAGGGCAGGGAGATACCAAGAGTATGGAATACAGCAAACGTCAAGAAGTTTTTATTTTTGAATCCACTCTTGCTTAGTTATTTCTAGGTTAGTTAGTTTTCATAAATTTTTATTCCATATCTTATGACGCTCGCAATATGTTTTAGCTTTTTAATAAAGTACAAGACCAAATGGTTCATTTAGTTATTTAACATTGTTCCAAAGTGGTACGCTTACACTTTAATTAATGATTTAAACATTGATCAATATCATCGTAGTTTGATTATAATTAAAAGTTATTTAATTATAATTAAACTCAAGGTACCACAGTCTTCGTAATGAAAAACACAAAAATCTTATGAATTGCCCAGAAAAATAAAAGACCTACGTGGGATCCCCAGGCATGAAGTGATCCCAACCTTGGTCGGATAAAAATTCCGCACGCTTGAATGTCCCTAAAACAGGTGCATTTTTGCCAGAGTTTACTTTAGGCCTATGGTATTGTGATGACACGACTTAAAAGTTAAGACAAGGAAATAAAACACATGATTGGCATAACAGAATGGAAAATGTAAAACGTAGAATTATACAAACAACTTACTGTTATATAAAGTTATAATACACAACGAAGATCATTTACAACATTGAAAGGATAAAATTGACACAGTTACTATCCCCGACGAGCAATGGCCTCTCTTCGGCCATCATTAGGATTTTGTCAAAATTCATCATCACTCTTATGTGATGATAAATAATGCTTGACTCGTTGAAGAGGAATGATATTTAGAGGAACTCAAATCTCTTCACTTCCAAATGGGGGATGGTGATATGCTTGATAATTAACTTGGTACCAGTACCAAAGTTCAGAGTCCTTTGGTACTTTCAGGACCCCCAAAGTATTCAACCATCCATGTTTATAATCTAGCTTCTGTTCCTCGCCCAGCTTAATGGGGGAGTCCATCCACCTCTCATCATAGCCAGTAGACCACGCCATGTGAGGACCTTATCTGAAGAGATAACAAAGCTTAATTATGTCATGACTTAGACCCATCTTCATAACTACTTCTATTTTTAGGTCTTCCTTGCCTTCAACGAGCTGCTTCCTGGGAGAATTATTTTTAGTATATAAAAATGTACCAACATCACCAATGTCTTCGGTATCAGCGAGATGCCTTTTAAGGAATTTATCTCCTTCTGATCAAGGTTGCAAACGTCGCCAACGTCTTTCACATCATCCTCCAGTTTGGACGCTAAGGAAGATAGGTCATTATGGGCCCCGATCTTCTTTTAAAGAGTATTCTAAGAAAAAATAAAAGCATAGCGAGCTTAAATGCTCTCCCCTCGACCAATGATTGTATCTTAATTACTAGAAAAAGAAGGTATTTCTTTACGAACATTGCCATGCTACAAGAGTAAAAGAAAATAACTCAGCAACAATGGAAGAAAAAAATCAATCACTGGCTAATTCATTCATTTTAACAAAATTGGGTAAGGCCTATAAATACAAGAATGAAAGGAAATAAAAGGGTTCACAAGCTAACTATTCCTAACTAGCTTTGGGGTTCCTTTCCCTTCACATGCTCTTGCATTTCCATGACATTGCCCCGAGAATCCTCAGAGGATTCCTAGTTGGTGGAAGCATCCATCTGAACATATTCATCTGCTCTTGGTAGGGAACTCGAATTGTGCTCACCAAAAATATTAGACTCAACCGAGACATTAGACCTCGTCAGGGAAGCATCCCAACCTTTCTTGAAATTAGACTTTCTGATAATAGACAACTAGAATTTGGCATTAGAAATTGCCTCATTCTAACTATTATCATAGCCTATATCTTTAGCAGCCGCCATGCGTACCGTTTAGTCCTTCTTCAATCGATCACACTCTACACCACCTGGTCATGATCGGTTCAGGGTAGTCATCGCCAAGATAGTGGATGAATTCTCATCCCTATAAGCCTTCTGAGTAGCGGCCAGGGCAGATTCAGAGTTCTTTAAGGCAATGATAAGGCCTTCCAACTTGGGTTTCTAAGAGAACTCTAAAATAGGGACAAAATCCACCACAAACTATAAAAAGACGAATAATAATTATGTCAGAATTTTGAGAAGATTCAATAAGCCAGACAGAGTAAGAGAAAATTTTATTTACCATTGACAACTCCTGAGCAGCATAGGTGGAAAGATTATCGTACATTAATTGTTTAACTTTCTTAGTGACATGATGCAAAATATGTGTTCTACATGTGTACCTACGGCTTAGGTGCAAGTCGATCGCTCAAGTGATACCCGGTAAGTCATGGTCGAATCCTCAGGGAATATGATGATAAATGTTTTGATGACGACAAGGTAGGCTTCTAAAATATAGGTATCGAATGAAAATAAAAAGTGATTTGATTTTGGGAAATTTTCTAATCAACTAAGAAAAATCAAACAGGAAGTGCAACGTAATGGGAAATAAAGCAAGAACTAAAACTTTAATTTTTGAAAAATATTTGGAAAAAGTGGAGTCAAGATCCAATCCCCCAAATCATAGATATTTTTGTTAGATACAAAATTCTTGATAATCATATAAGTGATTAAAAGAAAACTTCAATTGAATCGAAGCATTAATTGAATCGATGTAATAAATATGTGAGAATATTACTCCGCATAATATTTAGTTAACAACTAAATTAACGTGAATGATAAATTTATTGACAGGTATATCGTATCCTCAAACATTCCGGTTGCCTATGACAAATGAAGTTAAGAGACCTGCACTATTAGTCTCAACAAAAGTATTAAAACCTAGTAATTATTTATATGATTACGTCAAATTTTATATCTAACATATAACACCTAGGTTGCGTTCATGTACCCCAACTCTCTAAAAATTTAGTCGGACATGATCATAATTTCTAGGCATGAATAGATTGATTTGTATGGAGAGATGATGAATAAATAACAAGAAATATACAGGAAATTAAAGTTACCAATAATGAATAATGTAAAACATGCAATAAGAACCAAGATTGAATGAAATTCCGAAAATACTACGATCTTCTATTAAATTTGGAGGGAAAAAATATGTAAAAGTTTCTCCAAGAAGTTCTTAATCCTATAGTACCTTAATCTTAATGATAATGATGAATAATAACTGCTAATAGGTGGTTATAATTGTTAAAATTGATTCAGAGAAGTCCCCATAAACTCAAACTCTTATAGCTAAAAGATAAAAAAAAAATAAAATTCCCATCTTGGACCGAACCCATGTTGAATCGTACCTAGGGAGCGAACCGATTCACATAGGGGAACAAACCGGTTTGCTTCAAATCTCTTCTTAGGAACGCCTTATGTGCTCGATTTGCTCTTAATTAAAACTTTGCCACTAGATTCTCTTCTCAACTTTGAACGTGAATAACTTCCTAACTGTAGCTCGAATCTGAGTGCCGTTTCTTCTAATATATTTATGATTTCAAGATCTTTAACTTTTCAGTTGGATCCTCCTCTAAGTTCTGGCTAAAAAATTATGCAATTGAACTTGACCTCCCTTACTTTCGATTCTTTCATTGCTTCAGCTTTTCTTTTCCATCTCTTTAAATAATTTTCCTCTAAAACACAAAATACTTGCCAAAAATGTTTAGTAGAATAAATATGATAAAAAATTGAGCAAAATGCAATGTACGGGAGAGTAAAAATACCAAAATTAAGGGGATAAATAGGAAATATTTATGCCTCATCACTCGTGATAAAGAGAGAGCACTCCCCCTTCAGCAGACCAAAGGACAAGGATGAATATTTGGCCACCGACATCACTTGATGGACCTTTCCATAACCACGAGTGTCACCTCTCTTAGAAGGCAACAGAGCTGCTGAAGAAGAAGAGGACTTTTCCTTCTTATTCTTTTCTCGGACTGAGATATGCAACACATATATGGGGCAGAGGGACCCTCAAACTCAGTCCTCTTGGGAACCTTAGACCTAGGGGAAATAGGCATCAGGTTATCATCTTCTACCAGAATAATCCTTTTCTTAGGAGCCATTATCTCATCCTTACCTATGTTGATGGACTTGATGTTCAAAGAATCAAAGGAGGAGTAAGTGGAATACACCTCGCTTGTAAAAAGAAGAGGAATCTCAGGCATTGTATCCACCGAGCGATCTGTGAAATTGTTGATAGAGTTCTTATATTCAAGAAGAGAGGAGGCAGACCATTGATGTTCACAACCTATAACGAGAGGACTTCTTAGCTCCCAAACTTTGAATAACTTTTCTCTATAAAAATTAGAGGAAGAGTATTCCTTCTTCTTTGATCAAGCTGGACACAAGGAAAGAAAAAAATCATCAGTAACCGCATAATCAAGTAAAACTCAAAGCAAAGAGGAAAAAAGTTAACCTATTTCCCTCCCCCTATTATGGCAAAGAAACCCTCAATACTGCTGGCCCTCATAAGGAGGTGGGTGCTGCCAATTTCTTATAATGAAACCTTGATCCCAAAAACCCTTATTGGAATCAGGAAGGCTGACAACCAATACTTTATCACCCTTCCTCGCCTTTAGATATAAAATTATATCCATTGTGTAGGACTAAGAATAATAGTATTTGATCTTTAGAATCCCTATTTTTGTCCCGTATAGTTTATTGATTATGTGGACTCCAATGATAATATGTCATGTGTTTGGGGAGCATTAGGCTGGAGCCACCTAAATAACTCACAAAATTCTAAAAGTAATTGATTTGGGGGAAATGATATTCCCCCTTCATCCATTGAGAGGGTATGAATCCAATGACCTCCCTCAACAGTAACATAATTTTTAAGGATCGGTGCACACTTAATCGTTACCCAAGAAGGAATTGACTATATTTTCCTAAACTCTCCCAGTGTCCTCTCACTAATAGCATAAACCATTTTTCAAAAGAAGAAATGGAAGAAATGACTACTCAACAGAAATGGAGATTATTAGAAGAAGTTATAAAGCTCAGGACAGTTGTAAGTAAAATAAGAAAAGATAAAGAGAACTTACAGGACGACTGTGATGACATAGGCTCCAAATGTTCTTTTTGAATGAAAGAAAGTATGAAAATGACGGTGCAAAGTTTCATTGACTAAACAGAAGCAAAATACCAAGAGTTTAATCATATGGAACAGAGTCCAAGACCATCAATTGCTAGCATACCCCACATCGTGAATGACAAATTATGAAGCTTGCCAGTGCAAAGACCTATCGCTAGTTTATCATGGGTTGTCTAGTCATTTAGGCCAGGTAAGCATATAAAAATCTCTCACCCATTTTTGGTAAGGACGATGATTTTTCTGATGTGTGCAAGACTTGTAGTTTTTCAGCCAAGTATAACCCATTGTTGTTGGGTGATGAAGATAAAAAGTCAGTCAAATGGGGTTTTCTCCCTCCATAGGGGACTCTGTGCTTTAGATTTGATCGTGGTGACTTTCCTTGCTCCCAGATTGATTTTGAAGCACATGGGTGATCTCCAACTCATTTCACCGCCTGACATGCACATATGCATAGCTACCACGTTGAGGCTCTTGCTAAAGTTGGTCTTCACCGAGCCAACTAGTTTGGGGAGTTCACTCTTTTGAAGCACAACACTACCCTCTAAGTGTTGGTCTCCAGATGGAACATCAAAACTCACACCCTCTTTTCTGCTTGGGGAGAGTTCACCATTACCTTAGAGGATGTCTGTGAGCTACTTGGGTTTGAACCCATAGGTGAGTTTGCTTATACTGATGAGGCCTTGGATACCGAAAAAGATGCTGATCGGGCTAAGTTAGATAATATTTGTCGCAGCTGCACTGGTTTTTTCTAATAAAGCTACTTTTACTCCCTTAATCAACTATTTCATCGAGGCTCCTGCTGTGAAAGATACCCCCTCTGTCGTAGGCAAGGGTAAAGGTACATCCCTTAAATTAACCACCTACATACTTATTTTGCTCTCCTATTTCCTCTTGATTGGGAAGCCCAATGACCAACCCACAACCTTACTCTGGCTAATATTGCTCTGGGGTCTTTTTACACCTAGTTGGATCGAACCCATCTCGACATGGAACGATCACTTGATCATTATAACCTTATTAATATTGCCAACACTATTCTTTTAATGGGTTTCCTTTACACTTGTTTTCCTATTGTTGCTACCAAAATTGTTCCTTATCCTTCTGGCCATGCCATTAGCCCCCTCGCCTCCCGTGTTACCATAAAAAGCAGAACCGAAAGGAGATGATGGAATTTTTGACAAACTGTACTCTTTTGTGATGAGGCCTTATTTAGAGTTAGACGATGTCCACACTTGGGGATTTTTTACTTATGTGGCCCTAATGGTCAAGTTTGTTCCTATCATAGAAGATCCTTCGCAATCCGTGGTTCTTCTGTTCACCCCCGAGTTCTTTCATTCCTTTAGTGAGTGGGGGTATACCTTTGAGCCTTACAATCCCAATCGATGCATCAGGAAGTTTGGTTTTGACCAAGGGGCTCCTCGACCTATATTAAAGTTAACCAATAAGAAGGCTACTTTTGCTAAGGCTTGCACTCTCTATCTTTCTACAGCTGTACTTGGTATAACTTCTACCATGGATGGTCGTGTCACCATCCCTAGTGCCACCAGGAAAGGGGATGTATCCACTTCATTTATCACCAAATTCTATTTTATGCAACTGGCCCAAATTCTTGAGTTTATACAAAGTCCCCCTCAGTACTCCTGAGTTCTCTCTTTCCCTACTTTGGAGTTAGGCCTTAAAGGCAATTATGTTCTTGGAATTGAGTTCCCTCTCAGTAATACCCCTAAGGAACCTCCAGGCTAGCTACCCCCTTATTGCCCCATAGTCCCAACTGCCACCCCCAAACCCAAGAATATTTACCCCCTAAATTAGCCTGCCCCTTCTGAAGGTGTTTCTGGTGAGGGTGTTCCAACCGGTGTAACTCATAGTGAGGGAACTTCCAAGCCACCGGCCAAAAGGAATAGGAGATCCAAGAGTGGGACTTCTTCAAAGTCCTAGTCCCAACCTCAAACTCAAGCTCCCTTGGATGTGTTCCCCATTGACTATGTTCCTCCTCCTATGCATGCTGAAGTGAGGAATTAAAAAAGAAAGTCCAAGCTAAGGTGGAATGAATAAACACTGAATTTCACCGGTACACTCCTTTCGATCCTCCTGCTGTTGCTTTCCCTAGCATTTTGGTAGATCCATCTGATGGGGGTCAAAGCGAAGGAAGAGTACGAGAGTTCCCTCAGTCCTTGGTGCTTTTAGTGCTAGAAAGAAAACTCTAAGAACCAAGACTCATAAGAAACGTGCAACTGAAGCTATAAATGTGGATGACAGTCCTAACGCCGACTAAGGCCAAATTGATAGGGCTTTTTCAGTTCCTTCTCCACCTTCTTCGCTAATGGTCATATTATCCCTTTATCCCCCTCCTAAACAAGAGGTGAGTTTTCTAACACTTATTCATTCACAGCTTAGTGAGTTATTTTTTTTTCATTTCTGACACTTGTTCCCTCTAACTTGTTTTTATTAGGAGGCTGCTGAAGAAGGGCCTTCTCCTCTAGTGATCCCTTTCGTGGGAGGTCGCCTGCTATGACTGATGTATCTCCCCCTCGGTCTCCCATGATAGGTTTCCAAACTTACACCCGTGGTTGGGCCTTCAAATGTGCAGAGGAGGCTACTGCTTCTATTGAATTGGTGGGAGTTTCCTCTCTTCCAGAGGAGACTCCCCTAGCTTCTTTTAGTTCAACCGTTCTGCCAGTGGTTCCTCTGGATATCATTCTATGTTTTGGGTTGAAGTTGCTTCGATACTAGCTACATCGCTAGTTGATGCTCTTCTTCAGCTTCCTTTATTGAGGCCCATCTCTGGGTTTGCCTTTGTTGCTAATATCACTGAGGTAAGTTTCACATTCAATTTTCCCCTTTTCCAATGATATTGCTTTCATCTAACACTTCACTTTATATCTGCATCTTTCTCCAGGATTATCTCCCCCGTTACAGTCTGAGATCACATGAGATCGTGTCGTATCAGCTGGTGTATCTAGATCGAGAGTTCCTTCTTCAACCCCAGGACCCGTTCCCCCTAGTCCTAACATTTTCTGTTGGGAGTTCTCTCGTGGTAACAAATCCGGTCTTGGATCTTGTGCCCTTCGAGGGTGAGGGTGTCTCTGTTATGGTTGAGGTTCCTCATCTTGAGGTCCAGGAGGAGGGTGTTTCTGCTACCCCTTCTATAGTCCCTTTACCCTTCCCCGAGGTAACATTGATCTTATCTTCATTTGTTTGTACATGTATTTTATTTGATCATGTTAAAACTTAGGATAGGGAACACCATCACTATTAACAATGAAAAACACTTGTTATGTTTTTTTTCTTCAAACTCCACCAGTAACAGTGACTTAACAATGAAAAAACACTTATTAAGATTTTCTTCAAACTCCACCAATAACGGTGGCTTAGCAATGAAAAAACACTTGTTAAGATTTTTCGTTAAACTCCACCAGTAACGGTGACTTAACAATGAAAACCACTTGTTAAGATTTTCATCAAACTCCACCAGTAACAGTGACTTAACAATTAAAAACACGTGTTAAGATTTTTCATCAAACTCCACTCGTAACGGGGACTTAATAATGAAAACCACTTGTTAAGATTTTTTTATTATCGCATTTCAGGGGGTCCCTTCGGCTGATAAGCAAACGTGATAAGCTACTTCGCTTGTCGTCTCACCTCATCGGGAACCAACTAGATCTGAGGAGTCAAGTCCTAACGATCAAAGTTCCACCACTGGCGCTCCCACTGATAGTGAATATAGATATGAGATTCATTTGCCTATGCTAGCCCCTCATGAGTTCTGCTTCATGGTTCTTCTCCACTCACCTCAAATATCTTCCTGTTATCGTTCGGTGATTGGGCAAATTTCTACCACTCACCCTGACACTTTTACAGTGGATTGCCTTCGTTCAAATAATTCAGTGATAGGTTATAGGCTTCAGGGCATGGGAGCCGTTATTGCTAAGATTACCAATACCCTCACTGCAAATGTTACTAGGCCCCTCATTAATCAATTCTTGACTAACTTAAAGGAATTAGGCAGATACGACTTTCAATTCAACTGGCTGATCGAATATTTGAAGACTTTGAAGAGTCATCAGTTAGAAATTAAAGGGAGCTATTGCAAAAGCACTTGGAGGCTCAACGGATTAAATAGGTGAGACTGGCTGAGTTGTTACCTCTACTAGAGGCTATGAATCAAGAAGTGGAGGTTATCGAGGAATCTCTCCATATAGCCAAGTTGATACGAGAGAAGTTTCTTATCGAGCGTGTTCAAGCAGGCGTGCTTGGCAGCTTCTTCGGGATTGCCTGGGGATTTCTTCTCTTCCCCAGACTTATGGTTCCTTTTAGGCTAATGACCCCCAACACTTGTATAAATTTTCATTTTCTTCACATGTAATTCTTGGGCGATAGTTCCCACTTTTGTGATGTAAGTTAAAATACATATAAATAAAAATGAGAGTTCGTTCTTCCATATCATTATTTCCATGGGTTATAACTATTCTTCTGTCTATTGTAAAGATCAAACTCTTATAATTTTCAAACCAATCTCTAGTTATAATAATAGATGGGACTTCATTAATGACTTGTAATTTTTTTCTATTACTCCAAGAAAATGAAATAAAACTTCTAAAGTCACTCCTTCAAACATGGTACATCTTTAACCATTTGTTATTAATCTTAAACAGTTTATCCTCTTCCATTTTAGAAATTAAGAAGTAACCTGAATCATGAGCCTCCTTCACAATGAAAGGCCCTCATAATTCGCAGCAAACCTAGGGAGATGGAGCCCTCTGATGTGCTTCATAGCTGCTTTTAAAATGAGGTCTCCTTCAACGAGTTTCCTTAGTCTTACCAAATTATCATACGCCTTTGAGAGTTACTACATGTACATTTGGAAGTATTGCATCGCATTATCTCTGTACTCGTCTAACGCTTCCAATTGTCATGTCTTCTTTGAGGGATCATGCTACTTCATAGGGCATAACCGGCACAAGGAATTTCTAACTCCACTAGCAGGATTACTTCATCTCCATATATAAGGGAGAATGGTGTATATCCTGTGGGTTTTCTCTTGGTCATTTAATAAGGCCACAACAGTGCTGGATCTTCTCGTCCCACGATCCTAGGAACTTTTCCATCATTTTGGCCAAAATATTAACCAAAGTGTTATTAGTCGCTTTAGCTTGGTCGTTTACCTTGGGGTATGCCACCATTGAGGTATGATGTATGATGGAGTATCTATCGGTGAGCATCGTTACCTTCTGTTGATGAAAGGGGTTCTGTTATCAGAGAGTCTTACTTTTGGGATCCAAAAATGATAGATTATGTACTCTCTAATAAAATTAGCTACCACACTGGCCGTTACTCTTCTAAGTGGTATCGCTTTAGCCCACTTTGTGAAGAACTCCGTTGTCACCAAATCCAGATCTTTCCTCTTCAGGAAGGGTGTATTTCCCCTACCAAGTCAAACGACTAAGTGTGGAATGGATAAGGAGTGGACAAAGAATGTAGGTCCACCAAAGAAGCAAGGATCATATTTCCATATAGTTGCCATACCTTTCACTTTTGCACAAACTCAGCAGAATCTTTCTCCATATTTGGCCAATAATACCCCAATGTCATTAATTGGTCATACAGCTTGGCCCCTCCAATATGAGTTGGATCGTGAGCTTGCTTCAATACTTATGTTGCCTCTTACTTTGTGATGCATCTCAATAGTCTGTTGAAGTACCCCCTTCGATAGAGTTGGTCCTCCTGGATGTAAAATCGTGGAGCCCTTCATTTGAGTCCTATTGCATCTATTTTCTCCAAAAGAATAACTCCGTCTTTGATGAAGTCAATATAGGTTTGTCTCCAATATGTTTTAGTTCCAATGAAGTGGCATTTAGTCGCTTAAAATAAACATTGGCACTTATCACATTTCCATTGTAACTCAATTGCATCTCGTTTCATCGTTAGCCAAAAGTATCCTTCCCTCTGAATCCTTCTGTATAGTGGGATCTTTATTGTTTTGAAGTTTCCTTCATGCATTTTCTTCAGTCTTTGTTCTACTTCTTCAGGGCCAACACATCTTGATAACCATCCTTCCACGTTTCTAAAGTATAGGTTACCATAATTGGCAAAGTATTGCGCAAGCTTTTTCAGTTCTATCTTGCCTTCCTCGGACTCCAACTGCTTTCTGATTTTGCCCCTCCAATCTGCATCACCTACTATGGGTAGGACTGATTGCACAACCAATGGGGCTGTTCTTCGTTAGATCACCATAATAGTTGTATCGATCTTCATATCTAGATTTTGAGCAATGGTGGCATAGGCATCATCATGTCTATTTATCGTTCTGGGGTGACTTCTTATCTTCACTTGATGGAACTAATTAATCATCCATTGGATTATCATTCTGTACGGTGATAAATTGAGGTGCTTTAATGCATACTCCCCATTCACTTATTGGATCACTAAGTTTGAATCACCTTTGATGCAAAGCAAACGAATGTCCCTTCGAAGGGCCCCTAGCAGCCCCAGTACTAATGCCTCATACTTTGCTTCGTTGTTGGAGTAAGGGAAATCTAATTTATAGGAAAGGCATAATTCCTCCTCTCTATTGGAAAAGATAACCCCTGCCCCTCCTTTATTTTCTACCGAAGAACGATCAAATTTCATTGTCCATTCTTTAAGGTTGGCCTCCAGAAAGTTTTCCTGCAAGTCATCCCCCGGAAGGATGCTTTCTCGGGGTGGCTCAAATACTTCAGATGGAAAGATTGCCAATAAATCTGCGTAATCTTGGATCTTGATCGTGCGAGAAACCACGCACTTTAAATTATATTCTGAAAGGATAGGGAACAACCTAGCTACTCTTCCAATTAAAATAGTTATTGCAAATAAAAACTTGATTGGGTTACATTTTTTCACAATATGAATTGTGAAAGATTACATGTAATGTCTAAGTTTTTGTACTACGAAAACTAGGCCAAACAGTGCCTTTCTACACAACTGTACCTTGCCTCTGGTCCATGTATGATCCTAATCAGGTAGTAGACTAGACTTTATTTCCCATTGACTTCTTGCACCATGAGTGTTCCGATGGACCTGGTGGTAGATGTGAGGTAGAGCTACAACGGTACTTCTGCTTTTGGAGGGATCATCGTTTGTGGAGAGGTCAACAGCTTCTTGAGCTTGGTTAAAGACTCCTGGTGAGCTTCCTCCCATTCGAACTTCGTTCCTTTTCACATAAGGTCCATCAATGGGTGAGTTATTTCGTCTAGTCCTCGTACAAATCTCCTAAGGTAGGAGACTTTATCGAGGAAACTCTTAAACTCCTTCGTCGTTCTTGGACACGACATTTCCAGGATTGCTCACTACTTGTCCTGGTCCATCTGTACTCCTTGTCGACCCATCACGAACCCTAGGAACTTCCCACTTATGACCCCGAAAGCACACTTGAGTGGGTTCATCTTCAGCTTATACTTTCTACAGTGAACGAACACCCCTCTCAAGTTATTTAGATGGTATTCTTCCTTTTTTGACTTGATGACCAAATCATCCATATAGAATTCTAAAAACTTGTGATAGAAATCATGGAAATGGCCATTATTATCCTTTAATATGTTGCTCGGGTGTTCTTCAACCCAAAAGTCATCACTTTGTACATGAAGTTACCCAACGGGGTCCTGAATGTCATCTTTTCTGCGTCTGCTCAATCCATCTTGATCTGGTTGTATTCCACATACCTCTCCATGAAGATGTACATTTTATGACCCACCGTTGCATCAATCAGACAATCAATAGAGGGTAGATGGAACTCATCTTTCGATTAATCTCTATTCAAATCTCTGAAATCCACGCAGATACTTATTTGTCTTTTGTCCTTCTTTCCCACTGGAACAATGCTTGAGAGCCAGAGTGGATATTGTATCGACTCAATCAATCCTGGCACTAAAACCGTTGGACCTCCTCCTTAATCTATAAATCTAGCTCCCTCTTATAGTTTCTTGTGTCTTATTTCATCGGTATGGCTGAAGGCATAATGTTTAGCTTGTGGCAACTCACCTCTTCATCTATCCCATCCATCTTTATGCATTTTCACGCGAAGACATCCCTAAACTCTCGAATCAACTCTATTAAGGCCCCTCTTTTCTCTATGCTTAGGTCCTTTGAAATGAAAATGAGCCTTGCCTCGTCTCCTTCTTTGGTCAGGTTCAAATGTTCC
Source organism: Sambucus nigra (assembly GCA_949130495.1). NCBI lineage: Eukaryota > Viridiplantae > Streptophyta > Magnoliopsida > Dipsacales > Adoxaceae > Sambucus > Sambucus nigra. The sequence goes on from OX422217.1 coordinate 243,114,441, forward strand.
AATTCTTGCACCTGGGGCCTTGGGCGATCCGTCATGTAGTCTAGTTCTTCGGCTATGCCCTCTATAAGCTCTTGTATATTTGAGTTGTCAACCCCGCTAGTCCACCAAGAACATTTATATATCAAGTCAACCTATTCATCATCCTCTAGATCAGAACCTTGGACTACCCACTCACACCCTCAAAGGAGGTAAATAACTCTCCCATCCTTTGTGATCTTCTTCGTTACACTGTATGCTCGTTGTTACAACCGCTTTTATCTTCCTTTCCCTCAAGGCTTTTGCCAGTCTATCTCCTGAATATCTGCTCAGTACGCTCTACTGTTGGACTTGATGTTCCATCGGATCCATAATGGGCCTCATTCGATCTCTGAGATGCCTCAAAATATTCTGCCTCTTGGGAGAACCCAAGTGAACTTCTTTTCCTTTTGTCCCTTCACTTATTTGGTCGTTCACAGGCCGCATCCTTTCTCTGATAAAGGGAACTCTTGCACATTCCATCCTCCTTTCAGAACCGTGGAATTGTCCTCTAACTCTGTGTAGAAAGCTGTGTCAACCAAATGAGCTTTTTTGGTGGTGAAAGGCTTCTTCATGGCACGTATACTGATCTTAGTCCCTTTAACATTTACTTTTGTGCATTGGTGATACGTCGAAGGGACTAAACACTGGTTATGCATCCATACCCTCCCTATCAGTAGGTGGTATGAAGTGGCACTTTCAATCACGTGGAACTTGATATACGAGGTAAGGCTCCCCATCATAATTCCCATATTCACATATCCAACAGACTTGGATGATTGATTATCGTAGCCATAAATCACCAAAGGCATTGGTATTAGTCTTTCCTCCGGAATGTTGGCTATTCGAAAGGAGCTTATAGGCATGATATTGATTAATGCTCCCCCATCCATTAAGGCCCTTGCAAAGCTTACCCCATTGATACTTGTCATCACGTACAAGGGTCTATTATGTGGGAATCTTATAGCCCTGTTAGCATCACTAAAAGTTACTTCGGATAAGAACTTTCTCACCAGCCAGGCCGTGGGCCCCTTCCACCTCAATGAGGGTACTGCATTTTTCCTTGCGATATCTAAAATTACTTGTATTATCTCTAACGTCTTTCCTTCGATATCCCCACTTAGTCGTAGAACCACGAGAACTTGGGAGATCGCGAAACAGCTTGGTATTCTAAACTTTCTCTTCTAACGTCTCTCTCTTCTAAACTTTCTCTTGTTATCTTTCTTAGACTGCTTAGCCCTTTCACCTCTATCGGCGTATCCTACCTTTGGGGGTTGGCCACGTATTGCAACAAGTTAAATCGACTTCCTAAATAACCCTAGTTCTATGACCGGGTTTGGTCGAAACATGAATGATATATTTCTTACTTCTTTTAGGAATGCTGCGAAAGTTCCTTCACGTGTTTCATTAATGAGGTGACATATATATTTCAAGAGAAATCCTTCAGCACAAAGCTGTAACAACTTGGACTCTTTGACCTCCTCCTTCACATCGAGGGACCTCTCTCTTAATCTTCACACATATGCTACCACATCTTCCCTTGGTCATTATTTCTCCCTGCCTAACTAGGTCAACGTAAACTCATCTTCTGCTAAAAATAACTTCTGGACAAATAACACGTGCATCTCTTCCCACGTTGAAACACTTTTTGGCGCTAAATGGGAGTACCACGTATAGGCTTTATCGTTCAAGAATTTGGAGAACTCCCTAAACTTGAGCTTCTTATTATTACAGTGAGCTCCCAAGTGTTTGATGAAGCATTTAATATGATCTTTCGGGTTTCCCCCCTTTTTAATGTATTTTTCAAATATGGAAGGAATGTAGTCCTTCGGGTAGGTCTCATCATTGTATTCTTGAGGATAAGGCATAGGAAAATCATCATACACCGATGCCACCTCGCCAGATGATTGTGAGGAATCTACTATCATCTTTAGCATTTTCTTTTGCATCTCTTTCCTCGTCTCTTCGAGAGCAGATGTTGGTGTTTTCTCAATCATTGGGGGAATGGCCAAAGGGACCACTGGTGGAACACTCGTTGCACTTGGGGTGGCCACTATAGATGGAACGCCCGTCACACCTGAGGTTCCCACCATTGGAATAGTAGTGGGTGTTATGTTCGATGGGGCAGTTCCCATTGAGATTCCACTTGGTGGGGTTATCGAAGCCACCATTGGTATTACGAAGGAATTGGCATCACATCCCCCAACACCATTGAAGCAACGGGGGTCTGCATAAAATCATAAAAATTAGTCATGAGGAGGGCCACCTGAGCTGGACCCATCCCAGCGCTCGTAGAAGCTTGCGTTATCCCTGAGATACCCATTTTCGTTTGAAGTTAAGGTGCATCCACCCGAGGAACTCTGTCTCTAGCTGCCTTAAGATCCCTCATAGCTTACTCTTCTTAACGTTGAATACCGTCAAAGTCTATAGCACGTTTAATATTATCCTGAGCTATACTTCTAGAATAATACCTCCCCAGCAGAGTCACCAAATGTAAGAGGGAAATCCCCTTGTAGCCTGGGAGTATGGTAGTACTAGTTGAGGTGTAACCCCTATAGGCACGGTGGTAAATGATAACCCAAAAACACTTTAATGAACAAAAGTAAAAACATAATATTATATTTGATCAACACTCAGATTGGACTCACAATGCACTCATGCATAACTCAAACAATAATTGAGAAAACTCATAAGGAACTCAATCAAAGGGAGAGAGGAGTAAGCACCCTAGATACACCTTAGAAGGCAGCTAAACACACCAACAACCTTTGAAAGGTCTTTGGTTAGCTATTAAAAGCTTCATAATAAATGACAATGGTGGGTGAGTAAGAGATCTAGTTTGCAATAACTTTTTTCTCTCTGGTGATAATCTCTCCAGAGAAGGACTCTAAAAACGAACACCCTCCCCTCAGAAGTGGTTGAGGACCATAAATATCCCCCCACACCACTCCCAAGGTGCCTCAGTCTTTTACAGTTATGAAAGACATTCCTCATACTTTATGTCACAAACATTAAATGCTTGATGGACTAGTTAGCTCCACGTCATAAACGTTAAATGCTAAGACATGCCTTTTGCCTAACCACTGTGAGTCAGGGGGCTGTCAACACAGAGGTGGATCACCAACTGTCTGACAGCCCCAAATACCACGCTAGTTTACTCAAGTGTAGATTTGACATTGCTTAGCTGGATAGTGACATCACTTAAAGTAGATATGACATTAAGTAGAGGGATGTTTGGTTCACAACTCAACGCACGATGGAACTCAATGTTTCTCTGCCTAAGATTCCACGATAAAAGGTCTCTTGGTGTTTTACCAGATGTATCTAAGATGGGCAGGACAAGCCCTAATGCTACCTCACTTCTCAATCCTCCAAACTAAATCCATTTGAAGTTCCCACGACGAGGTTTCCCAATCCTGGTTTATCGCGAGTACCGTTTGACCTTACACTGAATAGCGCTATAATCGTTACACCATTACAATCGTTACAGATCGTATCCAGTTTAAAAGGATACAACATTACTAAGTAAGACAACAAAGTTAAAAAGTGAGGCCTCTTGACCAGTTACTTTGCTGGAAGATCTCCCTAGGCTTCCATGCTGAGCTACCTTGCTTGAGTTGCCTCGCTGCCTTATTCCCTTGATTCTGTTCTATTAGATGGGGGGATTATCTCTAATCTCGAGATTATATTCAATCTCCCCCTATAGTATAAGTTTAATTTAGTTTCATTCTGTTTTAGCAAGAGGAAGATCATAATTCTCAAAATCGAACAAACCTTTGTTTTCATCCTAAGACGGGAACAAAATCATTCCCATGAGTAATAGAATAGGTTAGCCATGTCATTTGGATTTTCTTTGTTTTTTTTATGTCTTTAGCTTAAATCAAAATAGTTCTTAATATACTTATTTTTACTAATACATTAGATGAAGACTAAAATGTTTGCAAACTGATAAACTTGGGGTTTTTAGATATACATGAAAGAGAAATAAGTCTTATAGTGACACTGATGGATCGACCGATAAAGAGGTATATATATTTTGATCACTTTTCTCTTATAGTCTTTCACGTGTGTACAAGCCATTTTGTATATCATGTGATGTTAACACTTTATTGGAATTTCGTTCTCTATTTGTAGGAAAGTACAAATAGATTATTGGAAGTGTTATCGGAGGATCAAAAAAATAATGCCGAGGCGAGAAATAAGATATTTAATGAGTTGATAAGGTTCAACGAGCATGATCGTGTCTTGTGCATGGGAGTAAATCTTCGACCGACACCTAAAAGGTCAAGCATAATGTCATCATCTCAACATTATGAGCGAGTAATAGCCGAATTACTCAAAGAGTATGAGGAACATGAAATTCACCATCAAGAAGAACTTGATCATGTTCGGTGTTGACGCCACTAAAATGGCAAAAATCAACAAGACTAAAGAGTTTTTTTCTCAATTTTATGCAGCAACCCAACTTCCCCTTAACATATGATGCACTTGCTCATGTATTTTCTTAATAATTATAATTCTTTTACTAATAATTTGGGATTAAGCTAGGTGGTGCGGGCCATTGAATATTTATATTGATGACATTAATTTATGTGCTCATTTATGACTTTTTTGGTTGTTGTTGAGTTGTGTTTTAATGTTAAAACATGTTGGTTTTCATGAATAAACAAAAGAAACTCTGTTGAAATTTCTAAAAATAACAAGTGATTTTAAATATTTAACATGATGATATATGGATTAACATAGTTGAATATTTGACTAAATTATATTTATTTTCTCTTCCACAAGTCCGGACATCATTTGGAATAGGTGTTGGTTAGCTATATAACTTTATTGAGAAATGCCACCACTCATGTTTTGCACATTTATAAGTTCAGTGGTTATTTTTTAGATTTATTATGTTTCTGAATTGGTTATTTGATATTTTTGCGGATGATTGTTGTCTTAATCATATAGTTTATGTTTTAGGTTGGTTGTTTTAATTTTTTGAGATGTTATGTTGGGAACCTTGAATATGACGGAATGAATTTTTACCTTTGTAGCTATTTTATTCATGTTCGAAGCTTCGTTGATATTTTGTTCACATATTTATTTGTCATAACTTGTACATTTGTCGGTATTATGGATGATATTGAATGAAATTTGAAGATTCGCATTTAAAAAATTTTAAACATGGAATCCACATAAAGCGTAAGATCTAAAATATGGACATATAATAATATAAACATTTTTAGCACAACTCATGTCTTTTGGGATGGTTAGAACCGTCCCTAAAATGCAGTGTCACAATAAAAAAAAATGGCGGCAAATTTGGCGTTAAAATATAAGGGACTGTTATATCGTCCCAAATAATATTATTTTGGATGACAAATCCCTCATCCTTAAAAAATAAACCCTTGATAGTTTTTAAAGGACGGCTAAAAAACCTTCCCATAAGATTATTATGGATGGTTAAAATCGTCCCTAATACATTTGAGACTCCTAGAAAATATGATCATACCTTTTCATCCCTAAAACCATCCCTAAAGACTTTTCAGGGTGGATTTATAGACTTTTTGGATGACAAACACCTGTCCCTAAAAGTAAGTTTTTTTTAGTGGATGATATTCCCTCTTTTTTTTTCTCCTTCCATCTTTTCTGAATTTTATCATTTTGGTCCATTAATGGTAGAAATATTTGGGTAAATGTTTGTGGTCATTTATTAAACCAATTGTACTGTTGATTTCTAGTTTTGACTCGTATAATTGTAGGATTTAACCAATTTTAACTAATTTGGGCATAATAAGAATTTTCAATCAATTTGAACTTAGAACCAAAGATGGTGCATTTATTTGGAACTTTTGAAAACCCTAAACTTGTTAAAATTCAAGGTGTAATACCCCGTACTTTTATGGATATGTAAATTACACTAGTGGGTGTAATTTAATAATTTGAGAATTTAAAGTAAATAAGATGGACTAATTATATTTCATGTCGCAGGTGAATAAAATAGAAATGTGATGTTATTTTATGTGGGAAACACGTGTGGAGATGTGTTGAGTTCAAGACATGAATTTTTTATAAGTGACTCGGACGGGAATTTCGAGTCATGGTTGGTCTTGGAAGGGTCGAGATAGTCATAATAGAGTACCAGGGTAGTGTTTGGGTTCCAGGGGATTTTTGGATCAGTAAGGACTCACATTTGTGTATACGAGTCAACTTTGGGTTTATTAAGGGATAAACCCTCATTTCTCTCTTATAAGACACGAGAGAAAAAGAGAAAGAGAAAAGAAAGAAGGAAGAAAAGGGAGAAAAAGAGGAAACTCGGGCCAAGCTCCGGCGGATTCCGACACGAGATTGTCGAATTTATCCAACCAGGCAAGTGTTTAACTTGCTTTAATTCTTTTAGTGTGTTTAAAATCCATATTGTAGTTGGTGTAGAAACTATGTGATTTTTTGGTTTGGGATTCTTGTACAAAAATGGGTTTTTGGAAGATGATTTCATAAGAAATTGATGAGATAATAATTCTACATGAAATCTAATCTAAAATCCATATTAATGGTATAATCTTCGGTTAGAAAATAGAAAGAAATGAATAAATAAGAATTCGGGTTTAATTCTTGAATAAATTAAGGATTCCCATAAATTAATTAGTGTGTTGCGTAAATCATAGTGTGTAGATATATATATTGATGTTGGGTGTTGTTAGAAACCCTAGAAATCGAGTTGGATGAGTTTTAGAATGAATTTTTGGAGTTGGAGAAGATGAAGTCCCGAAACTGTTTGTGTCGGGCCCGTTCATTTTTGCAGTACCGGATCAGTTCGTTTATTTGAGCATTTTAGGCCGAACCTGTTCATTTTCTATGGCGGGATTGGTTCATTTTAGGCCGGACCGGTTCATTTTTTGGCCATCGATTTAGTTCGGTTTTGACAGGAAGACTGGAGAAGTTTTCTTGGACTAAAAGGATTGGAAAGAATTTCATTTTGGGAGATAGATATTAAGGAATCCTAAATTGAGTGTGAAGAACTCCAAAAGATTAAAGGGGGGATATATGTCTCGAGTTAGTGGGAAAGATCCAGGGTTTAAATTTAGGAATGTTTGGGATGAACGACATTTGAGGAATTATTCGGCGGGTTCGTACATATATATTTATGCGTGTAAAATATATATGTCTATCATATATATATATACACACACATGTGTGTGTATGTGTGTGAGAGAGACAGAGAGAGTAAATCCTAAGGTGCGAGTAGGATTATATAAGAATACTAGCTAGATGTGATACGCTAATATTCGGAAATAAGAGATGTGAAAATTGTATTATAAGTGAGTGAATACTTATCGGATTAAAAATAAGTTGCGTGCATACTTGTAAATTATTAGGAATTAGTATATTTGGGATTATAGGCTAATGCCAAGCGAGATAGGTAGAAATAGCCGGATTGGATATATATACATATATACTTTATCTATACACGTGTATATATATATATATATATCTATACACGTGTATATATATATATATATATATACACGTGTATAGATAAAGTATATATATGATATGTTTTTTAATATATCTATGTGTGAATGATATATTTATGTGATGCATACCCCTCTAGTGCTATCATGGGAAGTTGCGTGATGTGGGTGAATCCCTTGGCTTGAGAAGCAGGGTGAGTATAGCCCCAGGTCATAGTCGTCCAGTTATTATAAAGTGTGATTTTAATCTGGGTGAGATGTCTTGGGTATGATTCGATCTCACTTTCAGATGAGGAGCTATGACCGCTTTCCCTACATTTGTGTTTGATTTAGGGATCGGTGTGAGATTCCGACCTGGTTGCTTGGGAGAATGTGTGAGAAATTCCCTGGAGGATGCAAGCATTCTAGATATTTGTATCCATTGAGTTATAACTCCGAGGGATGGTTGATATACTTATATAGTGTGTGATATATAAGTATACATCCGTGGGAATTTTATAAAGTGCAGTGATTGTGTGTGTTAGCCAATGGAAGTTAGATATCTAGAGGCTTTTGCACATAGTGGAGTGTAGTATACCCAGAAGTGAAAATTTAGGGTAAAAAATTTTCCTGGGTCTTAGGAGAAAAGTTATAATAGTGGGAATCAACCACCACATTTAGAAGTGAGATGTCGTGTCAATGGAAGGATCTGAGGTACGATTTGACCGCAAGTTCCTTCATCAGGTGTTCAGGAGGAAATGTGAACGTTGTTCAGAATTCCTCACAGGAGGGCCGAACAGAGGCCCATTATGAAAATGAATTTAATAATTTAGTAAATTTTGTACCAGATGAAGTAGGTACAATGGAGAAGAGAATTCTTAAGCGTGACTCACAAGAGTAATTGCCAGCACTTAAGGGAAATTCTTCTTGGATAGTCGATGCAGATAGTGACAATGTCGCGTTTTGTCAGTAGAGATAATAAGGCTTCTTTATGAAGGGATCTAAAAGAATCGAAATATTTATTCGGAGAGTAAGACTGGATGAAACGGTGTTAGTGAATCACGATAAGGGGGAGACCCATCAAGGGACCCATTTAAATGATTCAAATAGCTAAATTCTTACCAGCTGATGATGAATTCAGTCAGGGCTGTTAAAGCCAACAGTGTATTCCTTAGGCTAACAAAACTAAGGGAACAACGGGGGTAGCAGTCAGAGTTGAGACTACTAGAGTCCGAGAGAAGGATAACCCTAATATAGTCAGTATGACCGAAGATAAGTGGATTATATATAGAGATATTTTGTGGATACTAGAACCACATGCATTAAATTTTACCCAAAGTGAGTAAAGGTACAAGAGTATGGTGCCTAGTAATGGCAATGGTTAAAGTAGTTTTTGATTTGGTTCGGACAAGCGTGTTATGTCCGGAGACCATTTGAGTAGCCAGGGTGATCAGCAAGATATAAATATGAGTTTTATCCTCAGAGAATGAGGCATGTTTTATGTGATACGAGCGAGTCATGTTATTTTAATTAGCGCTAGAGTCACATGTGAGATGAGTTTAGTGCGCATATCGATAACATTATTATTATGTGGATGTTTTCCTTAGTATAGTGGGGTTATCTTTGGTGTCATCCATGGAGGATGAGAGGGTGTATCGATAGCGGTATATATCTTTATTGTGATTACTCATTTTAATGATATGTTATACGAGTATAATATTATCTTGAGTGTAAAATGGTTATATATATGGTTAGAATGATAGTGGTCAGAAACTGCAAGGCTATCGGGGTTGCTGCTCTGGGCAGGATGTGTTGTTTTGGCGATGTCTCACTTGCAAAAGGGTCGAGATCGCATTTACATTATGTTATTGTAGAGACTTCGAAGAGTATAGCTGTCTCGAGAAAATTAATACCGGTGTGTAGGGACTTTACCAATATGATTCTAAGTGTATTGGATTTTTCTGTCGAGCGGAGAGATTTAGCTCGTTATTATGTTTAGCGCTCAGGACTTGATGATAGGAAGAGCGCATTGTCATGTCACTCATTTAGAGACGTGGGAGTTAAGATTGATATTTATACATGTGGGGACATAATTTTGAGAGTCCCGGTTATGAATTTGAGGTTTATGGAATGTGATTACCACCAATGCCGAGTGATAGTGCATTTGGGGCGGGGAAGTTTCTTATTTAAATACAAATGTGGGATGAGATACACATGGATCTTGGTAAATGTTATGAGTAGAGAGAGACGATACTTTAGGGGTACATGTTATGGACTTAGGGCCTAACGGATTTCGATGACCGATAATGCGAGGTAGTAGTCTATCGATACGGTTCCTTGTTTGGATTTCACTTTGCGAGACGTCCCACGCACAAAACATAGCGCAACATCGGAAGTGGTGAGATGTTTGGTCATTAGTCCACGAGTCTAATACCTCGGTTATTATACAAGTATGTAATTATAACTGTGAGTTGAAAGTTATATTACGATATAAGGCCAGTGGAGCCGGTAGTGCCATGAAAGAGCACTAAAAAATTTTATTTTCACCACGAGTGGAAGGGTGGAATGATGCTAATGAGAATTAAAATTTCTATTTATGGGGTGATTACGAATACCCAGATATCATATCCACGCTTTGAATGCGAGGGAAATAGGATAATGTGTATTACGTGTGAGACGTATGTATTGCTTATGTTAATATACGCAGATTATATGGTGTGTGGGCACCTGGTTAGACGATTTCAAATCGTCTAAGATAGGAGGACGTGGGAATAAATGTACAAAATGTATGCCTGTGGGGCAGTTATAAACCATCTAGAATGGCATGAGGGATTAAACGTCGTGTGAGAATGACGATAATCCAAGTATATGTGTGCAGTGAAAGTTGGCACACCTGAGATGAGTTGAAAGGCTATGGGAAGCCACTTAAAAGGATATCTCTTGAGAAAAGCAAAAGTCTAATTATTGTGGGAATGTAGAGAGGAGTCTTACTCAGTTGAATGTTAAGAGTGACTTTTGCGTAAACATAATGGTGATGTCAATAAGGTATGAAGAGCCTGGAAGTGCACATTATGGCAAAAAAAAGTTCAAGGGCTGAAACTCTTGGTATACCCTGGGGAAGAAGGGGAATATAAATACCACTTAAAGTGAGATGTTACAAGTGGAAGTCGATGTTGAGAGGGACATAGTGAGACTGTATTTGGGTACACCACTTACAGATGGAAATAGGTTGGTTCGAGATGGAAAACCAGAACTTTTGTGTTAAGCCAAAAATTCCAGTATTGGAACGAGCAGACAGACTAGTAAAGGAAGAGTGCACCAGTGCAAGGTGTCGCTCAATATGGTTGTAAATTAGGATGAGATCCTTGAACCCCATCTCCGATAGGGATTTTTTAGAAGTAGTGGGGATGATTTTTTGTTTTGGGCAAGTCGTGTCATCTATGGCCCGATGAGTAGACGGGAGGTGATGGCCGACTAGAAAAGTGGTATGAATATGATTCTGGACTCACTACGGATAGCTTACTTCCGTAACTGACCTAACTTGTAATAGAAGTAAAGCATAGTACGATAATTGGGAGGGAAATTATCGATTGGTAGAGTTGTGTGTGGTCACTCATATATGTTTGATGTGGACAAGATGCCTATTAAGGTTTTGTGTGGGAAAGCCTGGTCATTCTCCCTCTGGGGGTTTAGAGTTGAGTGAATAAATAGACTTTTGGATCGGACGTGATTTAGGGTCTGTTGTTGAGAGGGGCATTAACCACAAACTGTTGGGGTGACTTTTGAGTATCGTAAGAGTTACATCACCATGAAACGAGATTTTAAGGACCGATTGGAGTGGTCCGATGTTCTTATGGGTTCTCTCAGGGTGGGAGATTTGTGCTTGAATTGGACACGAGAAGCTGATACTTAGTGATATACGCCTTTCCAATAATATTAAGGCGATAGAGACAGTGATGTATAAGCTCGTCTTATTTAGGTTACATTAGAAGAAACACAACGTGTAATGTGCCATTATTGAGGTGAGAGCTTATGACTGATGGAGTGTATCAGTACGAAGAGAATTGAACAAGCTCGTTATAAAGCTAGGGCTATAGTGGTTTATCCTTTAAACAATTGGGTCCTACTAGCGGGTATATAGTGGAGTGACCCTTATGTTAGTATGATTTGATTTTGGGTACTAGAGCAAGTGCTGTGGTTGTAATCCAAAGTCTTTAGTGCCGATTTTCTTTGAATTTCGAGGACAAAATTCTCTTGTAAGGGGGGAGAATGTAATACCCCATACTTTTATAGATATCTAAACTACATGAGTGAGTGTAATTTAATAATTTGAGAATTTAAAGTAAATAAGATGGACTAATTATATTTCATGCCGTGCGTGAATAAAAGCGACAGGTGGTGTTATTTTATGTGGAAAATACGTGTGGAGATGTGTTGGGTTCAAGACATGAATGTTTGATAAGTGACTCGAACGTGAATTTTGAGTGCATGGTTGATCTCGAAAGGGTCGAGATAGTCAGAATAGAGTACCTCGGGGTAGTGTTTGGGTTTCGAGGGCTTTTTGGATCACTAAGGACTCACATTTGTGTATACGAGTCAATTTGGGGTTTATTAAGAGATAAACCCTCATTTCTCTCTTATAAGCCACGAGAGAAAGGGAGAAAGAGAAAGGAAAGAAAGAAAGAAGAAGTAAAGAAAAAAGGAAGAAAAGGGAGAAAAAGAGGAGACTCAGGTCAAGCTCTAGAGGATTCCGGCACGAGATCGTCGGATTTATCCAACCAGAAAAGTGTTTAACTTTCTTTAATTCTTTTAGTGTGTTTAAAATCCATATTATAGTTGGTGTAGAAACTATGGGATTTTTGGGTTTGGGATTCTTGTACAAAAATGGGTTTTTGGAAGATGATTTCATAAGAAATTGATGAGATAATAATCCTACATGAAATCTAAGCTAAAATCCATATTATGGTATGATCTTTAGTGAGAAAATTGAACGAAATGAAAAGTGTGGTATAAATAAGAATTAGGGTTTAGTTCTTGAATAAATTGAGTATTGCCATAAATTAATTGGTGTGTTTGTTAAATCATAGTGTGTAGATATATATATATATATATATATATATATATATATATATATTGATGTTGGGTGATGTTAGAAACCCTAGAAATCGAGTTGGATAAGTTTTAGAATGAATTTTTAAAGTTAGAGAAGATGAACTCCCGAAACTGTTTGTGTCGGACCGGTTCATTTTTGGAGTATCGGATCGATTCGTTTATTTGAGCACCGGAACAGTTCATTTTCTGTGGTCTGATCGGTTCATTTTTGGCAGGACCGGTTCATTTTCTGGCCATCAGTTCGGTTTGATTTTGACAGGAAGATTGGAGAAGTTTTTTTGGACTAGGAAGAATTTCCTTTTGGGAGATAGATATTAGGGGATCCTTAATAGAGTGCGATGACCTCTACAATATTAAATGGGGGATATATGTCTTGGGTTAGTAGGAAAGATCCAGGGTTTAAATTTAGGAATGTTTGGGACGAATGACATTCGAGGAATTATTCAGCGGGTTCGTACATATATATTTATGCGTGTAGAATATATATGTTGATTATATATGAGTAGAATATATATATATGCCGAATATGTGTGAGTAAATCCTAAGTTGAGAGTAGGATGATATAAGAATACTAACTAGACGTGATACGCTACTATTCGAAAATAAGAGATGTGAAATTGTATCATAAGTGAGTGAATACTTATGGGATTTAAAATATGTTGTGTGTATACTTATAAATTGTTACGAATTGGTATATTCGGTATTATAGGTTAATGCCAAGTGAGATAGGAAGAAATAGTCGGATTGGATATATATATATATATATATATGTGTGTGTGTGTGTGTGTGTGTGTGTGTGTGTGTGTGTGTGTGAAGCATACCCCTCTAGCGCTATCATAGAAAGTTGTGCAATGTGAGTGAATCCCTTGGCTTGAGAAGCAGGGTGAGTATAGCCCCAGGTCATAGTCGTCCAGTTATTATACAGTGTAATTTTATTCTAGGTAAGACGTCTTGGGTATGATTCGGTCTCACTTTCAGATGAGGAGCTATAACCGCTTCCCCTACGTTTGTGTTTGATTTAGGGTTCGGTGTGAGATTTCGACCTGGCTAACCGGGAGAATGTGTGAGAAATTCTGTGGATTATGATAGCATTCTAGAGATTTTCATCCATTGAGTTATAACTCTGAGGGATGGTTGATATACTATATATATATATATATATATATATATATATATATATATATGTGTGTGTGTGTGTGGACCAAAACAAGGGAAGAAATTTGAGTTAATTTCTGGTTTATTCGGGAGTATAAAATTCGGAATAAAAATATGTGATACGTATAGAAATATGAGAATAATGTATACAAGATAATAACCCTAAAATGCGAATGGGATAATAACTAGTGAATGTTATTTAAAATGAATGGTTATATGAGAAGCGAGAGATTTTAATGTATAAGCTTGGGCGAAAGCTTAGAATATTACATATGCAGGTTGTTGAGATAGCGTATGGTAGTTAGAATGTTGACGAGATGCTAGTTAGGATGGATAGCATTACTAGGGGTTTAAAATACATACAATAGGTGTGCACTGTTATATGAGAGGTAAGGGTTATCTCATGTGAGTGCGACACCAGTTTAAATATGGAGAATAACATATTTTACATATTAAGGTATGTTAATCACTTGCTAAAATATTTTTCAAAACCCGGGCTCTAACTCGTATCTATCTTTTCTTTTTCTTCTTCTTTGTTATACTTTTTAGGTTTCTAGACATAGGGACGCCTAGATAACTATCCATTCGAGTCAAACATTGCTACCACAGCTGTGGATGTTGGCAGGAAATTATTTAGACTCTTCCATCCTTGTGATCTAGATAGGAGGTACTGCGAGTTATATTCAGGCCTGTTTCCCAATTGGTGTCTTTTCTTTATTTACGGCATTTTATTTTACGCCCATTGGATCTCGTTGTATAAATGTTTTATCGAGAAGTTATCGGTTATTTATTTATTCATTTAATTTGTTGTTTATGTTACCGTGTGAATGGTTGTAATTGTTCTTTAAGTTAAAAATATTAGAAAGTTTAAAATTTGATGTCGGTCCTAATAGGTTATTAGTAATTAATTGGTTTTCGACAGTGATGCTGAGAATGAAACCATTTGAGATTCCTATTTAATTTGGTATAGGACTGATCACCCGGTATTTTGTTAGGCGGGGTGCCACACTAGGTTTATTTACTTGCATTATTTACATGCATGTCTTCTTATTAGCAATGGGTCCAGAACATATCATAGCACGTGCAGAAACAGCCAAATGATGACTTTTAGTTGCCAAATGGGATAATCAATCTAAATCTGGGCAACTTTTTCGATTTTGTTTTAGCCAATATGTTTGACTTGTCTTGGGACTCTAACTATCTGATCCTTGAGCTATTTTTGTTAGTATCGCACTAAAAATCAAACATGAGAAGATTTTGGGATTACATATCCACCAAATATGCTACATCTCTCTCCACTCCTCCATAACTCTACTTTTTTTGCGGGAACTTTTGTGAAGCCACGTGTTATGACCTACTCGTTTCTTTTTTGTATTTCAAATGATGATCCTATACCGGGGTTATTATTTGGAATACTATTTCCCCCATTAAATATTCTAACAAGATTGAACTCATTAGTGTTAGTCCTTTCTTTCTAAAATAATTTTTTCTACTGGTATCTCCTTACTATCCAAGGTCTGGAGATCAGAAGCATCTTGTTTAAAATTTGGATAGACTCCAAATACTATCCTTATTCAAATTCAAGTTTCGGACTAGAAAGTTGGATAACAAAGATTGGACCAAATGGGTGACGAGGATGGTGGCTCTCAAAGCCAATGATTTGGAGAAATCAGAAATTTTTTATGTTATCAAACTCTGTTAGGAAGGCATAGAGTTTCATAAATTTGTCATTTCTAGGGCCATTTATTTTTTGAACTCTGCTTTTAATTGCTTCAAGTTTAACTTTGGGATGATAGGCTGCACTCTCTTGGATATTTGTCAATTGACTATATTTAAGCCCTAAGGGATTAAATTCACCCATTTATGCCAAAAATAATCTTCCCTACTCACTATCAAACTCCAATCCAAAGTTGGCCTACTCCACATTTGAATACTAACATAAAGAGTGGTCCTAAGTCAGCCAAAAAGAGTATTTTTGTTTCCTCTTATTCTAGCTATCAAAGCATGTATTTTGTGTTAAATCCCAAAGAGTAATACTTGAGTATTCTTTCTTAGCATCCCAACTAATGGAGGGTAAATAGGTTGCACTATCTCCTTATGTTTTGGGGTCTTTTTATAAGACTTATTCTGAGCTTATTGAGGATATATACAACATCAAGAAAGATGGACCATTATGGGTCCTACAAATGTGGATTGATGTTTATTTTTCAGAGATTGGACATTTTCCAAATGAGTCCAAATATAGCAATTGCCACACTTATTATCGTTCCACACGCTCTCGCAAGAGCTTGTTACTAATTTTAGGAGTTTACTAACTGATAAGTCCAATGTTTTTTTATAACCACCGTTGAAACTCCTCAGTTCACCTCTTTGGTTGGTTTCCATTTTGCAAAATCCTCATACAAAAGAGTTCATTGATCTTTATTGGGGGAGATTTATAGTCCCAAGATATTTATACTATGGAACCTCACCCTCTTTATACCATGCTTCTAAATCTTATGGGGAAATATACACTCCTACCCAATTTGTAAGACAAATTGGGTTTCATCAATCCATTCCTATCCCAATGAGGAGCCAAGCCAATCTTTATGTGTTTCTTAGGATCTCACAGGTTTTGAAGGTAACCATCTTGCTTAGGATAACCAAGAATCATAGGATTTGAAGCACATTTTACATGGCCGGATAGTTTTTCAAGCAGGTTTGACCCTAGTTTTTTAGGATTGGTGGGCTAAGTACATTAAGGTTTATTTAAATCCTTTTCAACCAAAGAAACAACCTTCGAAGCCTTCACCTTCAAGTAAGACTTTGATTATTTCTTTAAGCTTTCGTTACTGATTGAGTTAGCTTATCTCATCCATTTTAAATCTTCCAAAAGATCCTCATATTGAGGATTATCAATCTTCTAAGAAGAGGAAATTCACTCCTAAAGTAAAAAAAGCTTTGGAAGAGTAAATTTTTAAGGCATCTAGAGAGGAGGAGGCAGAATATCATGTTCCTCTTGTGAGAACCAACAAAGAAATATACTCTTATGAGAATCTAATAAGTACCTCCTCGAGTATGGATGAGCCTCCTATTACTGTTATGTTTTTTGTACCAACATAAAAAGTATGAAAAGTAAAGCAATGAGGGTTGTTCCTTCGACATAGATAGTATATAAGCCAGTGATTTACTCCTATAACGCTCTCAAAGTCATTTGGTATTAGTTTCACCATTGATATTGACTTCGAATTCCTTTTCTTTCATTATGGACCCTATTGATGACTTAGAAAAGGAAGGACAGGCAATCCATCCAAGAGATCATATGACACCACCACCAACATCCCCAATTGACAATACTATGGATGATCCAATTGATGTTTTTGCCGCACCACCTAGCCCTTCTTCGAATCCAGTTGTGATTAAAGAAACAGATTATTGTAATACCCCGTACTTTTATGATTATTTAATTTTCGTGTGCTTAATGTTATAAATTTAATTAGGAGAAATTAAATTGGGTTTCGATAAATATTAATTAATGAGATAAAGGATTAACATTTATTAATATTATTATTTACTTTCATGAGATAAGTAAATAGGTATGTGATTTGTTATATGTCTCGTATGAGTGAAAAGCGACGGTTCATTATCATATGTTGATAGAATCTGACATCGACAGATCGGTATATTTTATGGGCAATGGACAATGTACGCACGTGTCAGAATCAGTTAATTATATGTTGGTGTATTTGTAGTTGGGAGACTCAGATGACATTTTTTAGTGCACCGATGATCTGAAAAGGTTCAAAATAGTGCGAGATGGACATATGTCTCGAAGGTAAAGCAAGTCGTTCAAATGACCTACGGATGTTGCTAGTAGTGAGATGGACATCTCCCTTAAAGGTTGCAAGATACAGGGCTTCAAACGAGATGCCACTACTTTATAGTGGCATGTTGTGCAAAGGTCACGATAAGGGATGCATCGAATGAAGTGTAGATATTATCCGTATGACGTTGACATGTCGTTCGAATGATGTAAGTTGGATTTTTAATCTGACTTGCCCTTGTGCGGTGTCACAATTTTGGTCATTAGATTTTTGAGCTGTCGAGCTCAGATCATCCCAAAAGGGGAAAAACGTAGTTTTGGCCATTGTGAGGGTTTTATTAAAAGATTGTTTGGTTATTTGGGTTTATTTTTGAAGAGGAATGGAATATATATATATATATATATATATATATATATATATATATATATATAGAGAGAGAGAGAGAGAGAGAGAGAGAGAGAGAGAGAGTTGGAAGGTCTTCCGCCTCCTCCCACCACATACCACCACCCCAACACATTTCCACCTCCATTGGTGTAGCATTCCACCAAGTTCAAGCCTAAATTAATCATTTTCACCATTGTAGGATAAGAGCTATGAATTTTGGTGTAGTGTTGGGTGGATTTTTGGAGAAATGAAGGTGAGTTTTCATGGAGTTGAAGGAGTTTTTTCCATGGAAGCTTGATGGAGCATGATTTTAGAGTGGAGCAACCTCTTTGAGGCCACCTTACGAGGTGGGAGGTTGAAATCTTCTTATACCTTTCATTCCTATTATTTTTGGATCCACTAGAGGTGAAAAAACCTTACTCTTAGTGTACAATTTTATTTTGCACATTTGTAGTCATGTAGTTAAACAATATGAGTATGGTGCATTTAATTAAAGGGTGTAATTAATGTGTAGAAAATGAGAAAAATTTTATGAAATAAAAATGTTAGGAAAATGCTATTTTATTGAAAATAGAGAATGAATAAATATTTTAAGGTTTTGGAATAGTAAAAGTTGGTATCTCATGTAAATAGTGTATGTTCTAAAAAGATTGATGTTAAACATTTAATGAAATAAATGTTTGAAAATATTGATTTATTTTTGTAAACATTGGTGAAATAATGTTTCTTACAAAAATGAAGATTTTATGAAAAATAGACATTTATTGAGTTTGAAGAAATTGAATGTCTTTTATGTCTTGAAAATGTATTTTTGCAAGCATAATGAACTTCTAGAACGAAAAATGTGTTTAATTCATTTAATAGGATTTTAAGATTTAAAATCCATCTTCTCATGTATTTGAACTTGTAGTAATTTGACACTAAGTGTATAAACAAGTTTAAAGAAGAATTAGTTAGGTTTAAACATGGAATGATAAAAAGTGGAAATTCTAGTTTTCAAGTATGTGAAACAAGGGTTAAATATGTGACAAGGATAAAGTGTAAGACTACATGTAAAATGAAAGAAATAGTATTTTCTTATAAAAGTAGTCTTAAGAGTAAATGAATTTATTGAATAAAGAAAGTACAAAAATGTGTAATTTAGGAAATTACTAATAAAGTTATGGAATAAGTGTTAATGGTTAAACATGGGAAAGTTAGTGTGTACAACTTAGTAATGTTTAAAGAATTAACACTTATGAAATTGGAAAGGGAATAATGGAATAAATATGTTATCAATTAAAAAGAATATTACTCCAAATTTAAAAAGAGTGTTAAAGTGTAAAACACTTAAGAAGTTAGGATGTGTAACTAAATGGTGTTTGTAAGAAATTAACACTTATGGAAATGGAGTAAAATGTGATTTTGGAAACAAATGGGTAAAATGATAATTTTAATTAAAGTGGAACATTTTTATGAAATAAAAATATTGGAAAGGTGTTACACAAGCAGTCTTAAATGAATATGATTTTTGGAATAAAATCAATGTTAAAGTGTAAAGGACATGAAAGGGTAAAATTTCAAGTGTAATACAAGTTGGGGTGTGACCCCGGGTATTGGCCTCGATCGGGTAAAGGTAAAGGTAGAGTAATGTGGACGTTTGTAAGATGTTTAAAATATTAAAAGGAACTCGGATGACACAGGGATAAGCAAGAAGGGACCGGAGCCCTAGGATAAAAAGCCCAAAACCACTGGCCAGAGCATATAGTGCGCATAGCCAGTGGTGTGGAACCCGTTAAAGTATGCGGTATTTGGAAGATTCTGAGAAAAGATAAAATAAATATGGAATATGTCAAGAAATCGGTTGTGTAGTGAAATGTGTTAATAAAACGTAACTTGAATGAATAAATAAATGTTCCAGTAAAGGTTAAAATGGACAAGTAAATGTGTAATTGATTAATGTCCATAAATTAAGGAAAAAGGTAAAGTGAGTGGGTAAATGGGTAATTAAGAAACCTAAGCGGTTAAACCCATAATTAACACAAGGACGTGTTATAAAAAGGCTTTCAAAGATTAAATAAGTATTTTCTAACATGGGATTCACGTGTGTTGAAAGGGTGAATTTCAACAAAAATACTAAAATTTATTAAAATAAATAAAAAGGGTGATTCGAGTAAAAGAATGTGTTCAAATAAATCAAATGTAGTGATTTCAAGTGTTGAACCGGGTATGTTAAATAAAGTGAGAAGTGCTAAGAATGAGTAAAGGAAGTCTTTCACAAGAGTAAGGTAAATAAATCGGGACAAATAAGGTTTTCGGAATTAAAAACCTTTTCATGAATTTTGTGTATGTATATATATGTATGTGTGGGTACCTCGTTTAACTGTATTAGCCTAGAGAAGTAGCCCGACTCGGACCTACCAAAGATAGGGAGAGTTCGGCCCAAAATCTAAGGTCTTATAAATAACTAATTCAGCAGTGACCCATTCATCCCTTAAAATCTCTCAAGAGATATTCTAGGGATTATGGGCCAACGTGGAGGTGCCCAACACCCCCACTCTTCGATAATTACATGTACATATTGAACCCCCAGCCCGGGGAAAAGGGCATGTAATGGTAAACACTCCCCTAGGGAAAAAAATATAAAATAGAGAGCACCACCGTGGATGTAGGTCATTTTTTCAAACCACGTATATTTTGTGTCGTGTGTGATTGCAGCTATTTTGTATTCTTTACTTTTTCTGGTGATCGCATTTGCTTATAATTTGTGTTAAGATTTATTATTGCCACAATTGGCGTCATCCATGGGAAGCAATTGTTATTCCTTTAAGAAAGCCTTCACCAATAAGAACCTAGAATGTCTGATCACAGCAGCAATGCCCCTTAAGCAGGGGATATTCAAGAGCATCCCATTCCTTATAGGGTTAGATCTGAAGTTCGATGCTCAAACCCAAGGCCTCGTCCAGAATGGCAGGCCTCAGAAGAAAGCCAGGGATCGACTAGGTCCACGCAAGTCTCTAGGCTGATCGACGCCTACGAGGCTAGGATCCAAGAGCAAGAGGACGCTACTCGCAAGCAAAAAGCTAAAAATGCTCACCTCAAGAGGAGACTGGAGAAAATGGAGAGAGAACTCTGTTAAAATACAAGGCAACGTTATTATCACACTCCTATCCCTCAGGCGAGTAGATCTCACAGTCGAGGAAGGAGACTAAGACATGGATCTCAAAGAATTGAGGGACGCAAGTCAGATGAAGACTTATCCGAGCAATAACCATCAGTTCGTCATTACAAGAGCCCAGGTTGAGGAAATGAAGACATACGAAATTTGGTTTGGAGATAAATGGACCAACACCTATCACATCGGGGTGCTAGATCGACTAGAGAGCTTGCCAAGAGAGCTCTCAGGACCCATATGAAATCCCCTTTCTCAAAGGAGATATAGGAAGAAGAAGCCACCAAGAAGTTTGCAATGCCCAAGTTCAAGATCTACCATGGAAAGACTGTTCCTATCGACCATGTCAGGCAGTTCAAGCAGGCCATGACCCTTTGGAACCACAAGAATGCATTGATGTGCCGGCTCTTTTCGTTGAGCTTACACGATGTGGATCAAAAGTGGTTTGAGAAACTCCTTCACAGATCCATCAGGAATTTCGAGTCCCTGGCAGAGCTCTTCACACATTTCTTCATTACCAGCAGCTCCCACTCGAAGAGGATGGATGCTTTGTTGACTATGAAGAAAAAGCCTCAGGAGAGTCTCAAAGACTATGCGAAGAGGTATTAGGAACTATTCAATGAGGTCGAGGACTGCTCGGAGCAGGTCTCCATCGCATCCTTTAAGATTGGCTTACCCAGTTCTTACCTCTTACACCAGTGCCTCACTAAGAAGGAGGCCACGACCATTGACGACTCAATGGCTCGTATTGAAAAATGTGACAAAGTTGAAGATGTGACACATCTCAGTGTAGGGAAAAAAGGTCACGCTAAGTTCGCCGGCAAGGGCAGCGGCAAAACTAAGAATCAAAAGAAAGGAAGTAAGAATGGGGGCAAGAGCGTCCCTAAGAATGGTAACAAGAGTGATCCCTTGAAAGTATTTCATGCAGTAAACACAGCTTTTAAAAGAACCGATCTATAAGATTCTAGTAAAGATCAAGGATGAACCGTTCATTAAGTGGCCCAGGAGGATGGGTGAAGACCCTTCAAAGAGGAACAATGCACTAAGATGTGCTTTCCACAAAGAGGGCGGGCACAAAATCAAGCACTGCAAAGCCCTCAAGTCTTACCTTGAAGAGTTAGCCCAAACTGGGCACTTGAGCAAATTTGTGGAAAAAAAGGCAGAGAAGGTAGTTGCCAATGGAGATTAAAGACCCGAAAAGATGCTTCAGGAAGATGTCGGCCATGAATTCGCAGTAATTCATGGGGCATCCGACCTCAAACAGATTCAAGGAAATACAGTCAGATGGAAGTCAAAAAGCTTACAGCTGTAATCCAAGATTTTTAAATTGAACTAGCGAAAATGCAAGTAGGAAAGCATCGGTGAGCAGAGGATGTCGACTATAGCAAGCACATCGTGTTCATAGATGAGTATCTAGTGGGAGTAAGAACCCCACATCATGATGCATTGACCATTACACTCAGGATAGCTAACTATGACGTCGACAGGTTGCTCGTCGATATAGGTAGCTCATCCAAAGTAATGTACCTTGACATGTTCAGGAAGTTAAAGTTAAGTATCGCCGACCTAAAGGAAGCCACCATTCCTCTAGGTGGTTTCGCTGGAAAAGTAACCATCCCCTTGGGAAATATTGTCTTAACAGTAAGGGCAGGAAACATCTCGAAAATGATCAAATTTCTTATAGTCGACATTAATTCCCCCTACCAAGCGATCCTCGACAGAGGATGGATGCACGCGATGAAGGCTATCCCATCTACCTACCATCAGAAGCTCAAATGTATTACTGAGTGAGGAGTGGTGGAGATCCACGTATACTAGGCGATGGCGAGGAAGTGCTTCATAGAAGCCATATGTCCCAAGCCAGAGAAGAAGGTTGAGAAAGTTATAAGCAAGGATGAAGAGAAGGAGAGGCTAATGACCTCCAAATAGAAACTAAGATATGGAAGACTAGGAGTGGAGGAGACCAGGCTCCTCCCCTCTGATAGAGACATTGAAGACTTCGAGGAAGTCAAAGCCAACAGCAGTTCAAGTGAAAGAAAGTTCTTGATTGGAACCTCACTCACCGATCATGAAAAGAGTGAATTGGTCACCTTAATTCGAGGTAACCTAGATTTCTTCGCATGGGAGATTTACCAGCTTCCCGGTAATAATTCGAGCATCACCTATCATCGACTGCACGTCGATCCAGTATTCAAGCCAATTACACAGAAAGATCGCCATACTTCTCTGAAAAAAGCCAAGGAAGTGGAGAAGGAAGTTGAAAAATCGCTGGACGTTGGGTCCATACAGGAAGTCCACTTCCCCAAATGTCTATCCAACACAGTGGTTGTCCCTAAGAGCAACGAAAAGTGGAGAGTTTGCATAGATTTCACTGACCTCAACAAGGCATGCCTAATAAGCACCCAAAAGTGTCTATTTTATACCCCGAATAGATGCATTTTAGTCGCTCGTTTTTAATAAAAATGGCCTTATGTTCGTATTTATTTATTTCTCAGATCAATACGCAGTTGTGGTACAAATAATGCTAAATCAAGTCAATTGCGATGCAGAAGCGATCAAAAGCATGAAACGAAAAAATCAAATAGATCGTGAAGTGAGAAGTCAATTCTGAGCTTGTCCCGATGTGATCGATGCCCCAAAACGGTCTTGTAACCCAAACCTAAGCCTACACCGAGCCCTGACCATTCCCCGAGCCTCGTGTGTGTTGAGTTTGTACCTTTATTATTTTTCTAGATTTTTTATTTTTAGTCGTTTTATTTTTAGGATTTATTTAGATTTTTTTAGTGTTTATTTTCTATTTTTCTATTTCTTTATTTTGATTTTGATTTTTATTAGTTTTTAATTTATAATCTTCATTTAATTTTTTTTGTAGGATTAATTTTTAGGAAATTATTTTATTTAGTTTTTAGTTTTAATTTATTTAATTAGGATTTTTTTAGTTTTTATAGAGTTTATTTATTTAGTATTAATTCTTTTTATTTTTTTTCGTCTCTTAGTAATAAATTAGAGTTTTATTTCTAGATTTTTATTTTTTTTATTTTTAGTTCTAGTTTTACTTTTTTTAGTGTGTCAATTATTTTTAGGGGTACAAATTAAACACACGTACAAACAAATCCCAAATACTCACTCACTCATACACAACTTATCCTACACTTTATAACATACCAGACACACCCTCACCCCTACTTCCTATGCACCTCACCCACACACAACCCTTACCCAAACCCATCTTCAACCTTCCAATTACCCACTCTTTCTCCGACCTCCATTACAAGAAACCCCCATTACCATTTTCATAACCCAATACCCATACCAACATCCATAAATCAGAAAACACCCCATACCAATTCCACCCCAAGCCGACCCCTTATACCCACCTACTGCCACAAAATCGGATCCAACTTGCTGCCCAAACCCCTGCTATGCCGAAAAAACCGCGATCGAACTCCGTTCAGAAGTATCAACCGAGTGCCATAACCCGAGATGCCCCTATGAGCCCTGACCTTATAACCCCGTCGGCCATCTCCGGCGACCCAGCCACCGGAAATCCCCTGTACGACCTCCTTATTCCCGCCAACAGGCACTTCCCTCAAGCCCGGTCGTGACTCCGACCCAGCTGCTACACTCGGGTTCAACCCGATCGCGAACCCGCTTCCCAAACTTCGAAGTCCATCTCGACCAACACACCCTCAACCAATCCCAAAAAAATCGGAGTTGATGCCAAGCCTTAAGAGAAATAAATGAAAAAAAAATCCCACCAAATCTCCAACAAACATCGGGGTTTTAAAAGAAAGGAAGGGAGCTTATTTTAGGGGAGGACTCTCAAGAGAAAAAAAGAGAGAGTATAATATGTACATAGTAGGTACATAAAAAAAATTCAGAAAAATACAAAAAAATTATTTTAGCTTTAGGATAATTTTTAGGTTTAGTTTCTACTCTTCTTTTTGTAATCAAGTGCTAAAAATTGTGAAGAAGTTGGACGCATTTCAAGACAAATTTGGAAAAAAAATTACGTATTGTATTTCTACATTCTCTTTTCAATTTATTTCATTTTTGACATACTACTTATTGTTGTTTATGCACACATGAGAATGTTTGGCGAAACACCCCGTTCAAGGGGTGGGATGCACTGCGAATGATATTAATTTAATTAATTGGTTTCATTAATTTTATATTTCTAGGTAAATTAATTTTAACTGTCGCCAATTAATTTATGTAACGAGAGTTAGTAAATTAATTGAACGAATTAATGTTTGAATTTAGGAATCGAACTAGAGATAGATTTTTTCGATATTTGAATATTAATTCGGTGTTGAAATTTAAGGATTGCTATTGTTTTCGTTAAATTGATCCTAGTGGGTAATTTTCTGAAAATAGTATAAGTCTAATTTTTCATCGTGTGACATTTTTAAATTAACTTTCTGATAAAGATTTTATTAAATTTATAATTTTAACGAGAGTTAGATTATCGATTTAATATTATCTCAAAATATTTTAAATTAATAAATTGAGAAATTAAAATAATTGAAAATGCAATGTATTTCCATCTCTTGATATTCTCACATATTTCACACTCGGTTGCACATTCTTTTTTATTTTTTAGTAAATTTTATAATTTTTAGCATTTGTCAGTTAATTTTTCCCTTGAAATTGTTTGAAATAAAAAAATAAATAATAAATATTTCAATAAAAAAATTGAATTGCATGTTTTCACATAAATTGTTTCACCTTGGAAGTTGGATTGATACCCGTACTTACCGCAATACGAGTTATTTTAGACAAGTTTTGTAGGTACTCAAGGGAATTTTTTAGAGTGGCTTTTGCACTACAACGATACATACGCAAAAAGCTTCTTATCAAATGGCGCTGCTGCCTCTTTCTTGACGTGGAGACATGATTGAAGACTTGTAATTTCATTTATCTTTTTTTTAGTGTAGTTCTTCCTCCTCCCTCCTCATTAGACTGGTTGTATAGAATTTTTAAAGCTTTGTATTTATTTTGGTGCATTTTGACACCGATTTTTTGTAATAATTATTCATTAAAAAAAAGCGAAAAAGGAAACCGGACAAGGTAGAGAGAGGGCGTCCAACGACGAGGATTTTTGAAGACTCTCTACTTTGGGTTGGTAGGACTCCCGGGGACTACTGAGATAGGCGAGATCTCCCCCCCGTCGACTCAACTCGGTCTTCACCCCATGTGTGTAAAAACCGTGGGAGGTACAATTTTTTTATCCCTCGTGATTCTCCTGCCAGGGAATTCATTTTTTGTATGATTAATTGCTCCTATGTGCTTTTAATTTCTGCATCGCACTTAAACTGAATGGTTTGATGAATTAATTTACCTAAGACCTGGATCCGGTCATTGAAACGAGAAGGGATTTCATCACCCGACTCACTCACTTATCCATTGTGTGCCACCCTAGCTGTCATTAAATTTAAAATCAATCAACTAGCTAGCCCTATTGGAGAACATTTTTGCAACAGACGATCACAAAGATAAATTCCGTGAATTTTATCGCCCGCGGACGTAATTAAAATTTGACTACCCCTTTCACTAATTTCGAAGATAATAATTGGCTACGTGCTCATTAGGATTTTTTCATGACTTGTACGATTTTAGTTAGTTCGATCAAATCAAGAGTCCAATTTTTCCCATTTTTCGAAAAATACGAAAAATATTTTCTTTTTTTTTTAAATATTTTCAAAAAGATTTTCTTTTTTTTGCCATATTTAAAATACCAAAAAGATTTTCCTTTTCTTATTTTCAAAAATCACAAAAAGATTTTCTTTTCTTTTGAAAATTATTTAAAAATAAAAAAATATTCCTCTTGTCATGGCCGAAGAACATCCCTTACGGGAATACTTTAGCCATTTCACATTCTCTCGAAGTTTGTTTGATGATACGTCCGAATCGACCCTTGATTCATTAATTGAGGGCTTTAACTCTCAAACACACACCGTTGATATTCCTGTGTCATCCATGCACACATTTCATCTTCCACCGCCTCTGGTGCCGAGTGTCAACCCATCACATGCTTCGCCGTGCACTCACTGCTTTCTTAGTGATCACTTGTCCCATGAGTGTTCATTTATATTCTCTCCATCTGAATCCACCTTGGAACATGTGTATCCCTATGACACTGTTTTGAATCCACCCTCGACGTATTGTCACGACATATCTAATGTCGAGGGGTATGAGTACCCGAGCTATTCATGGAGGCCTGATCATCCTTCCATGCAATATAAATCCCAACGCCATGTTGCGGATCCTTACGATTTCCAACAGTCATCATCGCCTCCTTGTGCACTTCATACCTATCAGTCCCCTTCATATGCTCCTCATGCTGATCACACTTTTGTCCCTCATGGAGATGCTTCTCCATTGAATGTTACACTTAACCCTGCTCCACACACTTCCGATGAGTATTCTCTCTATCCTGGTGTCTATAGTGAGTTGTGTCCACCTCAACCACCACCGCCACCCACCGATATCTCCCCACCACCTTGCACATCCGCTCTCGAAAGCCTCTTGCAAAAGTTCGCGCACACTCATCAATCTCAAAATGAATCCCTTCATTGGCTTGAAAACAAGTTTACTGCATTTGAGTGTGCGAACGAGTCGGATTTCACCACAAGTCCATCCATTGTTGCACCCGTATGGGACGATGATGTGTCATCTTGTGCCACTGATTTTGAGTGTGACCAACCCTATCATCTTGAGAATCTTGCAGTTGAGACCACCCAGTGGTCCGAGCCCCAAGTTGACAATTGTGTTGACATATCCATTGCATGTGTGACTGATTCCACACCGTCCTATCCTCTCGAACCCAACATTGAGGTTCGCCTTTCCCCTTCCATATAATTATTCATTACTCCTGAGCTTTTACCTTATGCCCCAATTGCATATGTCTCTGTCATGCCCCTATCTTTTTGGTTAGTTCCGGCTACGAGTGCTCACCAATGTCCCGAAATAGCATCAGAGATGGTTCCCACCTCTCTTGATATGGACCCTACCCCATCATATTTGGCTCCCTTTGAGCCGAATATTGATGTAGATTCATTTATCTCGGATCTTAATGCCTCGTTAGACCCTTTCACGACCTCGGATGGTGACATAATGGTGGCTAAGTTGATCACTCCCTCATTTATTTCCACACCTCCTTCTGCGAGTGCCCTTGAGGATCACTCCGTGTCTCATGAGGAGTGTGTGTCTCCTACTCGTGAGTTACATCATCTTCCCCCACCCTTTGTCCCACCCGATCCACCCACTGTCCCTTCCACCCCACCACTTGGTTTGGACCTTGTTATTGCCTCACCTGTTTCCATCTATGTATTTAGGTCCTCACCTATATCCATCCTCCCCCCTAGTACTCCACGATCACATTTGTGCATTTTTCATCGACACCACTATCTATGAGAGTATTTGTGCTACTCTTATATTTCGTGACACCGAGCTTGTTACTTTATGCACACCACTTCCTTATGGTGTTGAGTTTTTCCATCGACAGCTGCCTGGCGTGTCACGACGTAACCATTATCATCGTCCATTTATAGAATGGTCGTGAACTTTCTATGAGGCCCGCCCAATCATTATTGCCCTCACCTTTCGGCTCAATAAGGTCCGTGATCGATGTTTATTCTCCCATGCCTTTCTCATCCTTACCCTGATACCCACCCACCCCTTGTCCACCGATGCTTTGCATCGAGTGATGCACTTTGCTATACAGGTGCATTGACCCGTTTTTGCCTGTATCCAACAAGACTGACGCTTCAGTCTTGTTTGGGGGTGATTCTCATCACCCAAATTTTTCTGCCTCCCCGGACTTTCATAGATATTATCTTTAGGGTGAGAACGGTTCGGTCTGGCTGAAGAAGTTAAACTTAGCGCTACCGGGAGGTCGCCAGTTGTTTATTGTTTCTGAGTCTGAGTTTTACCCTGTTTTGGGGGTGGTGTTTCACACCACCCAATGATTTTCACATGCTTTATATACTTGCACATATTTTTGTATCGCATTTGTTCTTCAGGTTCTATCTCTACTCCACCATGCGGTACATTTTCATTAGCGGTTCATTATGGTAATCTCTTTCCTCCCTTGTGCTTTTATTTTTATATATGAATTTAAACATCGAGGACGATGTTCTCTTTTGGGGGCGGGAAATTTATCAAAATCATGCTTCTTTTGAAAATTTTCAGAAACAAGTGATTTTAAAAAAATTTGTGCAGTTAAATTTAAATTTTTATGATATGATTTGTCTATCATCCCCC
This sequence comes from Sambucus nigra, assembly GCA_949130495.1. Classification (NCBI taxonomy): domain Eukaryota; kingdom Viridiplantae; phylum Streptophyta; class Magnoliopsida; order Dipsacales; family Adoxaceae; genus Sambucus; species Sambucus nigra. Next base: position 243,143,765 of record OX422217.1, read on the forward strand.
TTTTACAAATCTCGAAATACCTGTATTTGACCGAAAAATTAAGCTTTTACCTTAAATTAATTAATACCTCTACAAGGCGCACTTGCACTATGAATTCCTAAACTCGTTAATTTGCACTATCACGTCTATAATCAAAAGTTGAAGAGTAACTATATTCTCAAGAAAGCCTTAAAAGATCACTAGTGGCGACTTAAACCCGTGAGATTTGAGCTTTTCACCTTTTTTAGGGTTTTTACGTATCTCCGAGTCACAAGATGACTCAATTTCTTTGGGTACCATATTTACTCGTTGTATGATCTCATTTTTTTTTCAAATTTATCTTAATCACTGAGAATGACATTACTTTCGAGTTATAAGAAACATGTATCTTGTAGTTTGTCCCGAAACTAAATCGATTTTCCCATACACTTACCATTTTTACCCTTCACTCCATCTAATATCATCCCATGTTTTCCTTACCCATATATGTCCCATATACCATACATATATCATTCCCTATTATTACCATAGTTTTTTGAGAAAAAAGAGTGTTTGAAATTATCGATGTAAATTGTCTTCATTTTTGTTATGAAAAAAAAGAAGAAAAAATGTGTCGCAATAAAAAAATAAAAGAAGAAAAAGGAAGATGCGATCATAAGTTCAAATGATGAAGACAATAGTCGTCAAAGTGTGTCACACTCCTCTCAAAAATCCTATCATTCATATTCTTCATTTCATTTTCCCCTCATACCTTACATAAATCCATTTTTCACCCTTGGTGACATGTTCGGGCAAATGAGAAGACTATATGGTGAATAACTCGACATTCTCGACATAGTGGTTTGCATTCCTTCATGAGATCTATTTTTTCATGTATCCATCATTTTCTATAAAGTGTGTGAGACGTTTGAAATTGTTTACATTTACTTACCTCCTCACACACTAGAAAGATACACTTACCTAATTCTCAGAGAGTTCGATTCAGAGAGATATATCAGGTGAGAATTGAAGTCAAAGCTTTGATTCTATAAAGGTGATCTTAGAATTAATCTAATGATACTTAAGAATATTTCACACTACCCATGCTGAGTTTTAGGAAGGATTACGCTTTTGGTGTTAAGTAATTTCATCACATTTTGATAATTGAATACGGTGTTCCTTGATGTCCTTTTAAAGTTGGGTTGTATAGCGTTTCATCATCTACTCAGATACTTCATTTAAATAAGTTTTCGAATTTTGTGAGTATATTCACTGCAAACCCTCACGAGACACCACTCGTCCTGTAGGGAAGCCTATAGGTTTAACGGCTTGTTGCACATGCTAAGAGCAATCGTTAGTACCTGGGAAAGTCGCACACTTTTGGATACTTATCTATATTTTTTCTTTAATTTTTGCTCGAGGACTAGAAATGTTCTATTTGGGGGTGGTGTGATAAGCACCAAAAAGTGTCTATTTTATACCCTGAATAGATGCATTTTAGTCGCTCGTTTTTAATAAAAATGGCCTTATGTTTGTATTGATTTATTTCTCAGGTCAATACGTAGTTGAGGTACAAATAATGTTAAATCAAGTCAATTGCGACGCAGAAGCGGTCAAAAGCATGAAACGAAGAAATCAAATAGACCGTGAAGTGAGAAGTCAATTCTGTGCTTGCCCCGATGTGATCCGATACCCCGAAACAATCCCGTAACCCAAACCTAACCCTACACCGACCCCAGGCCATTCCCCGAACCCCGTGTGTGTTAAGTTTGTACCTTTATTATTTTTCTAGATTTTTTATTTTTAGTCATTTTATTTTTACGATTTATTTTAGATTTATTTAATTTTTTTAGTATTGATTTTCTATTTTTCTATTTCTTTATTTTGATTTTGATTTTTATTAGTTTTTAATTTATAATCTTCATTTAATTTTTTTTTAGGATTAGTTTTTAGGAAATTATTTTATTTAGTTTTTAGTTTTAATTTATTTAGTTAGGATTTTTCAGATTTTTTTAGTTTTATAGAGTTTTATTTATTTAGTATTAATTCTTTTTATTTTTTTTAGTCTCTTAGTAATAAATTAGAGTTTTACTTCTAGATTTTTTTTTATTTTTTTTATTTTTAGTTCTAGTTTTATTTTTTTTAGTGTGTCAATTATTTTTAGGGGTATAAATTAAATACACATACAAACAAATCCTAAATACTCACTCACTCATACACAACTTATCCTACACTTTACAACACACCAAGCACACCCTCACCCTCACCCCTACTTCCTATGCACCTCACCCACACACAACCCTTACCCAAACCCATCTTCAACCTTCCAATTACCCACTCTCTCTCCTACCTCCATTACAAGAAACCCCCATTACCATTTTCAAAACCCAATACCCATACCAACATCCATAAATCAGAAAACACCCCATACCAATTCCACCCCAAGCCGACCCCTTATACCCACCTACTGCCACAAAATCGGATCCAACTTGCTACTCAAACCCCTGCTACGCCGGAAAAATCGCGACTGAACTCCGTCCAGATGCATCAACCGAGTGCCATAACCCTAGACGCCCATATGAGCCCTGACCTTATAACCCCGTCGGCCATCTCCGGCGACCCAGCCCACCGGAAATCCCCTGTGCGACCTCCTTATTCCCGCCGGCGAGCACTTTCCTCAATCCCGATCATGACTCCGACCCAGCTGCTATACTCGGGTTCAACCCAATCACGAACCCGCTTCCCAAACTTCGAAGCCCATCTCGACCAACATACCCTCAACCAATCCCAAAAAAATCGGAGTTGATGCCAAGCCTTAAGAGAAATAAATGAAAAAAAAATCCCACCAAATCTCCAACAAACATCATGGTTTTAAAAGAAAGGAAGGAAGCTCATTTTAGGGGAGGACTCTCAAGAGAAAAAAAAAAGAGGAGACGGAGAGAGAGAGAGAGAGAGAGAGAGAGAGAGTGTATAATATGTACATAGTAGGTACATAAATTTTTTTTCAAAAAAATACAAAAGAAATAGTTTAGCTTTAGTATAATTTATAGGTTTAGTTTCTACTCTTCTTTTTGTAATCAAGTGCTGAAAATTGTGAAGAAGTTGGCGCATGTCAATGCGCATTTCAAGATAAATTTGGAAAAAAATTGCTTATTGTATTTCTACATACTCTTTTCAATTTATTTTCTTTTTGACATACTACTTATTTTTGTTTATGCACACATGGGAATGTTTGGGTAAACACCCCGTTTAAGGGGTGGAATGCACTGCGAATGATATTAATTTAATTAATTAGTTTCATTAATTTTATATTTCTAGGTAAATTAATTTTAACTGTCGCCAATTAATTTATGTAACGAGAGTTAGTAAATTAATTGAACGAATTAATGTTTGAATTTAGGAATCGAACTAGAGATAGATTTTTTCGATATTTGAATATTAATTCGGTGTTGAAATTTAAGGATTGCTATTATTTTCGTTAAATTAATCCTAGCGGGTAATTTTTTGAAAATAGTATAAGCCCTAATTTTTCATTGTGTGACATTTTTAAATTAACTTTCTGAAAAAGATTTTATTAAATTTATAATTTTAACGAGAGTTAGATTATCGATTTAATATTATCTCGAAATATTTTAAATTAATAAATTGAGAAATTAAAATAATTGAAAATGCAATGTATTCCCATCTCTTCACCTTCTCACATATTTCACACTCGGTTGCACATTCTTTTTTATTCTTTAGTAAATTTTATAATTTTTAGCATTTGTTAGTTAATTTTTCCCTTGAAATTGTTTAAATAAAAAAATTATAAATAAATAATAAATATTTTAATAAAAAAATTGAATTGCATGTTTTCACATAAATTGTTTCACCTTGGAAGTTGGATTGATACCAGTACTTACCGCAATACGAGTTATTTTTAGACAAGTTTTGTAGGTACTCAAGGGAATTTTTTAGAGTGGCTTTTGCACTGCAACGATACATACGCAAAAAGCTTCTTATCAATGCCCTAAAGACAGCTTCCTCCTGCCAAAGATTGATCAACTGGTGGACGCTACTGCAGCACACGAAAGGATGAGCTTCTTAGAAGCATACTACGAGTATCACCAGATCCCTGTATATGAGCCGGATCAAGACAAAACAACATTTAAAACCACAGTTGGGTTATATTGATATAAGGTTATGCCCTTTGGGCTAAACAATGCAGGAGCAACCTACCAGCGATTGGTCACCAAGATGTTCAGAGACTAAATAGGAATCACTATGGAAGTCTACATCGATGATATGTTGGTCAAGAGCAAGCTCAAGGAATACCACCTCTCTGACCTAACAAGAACCTTCGAAATCCTTAGGAAGTACCGAATGAAGCTCAACGCAAGTAAGTGCTCCTTCGATGTACGGTCAGGAAAATTCCTTGGGTATTTAATCAGCAACAGAGGTATTGAAGCCAACCCAGACTAAATTGATGCCATCAATAGGGTACAGCCCCCTGTACCATAAGAGACGTGCAGAAGCTCACGGGGATGCTTGCCGCCCTAAATCGGTTCATCTCAAAGTCATCCGAAAGGTGCCAGTCGTTCTTTTAGTTGTTGAAGAAAAGAAAAGTTATGGAGTGGAACGAGGATTGCTCGAGGGCGTTAGAGGGACTCAAAGCTTACCTCGGCACACCACCCTTGCTCGTAATCCCTCAAGAGAATGATTCTCTATACATATACCCCAGTCATGCCATAAGTTATGCACTGGTATGCGAAAAAATGGGGATCAATCACCCAGTTTATTATGCGAGCAAGACTCTCTTGGACGCCGAATAGTGATACCTACCACTAGAAAAGCTCGCCTTTGCGCTAGTGGTAGCCTCAAGGAAATTGAAACATTACTTTGAAGACCACTCCATCATCGTACTAACATCCCACCCTCTTAAAGCAGTCCTAAGAAAAGAAGACTTGTCAGGTAAACTATCAAAGTGGTCGATCAAAGCTTGGGCAATTTGACATTCAGTTCCATCCAAGGAATTCCATCAAAGGGTAGGTCCTCGTCGACTTCATCGCAGAGTTTATAGGAGAACATCCTTGCGACCAAACCCAAACTATTCATCAGAAGGAAGTTCCCTCGGCATAAGGCGTGTGGAGACTATTCATTGACGGTGCCTTCAATTCCAAAGGGGAAGGAGTAGGTATCGTGTTGATTACCCCTGAAGATGCAATCCTCGAGCAAGGAATCAGGCTTGGATTTGAAGCCTCCAATAACGAAGCAGAATATGAAGCACTGACATAAAGTACGAGTGCTTAGAGCAAAGTAACTCCAAGTATTCAGTGACTCATAGTTGGTCTCCAACCAGATAAGTGGCGATTTTAACGCTAGAGATGGGAGGATGGAAGCCTACCTCGCCACGACAAAAAAATTGATGGCCAACTTTGAACAAGTCAGCATCCAACAGTTTCCCAAAGGGAAGAATAGCCATGTTGACACCCTAGTAGACTTAAGCTCAACGATTAATTCTAACTTGAAGAGAACAATTTTGATTGACTTTCTCTCCCATCCAAGTATCAACAAGATCGATGAGCTGCCAAATATGGGCATGTTCTCTAGATCGGGAAAGCCCCTAGATGGATGTAACCCTTAAGGGAATATTTGAAGGATGGTACGCTACTAGACGATAAGAAGACCGCTCATCAGATAAGAGTCAAAGATGCTTGCTTTCACTTATCTTCTGAGGGCAATCTATAGAAGAAATCTTTCACTGGTCCTTACCTACAATGCGTTCATCCAAAGGACATCGAGAAAGTTCTGCATGAACTCCATGAGGGAATCTATGGGAGTCACATTGGGGGTAGGTTACTAGTTTTTCGAGCAAGGTGGTCGTACATAAAGAAAGACGCGAGAATATATGCTCGTAAATGTAAAAAGTGTCAACTTTACGCACCTATGGTTCACCAGCTAGCAAGCGATCTGAAATCACTTACTATCCCATGGACTTTCGCCAAATGGGGTATGGACATCATGGGCCCTCTACTTACTGCAACCACTAAACGTAAATATTTGTTGGTCGTAATAGATTACTTCACCAAATGGATAGAGGCAGATCCACTGGCAAACATTAGAGATGTAGACATGATAAGATTCATATGGAGTAATATTGTCACTTATTTTGGGATCCCCAAGACTATCATCGCTGATAACGGAACCTAGTTTGAAAGTACCCTCTTCTAGGGTTTGTGCAGCGACCACAGTATCAGGCATTACTTCAGTTTTGTGGCATATCCTTAGAGCAACGAACAGGCCGAAGCTTCCAACAAAATAGTGATTGATGGATTAACGAAGCGCTTAGAGTGAGCCAAGGGGGCATGGGTAAACGAACTATCCCACATCCTATGGGCTTACCGTACTACCCCACGATGAGCAACTAGAGAGACACCGTTCTCACTCACGTATGGGATGGAGGAAATTATCCCCTTAGAAGTTGGCCTCCCTACCATGAGGTCTACCCTGGTCGACCAAGGCCAGAACGATGCAGCATTACTCATTGAAGTTGACCTAGATGAAGAACGAAGAGAGCCGGCTCTAGTAAAACTAGCAGCTTATCAGCAACAGCTAGCAAGACACTACAATAAGAAGGTCAATCCAAGAGCATTCCAGGTTGGGGACTACATCCTGAGGAAAGTTCTTGGCAGCGCTGTAAAACCATCGGATGGCAAGCTAGGGCCAAACTGGGAGGGGCCATTCAAGGTGATAAGAGATGACCTACAAGGAGCCTGTCACTTAGAAATGATAGAGGGCACAGAGATACCTAGAGCTTGGAATGCAGCCAATTTAAAGATATTCTACTTCTAGTTTTTTCTCATTTTAAACTCAATATTGAAATTTTCAATTCATTTCTGATTAATAAAGATTTATTTGGCAGTGGCATTCTATGAAGTGTTGATTTTTCTCAACTACATTATAATTCATGCACCTTTTCCAAGTTACATGCTCCCCTCTTAACATACAAAACTAAGATCACGAGATACGTACTAAAGCATGATAAGTATGCAATGACCCTCCTCAGGCATTCATCAACAAACATAAATGACCTCCTAGCTTGCCCCTGGCAATATATGAAGCCCTACAGGGGACCCTTAGGCAATATGGCCAACCCAGGTTGGTCGCCAACATTGTTTGGTTAAAAAATCCTGCTCGAATAGAACATCTAATACCAGGTGTATCCTCGCCATTGCCTCACTTAGGCCTAAGGAAGTGTGACGACACAACCTAAAAGGTAAAGTAAGGCAAAATGGTACACTAAAAACATACCGAACTGGGAGGATACTCACTCAACAAACCAACTCTGCCTAAATCAAGTCTAGTTGGCTGGAAGAGCCCAAGATAGTTCAACAAGAAATCAATGAAGTTAAAAAAAAATACGCAACACATGTTTAGTCGGCAAATCTCCCAAAACATAACTATTTTATTACATCATTACATATACAAAGAGTTACATATGCTTAGTAAATCAAATCCTAATGAGAACTAGGTCGCTGAGAAAGATAGTCATCCACTCACGTTCTTCGACCATCATCTGGGTGAGGAGCTAATTCCTCCTCAACTTCGTCTGAATTTAGCTCCACGAGATGCCTTGGGATTGCATCTATGGGAACCCATCGATCATCCCTTCTGAATGGGTTCGACATCAAAGTTGAGGTAGTCTCATGCCAGTACCAGAGGACAGAGTTCCTAGGGACCTGCAACTCCCTAAGAGAACTAAACCACCCTTTTATGAAAGATAACTCTTCAACCTCCCTCAACTTCGTCAGAGCATCGATCCAATCCTAGTTATAATCATTAGCCCACACCTGCTAAGTACCTTTCTTGAACAGGTGCCTCAGCGAGGTAACATTTCTTTGAAGATCGGTAGCTATCACGTACGCCCTGCGAATTTCACCCCAAAGCTCGAAAATCTCCCTAACTGAGACACTATCATTAGTACTAGCTCGCGGACCAGTCGATAAATAGGAACCACATAAAATTCGAGGAGCAATGTTCGGTGCATTCTCCATAAGTCACGATACTTACCTCCTTAGAGCGACATTCTCTTGTTGAAGTACCTCTCTAACTTGATTAACCTCGGAGGCATCCAGAAGCTTAGCCTTCAGAGCATCCACTTCTTCTTGAACAAAAGATTCTACATCCTCCATATCCTGAAGCCTATCTTTTAGCTTGGCAATGAGCTCTGACTGGTCCTTATAGTCTTGATTCCTTGACCTAAGAGACTTGCAAATTATTACTAAGGCACGGCGAACTCGGTTGCTCACATCAGGACCAAGAATTTTTCCTAGTTGAGAGGTAGCAAGAATATATTCCTTAGCATCGATGAGCTACAAACCTTATAAGCATTGGAGAATAAATAAATCAGTATGCGGAAGGGAACAAAATGTCATTTCATTAAAAGGAAGTTCAAGTACATCAGCAAAATAAAGAAATAACAAAAGAAAGACAAAAATACAAACGTCCCTAAGAAGACTAGCTGGCGACCTCAGTCTGCTCTGAGGATGCTGGTTGTTTCCCCTTATCCATGGTAGCCCCAGATACACCTCCCTCAGATGGAGAAGTCACCATCCCCTGATCAAGGGGAGCATCAGTGATAGTTATCGGGACAGTTGGGACACCTTCATTGGCAGCAGGAGGAGGCACCTTATCCATAACAGGCTTGGGTCCAGGGTCTTTCTCGTTAAAGAGGGGGAATCAACATCCACCTCGATAGCAAGCAAGGCCTTATCCCATCAATTCTTGAAGTTGAGACGACTAATATAGCCAATTTGAGCCTCAATATCCTCATACGCTGCGACCCATCCAGCATTGTACGAGCTCTCCTTGAGGGTGGCAGCCTCAGATTCCACCTTCTTCGCCTTCTCAGCAAGCACCTTATTCTCCTCAGCAATCATGAATTTTCTTGTACAGAACAGGTCATAAGACTGCCTCAGCTCCTTAGGTGTTGCCTCTTTTGCCTTATTAGATTTTTCCAAGGCAACTTTGGAAGACTTTTGAGATGCAAGATAAATTTTTAAGCTCCCTTCCAACTCAGAATTTCTCCTCGCCAGCTCATCATGGGTGCGATAGAGGATGGTGAAATCAGACATAAACTGTAGAGAAAAAGAAAACATTTAGTGAAGAAAACATTAGACGAAGAACTGCAAGAGTAAAGAAGTAAAAACTCACTTACCAAGGCTATCCCCTGACTTGCCTTTAGGGCTAACTGGTCGGTCCCTATACTCGATGACCTCTGGCGATCATCTGGCATGACTGTTCTCCGGAGGACCATCGGAGCGAGCTGAGGGGAAAGAGCAACAGAAGCCCCCTCAGCTAGGGCATACACGGTCACCAAGGACTGCCCCGTCTTGGTCCTCACTTCTTTTCTCCTTATCTCTTCCTCTCCCTCCTTCTTCTTCCTCTCTTATTCTTTCTTTCTCTCTCTCTATCTCTCTCACCAAAGCCACCTCTTTCTTCTCCCTCTCCTGCTCATGAGCAACAGTTTGGGAGCCAGTGGCTGTATCCCCACTCCCAGACTTCTGCTTCTTAAACCTATAAGAAAGTGCCACATTGTCTTCATCATCATCCTGGATTAAATTCTTCCTAAGAGGATCCATAGTTTTCTCTCTAGAGATATCCAAATCCTCTGAGTCCTTTGGAACCTATGAACCCTCTAAAACCTCCTCCAAACTGGAAGATTCTTTGCTATTTGAACTCTCCTCACTATAATCACCCTTAGCTCCACCTCTCTCATCTCCCTTACTCTCTTTACCAGAGCTAATTTCCTTCTCGTCTAATTGAATTGGTTAAGCAGTAACCTCTTCTGTGATATCTAGCTGAGGAATACTATCCATAGATCGATCGATAAAGTTGGACCCAATGTTCTTGTACTCCAAAAGGAATGCAACTGATCGCGAATGCTTACCGTCAGCCAAGTATTCTTTGATCTCGAATGTTCTTGTATTCATGAAGTGCAGGTTCTGAGTTCTTTATCTTTGCTGAAAGAGGAAAAAAGGAAACTATAAGAAAGACAGTACACTAATAGAAAATCAATTAACAGAATAAGAGTTATGCCTACCTATGTACTCCTCCCTATAAAAGGTAATCATAGGTCCCTTGTACCTCACCCCTTCAGTTTGGGGAGGGAACTGCTAGTTCCTGGAAATAAACACATCTTGTCAATAGTCCTTGTGGGAATCAGATAGACTGACTACCAATACCCTGTCAGGACTTTTAGCTTTCAGATAGAGGAGGCTAGAGATTGTTCGATAAAAGGAATAGCAATAAAAATTTTTAGCAAGACCTAGATTGGTGCCATAAAGTTGATTGATTCTATGAACACCATTGACAATCTTCCAAACATTTGGAGAACAATGTGTAAGAACTATATAGAAATAACTGAAGAAATGCAAAAACAAGCGATTTGGGGGAAAAGTCAGACCCCATAGGTTAACAGAAGAAATGAATCCAATGCTCGTCCTCAATACCTCAGACATTATGAGGAATAGGGGCACATTCCATGTCCACCTAGTTTGGAATGTTGTAAAACTCCCTAAACTCAGCTATCGACCTATTACCTATTCTTGCCATCAGAAAAGAAAAACCCTAGCAACGATAATGAAGAAATTTCAGTAGAAAAGAAAGGAACAGAAGTTTGGAGAACTTACGAAGTGAAAATTAGTTTGAGACGACGCAAATACACAAGCAAGGAAGATAGAAAGATAAGGAAGAGCTTGAAGACGAAAGACGGGACCTGGAAGTGAGAAAGCGTAGTAAGAAGCTAAAGAAATCTTGAGAATGCGAAGAAATTTGGAGCGATGTCAGAAAATGTCTTCTCCAAACAAATTTAAACCTTTTTAATGATTACGCACAGAGAACGAATTGAACCTTCCGCCTAAATCTACTTGGGAACGACGTTTCACTCCCCAAAGCTTCTTGCAATTCAAAAAAATACCATCAGGGTTATTATTTAAAATTATTGAGCCCAAATTATGAACTAAAATTTTTAGGGGCAATTATGGGTACCTCGTTTAACTGTCTTGGCCTAGAGAAGTAGTCTGACTTGGTCAGGCCCAAAATATAAGGTCTCAAAAATAACTAATTTATTAGTGACCTATTCAACCCCTAAAATGTCTCAAGAGATATTCTAGGGATTATGGGCCAACGTGAATGTGCCCAACACCCCCACTCTTCGAGAATTACATGTATATATTGATCCCCCTAACCCGGGGCAAAGGGCATGTAATGGTAAACACTCCCCTGGAAAAAAGCGAAATATAAAATAGAGAGCACCACCGTGGATGTAGGCCATTTTACCGAACCACGTATATTTTGTGTCGTGTATGATTGCAGCTATTTTGTGTTCTTTACTTTTTCTGGTGATTTGTAAGGACACAAATTTCCAATTGATTCCTTTGTAGTTTTGGCTCAATTATGAACAAAAACGTTTGAGTCATAGGATAGAGTAATTGACCATCCTTCAAGACTATGACATTTTTGTTTAAGACGTATCGGCCAAGTTTAACGCTTCATCAAAATGTCGAGTTTAATGTGCCTCGTTTCTACGTCATCAACATGGTTCCATTTCTCCTAAGGTATGAATGTAGTTTAATATATATAGGAGCTTGGAACAATTTGTATTGGGTGTATTTTATTTTTAAACTGTTGTTTATTTTCAGAGAGATTTTATTAAAACTTTAAAATAAAGTATATAAAGTTTCTGGGCTAAAATCAAATTTTTATACTTTCTGGAAGCTCGTTCGAAATTGTCATTCGAACGAGTTTGCCAACGAGTTCCCACATTGGCCACTGGAATGTCGTTCGAAGTATCGTTCAAAAGAGAATGATGTTCGAATGAAATTTCTAACGAGTTCACACTGGAACTTCGTTACAAGGCTCGTTCGAATGAGACTTCGTTCGAACAAAAATCTTGTTCGAACGAGTTTTGGCGGGAACAGTTAATTGGCAGTTTTTTAGCCGTTTTCCCACTTTCCCACTTCTTTTCTCACTAACTTTTTACATTAATAACTAAGTGAGAGAACCAAGTTTTCTAACTTAACTTTTCATACATTTCCAACTCCTAAAGAGAGTTTTTGAAGGTTCATCTTTTCAAAAAAAAGTTCATTGTTTAAAGTGTTAATTCTTTCAAGAAAATCTTTAAAACACTTTTCTTTACACCCATAGTTTGTTTATCTAAGTTCATATATATATATATATATATATATATATATATATATATATATATATATATATATATATATACTTTTCTTGGAGTTTGGAACCGGTTTTTATCTCTACCGTTTGAAGAGAAGTTTGGGTTTGCTTCTAAATCCCACAAAGAAGAAGAAGTTTGCCTTGACTTGCCCACTTGGAGAAAGGCTCCTTGTTTGGGTCACGATGACCAGAAAAAGTCCGATCGGTGTATTCTGAGATCGCGGTGGAGCTCCATGGTTATTCTCTAGGAAGAGGTGTATACAAGAAGAAGAGTCGGGGCTTGAAAGGGGTTGAGTCGAGTGTTGTAAGTCTTACTGTCTTACATTTGTAAAATCGTACTTAGTGAATTTGAGGCTAGGGCCGACCGAGGTTTTTTCCTGTTGTGGGTTTTTCCTCGTACATCGCGGCATAGTGATTCATACTTTATTTTATCTTTTGCAAAACTAACCTAGAACGCATGGTTAGGTAAAAAGATAAAATTGGTTTAAAATGACTACTTGTTTAATTTTGTGCTAACTAATTAAATTTGGGAAATGTGTAGTTAATTCAAGTCATTTGATTTAATTTGATAAAATTTGGTTTGTCCTAATTGGGTAATATTGAAAATATGACTTAGGCAAATTTCTAGGACTTGGGTTAAATTGGTTTAAGTGAAATGTATTAATTGTTTAACTGTAATTTCACGTTGTTTAATTTTAATTTGAAAAGAAATTAAAATTTGTTGTTTAATTGAACCATCAACGCTTCTGCATATCTATAAAAGGAAATTACACTTTTTTAAGTAAGAAGGTTTTAAAATTGGGGGGCCCTCAACTTTTTAATTTGGTATCAGAGAGGGATCACTGAATTATTGCGTTTAAGATCCTTTAAATATTTTGAGCTAAAATGGAATTTTTTCCATTTTCAAAATTTCCTATTTTCAATGGTTCTAATTACGCGTACGGAAAGCGAAAATGAAATTGGCCGTTAAATCTATCAACGAGTGGGTTTGGCTGTCTGTAGTTAATGGGTGGTCCCCACGAACACATTTAGTAGAAAATGAACGTGTTCCCATATTGGCCGATAGATGGAGTGAGAATGAATTTAAACTTTCTAATTTTAATTCATGTTGTTTAAATGCCTTGTTTAGCACGATCACACCAGATGAATTCCATCGCATTATGACGTGTGAAACCGCTAAAGAAGGTTGGGATATTTTACAACTCACTCATGAAGGTACTAGTGTCATTAAAGCTTCGAAACTCCAAAACCTCACCACTCAATTTGAAACCATCAAAATGAACGAAAAAGAAACTTTTGATGAATTTTATGCTAGACTTTCAGATATTGTTAATTCTTCTTTTAACTTGGGAGAGAAAATACCCGACAACCGAGTAGTAAAGAAAATTTTAAGGTCCCTACCCGATAGATTTATTTCTAAGGTGACCGTGTTAAATTCTTTACCAACTTTAGCCTCTACGAAATTAGAAGAGCTCGTAGGTGATTTACAAACCTATGAAGTGGACATGTTTCCCTCTAAAATTGAAAAGAAAATAGAAAAGGGCATTGCTTTAAAATCCTGAAAAGAGGAAAAACAAGAAGTAAAGATTGAAATTGATAGTGACTCGAAAAATATGGCTATGTTTGCTAGAAAGTTTCAAAAATTTCTTAAATTCAACAAAGATAAATTTAAAAATGATTTTAAGAAATTTGAAAAATATACGCATAACAAAGCCGAGAAAATCCCTCAATCTATTAATGAAAGCTTAAATAGGGACGAGTCAAATAAGTGTTACGGTTGTGAAGGTTATGGCCATAGGGCTTTTGAGTGCCCCACTAAACTAAGGAGAGAGGGTAAGCAACCAATGTCTTTTAATGCAACCCTTAGTGATAGTGATAATGAAGAGGGAACCGATTCCCACACTAAGCCAAACTTTATGGCTTTTATGGCTAGCTATGTGAGCACCGACAATGAATCTTCCCATGAAGATATTCAAACACATGATACTTCCATGGTCAAAGTTTGTGATTCCCTTATTTTTTATGGTAGTGAGAGTGAAAATGAAAGTGAGAGTGAAAATGAAAATGAAGAAGAGGTCAGTGAGTGAACTTCAAAATGCTTTTCAAGAACTTTACGAAGAATCTACTAAATTGAAACGAGCTAATTTGAAGTTATAAGCGTGTTTAAGAGAGCGCGTCAAGGTCATTGATGATAGTGTGGTGGTAGAAGACCTTAGGACATGTGAGATGACTCTTCGAGAGAAGCTTGAATATGTAGAAGGCGAGAGAGATAGCCTTAGAGGTTTAATGGAATCCTTAAAAAGGAACTTCTTGAGTTTGAATAGAGAAATGTTTTATTAGAGTCTAATATTTTAGAATTAAAAAATAAATTAAAAGACTCTAGAAAAGTCAAATTTGATTTGGAGTGTAGGTCCGAAAAACTAGATAAAATCTTAGGCACAGTCCAAATAAAAAATGACACTTGTGGTTTAGGCTTCGATACTTGTCATGAATCTACTCATAAATCCAAATCCAATATTTTAGGAGAATCACCTAGGAAAACTTTTAGAGATCATTCCTTTGGTAAGTCTTTTCGTCGAGTATTTAAGTGCTCACATAGTGGTCGAAAAGGTCATCTGAGGAAATTTTGTTTTGATCTTAAACGAGTTCCTAGAAAATCCAAATGTAAGGCAACCGAGGTACCCAAGATTCCTACACCCCGAGATCATCATTCATCATTAGTTTGGGTTAGGAGATCCGACTTGGTATCTTTACAAGATAGGGTTTTTGATTCTCATTTACTATCACATGCTTCCTCTCTTGCTAAATTTAAAGGTTGAATGTGTTAGTTTTGTTTGCATACTCTACCTCTTTGTGTTTCATATTATATATCATTGCTAGGTGTATGCATGTTTAAATCATTTTCTAGTCCTTGCTTTATGATCAATCACATGCTAGAATAATGATTTTTGTTTATCTTTTGTATTATATTTCTTTCATTTTTGTTTGCATTAAATGAAAAATACGAAAAGATTTTTGTTTATCATTTGGGTTTTTATCTTTTGGTAATTTAAGCTTAATGAAAAATTCAAATGCTTTTTGTTTGTCTTTTGAGTATATATTTTAACTTTTGATTAAAAATTTTCAAAAACTCAAAAAGATTTTTTTTGTGTATTTTAGTTTAACACACTTTATGTGGCATACACTTGTGTTAGAATCTCATCTTTTTTGTTCCCATGTGACTAGAACTTTTGGTTTAGATTGTCAATCCTTATTATGTTCTTTACCATGCTTACATGGAGTAGTTGGATCTTGTGTTGCTTAAATGGATTCTATTTTTATATGACTCTATTCACACATGCATGAGCTCTTTTGAAATTTAATCGTCACATGTTATATTTGATCGTTGTGAGGTGTTCTCCTACCAATCTTGTCATCTACATATTTGTGACCTAGGAGGACTAGTGCATGTCAAAATCCGTTGCACGTGAGATTTGTGAGAAATAAAACTATTATACATAAATGCGCACGGGGAAGGGCTCCGAAAGGATTTATCATCCTTTGCGAATAGTAAGCCACTGTTTGGAATGGACCTAAAAGAAATATGTGGTCCAAAAGCCTAAAAATAGAATTATGGCATTAAAAAGAAAAATAATTGCCAAGGCCTATTTTTGTTTGATATATACATTCAAATATATATGCTTATTGAGGGAGATTGGATGGTATATCAATGGTTTGCACAATGTCCATTTATCCTAGTTGAGCTTTCATTGTCATGACTCTATTGGTTTGTAGAATCATAAAAACTCTAGGCTTGTATGCATTGTGTATGTTTGTTCATATGTTTATTCATTGAGTTCAATTTATATTGTCACATGAGGTTATATTCAAATGTGATGAAGTTTGCAATCAAATGAGAACTCCGTAAACATATTTTAAGTGATTGGGTCTAACTTTAATTGTTACGAGTGTGAAAAGCTTATCTTATTTTGTGTCATTTTGGTGTTTATATCTATATGTGTGTACTTATGCTTAGCTTGTATCTATTGTGTATACATATATATGATATTTTGTTTAAGTCTTTTCCATGTTTAGCTAGTCCATTTATGCTTCAATTAATAATTGGTACCTTGTTCGTTGCGTAGTATGTTTGATATCACATGCTTAGAATCTTATTTGTCAATTTGGTATCATTTGTTTTCGCATCATAGTTGGTATTCATTTGTATGGATTAGTTATGTTACTATTACCCATATACTTTAATGTTCTCATCACTTTATGCACATTTGCATGTTTAGCTTGTTATCCCATTCTATTTATCCCTTGTTTAGTTTAAGGGGTGTCTATGATTTTATTGGAGGAGATAAGTTATATTTTGATTCTTTAGCCTTTGTCTATTCCTGAACAAAAGGGGGAGAATGATAGGGGGAGAAATGGTATCTAATCATATTGTAATTGTATCTTAGTTTAGGGAAGATTTAACTTAGGGGGAGTCGCGACCTTCTTAGGTAGATCACAGTTGATAAAGGGGAGAATTAATTTAGGGGGAGTACTTATTTAATTGCATTTAATATTTTGATATTCCCTATGCTTTTAATGTGTTTTCTTAAGTGTGCAGGAATTATATTCTAAGTGGAAACTTTCACCAGTAAAGATTTTGATCCTTTGGGTTGTTTGAGTCAAGCATTGTGCTTTTATTTTGGATGGGACTTTTTATTAGTCTAGTAGAGCTTGATGGCCCTTTAGGATTTTTGTTGATTTTTGTCCCGGAATAGGCAAAGGGGGAGATTTGTAAGGACACAAATTTCCAATTGATTCCTTTATAGTTTTGGCTCAATTCCGGACAAAATTGTTTGAGTCATAGGATAGAGTAATTGACCATCCTTCAAGCCTATGATGTGTTTGTTGAAGACTTAGCGGCCAAGTTTAAAGGTTCATCAAAATGTCGAGTTTAATGTGCCTCGTTTCTACGTCATCAACATGGTTCCATTGCTCCTAAGGTATGAATGCATTTTAATATATATATATATATATATATATATATATAGGAGCTTGGAACAATTTGTATTGGGCGTATTTTATTTTTAAACTATAGTTTATTTTCAGAAAGATTTTATTAAAACTTTAAAATAAAGTATATAAAGTTTCTGGGCTAAAATCAATTTTTTATACTATCTGGAAGTTCGTTCGAGTTTGTCGTTCGAACGAATTTGCCAACGAGTTCCCACATTGGCCACTGGAATGTTGTTAGAAGTATCGTTCGAATGAGAATGATGTTCGAATGATATTTCTAACGAGTTCACACTGGAACTTCGTTAGAAGGCTTGTTCGAACGAAAATCTCATTCGAACGAGTTTTGGCGAGAACAGTAAATTGGCAATTTTTTTGAGCAGTTTTCCCACTTTACCACTTCTTTTCCTACTAACTTTTTACCTGAATAAATAAGTGCGGGAACGAAGATTTCTAACTTAACTTTTCATACTTTTCCAACTCCTAGAGAGAGTTTTTGAGGGTTCATCTTTCCAAAGAAAAGTTCATTGTTTAAAGTGTTAACTCTTTTAATAAAATCTTTAAAACACTTTTGTTTACACCCATAGTTTGTTTATCCAAGTTCATATATATATATATATATATATATACTTTGCTTGGAGTTTGGCACCTGTTTTTATCTCTACCATTTGAAAAGAAGTTTGGGTTTGCCTCTAAATACCACAAAGAAGAAGAAGTTTGTGTTGACTTACCCACTTGGAGAAAGTCTCCTTGTTTGGGTGACGGTGACCGAAAAAAGTCTGATTGGTGGATTCTAAGATCGCGATGGAGCTCCATGGTTATTCGCTAGGAAGAGGTGTATACAAGAAGAAGCGTCGGGGCTTGAAAGGGGTTGAGTCGAGTGTTGTAAGTCTTACTATCTTATATTTGTAAAATCATACTTAGTGGATTTGAGGCTAGGGCCGTCTGAGATTTTTTCCCATTGTGGGTTTTTCATCGTACATCGCGGCGTAGTGATTCATTGTTTATTTTATATTTTGCAAAAGTCACCTAGAACGCATGCTTAGGTAAAAAGTTAAAATTGGTTTAAAATTACTACTTGTTTAATTTTGGTGCTAACTAATTAAATTTGGGTAATGTGTAGTTAATTCAAGTCATTTGATTTAATTTGATAAAATTTCGTTTGGCCTAATTGGGTAATATTGAAAATATGACTTAGGTAAATTTCTAGGACTTGGGTTAAATTGGTTTAAGTGAAATGTATTAATTGTTTAACTGTAATTTTACAATGTTTAATTTTAATTTGAAAAGAAATTAAAATTTGTTATTTAATTGAACCATCAACGCTTCTACATATCTATAAAAGGAAATTACTCTTTTTGAAGTAAGAAGGTTTTAAAATTGGAGGGGCCCTCGACTTTTCATGATCGCATTTGCTAATAATTTGTGTTGAGATTTATTATCACCACAGTATGTATATATACACAATGTAGTTGCATGTGCAGGTAGGCATAACGTGTTGAGTCTCCTTTTTACCGTTCGATTATATGCTTCATTTGTATATTTTTCACTCGGCATGGGCTCACACCCTCGCTTTGTTATGACATGTTGAGAGAAGTTTCGTATTTTGAGTGCGTTATACAGGTAAGTACTTTCTTTATTTTACGTTAGTAGCTCTGTATACTTGGACGTCAGGGTTCTCCCTATGGGTCCCTCATGTAGTTTATTTTGAAACCGAAATCACATGCTAAACAAGTGAAAAATTAATTAAAATAAAACTGGACTAGTAACATTATATAGGTTGTTTCATTAAACTTCACACCTATTTCTCAGGTCGAACTGGGTTGACTACGGATAACCCATAAATCTAGGTTGGGGCGTTATAATAGCAGAACCCGTATAAGGATAGAGTAGTCTTTTTACACCTAGGGTTTAATAAAAAAAATGGAATTAGGGTGTAATTAGGAAGTATTTAAGGTTTAGAGGGATAGATGGCAGCTCCACTTTTCAATCTTTGCATATTTGAGAGTTAGAGAGAGATTAGGAGAAGAGAAAAAAGAAGAAAAGAAAGAGAGGATTGGATAATAGAAGAAAAATACTACCTTCGAATTCAATGTCACACCCTCCAGAATCCGACAAAATGGGTGGCCAGCCACCGCCGATGAACTAAGTCGGGCGCGAACTAGATAAATACCATTCTCAACATGTGACAGATATGAAAAAAATAAAATCAATCCAATGATAAGAAATAAGAAATCCCAATGAATATTTAATATAAAAACCATCACATGATAAACTCCAATATTAAATACTAATCTCCAAAATCTGAATTAATTTAAAATGCTGAATAAAACAACGATAAGTACTCCTACTAAAATCCTCAAACAACTTTGGAACCGATTGGCCCAATAAATCCCAAATACAGTCCCATAATAAAGTACAACGGAAAGGAAAAAAATTAAACTAAATCAAGCAATAAATAAAGAGACTCCAGCTGCACCTCCAAGCGATATTCGATAAATCTTATGTAGCTACTCCAGCACTAATACCTAAAGATGTTAGTCAACACACGAGGTCAGAACCCCGAGCATGAATACACACTACTCCCCTCAAATAGGGTCCGTGAACCCAGACAATAGCATTATACGCAATAAATATCACAATAAAGTGTTTTAATTAAACGAATATAATTAAACGCGGGAAAGATAAATTACTAACCACCCCAAAAGATTCTTATAAAAATCACACCAATATCATTTTAATTATCCCACAACCCCAAAGTGTTAATTTAATTAAATTAATCCAAACATCATTATTCTCACTTTTTATTATGGCGGTCTTTCCGCCTCGGGTGGTAATTTCCACCAAAGTTTCGCACTTCCCCTTATCAAAATGCCAGCTAAATCCGTTTAAACTGTCGATCTCCCATAATTTGACAAGGTTCCACATACGACATGACATAAATTGCCAGCCGGCCCATTTAAACTGTCAGCCCCCGCACATTATGTCGCCACCAATTTTAATACCCATTTTTATCTTAGGCATTAATTCTCATTTTCTTAATTTCACAATTAACAAATTACCCCACCCTTTTAATCAATGTGAGATCCTCAAAATATCCCTTAGTCCCATACCTAAAGGTTCCCAACTACACATGCGTCCTATTCTACATATATGTTACCATATAAAACACGTCCTAGTCTCATGGCTAGTCTAACGCAAAGATAATAAAACATAAAAAATCGTCCCAACCCCAGAATATAAAATATCCACGAATTTATACTAACTAGTCCCATACCTAGCAAGTATAAATTTTAACCAAGGCCTACCCACTAGTTCCATACCTAGTAAGCATCCTAAAATTGGGTTGAGCAACATACTAGCCAAAAGCCCCTCGTCCCCGCGAAGGAAAAAGTGACTAAAATAAATCACACAAATTACAATTCAATATGCACAACATAGCTATTTAATCATAAGGGGTCCTAATTTAATTTAAATCAATAAATAACTATTTAATCATAAGGGTCCCAATTTAATTTAAATCAATCAAAAACACAGCCTTTGATATCTACTCAATAAATTTCATTCCAAAAATGTTCAATTAATTAACATGCAAAAAATTTCAATATGACATAATTGTTCTTTTATAAATCATTTACTTTTCTAAGTGTGAGCACGTTCTAAAGACCATAAAAAAAATCCACATAAAATCTACATGAGAACCTACACCCCAAACCATAAAAACCCAAAAATCTAACCTACGCACCCAAGAGTTTCAAAGATTAATTCATATTTAAAATTTTCATGAAAACAGTCCTAACATTAAGTGTTCACTTTCTCTAATTAAGTAACTAATTGATTTTAATCAAAAACATATGATTAAGGGTTTAGGAGACACTTAAAATTCATAATACTAAAGAAAAGTAATAGATTATTCATGACCGAGATTAGTCGGATCAAAAATTTGAATATCGGTTGGGTTCGTCTCGCGAAAATAAGCAAGTTTCATTCTTGGGTCTTCTTGAAAATATAAAATTTAGACCTCCCAAAATATGATTGAAGTTTTATTTAATGGAGGTTTGGAGTTAAAATAAAAGGGTCTGAGTATCCTACTTTGTGTAGATAAAAGAGAGCTTGGAAACAAAAAGTGACGTGACCTCTATAAAAAAATTTGTTAAGGTGCTTTTTTTTTAGCAAGATAAAGAGTCATAACAAGGTTCCATCCCTTAAAAAGTTGATTAAAATATTATAAAAATTTACACTGACTCCTGATAACCCATGTGCATCCAAAATAAAAATGGTCTTCTCAAATACCTGACATTGGCATCCCAACCAAAAGGAAGTTAGCCCCATTTTTTTTTAAAACGTGACCATGTACAAAACAACAAAAGAAGGAACAAACAAAAAATTAAAGTAAAAGAAAACGGGAAAACTGAATTCAGCCCCTCACAAATGGGAACTATGCACACAAAAAGAAACAGGGGAGAAGAGTGGTCAGCCCTCTCTCTCTCTCTCTCTCTCTCTCTCTTACTTACCTTAAATGGGTTGAGTTTTGTGATTAATATAATACTAGATTTTTTTTAACAAAAAGATCAACTCTTTATTATGCCAAAATCGAATGTTTGGATTTACAAATTTTATAAAATTAAAATTTATTAATGTTTATTCAATTATAAAAATTTTTGAATACCCATAAAATTATTTTATTTATAATCAAATTTCAACCAAAACGTTCTTTTTAATTAATTAGTCCGGCTTTTAATTGTGAAAAATTTTAAATCCACAAAAAAATACCATTTCATCTTTTAATTTAAAGCGCACTATTTAAGTTTTAAAATTACGGGGTGTTACATTCAAACCATCACAAACATAGAAACTTCGTATCTAAATCCATAAAGGTAAGTAGTTACTTGATTTAAATTGCGTGATTAGGTAGTTAATAACTTTCATAATTAATGGTGTAAAAATCTTTGATTTAATGGTTTACAGATTGGAACTTTGAATAATTAAATAAGAGATGTAGTTAGAAATTAATCTCTTGATTGAATTTATTATTAGTTGATGTTGATCATATAGGAATTTTGAAAATAATTCTGGGTTTATAATGATGAGCATGTAGAAATTTGATAGGAAGGTTGAATTAATGAAAATTCAATTTGGTTAAATTTTGAGTTTGATAGAATTGATGTTTGATTTAGGATCGTAGGGTTGTGATGAGGTATTCGGGGCTAATTCTATGTTGTAATATTTATAGGATGTTAGTATAATGTTGTATGAGCTTAAATGTGTGTTTGGGGTGTTTTGGGCTCTCTATTAGAGGGTTTAAAGGAGAAAATTCCTAGGAATATGATGACAAACAACCCAGTGAACTGAACTGGTTCATTGGGGGAGCAAACCATTCGTTTAACTAAATCGGTTCAGTCTATTAGCAAACCGATTTGGTTTGATGACCCTTCCCATTTATGTTCATGTGTTGTTTTGACTCGTTAGAGTTTAGGGAACGACCGTAGAGGATTTCGGGGTATTATAGGATTACTAGGGAATGCTTTCCAAGATTTCGTATGTGCCATAGGCTACTGAATAGATGGGTTCGGGAGAGGAGAATCGGGAATTCAACTGAATGCACATTTAGATATTTAATCGGGAAGTTAGTTCAAACTTCAGGATTGGAAACTAGTGCACTGTGGGATATGCATATGAGCTCAATACTTTATATATACATATTAGAGTGAAATGTATAGGTATGCATGTGTGTATGCTACTTGTTTATATTTAACATACCTACTCGGTAGTTCTATCATAGGAGGTTGCACGTAGTGGACAATCCATCCTGATATTGACCAGCATGTGTTAGATTGATTCCCAGGGTCATAGTATTATTACATAACCACTATCCACATGCAAGGATAGGTGTTTGTTTAGAGATCGGTTTGGTGAGATGTGTTATGGCCGCGATCCATGAATAAATATTTATGACCGCCTCCATTGTATGTGTTTACATTTGGGATCGGTGGTGAGATTCCAACCCAATGGCTCTGTTCGATATGTGATGCCTATAACTTGATAGCACACGAGGGATATATCTGTGAGGTTCATGCTCTGGGGATATAGTTATACGTATATAGCTATATATATATATATATATATATATATATATATATATATATATATATATGTTTATACGATATAGTGTATATATCTACTTATATCACAAGTGTAGCTATGTTATATTTATTGTGTAAATATGTATCTAAAGCATGTGTGTCGCTACGATATTATTTATGGATGTATACCTAGTTAGGGTAGTTTACACTTAGGTAATAGAGAAGATGACTAGGATTGAACTTAGGTAGCAGTTATATGTCTTGGTTAGACTGGGTAGTTTAATTACAATAATAAAATGAATGCGTTAGGTGCGCATTGTAGATGAAAGGTGAGGTTTTATCTCATGTGAGTGCGATCAGATAATCAAGTATGAAACTAATACAATACAAGTTTTATCGATTTAAAACAATTAATTACTTGTAAAATATTTTCAAACTTTTCGGGCTTTGACCCATGGGAAAATTATTTTTCTTATTTTTTTCTGTAACCCCATGTGTGCAGTAGCAGCAGCTGAGACTGCGGGGATACTTGTCGTTGCAGTAGCTATGGACACTCTAGAATGTGACTTAATTTCATCATCTCATTCTATCTAGATTGGATCTTTATTATTCCAGTATTTCATTTTGGGCAATTTGCTCATAGTGTGGATAGGAGTTTATTTATCGGTTCGTTCCGATTGGATGTTACTATTTGGTGACCGATTATTTATTCTCTTCACTTCTATTATTTATTTATGTATTATGATTTTTTATATTCATTTATTTGTATGTTTTTATTCGTATTGTATTTATATGTCTTGTTGGGATAATGATGGTAAGAATGAAACAATACTGAGATTTTTGTTTTATTTTAGTACAGGATTGGTCGCCCGGTATTAAAATAAGTGGGTTATCATAATTATGAGGCATTAGGCACCTTTATGCCCTTACTTTTGACTCAAGGTGAGGCCATTAAAACCTCAAACCCATCAGATATAAAGCCTTTAGAGAATCTCCAATCAGCTGCTACTTATCCAACATCACTTGTTGAATCTTCTTTTTATGAAATTACTCCTGCCTCAAGAAAATTTCCATTGGATGAGCCACCCCCTTGTAGTAGAGGAGAATCCCACAACTGAGAAGGTTCTAAGCTTGATGAGTCTAGATAGAGTGTTAATGAGAGAAAATCATGGCTAAGGCCCTAGTTCATGCTTTGGGGATTATGGACAATAATATGGAATAATAATTAAAAAGTCTCATCCAAGACTAACCTACTCCTCCTATTTGTAGATGGCAGTTCAACAAACCTTAAAGTTGCTTCGAAGCTTTGTAAAACAACCATTCGAAGATCTAGATGACATCACTTTTCCACTGGGCTAAGTGCATCCTATTTTTGTATCCTTCAAGTGAAAGGCTTAGAGGGAAATGTTGTGAATGCATTACACACCAAGATTTATTTTCATACCAACTCACAACTATGGCTCAAGCGGAGGATGAAGAAAATGTTTTATCTATAGACAAAGCTCACTTTTTGAGCTAAAAAATTGAAGGTGGCAAAGCTTTCAAGACTTAGAACCTATTCAAGGCAGAAAAATTACCAAGCTTTTCGAGAAATAAGATGTGACAACCCGCCTAATAAAATACCGGGCGATCACTCCCATATTAAATTAAAACAGGAGTTGCATATGGATCATTCTCAGCATCACTTTCGAAAACCAATTTAATTACTAATAACCTATTAGGCTGGCGTCAAAATTTTACTTAACTAATCTTTTTAAACAACTACAATATTAAAACATCCACACAGTTTATGTAAATGAAACTGAAATAACCGAACACTCGATTCAAATATGATACAACCCAATCGAATCCGCATAAAAGGCAGTAAAAGAGTAACTAAATGCAATTGGGTTATCAACCCGAATGTTTATACAATACCTCCTATCTAGATTACAAAGCTAGAAGCGTCTATCGAAAACCTGCATGCATCCACAGCTGCCGTAACACACATCTGACTCGAAGGAAGTGTCATCCAGGCATCCCCGTGTCTGGACATCTATATATATATAATATATAGCAAGAGAGGAAAAATATAAACACGGGTCAGAGCCCGAGTTGTGAAAATATTTAGCAATTTCATAAATGCTTTATTTTAAAAAAATATATGTTTTATCTCATATTTAAATTGGTATCGCACTCCCATGAGATACCCCTCACCTCTCTTCTAATGGTGCACGCCTAACGCACTCGTCTAAAACATCCTAGTTAAGCTACCCCACCTAACTAATCTAGTTCATCCGTTTGCTAGAAACCTCGACAACCCGAGTACTAAGGGATATACTTCTCTCCATTCTCAACACTGCGCTGTGTTCGTATGTGGGATGTCTAGCGAAGCTAAATCCAAATAAGGAACCCCCCCGATACACTACTACTTGGCAGTGTCAATGGTCGAGATCCATTAGGCCCTTCGTACAAAACAAATATATAAACATACTAATATAATGATATACATATTATACTCATTCTCATATACATCTTACAATATACATCCAGATAATATCTCCCGGACTGACGTTTACTTTAAATTCATTTTTATAATGCACATCCGAATATATCTCCTGGACTGAGGTTTATCCTTTTTTTTTCATTTTATCTCTTTTCTCTAATAGAGATATATATTACCTTATTCTCATGCACAAGTAATATACTATACACACAAGTATAATAACCATCCCAACGTGCTATAACTTGAGGATGCGGTCTCATAGTGCCGATCCAAAAATCCGGGATTACTCACTATCCCACGGTACCAAGCCATGACTCTCTCAATGGACATGGTAAACAAATACACAATGGTGGAGGCGATCATGTTCCCACTGCAAGTGGATTTACACACATCTCACTCGAACGCGGGACGATAATGACCTGGGGACTATACTCTCCCTACTCCTCGAGCCAGGGGAATCACCCACATCGCGCAACCTCTCTGGATCGCACTAGAGAAATATATAATCTGGTTGTTCCAACCCTATACCAAAGGAAAGCCCGTGGAACCAGCCTCTAAGATACACATACATCAATCACACATAGATATATATGTACTCATATCGTATGTAATATATACTATAATCAAAACGTATATATATATATATATATATATATATATATATATATATATATACATATACACTCATCACTCCTCAAGTGTATACCTGGCTATAATTGCCAATATCATAAAGGTATTTAAGTATTCTCCTACTTAAAAATATCTCGCGCCTTAATCGCTGTTAGGGATTTATATATTCTCCAAATATCCCTATATATAACTGTATAATAAGTATACCCTCAAGTTATCTTTAACCTGTAACCCAAATTTCATCCTAATCACCCCGTAGGAGTTACTCACTAATTCCATACACTCTTACTTTTTCCCATTCACACAATTATTTAGCTATAATCGCTCGCTAAAATACTCTCTCGGATGTCACTCACTCTGAACATCCATAATTAAATAAGTTTTGGATTTTACCCAATTAATCCAAGGTATACACTTTCCTTGAATAACAATTTATAGGTCCCCACTCTATTTTAGGAACCCTAAACTGTTATTTTCTTAATACATTTATTTTCCTCGAAAATATGATTATTAGTGAAACACCAATTTAATGCTCTCCTAGCCCCTATAAATTCCTCAAATGGCTAGGAATAAGTCCCCTTAATTGAGTGTTTAATTCTTAATTAAACAGGTTAAAACCATAAAAGTAGGGATTCATGCCATAGAATTAACCCTAGGAAAAATTGCCAAAAATCCTGAAGGGTTGATCGATTGACCCTTAGCCCTCGATCGATCGATGGTTGATCGATCGATCCTATACCTTCAATCGATCGATCACGTCGGACAGCTTCTTCTCCGAGAAGCTATTTCAGCCATTAAAGCTTCTCCCAAGCTTTTATCACCTACCCCAACGTCCTCCAACCTCAAACAACGATATGTACACATATAAAAATGGGTTCTAAATGTCCTAGAACCCAAAACCAACAATTTATTCAATAATTTCCTAAAATTTCTTAAATTGGATAAAAGTTGGGGTTTACTCATTTATTTTCCGAAAACCCATTTCGATTCATAAAATCCCATCCCGAAAATCTTCTGATTTGTTCATACTAAATTACGATATGAGATTTATGCTCAAAAGTAAATAAATCAAGTAAACTCTTGTCTCGTTGATAAAATTCGACGACCTCGAGCCGAATACTTCGGAATTTGGCCGGAGTTTCCCTTTTTCCTCCTCTTTTCTCTCCTCCTCTCTCTCTTCTCTCTTTTCTTTCTCTTCTCTCCCCCTCTCCCTCCTTATATAGGGAGAAAAAGGGTTTATACCTTTTAAAACCCAAAAATGACTCGTTTACTCGATTACGAGTTCCTTTTAACTCTAAAATTTCTCGAAACTCAATTTCGATCATCGAACACTCTTTTCTGTCTATCTCGGCCATTTCGAGACTCACCGCGCAGTCAAAATTTCCATCTGAGGTACTTGACCGCAACCCCCTATTTTAACCCAATACATTTCAATGCGGGTTTTCCAATTAAAATCTTACCTTTTGTCGCTTTACTCAATCGCAACATATAATTAAAATACTCCAACTTATATCCACTTAATCCCAAAAGTAAATAAAACACCCATCGACAATCATCTAATCCTTGAAAATTCCAAAAATTAATATTCCGGGAAATTCCCCAAATTTCCACTTTACAACCAATTATGGAATTTAATTATCCCCAAAAGTGTGGGTTGTTACACACTTCCCCCCTTACAATGGAATTTTGTCCTAGAAATTCGGATATGACCTACACCACCAACTTAGGATTACAAATTCCACTACGTATCAGTACCCCCAAAATCAAATGGTGCTAACACAATGGTCCCTTATCATATTCCACCTATCTTAAGGTGTACTCAAACGTACTAGCTTCACCACAAGCTCATCCAAATTTCTACATGTTGACGATGCGTTACTCCTATTGCTTCTCTAACTGCTAATAAGAGAAACGAGTCTGTAACTACCGCTTTACATCTCGTAAAGCTGATACTCTTACTAACAAGCGTCCACTCATCCACAACAGGACAACTGATTTCCTTTTAAAAGGAAACTCTACTAAGACTTGACTACTTCCGATAGTCTCGTCACTTATCTTGGGCATGTTACCTCTTATTACCCCTTATACAATTGAAATATCGCATAACTCTCATGACATTCCATTCAACCCTCTTTAATCTTATTTATAACTTCCTTACGACATAATCTTCAACTTTATATGCTACGCCCCTTCTATTTCAGGCGGTAGGCAAAACCAATTTACCAAGGTGCCTATCAGCCCAACCATTGTAAACGTTCGACCCGTAACACTTTCTCTAAATAAGGGTCTCCTTTCCTCGGTGTAATACTCACACATGGGTCCTCCCAACTCGCGAAATACCTTTCCTCTTAAGATTAACCAACCAATCTTCTTGTGGTTAACTCAAACTATCTCCTTACATCGGCTCCACTAACCTTACTGACTTAAGATTCTAATATTCCTACGATTAATGTGTTTCCAACACATGTAAAACTAGTACTATCCTAAATATCCCTAGTGCCCAAGGCCTCTCTCAACTTCTGACATTTTCTTGGTTTCATACGTGGGATATCTCGCAAAGCGAAATGAACCCTCCCATTACACTACTCCCTCGCATCGTCGGTCACCGAGATATAGTGACCTAAGGCACACTAGCGAGACGTCCTAAATTCCTACCTCACTAAATTACCCACGTACATCTACCACTTCATCCTAAGATTTTGGCACAAGAAGTCTAATTCATCACGGTGCCTACTCCCTTCAAACATGTTATGAACCTCATACCCAAAATATACTATCTTCGAACTTTCCTTCTCCTCAAGGCCCAGCTACAAGACTTAAATCAACTTTCCTTTCACCTTGCCTCACCCACACACTTGCGATGAGAAAAACATTTTAGTTCTTCTCCATAGCACTTGTATCTATATGCATACCATCATCACACGGTTCTCAGTCTATAATGTTTCACCCACACTATATGACTTATTTACGAAATCAATATTCTCGTATCCTATAACATCTCTCCACTCCCGACATCGTTAAGGTTCATGCACGGAGCGTCTCGCAAAGAGAAATCCAAATAAGGAACCCCTCCAATACACTACTACTTAACTTTGTCGGTCGTGGAGGTCGGTCAACTTCAACTACACAACCGGGATAACCCCATCCCCTCCTTCAACCAAACGTGGTATGAACTCCCATCTTTATCCAAGAGCCATACCACTAAGCACTCGCACCATACTCAATCCTTGCACAAATAATAATGATCTTAAACTCACAGCTCAATAATTATCCCTGCATACCTTAAATCACATCTATAAGGTTGCCATGCACTCAAATCATGATAATGAAACATCTGCTCACTGAAGTTCCATATATACATATAATAAAGGCAAACTCAACCTGTATCCAGGTGAGATATCACGATAACAACTCGTTCCACCCTGGAATCGCGGGCACGATAGTCTTTCCATCATTAGCCTGCTATCGCTCTGACCAACGAAAAATATAATATACTCACGATATTACCATACTCGTATAACACATATAAAACGAGTAGTACAAGCCAGATATATATTCAAAATATCAACACCCGCCTTTATAGCGAATGAAGGAAAATAAAACTCCGCTACCGCAAAAAACACATAGGCCTACATTATATAATGTTATCGAGACCACCTCAAAACTCAAATTACACACACGAGCCTAGGTCTAACGAACACCGCGACTTTATCTAGCCACGTCGATTAAACCTCTTCCTTCTGAGGTTAAACTCATAACAATAACTTTGCCTTT
Source organism: Sambucus nigra (assembly GCA_949130495.1). Classification (NCBI taxonomy): domain Eukaryota; kingdom Viridiplantae; phylum Streptophyta; class Magnoliopsida; order Dipsacales; family Adoxaceae; genus Sambucus; species Sambucus nigra. Next base: position 243,173,900 of record OX422217.1, read on the forward strand.
ATCTACTCCAAATGGTTCTTGGACCTAGTACACTTGCCCTAACTGAACCAAAATTTTCTTAACTCTATGCCCCATCTAGGCACCCTAATCTTGTCCTTTACTCCTACCGAGAAAGGACTAACGGTGTGGCTCTGCACTCTATATCTTATTTTCATCACTGGCCTTCCTGACCATGATAAAGTTATCAGTATCATCTGACTTTATAGCCTTGCTCCTTACAATCATCTTACTAGTCCTCTTAACTTCTTCGTTAAAAGGAAACTCCATTACAAGCTTCAACCCTATTTTAATGAATTCCCCGGGTGGATGTCCACCAATGGGGTCCACGGATAAACACATACTCCATAAGTGTTAGAAACACCTCTCTAATGATCCTATCATTCCTCAAAAGGACTCATTATTCATTGTACCTACCTCACCTCGGTACAAGGTTCATTTCTCCATATCACTCTTTATCCACTGCCGGCCTCTGACCGATCCTTATGTGAATAATCCAAAACTGCATTTTTTTTTCCTAATCAACCAAAGGAACTCGCGGTTAAAACCATCCATAAAAATTCCTCTATAAGCAAAACATCCTGCTCACCCATATGTGGTGACCAATATCTTTACCACAACAACATTGCTCCTACGAGTGAAGAAAGAAAAAAAAATTCCTCAAATTTTCACATCTGGGTATTTCCATACCCTGCTCTAAGACAAATCTTTTTAGCCTTCTACTTCCACTGGGTAGTGCTACACTTACTTTGCACAACCTAACTTCAACGTATGGTCCTTATCAAAGACCCTTTTTGAACCCTTAGATTCTCTGGGAAAACTTCAACTTTAGTACACTTTTTACCACAGCGGTACATAGATACCCATAACTACTATACTTTAGTAGTCGTTACAAGAATCCTTGACAAAACACCACAAAGGTAGTGACCTCTGCCACGGTCCTAGTCCCTGACTTACTAGATGTTCCAGCTAAGCCCCGCCTCCTGCTACCTTCCTTGCCCCGCACACGAATCTCGAACGAGCACGCAAAAGATTGCTATAATCTTATAATATGACAGGAGAACGAAACCTCACAAGAGGAATTCAAAAATCCTAATCATAAGGCTCTATAACAAATCGAGAGCAACACTGAAAGCGTAGTACGTCAACACAGATTCCTAAGGACACTAGAACCTGATGCTCCGATACCATCTGTGACAACCCGCCTAATAAAATACCGGGCGATCACTCCAATGTTAAATTAAAATAGGAGTCTCATATGGATCATTATCAACATCACTGTTGAAAACCAATTTAATTGGCGTCAAAATTTTACTTAACTAATCTTTTTAAACAACTACACTATTAAAACATCCACACCGTTTATATAAATGAAACTGAAATAACCGAACACTCGGTTCAAATATGATACAACCAAATTGAATCCGCATAAAAGGAAGTAAAAGAATAACTAAATGCAATTGGGTCATCATCCTTAATGTTTATACAATACCTCCTATCTAGATTACAAGGATAGAAGCGTTTATCGAAAACCTGCATGCATCCACAGCTGCCGCAGCACACGTCTGACTCGAAGGAAGTGTCATCCAGGCATCCCTGTGTCTGTACATCTATATATATATATATAATATATAGTAAGAGAGGAAAAATATAAACACGGGTCAGAGCCCGAGTTGTGAAAATATTTATCAAGTTCATAAATGCTTTATTTTAAAAAAAATATATGTTCTATCTCATATTTAAATTGGTATTGCACTCCCATGAGATACCCTTCACCTCTCTTCTAATGGTTCACGCCTAACGCACTCGTCTAGAACATCCTAGTTAAGCTACCCCGCCTAACTAATCTAGTTCATCCGTCTGCTAGAAACCTCGATAACCAAAGTACTAAGGGCTAAACTTCTCTCCATTCTCAACACTGCACTATGTTCGTGCGTGGGGTGTCTCGTGAAGCGAAATCCAAACAAGGAACCCCCCGATACACTACTACTTGGCAGTGTCAATGGTCGAGATCCATTAGGCCCTTCGTACAAAACAACTATATAAACATACATATATAATGATATACATATTATACTCATTCTCATATACATCTTACAATATACATCAGGATAATATCTCCCGGACTGAGGTTTACTTTATACTCATTTTAGTAATGCACATCCGGATATATCTCCCTGACTGAGGTTTATCCTTTTTTTTCATTTTATCTCTTTTCTCAAATAGAGATATATATTGCCTTGTTCTCATGCACAAGTACTATACTATACACACATGTATAATAACCATCCCAACGATCTATAACTCGAGGATGCGGTCTCATAGTGCCGATCCAAAAATTAGGAGTTACTCACTATCCCACGGTACCAAGCCAGACTCTCTCAATAGACATGGTAAACAAATACACAATGGTGGAGGCGGTCATGTTCCCCCTACAAGTGGAAATACACACATCTCACTCGAACGCGGGATGATAATGACCTGGGGACTATACTCTCCCTGCTCCTCGAGCCAGGGAATTCACCCACATCGGCAACTTCCCTGGATCGCACTAGAGAAATATATAATCTGGCTGTTCCAACCCTATACAAAAGGAAAGCCCGTGGAACTAGCCTCTAAGATACACATACATCAATCACACATAGATATATATGTACTCATATCGTATGTAATATATACTATAATCACAACGTATATATATACACATATATACATATACACTCATCACTCCTCAAGTGTATACCTGGCTATAATTGCCAATCTCATAAAGGTATTTAAGTATTCTCCTACTTAAATATATCTCGCGCCTTAATCGCTATTAGGGATTTATATATTCTCCAAATATCCATATACATAACTGTATAATAAGTATACCCTCAAGTTATCTTTAACCTGTAACCCAAATTTCATCCTAATCACCCCGTAGGAGTTACTCACTAATTCCATACACTCTTACTTTTTCCCATTCACACAATTATTTAGCTATAATCGCTCGCTAAAATACCCTCTCAGGTGTCACTCACTCTAAACATCCATAATTAAATAAGTCTTGGATTTTACCCAATTCATCCAAGGTATACACTTTCCTTGAATAACAATTTATAGGTCCCCACTCTATTTTAGGAACCCTAAACCGTTATTTTCTTAATCCATTTATTTTCCTCGAAAATATGATTATTAGTGCCACACCAATTTATCACTCTCCTAGCCCCTATAAATTCCTCAAATGGCTAGGAATAAGTCCCCTTAATTGAGTGTTTAATTCTTAATTAAACAGGTTAAAACCATAAAAGTAGGGATTCATCCCATAGAATTAACCCTAGGCAAAATTACCAAAAATCCTTAAGGGTCGATCGATCGACCCTTGGCCCTCGATCGATCGATGGTCGATCGATCGATCCTATACCTTCGATCGATCGATCACGTCGGACAGCTTCTTCCCCGAGAAGCTGTTTCAGCCATTAAAGCTTCTCCCAAGCTTTTATCACCTACCCCAACGTCCTCCAACCTTAAACAACGATATGTACACATATAAAAATGGGTTCTAAACGTCCTAGAACCCAAAACCAACAATTTATTTTAATAATTTCCTAAATTTCTTAAATTGGATAAAAGTCGGGGTTTACTCGTTTATTTTTTGAAAACCCATTTCGATTCATAAAATCCCATCCCGAAAATCTTCTGATTTGTTTATACCAAATTAAGATATGAGATTTATGCTCAAAAGTAAATAAAGCAAGTAAACACTTGCCTCATGGATAAAATCCGACGACCTCGAGCCGAATCCCGCGGAGTTTCCCCTTTTCTTACTCTTTTCTCTCCTCCTCTCTCTCTTCTCTCATTTCTTTCTCTTCTCTCCCCCTCTCCCTCTTTATATAGGGAGAAAAAGGGTTTATACCTTTAAAAACCTAAAAATGACTCGTTTACTCGATTACGAGTTCCTTTTAACTCTAAAATTTCTCGAAACTCAATTTCGACCATCGGACACTCTTTTCTGACTATCTCGGCCATTTCGAGACTCACTGCGCAGTCGGAATTTCCATCTGAGGTACTTGAACTCAACCCCCTATTTTAACCCAATACATTTCAATGCGGGTTTTTCAATTAAAATCTTACCTTTTGTCGCTTTACTCAATTGCGACATATAATTAAAATACTCCAACTTATATCCACTTAATCCCAAAAGTAAATAAAACACCCATCGACAATCATCTAATCCTTGAAAATTCCAAAAATTAATATTCCGGGAAATTCCCCAAATTTCCAATTTACAACCAATTATGGAATTTTATTATCCCCAAAAGTACGGGTTGTTACATAAGAGTTGGAGAGATAGTTGGCCGGGGTAAATACTGAAATAGATGCGACAATCATTAAAGAGGCAGGCTAACAACAAAGAATTGGCTAGATGGTTGGAGAGATGTGGGTCTCCACCAATGATGCTTCTTAATTTAATCCAAGTGAGGCTCAAATAAGAACCCCAAACCTTGCTCGTGAGAACTTTTGGATCAATTTTTGGTCTATTGTATTTAAAAAATTTCATAAAATTTAACTTTGCCAATATCTTAATGAAATTGGGTATTATACTTTGTTTTCCTTACTTCCCCAATAATTGAATAATAAGGATTTAAGAATCTGGCATTTTTCTTTCTTATAGGAACATAACCATTAATATTTCATAAATGGTATTATCCTCATTTAAATGCTCTATGAATTTGGAATGGCCCTTCCCATTTTGGGGGCCATTTTTCATAAGAAGGATCCTTTAAACCTAAAGGCATGATAGTTTTCGAAACCAAATCCCCCTTTTTAAAGGTTATTTTCTTAATTTTTTATTATAGGTATTGTTTATTTCTTCTTTTGGATCAAGATGTTGTTCAAAGCTCTAATCATTTCCTCATCTATGTTTTTCAATCCCATATACATTTTTTCATCATAGTCATAGGGGAATTATCCGAACAACTCAAATGATTCAGATTGGATGACTCTTGTCTTGCATAATGGGATAAAGGTTCACAGATCAAGACACCAATAAATAAGAGTCCAACCAGCTAGGATCTCGAAAAAGGATCAGTACGATTAAAATGCAACTTCATCAAAAAGTTCCAGAGACCTACACGACACCACTTCTTCTCTTATAAATGTAACACTTACCCCCGATAAAAGGGGCATGTAATTCTTATTATTATAATCAGAATAATTAGAAAGGAGAAACATCACTTGGACGTAAGCCATTTTTTAGCCACATAAATACTTGTGTTGCATGATTGGCTTTAATTTGTTTTGTTTTAATTGGTTGGGATCATTTATTATGGGATAATTACACCTAAAATAGGTGCTATCTGTTGGAAATGAGTTTTTTTTTCAAAATCAATTATAACCAACAAATAACCATGTCTCACCCACATAATTCACCGATGTCGTTCAATAGCAACCACCTGAATAGACTTTCAGTGCCCAGGGCAAGATAAGAGATCCACCCGAACAGGAGTCGCGACGGCCCTCCTGGATGTTATCGCTCATAAAATCAACACTCCGACAAAAATAATGAGCAACCTAGACCCACCCAGATCTCATGGATGGTCGATGCATATGAACAGTAGCTCCGCCAGCAGGAGGAAGCCACATGCCTCTAAGAGGAGGAAAATGTACATATGCAGCGATGATTGGAAGGAATGGAATGATATCTCTAATGAGATAAGTTCAAGAGTTGTGGCCGAACCCCTAGTCCTCAGACGAGTAAAACTCACAACCGAGGAAGGAGTTCACATCATGATTAGGAGCATTCTGAGCACGAGAGCATCCCGAAGAGACAAAATCGAAAGGTAGGACATTATAGACACGATATCCGCAATCTCACCTAGAAAGAGATGGATCAACACCCCACTAATCGTGGGGATAAACCCACTAAGGAATTGGACTGGAGGGCCCTCATCACCTAAATGCAGTCCCCTTTTTCAAGGGCAATTGAAGTGCCAAAATCTCCTAATAATCTTACAACTCCTAAGTCAAAAATATATGATGAAAATACTTATTACATTGACCACGTGCATCAGTATAGTTGGGCCATGACCTTGTGGAATCATGACAATGCTCTTATATACCATATATTGACCACATGCATCAGAATCCTTCACTTCTCGATTCATCAGAAGTAAAACCCATCTAAAGAGAATGGATTCTCTCCTCACTATGCGAATAAAGCCCCAAAAAACCATTCCAAAATACGTTATGCGGTACTGGGAAACTTACAATGAGATTAAAGATTATTCTGAACAAGTTTTTATGGCCTCGTTCAAAATAGGGTTGCCCAGCAGCTCTATGTTACATCAGTCACTCAGTAAGAAAGAGTTGGACACTATCAACAACTTCATATCTCACATATAAAAATACATAAAGGTGGACAATGTGGTCACTGACACCTAAACTGAAACCGGACACTTAAGATGACCAAGAATGGTGATAGCCCCACGAGAGGGGAAAGAGTAAGGATGGAGGATCGAATAATGGAGACAAGGAAGATCTTGCCGAGGCTTTTCAGGAGATCAATACCGTGTTCATTGAGATGATTTATAAGATCTTGAGTAAAATCAAGGATCCCCAATTCCTCAAGTGGTGAAAGAAGATGGGGGAGACCTAATAAGGATAAATAATCAACTTAGGTGAGCATACAATAAAGAACATGAATACAAAATGGAGGATTGCAAGGCTTTCAAGTATCATCTTGAAGAATTTGCTTAAGTAGGCCACTTGAGAGATTATATGGATGAAAAGGGGGCCAAAGCCATCGATGACGTCGACCAGAATCTAGATGATTTCCTAGAAAATGAGTCAAGTCATGGATTTTCTTTCATTCATAGTTCCTCAAGTCCGAAGTAGATCTAAGGTAATGTTGTTATAGTGTATCTAAAAAAAGTCACCGCGGTAATGGAAGCCTTTCAGATCAACCCTTCCCAAAGTCCAATAGGCAAACGTCGACGTCCGGACGACATCAATTGCAATAAGCACATAGTCTTCATAGAGGATAACCTGATTGGAGTAAGGACTCCGCATTATGATGCACTAATAATCACGCTCCGAATTGTAAATTGGGATGTAGATAAGTTACTAGTAGATCAAGGAAGAAAATCGGAGGTTATGTACCTAAAAATATTCAACCAACTTAATCTAAAGATGGAAGATTTCTGAGAGGTGGCCATTACTTTGGTCGGCTTAATAGGAAAATGACTATATCACTGGGAAAAGTGTTTTTTCCTGTCTGAACTGGGAATATTTGAAAGTTAATTGAATTCCTAGTTGTGAACATTGACTCATCCTACATCGCTATTCTTGGAAGAGGATGGATACACCCTATGAAATATGTCCCTTACATTTATTACCGTAAATTCAAATGCATCATCAATCATGGGATAATGGAGATTTGGGGGAATTAGGTTGCTGCTCGACAATGTTGTATAGCCACCATTAGACACAAGAAAGAGAAGAAAAATAACAAGAGGTCACCATCAAGACGACCAAGGATGGAGCCACACCATCCAAATATCAGCTAAATTATGGCAGACCTAGGGCAAAATAAATAAGTGTGGACCTCACAGATAGGGTCATGGAACCATTATAGGGGGTAGTGTTTGATGATTTACACCCAAAGAAGAAATTCCTAATCGACAGCTCATTGACCGACCAAGAAGGAGAAGAACTAATTTTTCTGCTAAAGTAAAACTATGATGTGTTTTAATGGTAGCCTTATGATATTCTTGGTATTAATACCGAAGGCATGTTCCATATACTTTACGTAGACCTAATGTACTAACCAATCATGCAAAAGGCTCGCCGAACAATCCCAAAAAAGGCAAGGGCCATGAAAGAGGGAGTGGGAAAAATTCTGGAGACAAGGACTATTAAAGAAGTGAAATTACCCAAATGGATATCAAATCAAATATTAGTGAAGAAAAGAAAAGAAAAGTGAAAACTATATATAGACTACACGACCTTAATAAATTTTATCCCAAAGATAGTTTTTCATATTTGAAGATCGACTAATTGGTCGATGCAATAGCTATCCATGAACGAATGAGTTTTTTAAATTCGTACTCGGGGTACCATCAAGACCCTTTGTTTGACCCCAATTAATACAAGACTTATTTCATTATCATTCTTGACTGTATGATTATAAAGTCATTTCATTTGGTCTCAACAATGCCGGAGCAACCTATCAGTAGCTGGTCACCAAAATATCCGAAGAACAACTAGGTAACACCATGGAATTCTACATAAACGATATTATGATCAAAATAAAGTATAAAGTCTATCATTTGCAGGACTTGGAAATTATATTTGAGCTCTTGGATATAAACCAAAAAATCTATTATTGGCATTGGATATTTATCCTTGGGAGTAGCTGCATTTAGATTCTTAAAATCAATGCAGACCCTCAATTTGCCATTCTTTTTAACTATTGCCACTATATTAGAGATACCCTTAATATATATGGAAATTAAAATGAATCTATCTTTAGCATCCTTTATGTTTCCTCTTTTATTTTGACTGTAACCTTTGACATCATTTTCCTTGGCAACTGCTTAAAAGGTTTATAGCCCTCTCTGATTGGCAGTTTGTGCTCTGCTAATTCTCTATCTAGGACAAGTAATTTATCACATTCCTAAGTAAGCAGTTATTATACTAGTGTATAAGGTCTATAACCAATTCTTAGTCTTTTTTTTCTATTCAACAACATGGATTTTATTCATAGCAAATCTGAATAGAGATTTCCTCTTTAAGATGGTTCACATCCATACCTATTGTTTGTCTCATTTGTTGATATTTATACTGATATAAGTGAATATTTTACTTTTTTCTATCCCTAAATTAATTTATATCTAGGGATCTGCTTGATTCACAATCAATTCTGCATACTCAATTGGTGAACTTGTTAATTCACCAATGTCTTGAGCAATTTTATTTTTTACATCTTCTTCGAAGACATAGTCAACCAAATTTATGGACTTTTCTTCACCAAAATTGGTGCTCGGCACCAACTTTATAAATTTATACAAAACCTTAGCTAAGATTTCAGTGTCCTACCGATTGTCAATGGTGTATCAACCATTAAACAACGGTTTTACTTTCTTCAGTTGGGTCCATCAGGCCACAAAGTAGATCATTCTAGTTTTTTTCATTGATTAAACCTTATGATTCCTCTGGAACCAAAGACTCTGCCTTTAGTGTGTGACACCATGCCTAATTAAATATCAGTTGATCAGGCATTTATTAAAATAAAATAGGTTTCTCATATTGTTCATTCTTAACATCACTGTCAAAAACTTTTAATTACTAACCACCTAAGTGAAATTAGACCATTGCCAAATTTTATCTTTCTTTAAAACAGATAAATGAACAAAGAGGAAAACTAAATTAAACATTCACATTATACTAGAGTCCAACCATCACAACATAAATGAATAAAGTTTTTTAGAATAAACCATCGGCTAAAATCCAAAACCAAGTACTCCATAATAACAAAAGAACCGAATGACTGAAAAACTATCAACGGACAACATATTCATACATGGAATATAAATTGAGATCCTACACTAGATCTGAAAGGAATAATCATCTATTCAAATCCTATTAGCATCCACAGTGTTACAGCTCTGAGTCCCAGGAATGGAGTCTTCAAGCCTAGCATCCCTGTGGATGGACACCTAAAATATTTTGAAAATATTTTGATAAGAAGAGTTAGTATTCAAAACGTTTTCAAAATATATAGCAAGCGTTTATTACAATAAAATTCAGTTATTGATTACACATGTTAGGTTCGCGTACACTCTCTTGAGTTTCACCTCTCGTCTATAGTTTACACCTAACGTTTGATACTTTGCCCACCTAGCTATACTACCCATGCTAAGTAGACTAAAGTATTCAACTGAACTTACCTACACGTCTAAGTTGTCGTACCGCCCATACAGAACATCACTCATGTGATAATTGTTTTTCATGTACATTTCATATATGTTATATTTCAATCTTTATAATTAATTCTCACTACTTAATGTATTAACTCAGATATTCACTATCTAACGTTAATTCGTTAATTAAGTCTCTCTACTTAATTTACTTTTCAGATGTATATATCTATATATAACATCTGCCAGTATTACTATCACCCATGAGTAGAATAATTATAAGGTATATATTTCACACACAATATATAATATAAGTGCATACTTTACTGTCACATCCATGTATCACACATTAGGGATTTATTGGCTCGAAATCCTACCTCAATCACCAATATTGATTTATATATCGTGACTCAGAAGCATACATCGATCACTAGTATTTATTGATTATATTAGCTTGGAATGACACCTCGATCACCACTATTAATCATATCTAGGTTGGCTCAGAATCATGCCTCGATCACCAATACTAGTTATATTTAGTTTGGCTCCGAATCATATCTCGATCACTAATGCTAGTCATTTATATTGGCTCAGAATCCTACCTCGATCACCAATATTTATTTATTATACTTTAGGTATTCACACAACATATGTATTACTATCCGTCGATATTTATTCACACAACCCAATGATTCATAATTTCGTACGTAGTATATATCTCTCTCCTACTTACCGTACTTATTATTTTATGATTTATCTCGCTATCGTATTTATTTGAGTATGCAAACAACTCTAATGGTCCTAATTACCCTTTTATTAATTTCAGTAGTTAAGTCTAACTTACCCCTACTGGTCTATTCAGTTAAGCTCACTCACGCTTTCCCGTAATTATGTTCTGATTCTCTCGAATTAAATTACGTTACGATTTAATCCCAAATAATTCTAGCCATAATCCTCCTGACTAAAGATTTCGATCTCGGACACCCTTCCGTAGAAAAATCGTAACTAATTAAAAAAATTAGAAAAATACTAGGTCAACGGCACAATCGTAATGAAAAGATCTAGAAATTTCATTATTTGACAAAGAGCCGAATCGATTCGACTTGGGCCAAATCGATTCGAAATGGTATTGTTCATCATCTGCCTTACGTTTTTGCAATTTTTCCACCATTAACACACCTCTAAACCTCATGAAACTTCATCAAACTTTAAACTAATCATTCCTAACCATTACTACATGTATTAGGATCAATTCTAACGTGATTTTTACACCACGTCATCACAATAACTCATCAAGAATGAATTAAATCATAACATTACCAAAACCTTAGATTTCCATGTTCTTCCTCAAGTTTTGATATAAAACCCAAATTAAATTCGTATTGATCATTACACACCTCCTGATTATCTATCCTTTACATATATGAATTATTCTAAATGCAATCCCTACCCATAACATGCATTAAAATGATCCTTTTCTTCAAAGAATATGTATTAAATCATCACATAATGAAACCCTCTTAATCTTGGGTATTATAACCTCAAAAAAATTACAATAAACACTTGCCTCAAGGTTTCTAGGGTCTGATTTTGTGGATTATAAGTAAGGTTAATTGTGTTTCTCCTCCAATCTTCCTTCCCAAGTGTTTGTGGTGCAAGAATTCTCTTAATCTCCCAAGAACCATTCCTTAATATCCAAGTTTGGTCTCTAATGGCTTCTTTGTGTTTACTAACCTTTAACCCTAGACCCCAATCCATATAAGCTAATTTAGAGTTGTAAAATTCGTGGGTTTCTAAACCCCATAAAGTAAAAGGACCAAAATGTCTCGTACAGTCCCAGTTTAGCCCATGATTGACCCGTGACTCAATCGACATCCCCGGGAATACTATTTTGACTAATTTGACCCTTCCGAACTCATCTGTGACCCTGAAATCATCAACCGAGTCACTCTAAATAAATATATCATCTTAACCCCAAATTAGTCTACTCGCGACTCCTGATTGAGCTGAATTCCAATTATGCCCATATCAATTGCTATGATGTAATTTCTAATCATTAATCATTTACTATTCACTAAGAAAATATAACTCATGATATTAATCATTATTCACTCTCGATTAATATTTATTAATCACATTATTTTTAAATTTAATTAAATTACTTCTCTCGCGTAATTTAAAATAAAACCATTTAATTACTCAATTAATTAAATCTCAAATATGCAGAAATACGGGGTATGTACCTGCGGTAAACAACTCTGGATACTGCTCTCGTATGTCATCCTCCCGATCACAAGTTGACTTATCAATGTTGTGGTGCCCCCACTAAACTCTGACTAGAGGTACCACCTTAGACCGTAGCTTTCGCTTAATGTGATCTAAAATAGCCATGGGTCTTTTATCGTACGAGACGTCTAGCTGCAAATCAATCTCCTCAAGTGGAACATGCCAGAATTCTCTCTCACTCATCCTGTATTTCTTCAGCGATGTCATGTGGAATACATCGTGTTTCCATTGAAGATTCTCCGATAATCTTAAATGATATGCTACCGATCCCACTCTCTTAATGATAGGGAAAGGTCCCGCATATCTCGATGCTAACTTTCCCTTCTTGCCAAACCTCATAACTCCCTTCATGGGGGACACCCATACCAACACCTAGTCGCCAACCTCTAAATCAATGTGTCTCCAAACAACGTCAGTTAAACCCTTCTTCCTATCTTGAGCTATCTGAATGCATCCCCGAATAAGCTCAATCTTGGCAGTCGTCTCCTGTATCATCTCTAGCCCCAACAACTTGTTGTCCCCCACTTATAACCAGCACATGGAAAAATGATAAGGCCTCCCATAAAGTTCTTCAAATGGTGCCATGTCGATGGTAAATTGGTAAGAGTTGTTATACGCAAACTCTACCAATGGAAGGAATATCTCCCAACCTCCTCCAAAATCTAGAATACACATCCTCAATATGTCGTCCAGCACGTGATTGATCCTCTCAGTCTGTCCGTTTGTCTGTGGATGGTAAGCGGTACTCGATCGCAAGTCAGTTCCTATGGCCTCCTGAAAACTCTTCTAAAAGTGAGAAGTAAAGATATTGTCTCTATCAAACACATTGTTAATCGACACCCTATGCATCTTCACTGTCTCAGTAATGAACAGTTGTGCATACTTTCTTGTCTCGTAACCGGTGCAAACTGGCAAGAAATGGTCCACCTTGGTCAGCTGATCCACTATCACCCAAATGGAATTGTGAGTCCTTTGCGATGTCGGTAACCCAGTAATAAAGTCCATCGAAATGCCCTCCTATTTCCACGCGGGAAGCTCCAATGGATGTAGCATACCTAAAGGCCTTTGAAGGTAAACTTTCACAAGCTGACATGTAACACACTTTGAGATAAACACTGCTATGTCTATTTTCATTTTTGTCCACCAATACTATCTCCTCGTGTCTTGGTACATCTTATCCCCACTGGGATGCATCGCGAACCTCGAACCATGAGGCTCCATCACGATCGTATGCCTCATATCCTCATACTCAATGTTTCACATCATGGGGAAAGTCTCACTCCCCCTTTCTAGAATATACCACAATATATTACCCTTGTGTTTGTTCCATGAATTCCTTAGGATTCATCTCACTACGGTTGTGATAGTTCTCCTTGATATACACATAGTCAGACTGTCTCCTTTGTCAAAGGGATTTTAGTCCATCATTTATTTCCACTTATGTCTCTATCTTTCCCCACGAGCATACCTTAACACGTTAATTTCCAAAATCCCCTATCCTGGATGATTATAAGAAATAAATTAACCACGGTGCCCATACACCTTATAACCTGTGCATTTTTACAAAAATGTCACACATATTATATTTAGCTTAAGTTCGGGCCCCGTATTCTAGTTGTGGGTATAACATATGGGTATCATTGATCACTCCACAACTTAATATTTAATTCCTCGAGATTGCGCCACCCATCAGCTTATGGTGCAAAAGTTTTCTCAGTGCCTCATACACAACACTACCTCGCTCCACTGTCCCTATATTTAGTAGCTCTCACCTTAAAGTATTTCCTCTACACGTTAAATAATTAATATTCAAAATCGATGTACTAACATCCAATAACGTCTCACCCTTCCAAACATTCATTAAGGTTCTTGCGTGTATCATCCCGCAACGAAGTTCAAAAGGATTATCCTAATTCCCCAGCATTATCAGCGAAGTCCGTGTGTCCAAATCACATAACTAGGAAATCATACACCCTGTCTCTCGATGCATTAATGAATTCGTGTATGCCCATGTCTACTCAAGGCGTCACACGATAAGGCACTCTCATTATCACTAAGTTCTCAGTGCATAAACAACAATGAGCTAAATCTCTCCACCCAACGATAAACTCAATATACCCTGAATCACATCAGTAAAATTCCCCCCGCATTGGGACCAAACGTAGGGAGACAACTATACCCTCTAAAGTCTACAATACATTATAATATATATGCAGGCTCGACCCTCTTTCAGGTGATGCCTCGCAAAACAAAATATTTCATCCTAGCATAGCGAGTATGATAGTCTTACCATGCACTCTACTATTGCTCCAACCCCCGATATCCATTCACTACACAAGGTAATCATATGATCTCCTCTCATAACCCCCATTAGTATAAAAAACTACCCCTTAATGTAAGATATCCTCTTAGTATCCACACCTTCTCCCTGCAGATGGAACCAAAGAAAACCCCTCTACTCAACGGTAATTAAATACACATTATATTAATATCAACGACATCTCTACTAAATCCTTTACACTTGAGAATCTAATATTAACCGACTATTGTGACTCGCTTGAGTCACATAAAACAAATCCCAATCACCCCAGGATAAAACTCATACTTTCATTGGCTAATAGCATCCTCGTCCTAACTGAATAAAAACTTCTTATAATTGTTGCCCTTACTGGGCATCCTATTCCCTTCCCTAAATTTGCTATGGATGTTATCCATGAATGTGTTCCTAGTCTTTACACATAAGATGTATCTTTGTGACATTCCCCATTCCTTGACCCTACTGTCCATGTCAGGGTTGTCCTTCTCGTAAACTTGGAAATCTTGTCCCTAATTGTTACCCTAGCTGTCCCTTTGTCTCCGCTGGCCTTATGGAACTCGTTCCTGGCCTTGACAGCCCTAACTGAATCCACCATCCTTGGTAGAAATTCTATAAATCTCAATAATAAAAATGGGTCCTCTCTTGGGTATCTCCCCTGTGGAAACTCACTCGCACTGTTAAATTGATTATTGCCCTTTGTCTAGATTCTCCAATTCTCATGGCTCCATTCTCTCAGAAGCGTTGATATAAAATTGTTAGCGTACGACATTCACAATAACCATAATATTCATTCTAGCCTAATTTCCCATCGATGCTCGTGTATTCTAATCACGAGTCCATTATCAACTTACGAACCTTTTTTTATTCTTAGTATCCCCTTCATTACGTATAAAGTTCGCTAATCAAACCAACTTCTCCCTCACAATATGTCTCTATTTGTCTCATTCGTGATAGGTTCTAAGTCTCTACTCACATCTCTGTCTAAATAGCTGATGGAAGGTTTTTCAATCAAACAACACCTAAAATTTTGTTGCATTTCATATATACATCTTTATATGTGATGACTTGATCTCATCACTCTATGTTACTCCTATGAGCAAAGAAAAACTTCGCCCAAAATTTAATCCTGGGTGTCGTTTCACTCCACCCTATATAATTGCCTTTGGATTATCTCCTTCCATTGGCTCATTTCACTTTATCTCTTCCTCGAATCCTAATAGGTGGCTCTTCAAAAGAGTTACTTCGACTTCCCCCTTACTGACTATGCTAGGTAAAATCTGCAATTGTAATACTGATATATACGACGGTGCTTAGGGAAACTACTATTCCTGAGCGACTATTCTATTGTCATTCATCTGAATACTAATCATGGTGACTTCTATCACGCTCACCATTTCCATAATACTCTATGTATTCTGTTAAGCCACTCCTCCTGAATCCTCCTAACAGCCCTCGTTGGTCCTCCTGTAATGGTCGGTGTAAAAAGTCCAACCGAACTCATGTATGAATTTCATCAACTATACTTACTAGAAGGAGAACATAGATTGCATACGCAGTGGAATACAATAATCCTATAATAAGGCTCCATATCAACAGAACGAAACGTTGAAATGTCATAAGCCGTACAGATCATATGGACATTAGAACCTGATGCCCTGATACCATTTGTGACACCATGTCTAATTAAAGATCGATTGATCAGGCCTTTATTAAATTAAAACATGTTTATCATATGGTTCATTCTTAGCATCACTATCGAAAACTTTTTAATTACTAACCACCTAAGTGAAATTAGACCCGTGCCAAATTTTATCTTTCTTTAAAACAGATAAATGAACAAAGCGGAAAACTAAATTAAACATTCATAATATACTAGAGTCCAACAATCATAATATAAATGAATAAAGTTTTGCCGAAATAAGCCATTAGCTAAAATTCAATACCAAATACTCCATAATAACAAAAGAACTTAATGACTGAAAAACTGTCAACAGATAACATGTCCATACACGAAATATAAAATGAGATCCTACACTAGATTTGAAAGTAAGAATCATCTATTCAAATCCTGTCAGTATCCATAGTGCTACAGCTCCGTGTCCCTGAAATGGAGTCTTTAAGCCTGGCGTCCCTGTGATTGGACACCTAAAAGGTTTTGAAAATATTTTGATAGTAAGACTTAGTGCTCAAAATGTTTTGAAAATATTTAGCAAGCATTTATTACAATAAAATTCGATTCTTGATTACACATGTTAGGTTCGCGTACACTCTCTTGATTTTCCTCACCTCTCGTCTATAGTGAACGCAAAACGTTCTATACTTTGCCCACCTAGCTATACTACCCAATCTAACTAGACTAAAGTCTTCAACTGAACTTACCTAGACGTCTAAGTTCATGTACTGTCCATACAATACATTAATTTATTAACATTTCTCATGTGTTAATTATTTCTCATGTAAATTTCACATATGTTATATTTCAATCTTTATAATTAAGTCTCCTACTTACTTTATTAACTCAGATATTCACTATCTAACTTTAATCCGTTAATTAAGTCTCTCTACTTAATTTACTTTTCAAATATATATATCTATATATAACATCTACCAGTACTACTATCACCCATAAGTAGAATAATCATAAGGTATATATTTCATACACAATATATACTATAAGTGCATACTTTACTATCACATCCCCATATCACACATTAGGGATCTATTGGCTCAAAATCCTACCTCGATCACCAATATTGATCTATATATCGTGGCTCGAAATCATACATCGATCACTAGTATTTATTGATTATATTAGCTTGGAATGACACCTTGATCACCAATATTAATCATATCTAGGTTGGCTCAGAATCATACCTCGATCACCAATACTAGTTATATCTAGTTTAGCTCGGAATCATACCTCGATCACCAATGCTAGTCATCTATATTGGCTCGGAATCCTACCTAGATCACCAATATATATTTATTATAATTTTGGTATTCACACAACCTATGTATTAATATCCGTCGATATGTATTCACACAACCCAATGATTCATAATTTCGTACGTAGTTATACATCTCTCTCCTACTTATCGTACTTATTATTTTACGATTTATCTCGCTATCGTATTTATTTGAGTATGCACACAACTCTAGTGGTCCTAATTACCCTTTTATTAATTTCAGTATCTAAGTCTAACTTACCCCTACTGGTTTATTTAGTTAAGCTCACTCATGCTTTCCCGTAATTATGTTCCGATTCTCTCGAATTAAATTACGTCATGATTTAATCCCAAACAATTCTAGCATTAACCCTCCTGACTAAAGTTTTCGATCTCGGACACCCTTTCATAGAAAAATCATAACTAATTAAAAAAATCAGAAAATATGAGGTCAGCACCCACGCGATATCATAACGAAAGGATCTAAAAATTTCATTTTGACAAAGAGCCTAATCGATTCGCCTTGGGCCAAATCGATTGGAAATGGTACTGTTCATCATCTTCCTTACGTTTTTCAATTTTTCCACCATTAACACACCTCTAAACCTCATGAAACTTCATCAAAATTTAAACTAATCATTCCTAACCATTACTACTTGTATTAGGATCAATTCTAACATGATGTTTACACTAAATCATCACAATAACTCATCAAAAATGAATTAAATCATAACATTATCAAAACCCTAGATTCCCATGTTCTTCCTCAAGTTTTGACATAAAACCCAGATTAAATTCGTATTGATCATTACACACCTACTGATTTTCAATCCTCTATAAATATGAATTATTCTATATGCAATCCCTACCCATAACATGCATTAAAATTATCCTTTTCTTCCAAAAATATGTATTAAATCATCAAATAAGGAAACCCTCTTAATCATGGGTATTATAACCTCAAAATAATTTCAATAAACACTTGCCTCAAGGTTTGTAGGGTCTGATGGTTGATTGTGTTTCTCCTCCAATCTTCCTTCCCAAGTGTTTGTGGTGCAAGAATTCTCTTAATCTCCCAAGAACCCTTCCTTAAGCTCCAAGGTTGCTCTCTAGTGTCTTATTTGTGTTTTCTAACATTTAACACTAGCCCCCAATCCTTATAAACTGATTTAGAGTTGTAAAATTCGTGGGTCTCTAAACCCCATAAAGTAAAATGACCAAAATGTCCTCATACGGTCCCAGTTTAGCCCAAGATTGACTCGTGACTCAATCGACATCCCCTGGTATATTATTTTAACTAATTCGATCCTTTCAGACTCATCTGTGACCCCAAAATTATCATCCGAGTCACTCTAAATAAATATCTCATCTTAACCCCAAATTAGTCTACACGTGACTCTTGGTTGAGCTAAATTCTAGTTACGCCCATATCACTCGCTATAACGTAATTTCTAATCATTAATCATTTACTATTCACTAAGTAAATATAACTCATGATATTTATCATTACTTCACTCTCAATTGATATTTCATAATCACATTATTTTTTAATTTAATTAAATTACTTCTCTTGAGTAATTTAAAATAAAACCATTTAATTACTCAATTAATTAAATCTCAAATATGCAAAAATTCAGGGTATTACATAGTGGCCCACGTTCTCCACATGGAGCTTTGCTTCAACACAATTAGAACTAGCATGAAAATTTAGTGGATCAACTTTTACTTCTTTTTCAAGTCCATCCTCCTTCATCAATAGTAATTTTTGATGCATAAAAAAGGAATACATTTGTTAAAATGGATCCAATCTCTACCTATGCATTAAATCTAGGTATGCCTTAAATTATCAAGAAAGTAATTTTAGACTTTCTACTGCTTACTTCAATATTAATTGGTAGTACACCGTTGGTAGACTTCTTATCTCCAACAAAACTAAATACAATAGTTTGAGTCTGGACCAATTTGGCATTTTGTTTATTAATCTTAGATAACATAGAAAATGGCATCATGTTGACAGCTACACTATTATCTACACATATTTTATTGTTAAGGACTCTATTTATCCATGCCTTTATAAATAGAGGCTTTATATGATTAATTATATATTTAGTAGAATCTTCGAGGAACCCATATACAATGTCAAGTTAAGAGACAAATAAAACAAAACTATCTACCTTTGACTCTTTTTTTCCATCCACTTCTATGGCATGTGCCTATTGACCTTTATCATCAAACCTCTTAGGGAGGATCACATCCATATTGATTGTCACTTGGTGAGGAAAGAGCCGAACTAGATGAATTTCTAATGTTCAGCCTCTTGAACAGGTGTTGTGGCATCAACTTCCATTATTTTTTCCTTTTTCTCTTCATTTGAAGAGCTTCCCTTTGATGAACCTGCTTCATCCATGCTCATAGTCTTCTCTAATTCCTTTTGACTTTCTGCTTGCAACTCAAAATAGGTTTGACTTCTTTTTGGTTCCATGTGGAACCTTAGGTTTGGCTTTGAAGATAAATAAACAAAACCTTTTAATCCACTAGTTCGGACAATATCAGAGGCCTCTTTCCAAGCCCTATATTTCCTATAGATACTTCTTTGTAAACTCCTAGAGATCACCACTTCGGGCTCTCTTCTCTTTGACCTAGGTTGATGAAACACATGTCACATTTTAGGAGCAATCTTCTTAGGTTTAACCGTCTTTGGCTTCTTTGGCATATCATTGAAATATTGTTCAACCTTTGGATCTTGGACCAAGAACCAGTTAGGTACACCTTTGACCATTATAAGTGATTTTAAGACCCTTGTTGGTCCTAAATTGACCCTATGCTAGTAGGATTTGGCCTCTTTAAATCTAGATCTAATGTACTGATTATTGCTTTTGTATCTTAGCATTATTTTGGGAATGAAAAGGACCAAAGAATGATCTTACTCTCCTAGAAAGCTTGTTTTGAACCTCTTGTTGATCTTAAATTATTGGAGATTTGGTTATATTTCCATTATTCCCATTTTTGTTGTTCTTTTTTTTATTGATGTTTCTTCTTCGAAGCTAACAACTGGAACATTTTAGCATAATATTATCCACATATTATACACAGTGTTTCATTACCATTTGATTACGATCTTCAATGGATTCAGGCTTTGAAGCCTTGGGCTCGGCCTTAGTTTTCACAAATGGTCCTCAATTATTTGACCCTAGGGAAAGGGTTTTCATTTACTTCCACTGTGCTCTCCTTTTTTATAGGGAAAGGGTTTTCATCTACTTCCACCATATGATCAACTCTTGCACCTTGTCACAAAATACAGAGAAAGCATTAATTGAATGACAAAATACATTATGACACTTAAAATAATTTTTCCTTTGATTTTATCTGGGGTTTCAGCATCATCGGGTGGTTTTAGCATTCTGGACTTTAAGAGAATGTCAAATATCTCATCATCCTTAGTAATGTCAAAAGAGTAGTTTTTCATCATTCCATTAGACTTTGGTGCAAAGGATTCTGTCATGGTATCCTTTCGAACCAATGGTTCAAATATTATAGTTTTAGTTCCTTTCATTTTAGGAGCATCAATTTTAAAAATTAGGATATTTATAATATGTTTTGAAGGAAGAAGTATTTCTCTCATGCGTTTCTTCTATAAGAGATTTATATTTGGATACCTTGGCAGTTAGTTCTATAGAATCTCTAAATTCAGTGGCATCAAACTTCTTTTGAAGCCCAAACACTAAACCATTTTTGCGAATTTTATATATTCTGACTTAGGCAAGATTATTTTGCCCTTATTCCTATCCTTTTGAATCTGTCTATAAATGTAGTAGCTTTTTCATTACTCTTTGGGGTTAATCTGGTGAGGTCAATCATGGAAACCTCTAGTTCAGTTTGGAAGAATTATGCATGAAACATATCTTCTATTTGTTTCCAAGTCTTAACACAAATTAGTGAAAAACATATGAACCATGCAAAGGATGCATCTGTGAGGGAACTAGAAAACAATCGTAGGCTTAAGTAATCATTTGTTCCAGTATCATCACATATTCACCACAAATTGAACCATATTCCAGCATCATCGCATAATGATCATGGTATTAATATTTTGTACCATGTTCCTAAAGTGATCGAAAATCAGGTTCAATTGATTGATCAGTTAGTCTTAAATGTTTGTAGGCAAATCCATTGGAATATTCAATTCTTGACTGCAAGCCATTGGTCCCAACTCTTGTATTGCTTCAACAACTATTTTATCTGAAGTGGAAATATGTTGGCTAGTATAGCTAATTTCAACAATGTTTTCTGTTATATCTTCGCTTTTACGTGTCCTTGTCATTTGTAGCCTTCACACAACACTGGAGTCCCACCAAGCATGCTAGAAATATATTTGGATTATTTTCACTTGGCATGGTGAATAATTAGGATTATGAGTTTGACATATAAGATTTGTGGTCCTATCAACCAAAGATCATAGTCTAATTATAACTACTAGGCACTTGCAATGCGTTTGATGCCTCAATTAAGAGGACTTATGATTCTCGGACGAAAGATTTTGATGTGTGTGATATGTTTTGGTAATTAACTAGGACAAAATAAAATAAAATTGCATGAACTAAATAAAAGTAAAGCTTTGTAAAAAAAAGAAAAGAAATTGCGATTGAAATAAAAGATTGTAGGAAAGTAAAGTGAGGGTAAAGTAAAGAATTGCACTAAGAAAATGTAAAGCAAGAAAGTAAATGACAACAAAACGTAAAGGAAAGAAACTTTAAACAAAAAGGTTACAAACTATCTTACAATCTACTTGTAGAATGAAAGAAATGATATAAATAATAAAAGAAGGAAAAATAAAAGGAAAGGAAAGAGAGGATAAAAGTAATATGAATGTGTTTTAATGATAAAGTCCTCTCTTCCTTATTGGGTTCGTTTCTTATTTATAGTGTTTCTTGCCATACAACGTAACTGCACTTTGGTAACTGCTGGTTGGTCACTCACCCATTTGAGTTTTCACACTATGATGCATTAACGCCCTAATTTGAATTGTAGTATGTCCTATTTTTAATAACATGTACCAACTTTTGACAAATATCCATGCATTTTGCCCTCTATTTTATATTTTTATGTTATAATTCGGCTAATTTTGTTTAGTTTTAATATTTCATGGCAAAACCTCATTGGTTTATGTATACATGGTGGTAATAGATTAATGTTGTAATTGGGTTATTATTGGGACCAAGTTAAGGTTCGTAGACTACTTAGGTTACTTGTAGCCCTTTTTTATCCATTAACCTTGGTTATCTTCCTTTATGGGAAAGATAGACAAAGAGGTTCTACCTTAATCCCATCCTCGATATAACACACTTCGATGGGCTTCATGTGAGGAATTTGAGTGATTTATCTCCACCTAGTTCTACAAGACAAGGGTGGTAGTAGAGTGTATGATCTACTTATCGAACCTTAAGGGTAGTTTTGTTCCCTTTTATTTAAATAGTAGGGGTTGGGACCCTATTCTCCAGTTGTATGATTCTGCATACGTAGATATGGTTAGGGAGTTTTAATTCCATTCTAGGGTGGAGGAGGATTATATAGTATCCATGATTATAGGCTTTGATATAATCATCTCACCTAATACCATAACCGAGCTTTTAAATATTTCTAGGGTTTCATCTCCCGACTACCCCGAGCATCTTGATCATCTCACCCCATACTACAATGTTTATAGCACCGTCCATTTTACTACGATTTGATTAGACAATCGTAAGTCAACTCAGAGTATCCACCTTTATTCTAACTATCACGTGTTGAATAAGATATTTAGTTTTAACCTCCAATCTATAAGGAATGTTAGTACTTACAACTCCGAGCACATATGGTTCATGATTGCCATCAGTAACTACATGACTATCAATCTCCCTTCCATGATTTAGAGGCACGTGGAGTCCACCCAGAATGACGGAGATACTCGATTGTGAATGTTCCTACCTTATAGTATGTTACTCATTAGCACCATGTTGATAACCAAGGTACATCTTAGTCTCGAAGAGCGTACTTTAGATTATATTTTAAGGATCAATGATGTCATAGCTCACCGCTTCGAGTCTTACGTACCTGATTATGCTCAAGTTTATCTTCCTATATCTTTATATGAGGACCATACTATATACACCGAGTACAGACATGTCCCTGTACCTCAGTTGTTTGTCCCAAGCACGACCTCACCCAAACAAGCTCAACTAGTTCAACTATCTTAATATGAGTCTCTTTTTGCATCTCATTTCACCTCATTCTAGTAAAATATAAATGAGGCTATGCAACTTTAGGCATAAGAGATGAGAACTTTATATCCCTAACTAGCAGTTTTATTAGATATGTACCAAACCGAGAGGATGCTCAATAGTAGAGACGACTGAGATAGGGATAGCAATTTAACCCACCCTGCCAAGTTCCCACCCCACCCCTAATAGGGTGGGTATGGTATTTTTTTAAACCCATTTATTAAACGGGGCGGGTTCGGGTTTACTATATATGAGCATAACCCACCCACCCCGTTTTTCCCTTATAATTACTAAAATACCTGTATTTAATATGTTATTTACCCTAAAACTTTAAATATGAGTTATACATGCGGCATGCGGGTTTAACATGCGGGTTTTAACCCACCCCGAGAGGGTTCTTTACCTTCTTAATGTAAATGGGGAGGAGGCAAGTTTAGGGTAATTACACTTAAAAGGGTTCAAAGCGGGTTAGAAAAACCCATCACGGGTCGAGAGGCGGGACGGGGTGGGTTTTAAAAACATTTCACAGGGCGGGTTCAGGTTTTGATAAACCCACCTCAAACCCGACATGTTTCCATCCCTAGATTAAGTGAACAAAGATATATGGAAAGGAGAGATGGAACTGGATCATTAGGAGCCTAAGATGATGACGGATCCAATACATGATCGAAGGAGATCTGATGTTCTATTTGTATTTGAGGATTTGCTTATTAGAGATAGAGATATTTGATTTATTATATTGTATCTATTTATTCCTCTTATACATAGTTTTGATTCATGGTTGGTGTACATGTACCAATTTATTTTAGATATTATCATATATAACACAACCTTGATTTTAGTAGAGCCATGATTTATTTAACAACATGATATGTACCTTATTCAAGAATTTTTCTTTACATGCTTATTATGGATACTTGCTAGTTGTAGATGATATTTATGATGTCACATGTCATGTTGAGATATTGTTATGATGGTTTTTATTAATATATGAGTTATCATGCTCATATTTCCATGCTTATCAACCACTTATCTCGTCCAGCACATGTTAATTGATTATCTTATTTTCTTGATTTGATGGATTTGTGATAGACTTTTTTTTTTATTTCTTCCTTTGTATATCCGAGATAAATTAAAAAGGGGGGAGAAATTTTAGAATTCGGGAGGAGTAGTTTAGTGAATGCGTTGCATTTTTCAATTCATGTCATTTTATATACATCTTTTGTATCTTTATTACATCACAAGGGTATGTGTTTAAGTGTGCTCAATATACAAGGTTCGTGATATTGATACCTTTGATCAAAAAATCTATTCATCTCTATTAAGTCTTGTGGGGATTGTGATTGGGTAGATTGATTTATATAATTTTTTATCCAACCATTTTTTTGGATCTCTTTCATTTTTTATTTTTTCCTGGAATAACCAAAGGGGAAGATTTATAAGGATATTTTTTACACTTACTTTAGATTTAAATTTTGTATTGTCTTAATTTCATAATGAAACTTGAGTCATTATATCTTTGTATCGATTCTATCGAGTTGTAATGCTACATCACATGAAGACAAGAGAAAAAGGCATTGTGGCTAAGATTACTAGACCAAATCAGACAACTTCATTACATATTAGAGATTTGGTAAAGGCAACGATTTTCTAAGTTTTGTAAATCCTTGTAGTGTATTATAATTGCTTGGAAGTGACAAGCCATGACTTTAATGAAACCCATTTTTGAAAAATGTTTAAAATATATTTTTACAAATTTTGTCAAGGGTCTTTATTGAGTGACCTCGTTTGGATGAGTTCACACTTGATCGAAATGGTATCAATTGAGAATATATTTTTTAATGAAGAACACGTCGATTGAATACATATTTTAAATGGGGAACCCTCGATCGAAGACTTTTTCGAACGAGGGCTCATTGTTCAACCAATGATTTTATTAATCTTTAATGAAGACACCCTAATTCTAACGAACGTATTCATCTTGGAAAATGTTCTTGGATATATCTCTTTCATTGCTAAAAGATTTAAACACCTTTATACGCGTATCCCTATTGACGAAACCTAATTTTTTCAAAACCATAAATTGGTTTTGCTAAATTCCTTTCGTTTTAAAAAGTTTGCCAACTCTATGAAACTATCGCAAACTCTAGGTTTACAAATCACTGGTGGTCTTCTGTATTGAAGAGAACTAACACGTAGTGTTGTGTGTAGGAATTGTTAATCAACTGAGATCGACGGATACCAAGTTGTTAGAGATTGTATGGTTATTTTCCTGATCTGGAGAGACTATCACTAATGTGGATAGAGTCAGAGTAATAAAAAACGAGGGAGAGACATCGTGGCGTGTATATTTGTCATACATGTAAGTCGTGTATGAGTCCTTTATAAGTCCTGTAATTATTCATTCAGTACTAGTGCAATTTGTGTGGTTGGGTGTGATAGTGTCTTTTCACGCGAGAATTTTTACTCTAAATCCCGGTGTGTTTTCTGTGATTATTTTTATATTTTGTTTCGTTGGAAATCACCAATTTCATTCAATTTAGAAAAAAGTTAATTTATTCGGTCAAGTAAAATTTTATTCAAATTAAAAGAAGTTTTAATTCTTCTAACGTGTTAATTAATTAATTAGTTTTTGACCTATATGACAACACATATTTTTTAAAAGAGAGTAAAAACATAAATACAAAACATAAAAAAATTATAAAAAGAAAGAAAGAAAGAAAAAAGAATAAATGAAAACCCACCCACCCATAAGATCTGCTCCACCCTCCTTCCAACCTCTCTCCCTCCGCCCACCTTCAGACACCCCCACCCACCGCCTACATGGACAATCATCTCCACCACCCCCACTCTAACACCCCTATAGGAGACCACCTTCTGCTAGAATCCCCAACTAATTATCTCTCTCCCCTCTATTCTTTTTTATAGACCACTGCCAAATTGGTTTTTGGATTTTAGAAAATCGCCTCACCACAATTCATTAAATATAATTGAATTGGTGATTGTTATGAAATTAAGATCAATGACCATGAGGTTCTTCATGGGGTGGGGAAATCTATTAGAAATGGATGCTTTGCAGCTATGCTATTGTTGTCCTCATCATACCAGATATATATATATATATATATATATATATATATATATATATATATATATATCGATTTTGATGGTGGTTGATTTTAACATTTTCAATGCGTTTTGATGATGATGGCATGGTGGTGTGGTGGTGGTAAGATGGCGGTGTTTGTGAAATAAAAGAGATTGATAGATTTTTTTAGTTTTTTTTTTCATTTTTCTTATTTTTATATTCTTAATGTATAGGTTAATTTTTGTAATTATTATTTAATTTTCTTAATTTTGTAATCAAATTGTTGAAAATAAATATTAAGTCTAAGAGTCTACTAACAGAAAGAATACAAACTCAAAGTGAATTTGTAAACGGTAATAAACTCAAAACGAGACAATTATGATGTATTAGAGTACAAAAACCCTAAAAGAATAATAAATTAATAGAAGCATTAGGATTTCTAGATTATATGGAGTTGGAGGAAGAAGCTATGAAATTAGCATTAACCAACAAAAAGGAATAATATTAATAAAAGAAAAGGAATAAGAATATAGTGAGGAAAAAATAGATTATATGATGACAAATGAATTATGTATAAGAGAGTTTAGAGTTGAACAAATTATAATAAATAATATATAAGACAAAGAAATAAGTAAAGATTAGATGTTACCTCTTCTACAGAGGAAAGAAATATATAAAAATAAATTTTTAAACTAAAAATTAAATACATGTGCAAAAGAATGGAAGGGGATGTAGAAATAAAAATTATCAATATGATGTTAGATAAATAGACTGATTAAAATTTGATAATAAATTAAAGTGTAATAAAGAAAATACATATAATACATACATATAGGAAGTGTGCAAATACGTATAACATTATTGTTTAATGAATTCCTGGACGTAGATATTTATTCGTTTTAATGTGATGTTAGGAAAAGAAACTTTAGTAGTTCAATAATAAGTGGAATATAAAATATTATGAGTGTATGACCAATATGATCGAATTGTAGACCTAGATATAATGTTAGTTTAAATATGAGAAAAATAAACACTTTTGGAAAATATAGGCATCATAAAATTTTCCTTAAGAATATTTTGGAATAGAATTTATAAGTTTCATAATGCTATACATTCTAGAATACAATACATTGGATAAATTTGAATCAATAAATAATTTACCAATAGATATAATAAACTTAAAACGAATTAATCCAAATAGAATGATATTAGATAATATATGGATAAAGAGTTTCAATAATCCAAGTAATATCAATACTAAAGAACAAAGTGTAATAAAAATCGATGAAGAATGAATTATTTAGATGAAAACACGAGGAATAAGTATGTCTGAAGAAGATCTCAGAAGTACATTTCTGAAGAAATCATCTCTTCTTAAAATAATGAAAAAATAAATAACATAAGTTTAGTACTAAGTATAAGGTCAATAGGAGATATAAGGATAGTCGAATATATAACCACGAGTATACCAATCTCTAAGGACGATCAAATTTAATAGTGTGGACCAAAGAAGAAAGAAAGATGTAGAAAAAAGAATATGAAGAATTTATGAGAAGTTATTTAAGGAAAAAAAACATAATAAGCTATCTATATCGTATACAAATGACAATATTATCTATATTCCAATAAATATATGTATTATATGATGTAAAAAAATAGAATTTTGTGCTTATTTAGATAATGAATATGCAATTTTTTTTTTTGAAAAAATGTCACTTTTGTCAAATACCTATGTAAAAGTAGAATTAAGAAATTGTATCCAGTGATACATAATGAGGCAATTAAAGACTTGAAACTATAAAGTAATAAATAAAAGTTTGTCATTCTTATGATTTGGGTAATAACCAATCCTCCCATGATCTCACAATAGGAAACAATTTCAGACGTTGTATAGTCCTTGTATTCAAACACTTCATTTAGTCATTTTCACAATTAAAAATAAGAAGTTGAAATCTTTAAACTAAAAACTACATTAAAAATCAAAAATTGACTTCGTCCACATCAAGAGTAGCGAGGAGATAATCTCTCCCACAAATTGAGAGACTGATTTAAACATTAACGAAATTACAAGAAAAGATAAAAGAATATCATGACAAAATATGTAACGAATTATATAGTGAAGGCCCATTAAAATTTTGGGATAACGAGAAGAGTAAGACGAAAAATGAATTAATATATCCTAGTAAAATAATCAGAGTGAAACATATGGTATATACATATGAAGATATTAAGGAGTTTAAGGTACAAATTTAAGAATTAAATGAGAAGGAGTTAATTAGAAATAGTCAAAGCTATCATAATTGTCGAAAAAGTTTTGTTAGAAATTATTCAAAATAAATATAAAAAAGAGCTAGAATGGAAATTAATTATAAGAACTTAGATTATAATTATAAATTTAATGGATATTTAACTTCAAAATAAATATAAAAATGATTTTTAAAAGTAATTGCTCGTTATTATGGAATCCCATTTAAGTAATTCCAAAGTCAGGCCCGGTGAAATTCTGTCTAGACGAGATGGTATTTAAGTGGTGCCCCTGTGACCCTCCATCTCTACTGGGAATGAATCCGGAAATGTTCTGTCTAGAGGAGATGGTATTTAAGCGGTGCTCCTGTGACCCTCCATCTCTACTAGGAACCGACTGATTAGGAAGAACTATAAATTGAATCCTTTAATTACGATCAATAAGTTTTAAAAGTTAAGAAAATAGTTTTTAGTAATCCTTTGAAACAAATTACTATTAAAATACAATATGTAGACTGGACCTTGTTTAGAACATATACTTAAACCTTTATCATATTTGTTATATTAACGTGCGATCGAAGACTCATTATCTATAATTTCGACCTCTATTTTAGGTGAGTACTCTATGCAATTTCTTGTGCATTTTGATTATATTATATTATGCAAACTATGTATATTTTGTGAAATGCTTTTATTCTCAAAATGCATATGATACCGATGATTTCGTCGTTTGTTATATGTTTATATCTCTCCATATAAACATCTGATTTGAATTCTGAAATTATTGATTCGGCCTATGGAAACTCTCTTACTATGTTGGCCTTGACTACCGGGTGGAAATATTTGGGTGGTACCTTCCCAGCTGGTTTATCGCTGGTGTGCCCTAAACAAGGCGTTGTTCCAGAAATCATGATTATCTGTCTGTGTTGTTGTCGGGTGGAAACATTTGGTAACACTGTCTGTCTGGGTATTAGAGCGTACATGGCCACTAAAACTGAATAATTGACATATTGCTCAATTGTTTTATATGTTCTGTTCTGAACTATTTATTCTGAAAATATATATAATGTCAATTACTTTATATATATGAATGCAAGTTCCTATCCATATATGTATATGCCTTTTCTTTTGACTTGAATAGGTATCTATTTTCTGAAAATCTTGGAATATTTGGAGATTGAATCTCATTCGGCTTTTAGCTGACGTTGTATAAATAACCATTTTTCAGGAAATAATTAAGTTCGTGGATGGAACGAAAAAGGACTATGTTGAAGATTTAGCTTTTAAAGCTCTTTTTGTTACCTTAAGTAGAAGTTTGTTTAATTAAATAGAGCATGTTTAGCTCTTTGTGTCAAGTTGTAACTCGTTGATATTTTAATACAAATGAAGTTCCCTTTAGAAATCTCTGATGATGTAATTCCTTCACTTTCAGTATTTTATGATTCATAACCATGTGATTATACTTCCGCTACATATATTTTAAAACAAAAATTTAAAGGCCAGAATATTGGATGCCTTGGTGGCATGTCAAGACACTCGTTCCCTACTATTTTCGGGTCGAGGTCGTGACGAAGGTGGTATCAGAGCATAGGTTATGAACCCGTAGACTACTGAGCATAGGTTTCGAATGTTATAAATTCTATGTTTCCATCCTTAGGAGATAGTATTGAAAATCTAATTTATGTGACAACCCTCCCTACGTGTTATATTATTTATAATTGGTCTTTTAGTTTTCAATATTGATATAGTATAGTAGATCTTACGTTTGGCCATGACTGTAGAAAATGACCAAGAGAAGATCATCAATGGGAACTAGTGATTCGAGTATAGAAGGATTCGAAGGTGCATACAAGGCAATTGAAAGTCTGGCAAAGATTGTGGAGCAGCAGGTGGACAATGGAGTACCAAAGAATCTTGAACTAAGTAGATGTAATATTGAACAGTTCAAGAAGTTGAATCCTCCATCTTTTAAAGGTACTCCTAACCCCATCAAAGCAGAAAGTTGGGTGATGCAGATGGAAAAGATACTCGGTGTTCTTAAGTGTACCGATGAACAAAGGGTGTCATTTGCAACATTTATGTTAGAAGGGGAGGCCGAACATTGGTGGAGAATAACTAAGAGAATACACGGGGAAAGGAATACTTACATAGGTTGGAATGATTTCTTAGTAATCTTTTATGAGAAATATTTTTCGAAAATAGTGAAAGACGAAATGGCAGCTGACTTCATGAATCTGGTGCAAGAGAATATGACGGTAAGTCAATATAAGGCAAAGTTTAATGTTATCCCATTTTGCACATCATGTAGTAGAAACTGATGTTATAAGAGAGAAGAAGTTTGAGCGTGGGTTAAGGTTGAATATTCGTAGTCGAATTTCCATTCTGAAATTAACATCATATATTGATGTCGTGACTAGGGCTACAATAGCTGAGAGGGATGGTGAGGAGTACAATCGAATTAGAGATGGCAAGCGGAAGTTTGGGGAACAAAAAGGAAAGAACCCGAATAATAGAAATTTCTTTAGGAACACATCCAATGTTGGGGGATCTAGTGATAACAAACAGTATAATAACCAGATATGTCAGAAATGTGGAAAGATGCATGGAGGACGACCTTGTTATAAGGATTCAGGAGCTTGTTTTAGATGTGGATGGAAAGGACATCAGATAAAATACTTCCCAAACCCAACAAGGGCTCCGATAAAGTCTTCAAGTGCAAAGAAGGATCAAGACAGATAGGGTAGAGTTTTTGCACTTTCTGATACCCAAGCTTCTAATGCGGTAGTGTCAGGTACACTTTCTATATCTGCACAACCTTTTAAAGCTTTGATAGATCCTGGTTCTACCCATCCGTTCATATCTATACATGTATTAAATCGCTTTCATAAATTTCCTGAACCCTTGAATCATAACATACATGTTTCTACTCCTTCGGGTGACTTATTGATGGTTAAATTGGTATACAAGGCTTGCCCCATAGATATTGATAGTCATAAACTATTTGTTGATTTGATAGTTTTAGAAATTAAAGATTTTGAAGTCATTCTGGGGATGGATTGGTTAACATCACATCATGCTAAGGTAGACTGTTTTGAGAAGAGTGTTACTTTCCAAATTCCTCACCAACCAAAATTTAGTTTTGAAGGAACTGGCATCATATCTCCAATGTGTATTATTTCTGCAATGCAAGCCTATAGTTTTCTTAAGAAGGGATGTTAAGGATTTCTTGCAACGGTTACTAGTTTAGAGATGATAGAGCCTAGATTATAAGATATTCCTATTGCTAAGAAATTTATGGATGTTTTTCCTGATAATTTACCTGGTCTACCTCCTAATAGAGAAATAGAATTTACCATTGACCTCATTCCTGGAACTATACCAATCTCAAAACCACCATATCGTATGGCACCTTTAGAATTAAGAGAGTTAAAATTTCAATTAGAAGACCTTTTAGACAAGGGTTTTATCAGACCAAATATATTGCCTTGGGGTGCTCCAGTGTTGTTTGTGAAAAGAAGGATGGGACAATGAGACTATGTATAGATTATCATGAACTGAATAAGGTAACCATTAAGAATAAATACCCCTTACCTCGTATCGATGACTTTTTTGATCAATTAGAAGGTGCACAAGTATTCTCTAAGATTGACCTTAGGTCAGGCTATCATCAATTGAAGATTAGGGATGATGATATTTCAAGATCAGCTTTTCGTACTAGATATGGCCACTATGAATTTCTTGTAATGCCATTTGGACTAACTAATGCACCAGCCATTTTTATGGATATGATGAATAGGGTGTTTAGGAAATATTTGGATCAGTGTGTGGTTGTTTTCATTGATGACATCCTTATTTATTCCAAAAATATTGAAGAACACGAAAAGAATTTAGAGACGGTATTACAAATCCTTAGGAAAGAGAAATTATATGGAAAATTAAAGAAGTGTGAGTTTTGGATGCCTAGTGTTTCTTTTCTAGGACATGTCATATCCAAAAAGGGAGTGTCAATTGACCCTCAAAAGATTAAGGCTATACTAGATTGGCCCAGACCAACTAATGTGAGTGAGATTCGTAGTTTCCTTGGATTAACAGGTTATTACCGAAGATTTGTTGAAGGATTTTCTAGCATTGCCAAACCTCTATCTAGGTTAACACAAAAGAAGGTAAAATATGAATGGTTTGAGGAAGCCGAGAAAAGTTTTCAAGAACTTAAGAATCGATTAGTAACTGCCTTAATTTTGACTATTCCTTCCGGGATAGGGGGATTTGTGATTTATAGTGATGCTTCTAAAAATTGTTTGGGATGTGTGCTAATGTAAAATGTAAAAGTAGTAGCTTACGCCTCGAGACAGTTGAAAACCCATGAGCAGAATTATCCAACCCATGACCTAAAATTAGCAGCTGTAATTTTTGCTCTTATGATTTGGAGGCACTATTTGTATGGTGAGACTTGTGAGATTTATACCGATCATAAGAGTTTAAAGTATATATTTACTCAGAAAGAGTTGAATATGAGACAAATGAGGTGGTTAGAATTGATGAAAGATTATGATGTAAATATTCACTATCACCCGGGGAAAGCTAATGTAGTAGCCGATGCTTTAAGTAGGAAGTCTACACCAAATTTAGCATGTCTTATTACAAGCCAGGAAGCACTGTTAAAGGATTTGAGAAGTATGGAAATAGATGTACGTATCTATAGCAAAGGAGGAATAATTACAAACTTACAAGTACCACCCATGTTGATGGAGAGGATCAAAATTGCACAAGTAAATGACCCACAACTGAAGAAGATTAGAGAAGAAGTCATCAAGGGTAAGAGAACTGAATTTGCAATGCGAGATGATATATTGAGGTTTGGAAATAGAGTGTGTGTGCCATGTGATGCCCAATTAAAGAGGCAAATTTTGGAGGAAAGTCATAACTCGAGATTCACGTTTAATCCCGAAAATACAAAGATGTATAGAAATATTCGAGAAGTGTTTTGGTGGAATAACATGAAAAGGGAGATAGCGGAATTTGTATCTCAGTGTTTGGTTTGTCATCAAGTAAAAGTTGAGCATCAGAGACCATCAGGATTGTTACAACCACTGCCTATCCCTGAGTGGAAATGGGAACATATCACTATGGATTTTGTGACAGGTTTACCAAGGAGTTCAAGTGGTAATGATTCTATTTGGGTAATTATTGATAGGCTAACTAAATCTGCTCATTTTCTTGCCATTAAGATTACCCATTCTTTAGAAACGTTAGCTAAGTTGTATGTGAAGGAAATTATTAGGCTTCATGGAACCCCAATTTCAATTGTTTCTGATCGTGACCCTAGATTTGTGTCTCGCTTCTGGAAAAGCCTTCAAGAAGCCATGGGAACAAAATTGAATTTTAGCACTGCTTTTCATCCTCAAACGGATGGACAATCAGAGAGAACTATTCAAACCTTAGAGGATATGCTTAGGGCATGTGCACTTGATTTAAAAGGGAATTGGGATGATCATTTACCGGTAGTGGAATTCTCATATAATAATAGCTATCAAGAAAGTATTCAAATGGCTCGGTATGAGGCACTCTATGGTAGAAATTTTGGGTAGAAGTTGGGGAAAGAAAATTGTTGGGACCAGAATTGATTCAGATCACAATAGAGAAGGTGAAATTAATACAAGACCGACTTCGAACCGCTCAAAGCCGTCAGAAGAGTTATGTTGACAATCGACACCGACGGTAAGAATTCCAAAGAGGAGATTATGTGTTCTTGCGAGTATCGCCTGCAAAGGGAGTAATAAGATTTGGGAAGAAAGGGAAGTTGACCCAAGATACATAGGACCTTTTGAAATCCTTGAAAGGATAGGAGCTGTTGCGTATAAAATATCCTTACCACCGGAACTCTCTAGTGTACATAATGTGTTTCACGTATCAATGATAAAGAAATATATCCCATATCCAAAACATATCTTAAGTCATGAGCCTCTTCAAGTTAGAGAAGATTTGTCGTACATTGAGCATCTAGTGGAAATTTTGGACCATAAAGATAAAATATTACGAACCAAGGTTATTCCACTAGTTAAAGTATTATGGCGGAATCATTCTGTTGAAGAAGCAACGTGGGAGTGTGAATATGAAATAAAGGAGTGATATCCATACCTTTTTGAAAATTAATGTAAGTAAAGTTTGGGGACCAAACTTTTTATAAGGAGGGTAGGATGTAATGACCCCACTTTTATATAGTTTGTTTTTACACTCTTGTGTTACTTATTATCTTATAAATGTTGTATTATTAGATATGTGGTATTATTGGCTATCAATATAACAAACCCCATTTTTAATTACGAAGAATCAACTGTAAATTGAATTAAATCGAAGTCTTATGACATATCTTAAGGCAAATAATAAGTTTTGGGGTAGGAAATATAATTTTATGAAACTTTAAGGACTAAAATAAAAATATAAAATGGGCCATTTTGTAAATAAAATATTTTCAAGGACCTCTAAAAAATATTCAAAATATATAGCGTGAAATTACCAAAATACCCTTCATGTGTGAAATGACCCTTATACCCTTATCACCTTTCCACCACGTGCTGGTCACTTCCACCTTCCACATGTTATCTGTAGAGAGAGAGAGAGCTAAAGCACTTGTCATCATTTGGTTATATTAACACTGCAAGACCACTCCGGATCACGACACCTCGGTGTTGAATCAACAATCCAAAAAGCCTAGTCATTAGACACGTGTCAACACCGTAATACTTTTGGAAACCTATAAATAGGGCCTTAGGGTTCATTTGAAACTCACACCAATTCCTTGAAAATTATAGTAAGAAAGAATGATAGAAAGCTTGGGAAATATCTTAAGAAGGAGTTCTATAATTTTGAAGAAAGAATTCATTTCGTAGGTATGATTTTATTTAAATGTTATAATGTATTTTTATAGTTTTAATTTTACTCCTTAAAGTTTCATAAAATTATATTTCCTACCCCAAAACTTATTATTTGCCTTAAGATATGTCATAAGACTTCGATTTAATTCAATTTACAGTTGATTCTTCATAATTAAAAATGGGGTTTGTTATATTGATAGCCAATAATACCACATATCTAATAATACAACATTTATAAGATAATAACTAACACAAGAGTGTAAAAACAAACTATATAAAAGTGGGGTCATTACACATATAATGAGTGGTCATATTCATGATGATGAGAATCCTAAAGATTTACATTAAGATGATATGATTCGTTGTATTTCGAGGTCTATAAAAGGCCTTGAACAAGGCCATAGGATAACTCATTTATATCATAGATGTATGTGCCTCGGTAGTTGTCACCTTGAGTCTTATATGGTTAGGATTGATATTTGACATAATTATTGGATTTAGATAAATAAGTTACAAAGGTTTTATAAGCATTTACATATGTGAGAAGAGTGTTGAGTATAATAAATAGTAATACATGTGCACTTCTGTTCAGGTTTGAGATGATATGCAATAGTTTCACAAGTGGCCGTGGTCAGATCATTATCCAGTGCACAAAGTGAAGTCTATTTGAAGAAAAAGTGTTGTATCAAGATCCACTATTAGCTACTAGAAATTTCAAGGCCATTATAGGTGTAACAACCCGCACTTTCATGGCAAATTAAATTTAATAATTAAGTGTAAATTGGGAATTCAAGAAATTATCATGAATAGTAATTTTTGAGGTTTTTAAGGATTTAAGGATTGTCGATGTGTATTATATTTACTCTAGGGATTAAGTGAATAAGTTGGGGTATTTTATTTTATGTCGCAGCTGGGTAAAGCGACAGAGGATAATGTTTTAATGGGAGAACCCACATTGAGATGTAGTGGGTTAAATTATTGAGTTGCGGTCAAGTACCTCGGATGGAGATTTCGAGTGTGCGGTTGGTCTCGGAATGGCCGAGATAGTCAGAATAGTATATTCGATAGTCGAAATTGGGTTTCAGGAATTTTTGGATTAAAAGGAACTCGTAATTGAGTAAACGAGTCATTTTTGGGGTTTAAAGGGATAAACCCTTAATTATCTCCTATTTAAGGCAAAAGAGAGTGGGAGAAGGAAAGAAAAAAATAAAAGAGAGAAAGGAAAGAGGATAAGAGAGAGACGAAGAAAGGGAGAAGAAAAAGGGAGATTCTGGTCAACCTCCATGGGATTCGACTCGGGATAGTCGGATTTTATCCATGAGGCAAGTGTTTAATTGCTTTATTTAATTTTCAGAATAAATCTCATATCATAGTTGGTAATCAAAAAACCAAAAGATTTTGGGTTGGGTTTTCGTGGGTTAAACGGTTTTTTCTCGGAAGTTTAACGGTTGAAAACAGAAAAATGTCAAATTGGAGTAACATAGAATTTAATTGAAATTAAAGGTTGATTCTTGGTTCTAGGATGATTAGAACCTATTTAATTTGTGTATATATATTTAGGTGTAGTTATATGTTGGATGGGAGAAGAGATAAAAAGCTTGGTGGTGTATTAATGGAGGTTTGGGATTTTTGGAGATGGTGATGAATAGTGACTTGCGTATTTCCGAATCGATTCGGCCTTGATGCGAATCGATTCGACTCTTGGTTAAAAAATGAAATTTGTAGATATTTTCGATGCGGTCGTGTGGGAGCCAACCATGTATTTTTCTGGTTTTTTTGGATTTATAGTTATTTTTCTAAGAAAAGCTATCCGAGATCGAAATCGTTAGTCAGAAATTAAGGTTAGAATTTCTTGGGGATAAATATTAGGGGTTCTCAAATGGAGTGTTAGGACCTCTAAAGAACTTGAGGAGATATGAAAACTTTTGATTTGTAAGAATAAATCCAAGTTATGATTTAAATGGAGATTGGATTGAGTTTTGGGTATTTTGGAGAATGAAAAATCGCCCAAAATAGTGCCCCTCGAACAAACCGAATCGATTCGGGTCTAGGTCGAATCGATTCGCCTAAGGGGATCTGTAAGGCTGCTTTGGGCCGAATCGATTCGAATTTAGACCGAATCGATTCTCCATTAAGGACCATCTTGCATAACACTTTTCGAATCGATTCGGATTGGGGGCCGAATCAATTCGCAATTGGGGCGAATCGATTCGCTTTGGTCAGATTTGCCAGTTTTTTCCCCTTAAGAGTATGGGTAGTTAAATTACAATTTGGGGTCTTATATGGGGGATCCTAGTTATGATATCTGGACTCCTAAATGATGGTTTTGAGGGTTAGTAAACCTTTAGATGAAAGAGAAGGCCTTGGATTGGTGTAGGGCATAATTCGGGGAACGAACATAGTTAACATTCGGAACGAACAAAATTTGAGAGAGAGTTCATCTACCATCGAGCCTAGGTATTTATGTATTTGAATATATATGAGTTGAATACATCTTGGTCAATCCTAGGAAATGATTTCTAGGGATTTATATCTTTGGGATTATATGTGTGTAAATCCTTAAACGCAAATGATGTACAAGTTAATTATCAAGTGAGGGAATGCCTTTGGGTTTAGTATCGTGAGTGGGCGATTACTTAAACGCTATTATTACTATGAATTGGTACATTCGAGTTTGTGTACAAGTACTTAAATAGTGATTAAGGTGTGAGTAATATTTAAGAGAAAGAATACTTAAATATTATTATGTGATTGGCAATTATGGCCATTTATATATATTCGAGGAGCAATATATAATCTATATATATATATACTATGTGATTAAAGTATATATATTACATAATACAAATACATATGTATCTGCATGTGATTGGTATATGTGTATTTAGAGGCTGGTTTCCACGGGCTTTCCTTTGGTATAGGGTTGGGACAACCAGAGTGTATATTTTCTCTAGTGCGATCCAAGGAGGTTGCGCGATGTGGGTGAATCCCCTGGCTCGAGAAGCAGGGAGAGTATAGTCCCCAAGTCATTATCGTCTCGCGTTTGATTGAGATGTGTGTAACTCCACTTGCCGGGGGAAC
This sequence comes from Sambucus nigra, assembly GCA_949130495.1. Taxonomy (NCBI): domain Eukaryota; kingdom Viridiplantae; phylum Streptophyta; class Magnoliopsida; order Dipsacales; family Adoxaceae; genus Sambucus; species Sambucus nigra. Next base: position 243,212,892 of record OX422217.1, read on the forward strand.
ATGACCGCCTCCATCGTTGTGTATTTGTTTACCATGTCCGTTGATGAATTCCAGCTTGGTACCGTGGTTTAGTGAGAAAACTCGGATTTTGGATCGGCACTATGAGACCGCATCCTCGAGTTATAGCCCGTTGGGATGGTTATTGTACTTGTGTGATAGTACATTACTTTTGTATGAGAACAAGATATTATATCTCTATGAAAGTAACGAGATAAAATGAATATGAAATGAAAAAGGATTAATTCTCATTCCAGGAGATATATCCGGAAGTGTAACATGATACGTATTTAAAAGTGATTATGAAAGTTAAAGAGGAGCATGATAATAAATATAATTCTATGTGAATATATATATAAATATATCTTTCGTGTGCTGAGGGTCTAATGGATCTTGACGATCGACCTTGCCAATTATTAGTGTATCGGGGGGGGGGGTTCCTTGTTTGGATTTCGCTTTGCGAGACACCCCACGCACGAATATGGCATAGTGTTGAGACTGGGGTGAAGTTTAGCCCTGAGTATTTGGGTTGTTTAGGATTTCTAGAGATTTGGAGATGGAGTAGTTAGGCAGCATAGCTTGACTAGGATGTTTAGAGGGATGCGCTAGGTGTGCACTATTAGAAGGGAGGTGAGGGGTATCTCATGGGAGTGCGATACCAATTTAAATATGAGATAAAATCATATTTTAAAAATAAAGAATTTATGAACTTGCTAAATATTTTTACAACTCGGGCTCTGACCCGTTTCTATATTTTTCCTCTCTTGCTATATATATATATATATATATATATATATATATATATATATATATATATATAGGTGTCCAGACACAGGGACGCCTAGATGATGATCCTTTTGAGTCAGACGTCTGCTGCAGCAGTTGTGGATGCATGCAGGTTTATTTTTAAACGCTTATATTCTTATGATCTAGATAGGAAGCATTGTAGTTACTTTCAGGCCGAAAGCTTAAATTGCATTTATTTATTCTTTTACCGCCTTTCTGTGTAGCGTTCGATTTGGTTGTATCATATTTGATCCGAGTGTTCGGTTATTTTATCTCTTTCCAGTTTCATTTATATAAATTGTGTACATATCTTAATTGTATAGTTGTTTAAAAAGATTATTTAAATAAAATTTGACGCTAGCCTAAAAGGTTATTAGTAATTAATTGGGTTTTTGACAGTGATGCTGAGAATGATCCATATGCGACTCCTATTTTAATTTGATATAGGAGTGAATGCCCGGTATTTTATTAGGCGGGTTGTCACAGATGGTATCATAGCATCAGGTTCTAGTGTCCTTAGGAATATGTGCGGACGTACTACACTTTCAGCGTTGCTCTTAATTGTTATAGAGCCTTATGATTAGGATCATTGATTCCTCTCGTGAGATTTCGTTCTCCTGCCATATTATGAAATTATAGTAAATCTTTTGCACGCTCGTTCGAGATTCGTGTCCTGATCGAGGAAGGCCGTGATGAGGGCAGCAGGAGGAAGGGGGTGGTGGATTTTACTTTTCATGAAAAAGTTAAGGGGAGACTAGTAAAGTGATTGTCAGGATCGCGGCTATGGAGTCCAAGATACTGATAACCTTAATAGGGTCAGGGTGACCCAATATGGGGAATGTTTTAATGTGGAGTGTAGAACCTTACGCTTAGTCATTTCCCAGTGGGAGTTAAGGGGCAAGTGTAGGGTGCCCAGATGGGACGTTGACTAAAGAAATTTTTGGTTTAGTTATGGCAAGTGTATTAAGTCCGAGAAACTTTTGGAGTCACTAGGGTGATAGGCAAAGATGTTGTTATGAGTATCACCTTAATTGAAGAAGGTGTATTCGGTGTGACAAAATTGAGTCACGATATTTTATTAGCTCCAGATTCATGTGTGATACGAGTTTGTAAATAGTATCGATAACGTTATGTAGTATATGTTTATGTATTTTTCCGCGATAGCGATAATATATTTTCTTCATTCGCTATGAAGAACGGGTGTTAGTATATTAAATGTATATCAAATTGATATTACTAGTTTTATGTGTGTGCTATACGAGTATTGTGTTATTTTGAGGAGAATATGATATTTGAGGTTCGGAGCGATAGCAAGCCAATGATGGCAAGACTATCGTGTCCGCGGTTCTAGGGTGGAACAGGTTATTGTTGCGATATCTCACCTAGATACAGGCTGAGTTCGCCTTTATTATGTGTATGGATGGAACTTCAGTGAGTAGATTTTTCATTAACATGATTTGAGTGCACGACGACCTTATAGATGTGATTTAAGGTATGCCGGGTTAATTGTTGAGCTGTGAGTTTTAGCTCATTATTTATTACGCAAGGACTGCGTGTAGTGCGAGCGCTTAGTGGTGTGGCTCCTGGTTAGAGACTGGAGTTCAGACCACATTTTGTTGAGAGAGGGGATAGGGTTATCCCGATTGCATATTTAAAGTTAGCGAACTTCCATGATCGATAAAGTTAAGTAGTAGTGTATTGGAGGGGTTCCTTGTTTGGATTTCGCTTGCGAAACACTCCACACATGAACCTTAACGACGTCGGGAGTGGAGAGATGTTATAGGATGCAAGGATGTTGGTTTTGTGGATAATTCATATAGTGTGGAGGAAACACTAAAGACTCTGGTATGCTTATGGAAATATTGTGCTATGGAAAAGTACTAAAGTGGTCCTCTCACCACAAGTGGGTGGGTGAAGTAGGACTTAGAGAAATTGATTTGAGGATTATAGCTAGGCCTTAATGAAAAGGAAAATTTTGGAGGAAATGTGTTTTGGGTATGATGTTCGTAACACTTTTGTAGAGATTTGGCGCCTCGATTAGTTAGACTTTCCGATTCGCCTATGTGGAAGATAGAAGAGTAAAAATGCGTTAATAGGTTGGTGAGGTAAGATTTAGGATGTCCCACTAGTGCGCCTTAGGCTGTTATATCTCGGTGACCGACGATGCGAGGGAGTAGTGTAACGGGAGGGTTCCTTGTCTGGATTTTGCTTTGCGAGATGTCCCACGCATGAAACTGAGCAAATGTCGGGAGTTGAGAAAGGTCTTGGGCACCAAGGACACAATTTAGGATAGTACTATTTCACGTAGTTCGGAACGCTTAGATCTTAGAATTTTTGGGCAGTGAAGCCAGTGGAGTTAGTGGCGTCGATATAGAAATAGAATGGGATTTTGTGGGTTGGGAATGCCCATGTATGAGTATTATGCCGAGGAAATAAGGCCTATTGTTTAGAAAGTGTGTAAGTGTCGGACGTTGGTGCGGAGAGGCATGGGTTAAAAAGGTGTATGGGAACCTTAGTAAGTTGGTTTTATATACTGCCTGAGATAGAAAGGAGGTAGTATATAGAGTTGAAGAGTATGTCGAGATGGTAGTATAGTATAGTATAAACCTCGATAGAGGTGAGTGCTGATTGAGTATACGGTTAAGAGCTATTAGGTAGTACCATTCCACTTTGAGGTATTAGGATGTGGAGTGATTCACGATCCTAGGTTAGTGTTGGTAGTATTGCTTATATCTGAATTTCGAGGGCGAAATTCCGTTATAAGGGGGGGAGTATGTAATAACCTGCACTTTTGTGGCAAATTAAATTTAATAATTAAGTGCAAATTGGGAATTTAAGAAATTATCATGAATAGTAATTTTTGAGGTTTCCAAGGATTTATGGATTGTCGATGTGTATTATAATTACTCTTGGGATTAAGTGAATAATTTGGGCTATTTTATTTTATATCGCAGTTGGGTAAAGCAACAGAGGATAATGTTTTAATGGGAAAACCCGCATTAAGATATAGTGGGTTAAATTAGTGAGTTTCCGTCAAGTACCTCAGATGGATATTTTGAGCGTGCAGTTGGTCTCAGAATGGCCGAGATAGTCAGAATAGTATATTTGATAGTCGAAATTGGATTTCAGAAATTTTTGGATTAAAAGGAACTCGTAATTGAGTAAACGAGTCATTTTTGGGGTTTAAAGGGATAAACCCTTAATTCTCTCCTATTTAAGTCAAGAGATAGTGGGAGAAGGAAAGAAAAGAAAGAAAAGAGAGAAAGGAAAGAGGATAAGAGAGAGAGGAAGAAAGGGAGAAAAAAAAGGGAGATTCCTGCCAACCTCCGCGGGATTCGACTCAGGATCATCGGATTTTATCCACGAGGCAAGTGTTTACTTTCTTTATTTAATTTTGAGCATAAATCTCATATCATAGTTGGTAATAACAAACCCTAAAGATTTTGGGTTGGGTTTTCGTGGGTTAAACGGGTTTTTCTCGAAAGTTTAACGGTTGAAAACCGAAAAATGTCAAATTGGAGTAACTTAGAATTTAATCAAAATTAATGGTTGATTCTTGGTTCTAGGATGATTAGAACCTATTTTCTTTGTTTATATATAGTTAGGTGTAGTTATATGTTGGTGGGAGAAGAGATAAAAAGCTTGGTGGTGTATTAATGGAGGTTTGGGATTTTTGGAGATAGTGATGAATAGTGACCTGCGCCTTTCCGAATCGATTTGGCCTTGATGCGAATCGATTCGACTCTTCGTCAAAAAATGAAATTTTTAGATCTTCTCGATAAGGTTGTGTGGGCACCAACCGCGTATTTTTCTGATTTTTTTTTATTTATAGTGATTTTTCTACGAAAAGTTGTCCGAGATTGAAATCGTTAGTCAGAAATTAAGGTTAGAACTTCTTGGGGATAAATATTAGGGGTTCTCAAATGGAGTGTTAGGACCTCTAAAGAACCTAAGGAGATATTAAAACTTTGGGTTTGTAGGAATAAATCCAAGTTATGATTTAAATGGAGATTGGATTGAGTTTTGGGTATTTTAGAGATTGAAAAATCGCCCAAATAAACAGGCCTAATCGATTTGGGTCTAGGCCGAATCGATTCGCCTAAGGGGATCTGTAAGGATGCCTTGGGCTGAATTGATTCAGATTTAGACCCAATCGATTGTCCATTAAGGACCTTCTTGCTGAATGTTTAGGCACATATTCTTCACATTTATCCCCTTAATTTCAGTATTTTTATGATCCCGTGCAGTGTAAGTAGCTTGGATTTGTCTCAAATTTATTCTACTAACCCCTTTTTGGCAATTATTTCTCGTTTTGTGTATTTCTCATGTGTTTTACAGGTATTTCATGCAAGTTAGTGCTAAGGAGAACGCAAAACAGTGAAAGAAACCTAGAAATGGAGAGTTGAAGGGCATTTTCGTAATTTTCAGCCTTAGTCCTGAGGTGGGGCCAACTAGAAAGTTGAAGATCTCTAAATTACAAGAATACTGGAAAAAACGGCACCTCAATCCGAGCTACGGTGAAGAAGTTACGATGTTTTGAAGTTGCGCGATAATGAAGAGTCTAGATGTGCGGATTTCTGTCATTAATTATGCATTTAATGCAGTGCAACTCTTGGAAAACTTGTTCCACAAGCACTATTGGCTGTCAATTTCGATATTTTGTGCTATAAAAGCCCATGACCTACATCATTTGAAGGAGATTGCAAAAAGGCTAGGTTAGGAGTAGGTTAGAGGTTGCATTCTAGGCTGAATTCTAGGTCAAATTCTAGGGTTAATTTCCAATTTCTTCAAGAGTTTTCATGAATCCTATTTTGTAAGAATTTCTGAATCCCAATTCCGTTCTTGTTGCTGAATTCAAGTAATCTCATTTCCATTCTCTTGTTTTATTATTTGCAATTTATTTATAATGTCTTGTAGATCTTTAATGTTGTGTATGAATTTGTTTTTTTTTAATCCAATCATGAGTAGCTAAATTCTCAAGGGTTGGGGTACATGAACTCAATCCTAATACAAATTATTTGTATGGAAAATTAGAAAATAAATGAAAATATTGGTTGAATCGTGAATGAAAGTCATATATGCATTGTCATATCTTTTAATCTCTCTTGCCCTAGGTACTTGGGATGTTTAAGAATGCTTTGTATGTATAATTTGTCGTTCACCGCCTTATATTGATCTTTGATTTTATATGATGCGGGATTGACCCTCATATATGTAATGCTTAGTGATGATAAGGACTGGATTTAATCAAGAATTTTGATTTATAATTGTAGTAGTCTAAAGGATAATTTGTTAAGGATTGAGGGATTGTACCCTACCCTATTTTCTCCCATTTGTCAGATCTAATTTCTTTTGCACTTTTGAGTTTGTTTTTCTTAAGTAATTTTTTAATAGAAATTTTCCCAATCATCATCTTTTTCATTTTTATTTTATAAGTAATAAATCAATTAAATTCTATAAAACATTCCCTGTGGATTCGATACCCAGACTTACTACTATACTCCATAAAAGTGTAGTTAAAAGTTTAGGTTTTTTTTTGTATTGAGGTTGAAAGCCGATAACAACGACTAGCGTATTACACGGACGCTCGGTTTTTCCACTCGATCACTGAACATTTTCCGAATCGATTCGCCCACCCGAATCGATTCGCAATTGGGGCGGATCAATTCTCTTTGGTCAAATTTGCCAGTTTTCTCCCCTTAAAAGTATGGGGAATTAAATTAAAATTTGGGGTCTTATATGTGGGATCCTAGTTATGATATCGAGACTTCTAAATGATGGTTTTGAGGTTTAGTAAACCTTTAGATGAAAGAGAAGGCCTTGGATTGGTGTAAGGCATAATTCGGGGAACGAACATAGTTAACGTTCGGGACGAACAACCATAGAGCCTAGGTAATTATGTATTTGAATGTATGTGAGTTGAATACATCTTGGTCAATCCTAGGAAGTGATTTCTAGGGATTTATATCTTTGGGATTAGATGTGTGTAAATCCTTAAAAGCAAATGACGTATAAGTTAATTATCAAGTGAGGGAATGCCTTTGGGTTTAGTATCGTGAGTGGACGATTACTTAAACGCCATTATTAGTATGAATTGGTACATTCGAGTTTGTGTACAAGTCCTTAAATAGTGATTAAGGTGTGAGTAATATTTAAGAGAAAGAATACTTAAATATTATTATGTGATTGGCAATTATGGCCATTTATATATATTCGAGAAGCAATATATAATATATATACTAAGTGATTAAAGTATATATATTACATGATACAGATACATATGTATCTGCATGTGATTGATATATGTGTATTTAGAGGCTGGTTTCCACGGGCTTTCCTTTGGTATAGGGTTGGGACAGCCAGAGTATATATTTTTTCTAGTACGATCCAGGGAGGTTGCGCGATGTGGGTGAATCCCCTGGCTCGAGGAGCAGGGAGAGTATAGTCCCTAGGTCATTTTTGTCCCGCGTTCGAGTGAGACGTGCGTAACTCCACTTGCAGGGGGAACATGACTGCCTCCACCGTTGTGTATTTGATTACCATGTCCGTTGATGGATTCCGACTTGGTACCGTGGTTTAGTGAAAAAACTCGGATTTTGTATCGGCACTATGAGACCGCATCCTCGAGTTATAGCTCGTTGGGATGGTTATTTTACTTGTGTGATAGTACATTTCTTGTGTATGAGAACAAGATATTATATATCTATGAAAGTGAAGAGATAAAATGAATATGAAATGAAAAAAGTATTAATTCTCATTCCGGGAGATATATCCGGAAGTGTAGCATGATACATATTTAAAAGTGAGTATGAAAGTTAAAGAGGAGAATGATAATGAATATAATTCTATGTGAACATATATATAAATATATCTTTTGTGTACTGAGGGTCTAATGGATCTCGACGATCAACCTTGCCAAGTAGTAGTGTATCGGGGGGGTTCCTCGTTTGGATTTTGCTTTGCAAGACACCCCACGCACGAATATGGCATAGTGTTGAGACTGGGGTGAAGTTTAGCCCTTAGTATTTGGGTTGTATAGGATTTCTAGATATTTGGGGATGGAGCAGTTGGACAGTATAGCTTGACTAGGATGTTTAGATGGATGCGCTGGGTGTGCACTATTAGAAGAGAGGTGAGGGGTATCTCATGGGCGTGCGATACCAATTTAAATATGAGATAAAATATATTTTAAAAATAATGCATTTATTCACTTGCTAAATATTTTTACAACTCGGGCTCTGACCCGTTTCTATATTTTCCCTCTCTTGCTATATATTATATATATAGGTGTCCAGACAAGGGACGCCTGGATGATCATCCTTTCGAGTCAGACGTCTGCTGCAGCAGCTGTGGATGCATGCAGGTTTATTTTTAGATGCTTCTATTTTTGTGATCTAGATAGGAAGCATTGTAGTTACTTTCGGGCCGAAAGCACAAATTGCATTTATTTATTCTTTTACCGCCTTTATGTACGGCGTTCGATTTCGTTGTATCATATTTGAGCCGAGTGTTTGGTTATTTTATCTCTTTCCAGTTTCATTTATATAAACTGTGTGGATGTTTTAATTGTATAGTTGTTTAAAAAGATTAGTTAAATTAAATTTGACGCCAGCCTAATAGGTTATTAGTAATTAATTTGGTTTTCGACAGTGATGTTGAGAATGATCCATATGCGACTCCTGTTTTAATTTGATATAGGAGTGATCGCCCGGTATTTTATTAGGTGGGTTGTCACAATAGGGCAATGAGAACTAGGTTGGTTGACAAAAATAGCTTGGATTCTAGTTGTGTGTATCAATTTATAAAGTTAAGGCCACAACCTTTTAAATTTGAGCCATTGGATATCTTTGCCTAGATAAATATGATGGTGAAGATTGTTTGAGTTTTAAGATGCTTATATGTATAAAATGTGTCTCTTTCTATATTTATGCTAGAAGAGGAGGCCAACCATTAGTGAAGGGTGAAAGTAGAGAAAAAATGAGGGATAACGACGATAGTAATGTTCAAAGGAAAAAAGGTTGAGATTAATAGGTTCGCTCGACATATTCTCATTTGGGAGTTTTGGAGAGAAAAGAAAGGAAACAAAAAATATATTAAGAGAAAAAAGGAAAAAAAGGGAAAATTACTTAGAAATAAAAGAAAAGAAGAGAAGAGGAAGGAGTTTAGGAGAGAAAAGAAAATAACTTTCTTTCTTGTTTGGGAGGAAAGTAATTTTTTAAAGTGGAACAAGATATAATTCATTAAAAAACTTTCCCTTCTTTCCATTTCTTTCCTATTTGGAAAGAAAGTTTTGCAGAGAAAAGAAGGGAATTTTTTATTTCCTTTCTATCCTACTTAAACTCTCAAAAGAAAGAGAGGAAACACAATTTCCCTTCCTTTCTTTTATTTTATCTCCATAATAGATTTCGCAAATAAGGTCCATTTATACTTGGGCTAGGAAATCCAAGAAGTTCGAGATATGGATGTGACCCGAAAAGAAGAGTTGTTAGTTTTAAACTCCAAACTTACTCTGAGGTTGTTCAAGTCTCCCATATAATAAATAAATAATACGAGGACTCTCAAGGCCAAGTCCAAGAAGAGGTAAGTTAGAGATGAGGGTCATTAAAGTAATAGGTTTTTATGGTCTAGTCCCTTGACCGAACATTTTAGACTTTTTAACTGAGTCAAAGAAATTTTAAATGATTAGGTCCATATAAATACCTTTTTAGGGGTGGTAAATGGACAGATACGGAGCGGATACCTTGATATCCATATTTGTATTCACTATCTGTATCCGTATCCGCCTAGATAGTAAAAATAACTCTCCATATTCGTATCCTCTCGAATTTTCCAGATTTATCTGTTTACACTGCTTATCCATTGCAATTGACTTGCCTCTTTTAACAGGTAATATCAATATTAGTGTCAAAAAATATCATTCCCTAACTATTTAGATTCAACCATTGAGAATCAACAAATTGATATACCATTTCATAACCAATAACTTTGAAATTAGAATCAATAATTTAGGCCTAACAGTTCTTGTATGCATCTATATGTGTGTGTATTACTGTGTGCGTCTATGTGTGTGTTGTTCTGTGCGTCTATGTGTGTGTTGTTTTGTGTATGTCTGTGTGTTATTGTGTTATTGTGTGTGTATATATGTGTTGATGTGTGCGTGTGTGGTGTGGTGTGTTGGTGGGTGGGTGTGGGTGTAGGTGTGGGTGTGGGTGTGAGTGTGTGAGAGATAGGGGGAGGATCTTATTGAGTAACTAGTAGACGGAAGGTTTTAGAAAAGAGGGTGTGCCCCAAAAATGAGAGAGAAAGGGGAAACGGGTCAAATGAAATTGAAAGGTTTTAGGTCAAATGTTTTGTTTGAGTTTGTTTTGTCCGTTTTTGTTTTTTTCTATTGTTTTCTTTTTATTTTCTTTATTTTCTTTTTAACCCTTTCATTATCTTTTGATTTTTTTAAAAGTACTATTTTTTTTAAATAAGTGAAAATTGATGATTAACATTTTTATATTATATATGTATATTTTACATTACATATAATAAACATGATAAATAATAATTATACATAACTAATATAAATAATAAATTATTATTAAATACAATACGAATACGGATATTTGAAAAAATGGATATCCACAAATAGGGATACTCCGTCTCAGATACGGATTGTCCGTATCGAATACATATATTATCCGTATTCGTATCAATTTTTTCGAATATTTTAATAAACTATTCATATCCATTTTTTGTCATAAATGTTCTCAAAATTCGGACTCAGATACCGGACGGATTTGAATTTTTTAATATTTATTTACACCCCTATACCTTTTTCACTCTTTTCATTCATTTTAACCTAATCAGCGATTGACAGGTTTTTTTAATAAGCTAGGGTCTTCTCTTTTTTCTCTTAGCTTCTGCCAAACAGCTTCATTCTCTCCAATAACTTAGGATTTTTTCTTCTTTCCACTTCTGTTCAATCATCTTTGTTCTCTCTAAGAAAGAAGATATCAATTCGTTCGAAGAAATCAATTCTTTTCACTTCTATTTAACCTAGATTTACCTTTGCATTAATTCGATCATTTGTAAGTTTATACCTATTATCAAGAAATATTTTGCATGTCGATAAATTAAAATTGGTGTATGCATTTATTTTCAGTTAATAATATAATTGTAATTGTGTAATTTATGTGCTGAATTAACTCGAATATTGAATTAATGATTTGATTGTGTATTTTCATAATTTTATATGAATATATTTTGACTTTGTGTTTTGATTTTGTAACAAGTTATGTATGTATATATTTTAATTGTGTGTCTTTATGTGTGTTCGTGGGTGTGTTCATGTGTGTGTTTACTTTATATATATATAGGTTGTTCATGTATATACCTCACGAAAAAATTACAGTAAAGTACACACAATTTGATATGAAGTACACGTGAATTTCTAATAATTAATTTTGATTTTGTGATTTGACATTAATTTGACAAAATGTTAATGTGCATTTCTTTTTTATTTTGACTCATTACTTAATAGACTTGGCATGTGTTATATGGGCATGTGTTTGTGGATCCACTCCGGTGACATTGACTAATCTTAAGATTTAACAAAAGTACAGTCATTTGTATATGCCTCACAAGAAAATTGCAGTAAACTCCACGCGATTTGAAATAAAGCACATGTGAATTTCTAATGATTAATTCTGATTTTGTGCCTTGATATTAATTTAGCATAATGTTAATGTGCATTTACTTTGTCACTGTTGACTCATGCTTAATAAACTGGTCATGTGTTAGATGGCCATGTGTTTGTGGATCCGCACCAACGGCATTGACCAAGCTTGAGATTTAACAAAAGTACAGTTATTTCTATATGACTCACAAGAAAATTACAGTAAATTCCACGCGGTTTGAAATAAAGTACATGTGAACTCTTAATGATTAATTCTGATTTTGTGCTTTGACATTAATTTGGCATAATATTAATGTGCATTTACTTTGTTACTTTCGACTCATTACTTAATAGACTTGTCATGTGTTAGATTGGCATGTGTTTGTGGATTCGCGCCGGCGGCATTGACCAATCTTGAGATTTAACAAAAGTACAGTCATTTGTATATGCCTCACAAGAAAATTACAGTAAAGTCCACGCGATTTGAAATAAAGCACAGGTGAATTTCTAACGATTAATTCTGATTTTATGCTTTGATATTAATTTAACATAATGTTAATGTGCATTTAATTTGTTACTATTGACTCATGATTAATAAATTGGTCATATGTTAGATGGGCATGTGTTTGTGGGTCCAGATGAGTGGCATTGACCAATCTTGATATTTAACAATGTACAGTTATTTGTATATGCCTCATAAGAAAATTACAGTAAAGTCCATGCGATTTGAAATAAATTACACGTGAATTTCTATTGATTAATTCTAATTTTATGTTTTGACATTAATTTGGCATAATGTTAATGTGCATTTACTTTGTTATTATTGACTCATGCTTAATAGACTTGTCATGTGTTAGATGGGCATGTGTTTGTGGGTCCGTGCCAGCGACATTGATCAATCTTTACGTTTAATAACAGTAAAGTCATTTGTATATACCTTACAGGAAAATTGTAGTAAAGTATACACAATTTGATAAAACGTACATGTGAATTTCTAATGATTAATTCTGATTTTATGTTTTGACATTAATTTGGCATAATGTTAATGTCCATTTACTTTGTTACATTTGACTCATTACTTAATAGACTTGTCATGTGTTTGATGGGCATTTGTTTGTGAGTCCACGCCAACAGTATTGACCAATCTTAAGTTTAACAAAAGTACAGTCATTTGTATATACCTCATCGCAAAATTACAATAAATTACACGCAGTTTGATATAAAGTACACGTGAACTTCTAATGATTAATTCTTATTTTATTTTTGACATTAATTTTGCATAATATTAATGTGCATTTACTTTGTTAGTGTTGACTCATGCTTAATAGGCTAGTCATGTCTTAGTCGGCCATGCGTTTGTGGGACCGTGCTAGTAGCATTAATTAATCTTGAGCTTTAACAAAAGCATTTTTCTGCTTTAATTTAATACTATATAGTTGAAAGTTGTAGGATTACCCGGTGTTGTTATTTGGATAATATGGATTGCATTAAAATATTTGAAGAGAAATCATTGGATTTTATATGCAATGAGTTATGTAGTAGGTTTATGGATTTAAAAGTTGGATCTTGTTCATTGAAGTACGACTTTGAAGATTAAAGTCAATTGATGTTAGTTTGTGATAAAGATGTTGGTTGTATGTTGCGGTCTCAAGTGATTCTCAAAGATATTTTTTATGGATATATGTCTTTGATTCACAAGTTTTGGCCACTATACAATTCACGAATGGGTTGAATGCACATATAGAATTCGTGAACAGGTTAATCGTAGTTATACAAGTTACGAGAGTGTTGAATTCGGTGGTATAAGTAGAGAAAGGGTAGATTATATATCATCAACCACTGATACTGATATTAGTAGTGGAGTTGAAAATAATGTTTATATTAGAGGTGTGGATCCGAGTACGTCAAAATTTTATCTCTCCAATGATTGGAAGACATATATGTAATACCCCGTAATTCTGAGTATTTGAATTTAATTAATTCGGTAATTAATTAGTGTTATTTTAAATTACGCGAAAGAAGTCATTTAATTGAATTGAATAATAATGTGCTTATTAAATATTAATCGAGAGTGATAAATTGATTAACATTATGAATTTAAATTAAGAAATGAATAGTTAATAACATAGGAAAATTATTGTGCATAATAGTGAGAGATATTGGTGTAATTGGATTTTATCTCAACTGGGAGTCGCGTGCTGATTAATTTGAGGTAGAGATGGGATAATTATATATAGTGAGTTGGATAAAGATTTTGAGGTCACGGATGACTCCGAAAGGGTGAAAATAGTCAAAATAGTATACTCGGGGGTGTCGATTGAGTCTCAGAGCATTTTTAAGCTAAACCGACACCGTATAGGGGCGTTTTAGTCATTTGGAAAAAGCGGGTTAGGAGACATACGAATTTTTAACTTCTTTATCAGATGTTAGCTAAGAGGAGCTAGGGTTAGAAACTCAAAATACAATGGGATTCCATTTGAGAACAAAAGGAGAGAGTCCTTGGAGCTTTTCAGGAGATTCTTGGAGCCTTTCATCTCAATCTTGCACCACAAATAACCTAGGAGTGAGGATTGATAGAGAAGGCAATCACATCCATCACCAAGCCAAAAAATCAGACCCTACTAATATAAGGCAAGTGTTTATTTACAAGTTATTTGAAGTTATAATACGCATGTGATTAGGGTTTTTCATATTTTGATTAAAGAATTATTTAATGCATGTTCAGGTAGGAATTGCATGTAGAATTATTTGATATCAGTATAGGATAATAAATTAGAGATTTTATGTTATTATCCACTCATTAAATCTGGGTTTTGGATGTATAATGGTGGAAGAACATAAAACTTAGGGTTTTGAGGATTAGATGTTTAAATCCCTTCTTAGATGAAAATTATAAGGTTTTGATGTTATATTCACATTAGAAATCATCCTAATGCATGTAGAAATGGTTAGGGACAATTGGTTTCAAATTTGTTTAATAAATATGTAAGTTATGTGGGTGTTAATGGTGAAAAACGCATCTGCGAAACGAAGAAGACGAAGTGCAGAGGGGCGAACTGGTCAGGGTCAGAGGCAAACCGATTCGGTTCCCAAAAAAATGTAAAATTTCCCTTTTTAGCCTAGAACTCCTAAATTGTTGTCAGGAAAAATTTTGGGATATTGTTAGAATATAATGAGGAATCTATTATATTGCAGTAGACCATGATATAGGGTTATGGGAATTTAGTCTTATCGAGAGAATTAAGAAGGTGATTAAACAGGATTAAAAGACAATATAATTAATTCATGAGAATAAGAATATAATTATGGGAAAGCGTGAGTGAGCTTATGGCATGAACCAATAGGGTATGGAAGATGTAGAAACTGAAATAGAATAAGGGGTAACTAGGGCCCTTAGAGTAGAGAATCATACTCCATTAAATGCGATAGTGAGAATAATTGTAAATTGAATGTACGGTGAGTATTTGAGTGATATATACTACGTACAAATGATGATAATTAGGTTGTGTGAATATACTGAATATATATAAGTTGTGTGTCTACCTATTGTATGATTGATGATGTATGTTAACATACCTACGTTGCCTGTTATCACGGAGGTTCTCGCATCATGGGTGATCCCACCTTGCCGATTCTAGGGAGGTTTTGATTTATGCCCCAGAACATAGAACTTAGGGTGACTCATTATGTGTCGTGTATTAGTGTATCCGACTTGTCGTTTGGATACGTTAGGTATATGCGTATCCCAAAGGCTTAGAACTATGTTCGCCTCCACTGCTTGTTGTTTGATTTTGGGTTCGAGGAGATATACAGAACCATTTATCCCTATTTAGTATGAGAGGTACTTGGACTGATAGGAGAGTATGCACTTGTTTCACGGTGGTCCTTTTGAGCGACACCGTAATAATATGTATATACCGACGTGAATATTCTACTTATGTGTGATAGTAGAAAGTTAAATAGTGGATATCTAAAGATTGAATTAAGTGGTGAAACTTAATTAATTGAATTATGAGAATATTAGTGAAATGGTAATTTCAACTTATATAATGTATGTGAAACGTTAACTAACAAGTAAAGTACTGTATCGGTGGTACGGGAATAGAGACATGTTCATATTCAGAAATACTAAAGTCTAGTTAGCTTGGGTATAATAGCTAGGTGGGCTAAGTAGTGACGTTAGGCGAGCACAATAGTTGAGAGGTGCAGAAACTCAAGGAAGTGTACGAGAACGTAACATGTGTAATCAATAACTGATTTTAAATTGTGATAAATACTTGCAAAATATTTTCAAAATGCTTTGGGTACTAACCCTTGTGTAACACCCCATGATTTTGGGATCAAGAAATTAAATTTTGAGGAAACTAAAATTTAATTAAATTAGAGAATTTTAAAATTTGGGAATTGAAGTCCAAAAATAGAGGACATTTCAAAGTATTCCAGATGATGATTTTGAGGGTACCATCGATCCTGGAAGGGTTGAGATAGTCAAAATAACTGTCATTGGGTTTTCTTTTGGCTCCGGAATGTTTTTAAGTTAGTTTGACTCGATTTGGAGTAAACAAGTCATTTAAAGTGTGTATTAACATTTAAAATTGGGACTTATGTTTTAAGGTTTAAGAGGCTTACGGATTAAGCCATTCTCATTTGTGAGAAAGAGAGAAAGAGAAAGAAAAGAGAAAAAGAAGAAGAGAAAGAAGAAGAAGAAAAGAAGAGAGAGAGGAAGAAAAGCTTGGAGATTCTGGCCCAAACGCGACATCGAGGACGATCCAACCTCTACAAATCTGAGGCAAGTGTTTCATATTACTAAATAAGTCATTTGTGTATTTGATTTCATAATTTTTGGGTTAAGGAGATGGATTTTGGGTATAAATATCAAAACCTAGATTTTTGGGTTTAAATCTTGAAATTAATGTTTATACATGGGTTTATTACACCTAAATTGTTGGGATGAGATGTAGGATGATTTTACAAGCTCATAATATTATTGGGTTAAAGAATTGGGGGTTTGGTGATGGTATTTGGGTGTTTGAGGATTTAGGGTTTGCTGAAAATAGGAAAATCGGCCAAGATAACTGGTATGGCCGGTCGACAGCGCCCAGGGGACCGATCGACCGTGCCTCAAGGGAAAAGCCTACTGCATTTCTTCGTAGGAAAATTTTGGACCCGCGGTCGATCGGGGGTCTTGGACCGGTCGACCGGTCCCCTGTTTTTAGCCCAAGAATGGGAAATTCTTTTACCCCTTTTCTTTTGGAGTTTTATTCTTAGGGACTTTATTAATGGGGTTATTTAGGAAGGGTATAATATTAGGTTTAAGGAATAGGGCCTTAGGTCGAATAGGGGCTTGCGGGTCTATGTTAAATTGATTTAGGAGGATGGGATGCCTCTTTTAGTAATGAAAGGAATTTGGGACTAAAGTGATTGGCGGATTGTTTATTATGATAGAGGTGAATCATCATGAAATGGCTATAAATGGTATAGGGATAGTATCTTTTGCCTATATGTGTATTAATAATGGATACCCTTAGGTATAGTGGGGAATCTCAGTGAGGACGGGAGTCCTAGCTTGAGGTCATAAGTGAGTTTAGATATGATTGAGGACCGACGAGAGAAGATGTCACGTACCCTTGGGGAGTATAGACTTAAAGAATAAATTGTGAATGTAATAAGATTTAGGGTTCATTAGAGCTATTAAACCTTAGATGGGATTTTGAGAATCACGTGATTGGGCTATCAACTAGGTTAGAGTGGGTTGCCAATCTAGTGGGGATAGTCGTTGTATATTCGGGTGTGATTAATATTGAAGATTCCAACAAGTAATGGGACCAAGAAATGAATTTAGGATATAGCTTGAGGCTCATCGATTATTAATTATATAATTACCTATGATCGAGATAAGTATCATGGGTTGATGTATTTTCAGACATTGATGGAATGTACATAAATTGTTATACATAAATTAAACTTTTGGGTAATAACCCAAATGTTGGATATATACATGTATTTTTGGGAGACTATTCATCATAGGAAAAATGGATGAATGTGCTTTAAGTGAGGGATTGTATTCATATATCGAGGTAAAGTAAATGAGTTTGTGGTGACGGCTTATATATTGAGGATTATGTATACTTATAGCTGAGTTTATATATCTTATGCATATGAACGAGAATTAGTTTGTATGTGTATATATCTATATAGATATGAATATATGGATATATTTATGTTGTGGACATAAATGGTATGGATATTTAAATCGTATATTATGGTTTAATGTTTGATCATATGATGGGATCATATGGATGTATGTATATTGTTCATGTGAACGATATACATACTTATGTGGTTAAGCATACCCCGCTCATGCTATCATTGGGAATTTTTCGCGTAGAGGATGAGCACCCTGGCTCGAGGAGCAGGGTGTGGATATTCCCCAGGTCATAGTCGTCCCGTGTAAATTATTATATGATTTATATTTTTGGGATGAGGCGTGGTGAGTATGTTTCGTCTCATTGCCAGTTTGGAGCTATGATCGCTTCCCGGGACGTCATGTGTGTGAGTTTACCATGAGATGGGTGTCGTTTAGTCCCACCATGGTGGTCCCCGGTATTGCTACGTGAGTCGGGCACTGGGAAGATGATATCATGGTGCAATTTTATCGGCGATATATATAGCCGGGTATATTATTATGCATGGCCATTGTACATCAGATGTGATATGTACACTTGGTCATGGGTACGGATGTTGGTATATATATATATATATATATATATATATATATATGGTTAGAATAAAATGCCTATGTATATATTTATATATCCTATAGATGAAAGGATATAGAATCTTTGTGGAGTACATCTTAGATTATGTGTACTAGAATGATGGGGGTTGATGTATCGCATTTAAGGAATATTTTGGTTACATCATCCCAAGGATATCATTGGAGATTTTAATTTGTTTTCATATTGTAGTCTAAAATTTAGTAGTAGTAGTAGTATAATATTGAATGTATGGCATAATGGATCTCTAGGATCGACATTGTCAAGGAGTAGTGTAACGGGGTGGTTCCTTGTTTGGATTTTGCTTTGCGAGACATCCCACGCACGAAACGTAGTGCAGTGTTGAGATTGGAGAGAAGTTTTGTCAATAATAATTTGTGTGCATGTTATTTAGAAATTAAATCTTATGATTCAACCCAAATATAAATGGTTAACGTATTGAGAATTATAATAAATTAAATTATAAATCGGAGTCCATTAAGCCTATTATGGCATATTTGATTGAAAAATAATTCAGTGTTTTTAGAAGGGGTGGATTCTTAGGTTAAGATAGGAAGGTAAATCTCGTGGGAATAGGCGGGCGCTGGTTAAGTTAGGGTGCCCTTATAATTGGGGTAATTTAACTAAAATTCAGGATGCGAATAGGTGCGCGCCGCTAGATGAGAGGTGAGTTGGGGTTCCACGAGAGTGTGATTCCACTATAATTATGAAATATGTGCACCGATATTTATTATGCACGGTTAACACACTTGCTAAATATTTTTCACACTCGGGCTCTGATCCGTTTACTTTTCTCTCCTATATATATATATATATATATACTATTACAGGTGTCCTTCCGCATGAATACCGGGTGACCTTCTATCCAGAGTCTTGGGAGCCGTGATAAGTGCGGACTGTTGCGGGATGTAATGTAGTCACTTCCTACTTTTTGAAATTCTAGGTAGGAATCATGTTGTATATCGGGTTTGTACCCAAGGGATATTTATAGATGTGTATATTTATTTCATTTCAGTTATTGTATTAGCTATGACCCGACAGCTTATTCGGGTCTACTCATTTGTGGTATATTCGGTTGTAGTTACGTATTTCTTTTTATTCTAGCATTTCATTTATCATAGTTCTTTCATGCATCTTTCTTTCCTTTATTAGTAGTTTATAGTGTTGGGTTATTGTCTGTTGCATATTTTATTTAAATTTTAACATCTCGTTTATATGATATCGGGTAGTTAGTCCTATATAATATGGTACCGACAGTTGATGTTGAGACTGGACCATCTGAAACTCCTGATTTAATGTAGTATAGGGTTGGCCACCTGTTATTATTTTAAGCGGGGTGTTACACCTTGCTATAAAATATTTTCAAAACCTTTTAGGTGTCCATCCACAAAGACGTCAGACTTGATGATTCTTTCCAGGGATGCATAGATGTAGCATTATGGAGGCTCGCTGAGTTTTGATCAGATGCATCTATCATTTCATTCTTACTGTAGGAGTTTCTTCTAGGACTTCAGTTTGGACATGTTGTCCCCATTTGAGACTTCATTCATTTAGAATTTTAGTTTCAAATTTGTATTCAGATATTCTTATTAGTTGGATTCTAGGGGTGGCAATTCGGGTTAGTCGTGTCATTTTCGGGTCGCGTTGATTTTTATTTTAGTATAAGCTTTGGTTACGCCTAAATATATATAAACTAATAGGGTCATGTTTGAGTCATTTCGGATTATTACTGTAAACGTGTTATCGGGTCAAAAATTGCCAGCTCTATCGGATTCATTATTGTGGTTTGAGATTTTAGCCGATGGTTTATTTCGGTAAGACTTTATTTATTCATTTATTTATTTACTTGAGATGGTTTGGACTCTAATATTATGTGGATGTTGTAATTTAGTTTTTCGTATGTTATTAATTGTCTGTTTAATGAAAGATAAAATTTGGCACCGGCTTAATTAACTAATAGGTGATCAATAATTAATTTGGTTTCGACAGTGATGCTAAGAATGAATCATTTTGTAAATCCTGTTTTAATTTAATAAAGGCCTGATCACCCGGTGTTTAATTATGCGGGGGTCACGAAATATTAGTCATGAAGAGCAGTGTTTCGAAGGAGATGTGGTTGAGTTTCGAGATAAATTGCAAAAGTATACTATTGAGGTTGGTTTCAAATATATATATTTGAAGAATGATAAAACTCAGATGACAATAGAGTGTTTTAAAAGGAGTACTAAGAATTACATGAGGTGAGTTAATTCTTCATTATCGACAATAAATTATTACTTTTGTATAATAAATCTGAACAATGAGCATACTTGTAGGGGTGTATATTGTAGTCCATCAAGCAAAATGATGGACTCCAAATTGGTTTCGATATCATCTCCCTAGCAGTTACAGTAAAAACTATTGTGCCCTAGATGTTATACCAACGTCATTTTCCTGAATAATAATCATGGTGACTTCAATCGCGGTCAAGGTTCCCAGAATACTCTACGGATTCTACTGAGCCTTTCCTCCTACAGTCCTCCTAATGTCCTTGGTTTTTCGTCCTTTGTTGTTCGATATATGAAGCCCAACAAAACTAGTAAATGATTTGCATCAACTATAATAAATAGCAAGAGAACATAAGTCACATTATGAATCAACAGTCCTACGTATAGGGCTCTATATCAAAGAAAGGTAACGCTGCAAACGTATTAAGTCCGCATAGATCCTAAGCACCCTAGAACCTGATGCTCTGATACCAGCTTTGACACCCCTCCTATTAAAATAATGGGTGGCCATCCCGCTACCAAAATAAAATGGTAGTCTCATATGGTTCATTCTTAGCATCACTGTAGAAAAGTTAATTAAACTACTAACAACTAATTAGGTTCACAAGTAGGGTAATTTTTAATCGTGTTATTACATGCAATAAAAAACCATCAATACATAAACCATATGAAATAATACTAAATGATAAATCAATTCCAATAGAAGTCTAAATGCATAATAATAACGGGGTGCTAAATAAACCATCGGTCACCATAAATCCAGTACAAATATCCAAAATGAAATAAATAGCTGAACACAACTGAATAAAATGGCAACATACCAAACTGATAACTGAGATGAAACCTAGCCTAAGAAATAATGAATGAAGCGACTACACTGAACTATGCAAGCTTCCACATTCGGTGTAGCTACGCATCCCTAGAACGAATTAACATCCATGGCGTCCCTGTGGAAGGACACCTAAATGTTTTTGGAAAATATTTTTGACACGAGTCAGAGCCCAAAACATTTTGAAAATATTTGCAAGTGATTAAAATTCAGTAAATAAATATGTAGTAAACTTTTCATATTTAAGTCAGTGTCTCACTCGCTTGAGATACCTCTCACCTATCATCTATTGTGCACACCTAGCTCATATATCTTAACCCGCCTAGTTACGCTACCCTAGCTACCTAGCCCTAATGAAATTTGTTCTAACACACTACTCTAACCCACGTTCTATCATTCATTACTAAGCTAGTTTTCTCATTAACTTATTTAATTATCTCATCATTTATCATTGATTTAACTTTACTCTTGTTATTTCCAAACACTCACACTTAATGTATTAAATCTTTTATATAAATTAGCACTCGATTATATACCTATAGGCACATTGTGAGAGTTGAACATACAATTACTCTTTACACGTTAAATCAGTATATAAATTACCATACGATTATAGACGTAAAGGATATACCGTAATAAGCACACATATGTCACATATAATTATAATCCCCGAAGTAATAACTCATTAGAGGTCCCCCAAGTAATAACTCATCAGAGGCATTTTTCTACAATGCTATCATCACCGAGGCATATTCACATCATCCCAGCTATCGATGATTGGAATCTCACACCGACTCAGTAAAATCTTCAACTTATCTGAGGAGGATATAGTCCTTCGATAGTGAGTCATAACCATACCCGCGGTTACCTCACTTCGAACTTCAACCCTCACGAGGGAACATATGTGGCGCTCTCACCTGAGGATTATGCCCACCTTGCATTCACTAGCCAGGGGTATCACCCACATCACACAACCTCCACTGATAGCACTAGAGGGGTATGTTCAAATCAATATCATACACACATATATTATCATCATTCTTCTATATATATATAATACCATTATGACTAAACTGTGCCTGTCGCTTAAAGAACTAGCTTAATTACTGCGAGTCTACATCCTCGACTCTTGAACAAATTTTAATTATCATTTATCAATATTTAAAATTTTAGTCTCACTTTGCTAAATAATCAGATGTGACAACCCGCCTACTAAAATAATAGTGGCCAGCCCAATACTCTAATAATCATAGGAATCATAGATGGTCCATTCTCAGCATCACTGTCGATTAAAATAATAGTACGAGATAACCACCAATCATTTTAGAAAATGGGTTGTCAATAAAAGAAAATTTTGTAAATAAAAGAAAACACTGAGACAATCCCATTTGTGAAAATGGTGGATATTAAAAATCAATAAATAAAGAATGATAATATACAAATAATCATCGAATAAGTTGTCGGTGCACAGACTAATACAATTAGTTACACCCAGTATTACATTTCAATATTTACAATATAGTAAATGAGTGTATCAGTTGGGCACACATGCCCGAATATATAACCGAACATAACTAGAGTACAATAGAGAGAAATGTCTAAACAAGTAACCTACAACATCTGCAATATGCCGTAGCTCCATGACAACCGGAATGGAAATGTAAATACGGGTGTCCATGCGTTAGAGCACCTGTACGACAAAGAGGATATGCAAATCAAAGAAATATAGACGGGTCAGGGCCCGATTTGATATGATTCCCATGTGAATAAAATGCATGACAGTTAAGTGCGTAATTCTCTCGCAGTTAACAATAATATTTCTCCCCTCTCAGCCTAAAGGCAACCTAGCGCAATATAAACGATGCTCAGGTTAAATAAAGAACAGAAGGCTAACTTCTCCCCAGTCTCAACACAATGCCCTTATTCGTGCGTAGGGTTTCTCGCAAAGCGAAATCCAAACAAGGAACCCCCCCGATACACTACTACTAGGAAAGGCTGATCGTCGAGATACATTAGACCCTGTCCGAATTAATCCAAGTACTAAAGGCTAACTTCTCCCCAGTAACAACACTATGCCCTTATTCGTGCGTGGTGTGTCTCACAAAGCGAAATCCAAACAAGGAACCCCCCCGATACAGTACTACTAGGCAAGGCTGATCGTCAAGATACATTAGACCCTCAGCATAATATTATATATATTTATATATATATATGAGAGGTCTCATCTACTACTACTCAAGGATACATAATTATAACCATTAACCATCAAAACATAATTCCCCTTTATTCTTTAGGAATATATAAATGGTACAACATTTTATCAAATGTTTACCAATCAATTTCATCGTATACTAATTCATTTCATAAATTCGTTCCTTATTAGGAAATATAATCATAGTTTTATGCTCTTTGTGGCATTTTCATCTCAATTATACACTTTGTAAAAATATCTTCCTTATCAGGAATATAATCATCATCATATGCTCTTTGTGGCATTTTCATCGTGCTCTTTGTGGCACTTCCTCATGCTCTTTATGGCATTTCATTGTGCTCTTTATGGCACTTATCATACATCAAGTCCAACTTGATTTAGAATAGTTATAATTACATATATATAAGGACTCTAAGATAGCCCGTCCGAGTTTTCCCACTGTGCGTGCCCCTAAATGGCTATCATCTTCCAGGGCCTATCATTTAGACAACCTGGGATCCTACCGAAATGTCGAGAAGTGGCCATATGCCTGCGGGATAGTCAAGACCACACTCGGAATCTCCTACCCATCACAGAAAATATACAACACAAACGCTCATATGGCCTAGGGACTATATCCACCATACATTCATTAGTCAGGGGGCTTCACCACAACGCGCTAACTTCCCTTAAGATAGCGATTTAGAGAGGTGTGTATCCATCCATTAACATTTATAATAATCATTACTTTTTCCTTTTGAAAACATCCAACTTTACATTCTCAAAATCATTTGTACTTATTTATTAGTACCACATTTCATTTTATGTATTTCTTATTCTTAACATCATATTTTATTAATGACTTAAGACCCGAAGTGCCATCAACCTCAACTAGTCTCCAAGACTTCAATACATTATCATAAACCATTAAAATGGATCTCCGTCAAGGAGTGTCTCCCAAATGTCTCAACATTAACATGTTATCCTCAATTTATCTTTTGGTTAATCTTCTATTTCATTCGGATACCAACCTACGCGAACTAGCCGTCGGGGTAAGCCCAAACATCCCATTAAATCCTAGGGAATTAATCTACCCAAAACTAACCTCTAGGACTCCCCATTACTTACCAAAGGAAGGTCCCTAAAGCTTGGACCTAAAAGAAAAAGGGCTAAAAAAATCAAACTAAGAAAAATCCCACAAAAATAGGGGAACCGAATCGATTCGCCCCTTGGGCCGAATCGATTCGCCCTTACGAATCGATTCGCTAAACAGACGAATCGATTCAGGGAGCAAAACTGACTTTCTGCATTTGTCCGAATCGATTCGGTCTGCCATACCTATAGCCTATCCCTAGGGCCGAATCGATTCGCCCCAAGGCCGAATCGATTCGGTCCTGCAGAATTCCCAAGTATGGGTTTCGGGTTGTATGAACCCTAAAATCTCAAAACCCCAAATCTTTCATTTCTCCCAACATCAACAACAGCAATTTACACCAAATCATTTCTACACAACTAGCAACTAATATATAAACCTCAAGTCAATTTAAAACTAAGATTTAAGGCTTTAATCACTAAAATCAACAAATACCCATTTTGGGTTTAAATCTCCAAAAACCTAAATATACATGCATTTTATCACATTAAATCACATCTAGCAAGTAAGAAACTTTCCTCGAGATTCGTAGTCTCGGATCCTCTTCCGGTAGCAATGAAGTCCGGCCTCAAATCTCCACTTCTCTCTCTTTGTCTCCATTTATCCCAAGCTCTCTCTTCGCTCTCTCTCTCCTTTGGCTTCTAACACAAATGAAGAAAGAAAAAGGGGTGGGGGACTTAAACGGGTCTTAAAGCATAATTGCCCTCTTTTAATTGCTAATACACCATTAAAATGACTCGTATCCGCTTAATTGAGTCATAACACCCCAAAAGTGCCCGAAACTCACAAATACAACATGACACTTATTTCGACTATCTCGACTATTCTAAACACAACCGTACCCCCTATTTTGGCATTCGGGAAAATGTGAACAAATTTTATGTTCTAAATTCATTTTATTTAATTAATTTTTACCCAACTTAAAGTATAGGTCATAACCGTCGTTTTACATATAACGACGCAATATATCACAATATAATGCCATTTACCTTCTCATACGGTAAAAAGACAAAATATAGTTAATATTATCCCTTAATATCACGGGAAATAATATTTACTCCAACTTCCCCTATTTTATAATATTAGCTCATCGAACAAAATAATATAAAATAGCCGCTCAAAAGCCTGGGTTGTTACATACTCCCCCCCTTAGAAGGGAATTTTTCCCTCAAAATTCAGGCATATAGTATAACCATATAAAGGTATACTATACTAAACTATCGTTCTATCATTCTTAGCAACCCCTTGGTAAAAAAAAATGGCGTCCCAATTGGGCTCAGACTAAATTCATCATTATTCGATCTTAGCCTACCTTTTTAGTGCTCTACCTAGCACCTAATCGTTCCTCTAGAACTATCGATCCTACCTTTCTACTACGGAAGGAGATACTTATACATCCCGGCACCCTACTTACAAAAATGATCCGAACAATTGTACGGAGGTTCCAATCCCAACAACTACTACTCCCATCCGTCGTCGTTCCACCACTAGTCTCTTCATACTAGGATGGGAATCGGTCCACTACGGACATGAACGCGTTTGCTATAGCGTCCCCTCAGTGAATCTCATTCTACTTAGCATTCCATTTACTAACCCATCCGCATTTCCTTAGCAAAAGGGGATATCCAATTGATAGTCCCTCATGAACTCTAACTTCTTGCTCGTGAAATGACCCAATTTCCTGCCCAGGAAGTAGTGCCTCTATTCTTTAAGGCAAATACTACTGCTACGAACTCTTAATCGAGCGGGGGAATAATACTTCTCACAAAATTTAAATTTTTGAGACGCGTAAACAATGGGTCTATGCTCCATTATTAATACTCCCCGTTCCTAGCCAAACCTCGTTCATCGAATTCACTCTCGATTATAACGACACGAGTGCAGGAGTAAAAGTCAGCTCATACTTCAACTCCTCTAAAGATAGGTTACCGACGTAACGCTCTATCAAAGAAAGGCCCCTCCTTCTACGGCCTAAAATTTCGAGCCACTCGAGATCCCTTACTTCTTCGTTCTATGGACCAAATCCCACTTAGAGTTAACCCACAAACCTATTGTGGTCAACTCCACACCGCCTCCCTAAAACCATGCTACATGCCCTAAGGGCCTTACGTCCTAATAATCCTAAAGTCAATCTATCTATCCTATTCTAATCATATAAGTATAATCCTAACTAGATCCCTAGTGTCCAAGACATTTCCCAACTTCCGACAGTCGCTCAGTTTCATGCGTGGGACCTCTCGCCGAGGCGAAATCAAAACAAGGAACCCTCCCGTTACACTACTATTGTGCATCATCGGTCGTCGAGAAGTAATGGTCGAAGACACATGATCGGGATCGCTAAAATCCTAACTCTAAGTCTTACCACAACAACAGAAAAATAAAAATTTTAACTGATCGAGCGCTTACTTTCTGTAAGGCACTACAAATACTTTTTTTTTAAATGGCCTTCTTATTAAGGCATAAACATAAGTCTCTATTAGACTTTCATATCTTAGTCCTCCCCACATCGATTAGAGGAAAAACTATCACAGTGCTTATATATCGCACATCAACTTAGCCCTTAATCACTCATTTACGTGATTCTTGGCTAAACTTTCCAACCCAGCACCATAACCAACAGAAAAAGAAAGAAAAGAAAAAAAGAAAGAAAAGAAAAGAAGATGCGCATCTCTCCACTCCCAACGTCGTTAAGGTTCATGCGTGTAGCATCTCGCAAAGCTAAATCCAAACAAGGAACCCCTCCAACATAATCCCCTTAACTTGTTGGTCGTGGAGATAAGGCAACATCATACACAAGCAAGGAAAACAAGGCAAGCACTCAAACAAAAACAAAACAAATAAATCAAAACAAACAATTAAAGAAAATAAAAACTACCTACACTCCGTAAACCATCTCTATAAAGTCTCAATCCTATATCTAGGTGAGATATTATAGAACAACTAGCCCTTCTCTAGAACTAGAAAATAGGATAGCCTCGCAATTTATTCGTTTGCTATCGCCCCAACCAATTCGAGAACATCTCTACTCGTGTATTACATACAATACAAGTAGCACACACCACACATATCAGCACTCGTCCCATAACGAGTGAAAGAAAATACAGAACTTCACTATCATGGAAGCCATACAAATATAGTTACTATAAAAATATCGATACTACCACAATCTTGATATACACACCTGAATCTAGGGTGAATACAATACTACTCCATCTTATCATGAGGAACGCTCCACCCTCATCTACGGTGGAAATTCCTGCCAACATACTTTCCAAATTCTTTGGCCACTAACAATGGTTCCTAGACACATCATTCTATTCCTAACCGAACCAAACTACTTCCATCCCAAGCTACCCTAACGATTTCTCGCATAGTTCCCTTAACTTCTTCAATAAAGGAAAAATTCTACTAGCCTCCCCGGCCTTAGTTCAACAAGTCTTCCCCGGGTGTATGTCCACCGTTGGGGTCTCCTGAACACCACTTCTCCTGAAGTGTTAGCAACACTTACTTGTGAGCCTATCATTCTATCGAAGGGCTCTCTCTCTCTGGGAAAAAGTTCCTGCACCACCCTACTTTGGCGACTACCATTTTTGCCACTTCAGCCTTACTCCTATGCGTGAGAAGATTTTCCTTCCGCTCGTCGCACCTGGGCACTTTTATGCCCTATTTTAGGCCATACTCTCGGGCCTCATATTCTCACCAAATGAGATTTCACTTCTCCAATCCGTCCGAATTTCAACATGTGGTCCTCATCAAGGACTTATCAACCTTTAGATTGACACTGCTCGGAATCCCAAGCTTAGTTCCACTCTCTGCAGGCAGCGACACATGGAAAATCATCTCTACGGTACTTAGCAGTCACAGTAGCAATAAGAAAAAATGCTGCAAAAGGGAGTGACCTCTAAAGCGGCCCACCTCCCTGACTATATCTTACCGCTCTTAGAAATACCATCTCGCGATGCCTTCACGACAACCTCCCTTGATGCCCATCATCTGACGACTTACTAGTCTCACACGATCGCGCAAAAGATTTTCGGGGTTCTCACAGCATAACAAAAGAACGAAACTCACAAGAGAAATCAACAATATTAATCTTAAGGCTCTATATCAAATCATAAGTAACGCTGAAAGGAAATACATCCGCACAGATTTATAAGGCTCTAGAACCTAATGCTCTGATACCATCTGTGACAACCCGCCTACTAAAATAATAGGTGGCCAGCCCAATACTCTAATAATCATAGGAATCATAGATGGTCCATTCTCAACATCACTGTCGATTAAAATAATAGTACGAGATAACCACCAATCATTTTAGAAAATGGGTTGTCAATAAAAGAAAATTTTGTAAATAAAAGAAAACACTGAGACAATCCCATTTGTGAAAATGGTGGATATTAAAAATCAATAAATAAAGAATGATAATATACAAGTAATCACCGAATAAGCTGTCGGTGCACAGACTAATACAATTAGTTACACCGAGTATTACATTTCAATATTTACAATATAGTAAATGAGTGTAACACTTGGGCACACACGCCCGAATAAATAACCGAACATAACTAGAGTACAATAGAGAGAAACGTCTAAACAAGTAACCTACAACATCCGTAATATGCCGTAGCTCCATGACAACCGAAATGGAAATGTAAATACGGGTGTCCATACGGTAGAGCACCTGTACGACAAAGAGTATATGCAACGCAAATAAATATAGACGGGTCAGGGCTCGGTTTGATATGATTCCCATGTGAATAAAATGCATAACAGTTAAGTGCGTAATTCTCTCGCAGTTAACAATAATATTTCTCCCCTCTCAGCCTAAAGGCAACCTAGCGCAATATCAATGATGCTCATGTTAAACAAAGAACCAGAAGGCTAACTTCTCCCCAGTCTCAACACAATGCCATTATTCGTGCGTAGGGTGTCTCGCAAAGCGAAATCCAAATAAGGAACCCCCCCCCCCCCCGATACATTACTACTAGGCAAGGCTGATCGTTGAGATACATTAGACCCTGTCCTAATTAATCCAAGTACTAAAGGCTAACTTCTTCCCGCTCACAACACTATGCCCTTATTCATGCGTGGGGTGTCTCACAAAGCAAAATCCAAACAAGGAACCCCTCCGATACACTACTACTAGGCAAGGCTGATCGACGAGATACATTAGACCCTTAGCATAATATTATATGTATTTATATATATATATGAGAGGTCTCATCTACTACTACTCAAGGATACATAATTATAACCATTCACCATCAAAACATAATTCCCCTTTATTCTTTAGGAATATATAAATGGTACAACATTTTATCAAATGTTTACCAATCAATTTCATTGTATACTAATTCATTTCATAAATTCGTTCCTTATTAGGAAATATAATCATCGTTTTATGCTCTTTGTGGCATTTTCATCTCAATTATACACTTTGTAAAAATATCTTCCTTATCAGGAATATAATCATCATCATGTGCTCTTTGTGGCATTTTCATCGTGCTCTTTGTGGCACTTCCTCATGCTCTCTATGGCATTTCATTGTGCTCTTTATGGCACTTATCATACATCAAGTCCAACTTGATTTAGAATAGTTATAATTACATATATATAAGGATTCTAAGACCGCCCGTCCGGGTTTCCCCACTGTGCGCGCCCCTAAATGGCTATCATCTTCTAGGGCCTATCATTTAGACAACCTGGGATCCTACCGAAACGTCGGGAAGCGTCCATATGCCTGCGGGATAGTCAAAACCACACCCGGAATCTCCTACCCATCGCAGAAAATATACAACACAAACTCTCATATGGCCTAGGGACTATATCCACCATACATTCATTAGTCAGGGGGCTTCACCACAACGCGCAAACTTCCCTTAAGATAGCGATTTAGAGAGGTGTGTATCCATCCATTAACATTTATGAAAACCATTACTTTTTCCTTTTGAAAACATACAATTTTACATTCTCAAAATCATTTGCACTTATTTATTAGTACCACATTTCATTTTATGTATTTCTTATTCTTAACGTCATATTTTATTAATGACTTAAGACCCGAAGTGCTATCAACCTCAACTAGTCTCCAAGACTTCCATACATTATCATAAACCATTAAAATGGATCTCCATCAAGGAGTGTCTCCCAAATGTCTCAAAATTAACATTTTATCCTCAATTTATCTTTTGGTTAATCTCCTATTTCATTCGGATATCAACCTATGCGAACTAGCCCTTGGGCTAAGCCCAAACATCCCATTAAATCCTAGGGCATTAATCTACCCAAAACTACCCTCTAGGACTCCCCATTACTTCCCAAAGGAAGGTCCCTAAACCTTGGAGCTAAAAGAAAAAGGGCTAAAAAAATCAAACTAAGAAAAATCCCACAAAAACAGGGGAACCGAATCGATTCGCCCCTTGGGCCGAATCGATTCGCTAAACAGCCGAATCGATTCGGTGAGCAAAACTGACTTTCTGCATTTGTTCAAATCGATTAGATCTTGACCCGAATCAATTCGGTCTGCCAGACCTGTAGCCTATCCCTTAACCAAATCGATTCGCCCCTAGGGCCCAATCGATTCGGTCCTGCAGAATTCCCAAGTATGGGTTTCGGGTTGTATGAACCCTAAAATCTCAAAACCCCAAATCTTTGATTTCTCCCAACATCAACAACAACAATTTACACCAAATCCTTTCTACACATTTAGCAACTAATATATAAACCTCAAGTCAATTTAAAACTAAGATTTAAGGCTTTAATCACCAAAATCAACAAATACCCATTTAGGGTTTAAATCTCCAAAAACCTATTTATACATGCAATTTATCACATTAAATCACATCTAGCAAGTAAGAAACTTGCCTCGGGGTTCATAGTCTCGGATCCTCTTCCGGTAGCAATGAAGTCCGGCCTCAAATCTCCATTTCTCTCTATTTCTCTCCATTTCTCCCAATCTCTCTCTTCTCTCTATCTCTCTCCTTTGGCTTCTAACACAAATGAAGAAAGAAAAAGGGGTGGGGGACTTAAACGGGTCTTAAAATATAATTTTCCTCTTTTAATTGCTAATACACCATTAAAATGACTCATATCCACTTAATTGAGTCATAACACCCCAAAAGTGCCCGAAACTCAAAAATACAACATGACACTTATTTTGACTATCTCGACTATTCTAAAAACAACCGCACCCCCTACTTTGGCATTCGGGAAAATTTGAACAAATTTTATGTTCTAAATTCATTTTATTTAATTAATGTTTACCCAACTTAAAGTGTAGGTCATAACCGTCGTTTTACATATAACGACGCAATATATCACAATATAATGCCATTTACCTTCTCATACGGTAAATAGACAAAATATAGTAAATATTATCCCTTAATATCATGGGTAACAATATTTACTCCAACTTCCCCTATTTTATAATATTAGACCATCGGGCAAAATAATATAAAATAGTCGCTCAAAAGCCTGGGTTGTTACATCGGACTTACCCAACCAGCCCATACATAAAAAAAATCATGAATTAACCCATAATCCATTAATAAAATTATTCACTAATGAATTCTCGCCTTATAATAATTTTCCATTCTAAGTACTCCCTCAAATCGAGGTAATATAATTCTGTCCAAATTACCCAACGAAGTTTTCTCATTCTTACTGGTCAAAATTTCTATTGGAAACCCTGTGAATTAACCCACAAATTTAAAAAACAAAAGCTAAAGTATCAGGTGGTTCGAACTGGTTCGGCCAAACACGAACCAATTTTCTCATCCATCCGGAACCGGTTTTCCCCCAAATTCGACACAGGATCGATATACCTACCTGCTAACCATCTTCTCCAAATTCGATCCAAACTTCAATATGTTACCCAACCTCCATTTAAATACAAACAATGTAATGGGACACAAATATGATGATTCTAACACTTCTAAATAATCCTAACAACAGAGATTGGACTAATATTAATGATTTATTCAATCAATTGGTTTATTTTCAAATCTCCCAACCAAAATGCTAAGTTAATCCCTAAATCTGAATTTAGATTTATCAATCTCTACATCTCATTAAAGTTAAATTTTCCAACAGTTATAAGTCATCTAAATTCATCAATTCGTCATTTAAATCAATTGAACATTGCAGGAGATAGGTACAACCCCAAGACTCCCTTTTTGTGTGAGAAAACCCTTTCCCCCAAATAATTTTTTACACTAACTATGATATGAACATGAATTCCACACATAAAATTCATAGCAAGATAACCACTTGCCTTATATGGTTCATAGGGTCTGAAATTCCATTAGAGAAGATGAATTTCTCCTCAAATTAGTTCTCCAAACTTTCTTTTTCTTCTTCCTTCTTCACTTTTCCCTCTTTCTTCACTTGGTTAAGGTTTCGAATTTTGTTCTGGATGCCTCAAAACCTAAACCCTAAATTAAATAGTCTTAATCGTAAAATTACACAAATGGGCTAAGCCCAAATGACCTAAACACCCCCGTGTAAGCCCGATCGAGTCTAAAAAACCCTCGAAACCCAATTACTACCCCCAGGTATTCAATTCTACCTATTTCGATCCATTCGGAACCAACCGTGAGCTCAAAATTACCATTCGAGTTGCCTAACTTAAATTTCCTATTTTGACCTTTAAAATATTCTCCCATCATTCCCACCCATGACGACGTATTACGATTTACCGCATTTTATTTACTATACACACTTAGTAAATTTACCACATAAATATTAATCTTATTCCCACCAATCAATATCTATTAAAGACGTAATATTTCTTTTTAATTAAATTACTTCACACGTGTAATTTAAAATATCAAAAATAATTAAATTCATAATTATTCCAAATTACGGGGTGTTATATACTTCCCCCCTTGCAAACGAATTTCGTTCTCAAAATTTGGATAGCCCCAGTACTAAAATTTCTAATCCTTACACTCAATGCATTCGAATGTATTCATAGTTAACTCGTAATAATAACTTGGTGTTTCCACTATACACACGCTATTGGTACCATTTTGACTGAAGGTCTACTCACTACAACCCAAGATTAGCAACGAATCCATTCAAACTCTTACATACCGATATATTCCATCATTCTTAACGTCTCACTTCCATAATGACACTCAAAGCTATCATGAATCCTCTAACAACACTCAAAAAGACGAGTCTACACTCCACTAGCTCTATCATCTCAATGTTGGAAAAGGCCCCACTTCCATAGGAGCCAATTTCCTTTGTTATCAATAACGTAACTCCCTTCATGGGAGACACCCACAACAACCCCTGGCCACTTATGTTTGGTCAATTAATTCCACAAGCCCAAAGGAAATCCTGACCTCTCTGCGATTTTAAAAACCCGATAATGAACTTTCTCTGTCGGCATATCCATTTCGTCATTGGAATCATCAATTTATTACAAAATTCTAGTTAATAATCTCGGACCAGCCTTTTCCATCTACGAGTGGTGCACCTAGAGACAACTTCATTATGTCTCACTCAACACCGATCCACATGTTCAATATTTCACATCACGTGGCACATCTTACTCCCCTTTTTAGGATATACCAAAACCATGGCCCGTGCGCCTGCTCTAAAACTACGCACTTCCTAGGCACTTTTTTGTCTTATATGAAAGTGTAAGGACCCCCAATTTTAAAAATTCTTTACTTTTAATCAAATTTAATTTCGTAACAAGTGCGAAAATAGATGGTTACTAACAAGAATTAATTTTCCAAATTTTATTTGATTTTCTTTTCTTTAAAAGATGGAAAATTAAAGTGAACACAAATTTTAATTTCTTAAAGAAAATTAAAATTGAACACAACAAAGTGAATTAAAGTACACACACAAACACTTTAAACTCACTCAAACAAAATTAATTTAATTATCATGTTTAAACAACCTAAGCAAGAATATTA
The DNA here is from genome assembly GCA_949130495.1 of Sambucus nigra. Classification (NCBI taxonomy): domain Eukaryota; kingdom Viridiplantae; phylum Streptophyta; class Magnoliopsida; order Dipsacales; family Adoxaceae; genus Sambucus; species Sambucus nigra. The sequence continues at coordinate 243,247,483 of OX422217.1, forward strand.
ACAAATTAATTTAGTGCCAACTTGAATTAAATTAACGTAAACTAAACTTACCCAAATAATTAAACATGCACCATTTTAATCAAGATTACGAATTAAATCCAATTTCATCTTTTTACCCTAAGCATGCGTTCTAGGTGATTTTTGAAAAAGATAAAATAAATTCACAATCTCACAACATGTTGATGTACGAGGAAAACCCAAATCGAGAAAAACCTCGGACGGCCCTGGCCTAACAAATCCACTAAGTATGGAATTACAAATTACAAGACAGTAAGACTTACACTAACAACTTAACTTCGTCCAAGCCTTGATGCTCCTTCTTGTAAATGCCTCCGCCCAATAGATAATCATGGAATCCTCCACAGTCTCAGACTCCACCGATGGGACTCTTGGTCACCATCACCCTCACACGAAGCTTTTCTTCGAGTGGGTGAACCGCAGTACGCAAACCAACGTCTTCTTCTTTATGGGATATAGAAGTAAACCCAAACTTCTCCTTTTTATGGTAGAGATGAACCAATTATGCCAAACAAAACTACAAGTGACAAATGTATATATAGGTAGAACTTGGAATTCTAAACTCAACAAATTGGTTGTATACTTTTGTGTTTCGGAAGGATTTAGGCCATCTAAATTAAACACACAAAAGGGACTTTTCTAAACATTAATTTTCTCTCTCAAAAGCTCTCAAAAGATTGTGAAAAGTCTTAGAAAATAACTGTCCTGAAATGGTTAAAAACTGTCAAAATAAAGTGGGGACAAAGTAGTGGGAAAATGCCAAAAACTGCCAAAACTGTTTCTCGCCTGAAATCTCGTTCGAAAAACTTTTTCGTTCGAACGACATCTCGTTCGAATGACCATTCTAACGAAAATTCAGTGTTCAAAAGGGAAACTATTTGGCAAATCTCGTTCGAAATGACATTCTCGTTCGAACGACAATCTCAAACGAAAAGACAGAATCGTCATTTTTCATTTTAAGCTCAAACATTTCTGAAATTTCTTTTAAATAAAAAATTACACCCATAAAAATTATTCCAAGTCTCTACAAATATATATATATATATATATATATATATATATATATATATATATATATATATATATATAGCATCCATACCTTATTTTGGAGACTTAAAATATGTTGAATTGTTGAGGACGCAACACGAGGCACTTGAAACTCGACAAGGATGATGTCTCCACGATGAACTAGGCCGGTACGTCTTCCACTCAAACTTATCATAGGCTTGAAGGATACACATGAACACTATCATATTACTCAAATTTTTTTTGTTCAGAATTGAGCCAACACTACATTAAGACTCAATTGGAAATTTGTGTCCTTATAAATCTCCCCCTTTGGCTATTCCGGGACAAAAACCAAACCAAAATCCTAAAGGTTCGTCAAGCATAACTAGACTCAAAAACATCCCACCCAAAATAAAAATACAATACTTGACTTAACCCAAGGATAACTATCTTTGCCGATATAGAGTTTCCGCTAAATAAAATTCATGTACACTTAAGCAAAACATTAAACGCATAGGGCATATCAAAATATTACATTCAGTTAAAATAAATGCTCCCCCTAAATTAATTCTCCCCTTTATCAAATATGATCAACCTAAGAAGATAGCGCTCTCCCCCTAAGATAGATCTCCTAAACTAAAGGTTTAGAAACCACTTCTCCCCCTTTTTGTTCAGGAATAGACAAAGGATTAGGAATTAATTAATTACTCATTTCTCCCCCAATTTAACTAAGCACCATTTCTCCCCCTAAAGGCTTTATAGGGGATATAAATATGGGAAAACAAGTAAAGCATGATGGTGCAAAGAAAAATATAATCATTAAGGCATAAGGACAACAACAAATTTAACTAATCCATGCAAATATAATGGATACTAACTAATATGTGAACAATATGATACCAATTTCAAAAATAAGAGACTAAGCATGAGATATTAGAGTAAAACATTCAACTAGATAGATACCAATATGAATTAAAAGCGTAAATGGACTAGTTATCAAGGCAAAGACATGAACAAACAAAATATCATATATATGTATACACAAAAGATATAAAATGTATACAAGCACACATATATATATAGATATAAAGTCACAAATGATACAAAATAAAATAACATAAGTTTTTCACACTCTTACGGCATAAATGTGTCATATGGAAATGGAAGTGCATGGGTGTGAACTAGTAACAATTAAATTTCGACCCAATCACTTAAAACATGTTCACGGAGTTCTCATTTGATTGCAAAACTTTATCACATTTATATATAGCCTCATATGACAATATAAATTGAACTCAATGAACAAACATACACAATGCACATAAGCCTAGAATTTTGATGATTCCACAAACCAATAGAGTCATGACAACAAAAAAGCTTAACTAGGATTCAAAGTCATTGTGTAAACCCATTAATACATCCAACCAAACTCATCATAATTTTGTTTTTCTTTTCTTTTGAACATATTAACTAAACTATTTTTTGCATTGGCAAATATTCTTTTTAATGCCACATTTTTTAAGGTCTAAAATTCAATGGTAGATTTTCACGCAAAGTAATTTTTTCTTTCGCATCCCGATTCCATTGATAAACAACTACACCGGATAGATATATTTTTCTATTTTTAAATCCAGGAAATGGTTATTGCATGCACAAATCCTCCATAGTCATAGAAAAATGTAAATGACTAAATTGATGGGAGAACATCTCACTTAGCTCAAATATACATGTGACGATTAAATTTCAAGTGAGCTCGTGCATGTGTGAATTGAGGCATATAAAAATAGAATTCATTAAGCAACACAAAATCCAACTACTCCATGCATGCATGACAAAGAATATTTTAAGGATTTACAATCTTAACCAAAAGTTCTAGCCACATGGAAGCGAAAATGAAAGGATTCAAATACAAGTATATGCCACATAAAGTGTGTCAAACTAAAATACACAAAAAATATTTTTGAGTTTTTGAAACTTTTGACCAACCACACAAAAGTATTTACTCAAAAGACAAACAAAAATCATTTGTATTGTTCATTAATCCTAAATTACTAGAAAGGTAAAACACAAATGTTAAACAAAATCTTTTTGTATTTTCATAAAATGCAAACTAAAATGAAAGAACTATCATATAAAAGATAAAGAAAAATCATAATTCTAGCATGATATATGTGATAAAACAATGACTAGAAAATGATAAACATGCATACAACTAGCAAGGATATATGATATAAAGCATAAAAGGCTAGAGTATGCAAACAACCAACACATTCAACTTTTAGATTTAGCAAGGGAGGTATCGTGTGAAATTAAATAAGAATAAAAAATCATGTTTTGTAGCACAACCAAGTCGGATCTCCTAAAGCAAACTAATGAAGATTGACACTCTCAAGATTTTGGGATCTTAGCTAGCCCGGTTACCTTACCTTTGGATTTCCTAGAAATTCTTTTAAGATAAAAACAAAACTTCCTAAGATGACCTTTTCGACCACAATGTGAGCAAGTAAAGATTCGTCAAAAAGTAGCACCTAAGGATTGACCTCTAGAAGTGTTCCTAGGTGATTATCTCAAAATATTAGTTTTGGCTTTATTAGTCGAAGCGTTACAAGAATCGAAGCCTAAACCACAAGTGTCATTTTTCACTTGGACGGTTCCTAATATTTTATCTAATTTAGTGGACCGACATTCAAAATCAAATTTGGACTTACTAGAGTCTTTTAATTTATTTTCCAACTCTAAAATTTTAGACTCTAGCAAAACATTCATCTCTTCAAACATAAGAATCTCCTTTTTCATTGATTCCACTAAACCTCTAAGGCTATCTCTCTCGCCTTCTACATATTCAAACTTTTCATGAAGACCTCTCTCACGTGTCCTAAGGTCATCAACCAACGTACTCTCATCAACGACCTTGGCATGCTCCCTTAAACTAGCTTCTAACTTTAAATTTGGCCTTTTTTAATTTAATAGATTCTTCATATAATTCTCTAAATGCAAATTGAAGTTCACTCTCATCAACCTCTTCATCACTTTCACTATCTCTCTCTCTCTTCCCCACTCTTACTACCATCATCTATTTAAGCTTCACAAATAAAGGCCTCGAAAGTGTCATGTTTTAAGGTGTCATCGTCGGACAATATCTCACTCTCACTAACATGACTAGCCATGAACACGGTAAAGTTGCGATCAATGGGGGAATAGGGTCCCTCTTCTTTATCACTATGACTAAGGGTGGCTTTATAGGAAATTGGTTGTTTGCCTTATCTCCTTAGTTTAGTGGGGCACTCACTGGCCCTATGTCCATAACCCTCACAACCATAACACCTATTTGACTCGTCCCTATTAAAATTTTCATTATATAATTTAGGGATATTTTCGGCTTTGTGATGCTTAGAATTATCAAATTCTTATAATCATTTTTAAGGTTATCTTTATTAAATTTAAGAAATTTTCGAAATTTCATAGCAAATATAGCCATGTCCTCCGAGTCACTATCATCATTTGAAACTACCTTTACCTCCTTTTGGGCTTTCAAAGCGATGCCTTTATCAATTTTCTTTTCATTTTTGGAGGAAAACATGTCTAGTTTATAGGTTTGTAAATCACCTACGAGTTCTTCTAGTTTCGTAGAGGCTAAAGATGGTAAAGAATTTAAGACAATCACTTTAGGGATAAACCTATCGGGTAAGGGCCTTAAAATTTTCTTAACCACTCGAACGTCAGGTATTTTCTCTCTTAAATTAAATGATGAATTTACTATATTGAAAAGTCTAGCATAAAATTCATCAAATGTTTCTTTTTCATTCATTTATATGGTTTCAAATTAAGTGGTGAGATTTTGGAGTTTAGAAGCTTTTATGACACTTGTCCCTTCATGAGTGAGTTGCAATATATTCTAAGCCTCCTTAGCGGTTTCACACGTCATGATACATCGGAATTCATCTGATGTGACCGCGCTAAACAAGGCATTTAAACCTCAAGAATTAAAATTAGCAAGTTTAAATTCATTCTCACTCCATCTATCTACGGGTTTGGGGACACGTTCATTTTCTATCAAACATGTGGGTGGGGACCACCCGTTAACAACTGACAACCAAACCCTCTCATCGATAGACTTTAGTGTCGAACGCATACAAGTTTTCCAATATACGTAATTAGAACCATCGAAAATAGAAAATTTTGAAAATGGAAAAAATTCCATTTTTAACCAAAACTATTTAACACTACACCAAAAATAGCAATCTGGCACACCCTGACATTAAAAATCTGGCACAGTTTAAAACTGTGCCGGATTTTGGCACGATGTAATAGAAATTTGGCACACTTTAAAACACTGCCAAATTTTGGCACTATTTAAAAGTGTTCCAAACTTAAGTACACTTCATTAAAATATAAATAACCAAAAAAAAAAATTATCCCCCTTAATTTTTTAGCCTCCCTCTCTCTTTTGCTCAGCCCCCACTCTCTCTATTTCTCTCTCCCTCTCACACGCTCAAGAAATTAGCCCAGTCTCGATCTTCCACCATCCTCGACCATCGCCATCCTCGCCATTGACCATCCTCGACCGTCGCCATCCTCGCTTAGTCCCGATCCATCTCCATCCTCCACCATCCACGCACCTCCATCGCCATCCTCCACCATCCACCCACCTGCGTAGCCATGTCTTGTTGAAAGCGTACCTGAGCGGAAAAATACAGATAAAGGCAGCGGCGGAGCCTTGACTAGCCCAGGTAAATCCTCCCATTTTTTTTATAAATATATATATATATATATATATATATATATATATATATATATATATATATATATATATATATATGTACACATTGTTGAGATTATGAGATTGCTAAGATTCTAAAAATATTGCTGAGATTATGAAATTCTAAAAATATCAGTGTCGTTTTACCCCTTTTAATATTAGTATAATGTGCTATTGGTTTGTAGTAATTATTAGTATAAATGGCACAGTTGTTTTACCCCTTTTAATATCACAGTGTTGTTTTACCTCTTTTTTTTAGATAATTAAATGCCATTAAGAAACCTCGCAAAGGGTGTGAACCCATATACATGGAATATACAGCACGTCTAACATTAGTACAAATGTTGTTTTACCTCCTTTAATATTAGTATAAATGTTATTATTGGTTTGTAGTATTTATTTTTTGGCCATGAGGTAAGGAAAAACAAAAGCGTACCTGAGCGGCAGCTGTGTGAATGAGTTGGGAAGAGCTTAGTAATAAAAGTTGTGTTAAATCCATGCTCAGGCAACCCTAGGACGTCACTACCTGAACCTACCACCACCGTATCGTACGTATGATCTACTATAGTATATGATGACCCTCTAATAGTCTGTTACATTTTATTCAAATAATCAAATGTTTAATTAATAATAGGTTGTTAAATGAAATGAAATTAAGATCGAAAGATGATTTAGACATACAGATTCGGAAGAGAAGAGTATAGGTTTGACGGATATGAATCTCTTTGAACAAATGCTAAGTCCAGGAGCCACGCACCTCCGTAGAAACCCTCATAGAACCCACTAACCTTAATCAGGTATTACGAAATACTAATATCGGATTTATTATTATTTTCCGTTATTCACACATCTAAATTTGTGTTGAAAGATCGATATTCACGGATGTGAGTTAGTGTACCTATATAGGTTATTTTGACATTTATTTGCTTTATTTGCAGTTACCAATCTTATGCAGCCTTTTTATTTGATTTAAAATGGAAACGTTATTAGATTTCTGCTGATTTTTGCAGATCTGAGTGTTTTTAGTATCATAGATGTAAACTGATAAGTCCAAATTGATTTGTTTGGCTTGTTAATAGTATGAGTTTTTTGTTTGGCTTGTTAATTTGATTTAGCAGTAAATTTATGAAATGTCTTGTTATATCATGTGATATTGAGTAAACTTATAAGAAATATTCTATAATATTTTGTTTTAACAAGGTAGGAGTGAGGTTAAATATCGTAGATAAGATGAGTTTTCATTGTATTCGGATATTCAGATTTTTTATTATTTTCGCCTTTGTAGATCTACGATTTAGGTGACAATTAATGCCTAATTTGGTTGTTTAACATTAGTTGGTAACAACAAGTTAGGACCTATGGAGTTAGGATGTTTGATTTGGTATAAATTTGGTTTATTTTTAAGTGATGTTTGTTTACACATAAGACTTACGCTGATTCATTAGTGCCAGTGATGTTTATTTAGACATAAGACTTGTCCTAGTTCATTTGTACACTAGGTTTAAGATTGCAATAGATTCATATACCTTCAAATATAGATTACACAATATTACTTGTAGTTTTTATATATGCATGCATGTATATCGGAATCTAAAGTAGGTTTTAACCCCTAATTTATTTGACTTTGGTTTGTTTCAAAATTGTATTTTAAGATTAATTTGTATCTGTGACTGTTGTGAAGTTTGATTTTGAAATGATGTGTTGTTTCTTGAGTACCTAATGGTACGTAGGATGAGTATAAAAGTGTGAATTGAACAACTGATTTGATGGAGATGAATATACAATTATTGCCATGAGGTTTTGATTCTTTTCTCTATTAAGAATTTAGGTATAAATTTTTATCTTTATTTATTAACCTTTTGACAAATTTAAATGTAGGGTTTCCAAACTTCAGTACTAACATGATGGATTGAATTGAACCACTACATTCATCGAGGTAAAGTTTTGAGTATATATTAATAATTTTGTTATGCGTTTATTGTATTTACAATTCTTTACTTAGTTGATGGTTTCATATTGACTTTTTAAGAAATCTACTTCCTCCTATTCCCAAATATGTTCAAAAGTAATTTCTCTTAAAAGTTACAGTAGCATTAAATAGAAAAATGGCCTGAAATAGTGACAACAAGTAACCAAACGTAAAATGACTTACTTTATGAGATTATTTAGTTAAATTGGTGGAAGGGATTTGCTGGTGGTTTGATTTTGGAATTTGATACTACTGTTGAGTTTATTTTAAATGTTAAAATAGGTTGGATTTAATGAATAAAAAAACAAAACTATGTCAAAATTTTCTAAAATCAATAAATGTTCTAAATTAATTAAAAACATGCCATTAAAGGCATGAACACCTCGCACGGGACCAATGTAACTTGTACGAACTGACAGCGTAGTCACGGACCTCTCGGTTTGAGAATATGATGATAATTTCAAAATATATTGATTAAACTTAAAAACAAACCCTTAAAGGGTGAAAACCCAAACCAGCCCCCCAAACGGCCCCGTAAGAGGCACGAACACCTTGCATAGGACCAATGTAACTTGTACGAACTGACCGCGTAGTCGCGGGTCTCCAGGTTTGAGAATATGACGATAATTTCAAAATATGTAGATTAGGCTTAAAAACAAGTCGTTTGAGGGTGAAAACCCAAACCAGCCCCTAAACGGCCCCGTAAGAGGCACGAACACCTCGCACAGGACTAATGTAACTTCTAAGAATTGACCACGTAGTCACGGGTCTTCCAGTTTGAGAATATGATGATAATTTCAAAATATATCAATTAAGCTTAAAAATAACCCTTAAAGTGTGAAAACCCAAATTAGCCCCCAAATGGCCCCGTAAAAGGCACGAACACCTTGCACGGGACCAATGTAACTTGTACGAACTAACCGCATCGTCGTGGGTCTCCCAGTTTGATAATATGATGATAATTTCAAATATGTTGATTAGGCCTAAAAATAAGTCGTTTGAGGGTGAAAACCCAAACTAGCCCCCAAACGGCCCTGTAAGAGGCACGAACACCTCGCACGCGACCAATGTAACTCGTACGAACTGACAGCGTAGTCCCTGGTCTCTCATTTTGAGAATATGACAATAATTTCAAAATACGTAGATTAGGCTTAAAAATAAGCCATTTGAGGGTGAAAACCCAAACGGCCTCGTAAGAGGCATGAACACCTCGCACGAGACAAATATAACTTGTATGAACTGACCGCATAGTCGCGGGTCTCCAAGTTTGAGAATATGATGATAATTTCAAAATATGTAGATTAGTCTTAAAAACAAGCCGTTTGAGGGTGAAAACCCAAACCAGCCCCCAAACGGCCCCGTAAGAGGCACGGACACCTCGCACGGGACTAATGCAACTTGTACAAATTGACCACGTAGTCGCGGGTTTCCTGATTTAAGAATATGATGATAACTTCAAAATATATCGATTAAGCTTAAAAATAAGCCCTTAAAGGGTGAAAACCCAAATTATCCCCCAAACGGCCCCGTAAGAGGCACGAACACCTCGCACGGGACCAATGTAACTTATACGAACTAACTGCGTTGTCGTGGGTCTCCCGGTTTGAGAATGTGATGATAATTTCAAAATATGTTGATTAGGCTAAAAAAAAAACTCTTTGAGGGTAAAAACCCAAACTAGCCCCCAAACGGCCCCGTAAGAGGTACGAACATCTCGTACGGGACCAACGTAACTTGTACGAACTGACAGCGTAGTGACGGGCCTCTCGGTTTGAGAATATGATGATAATTTCACAATATATCGATTAAGCTTAAAAACAAGCCGTTTGAGGGTGAAACCCCAAACCAGCCCCCAAACGGCCCCGTAAGAGGCATGGACACCTCGCAAAGGACCAATATAACTTGTACGAACTAACCGCATAGTCGTGGTCCTCCCGATTCAAGAATATGATGATAATTTCAAAATATATAAATTAAGCTTAAAAATAAGCCGTTTGAGGGTGAAAACCTAAACCAGCCCCCAAATGGCCCCGTAAGAGGCACGAACACCTCGTACAGGACCTAGGTAACTTGTACGAACTGACAGTGTAGTCACGGGCCTCTCCATTTGAGAATATGACAATAATTTCAAATTATATCGATTAAGCTTAAAAATAAGCCCTTAAATGGTGAAAACCCAAACTATCCCCCAAACGGCCCCGTTAAAGGCACGAACACTTCGTACGGGACCAATGTAACTTTTACGCACTGACCGCATTGTCATAGGTATCCCAGTTTGAGAATATGACGATGATTTCAAAATATGTAGATTAAGCTTAAAAACAAGCCGTTTGAGGGTGAAAACCCAAACCAGCTCCCAAACGGCCCCGTAAGAGGCACGAACACCTCGCACGGGACCAATGTAACTTGTACGAACTGATAGCGTAGTGACGGGCCTCTCATTTTGAGAATATGAGGATAATTTCAAAATACGTAGATTAAGCTTAAAATAAGCCCTTAAAGGGTGAAAACACAAACTAGCCTCCAAAAGGCCCCGTAAGAGGCACGAACACCTCGTAAAGGACGTATGTAACTTGTACGAACTGACTGTGTAGTCACGGGTCTCCCAGTTTGAGAATATGACCATAATTATAAAATATGTAGATTAAGCTTAAAAACAAGCCGTTTAAGGGTGAAAACCCAAACGGCCCCGTAAGAGGCATGAACACCTCGCACAGGACCAATGTAACTTGTACAAACTCACAGTGTAGTCACGGGCCTCTTGGTTTGAGAGTATGAGGATAATTTCAAAATACGTAGATTAAGCTTAAAAATAAGCCCTTAAAGGGTGAAAACCCAAACCAGCCCCGTAAGAGGCACGAACACCTCGTAAAGGACCAATGTAACTCATACGAATTGATCGCATACTCCCGAGTCTCTCAATTTGAGAATATGATGATAATTTCAAAATACGTATATTAGGCTTGAAAACAAGCCGTTTGAGGGTGAAAACCCAAAGCAGCTCCCAAATGGCTCCGTAAGAGGCACGAACACCTCGCACGGGATCGAAATAACTCGTACGAACTGACCGCATAGTCCTGGGTCTCTCGATTTGAGAATATGACGATAATTTCAAAATATGTAGATTAGGCTTGAAAATAATCCGTTTGAGGGTGAAAACCCAAACCAGCCCCCAAACGGTCCCGTAAGAGGCACGAACACCTCGCACGGGACCAATGTAACTCGTACAAACTGATTAGGGAGTCATAACTTGCGTAAGATTTTCAATTTTAGAATATAATAATAATTGCAACTCCTATATGTAATTTCTTAGCTTGAGTATGCTTTTTTTGTAAATTACTGAGTTACTAATATCTTCTCTTTTTTGTATCCTATTTTTTTTTGCAGGATAACATTTTATCGTTGGCATTTATTCACGTGGAACACACAGAGAACTCAATGGTTTACAACAAGGGGTTTCCTAATGATTCTATTTTTTTGTGTTATGGTCGTGCGGGATTTTGTAGTTTTATTGCTAACTTTTATGGCTGTGCGGACTTTTATAAGTTAATTGTTATATTTTGTGGCAGCGGGTTTTATATTAGGAGGTTTTAGAATGTCCAGAAAATAAAGGAAACTCAACCCAATTTTTTTTGGTCTGTGAACTATTAAAGACTTATAATATTCTGAAGTTTGTCTGTACATTAGTTTATCAACAACATACAAGATTTTTAATTTGTGAATTTTCATGTTTTTAAATAATTATTTTTTTTTTCTTTTTATCAAAAATTTGGCACAGTTCAAAACCGTGCCAAAAGTGTATCAAATTTTGGCACGGTTTTGAACTGTGCCAAAAGTTTTTGAAATTGTGCTCAATCTGGCACAGTTCAAAACTGTGCCAAAAGTGTACAAGAAATATCAAATTCTGGCACGGTTTAAAAGTGTGCCATAAGTGTTCCTATTTGGTCAAATCTGACACACTTTTAAACTGTGCCAGAAAAAAATGGCCATTTTGGAACACCTGATTCTGGCACACTTCAAAATCGTTCCAGATTTGATCTGGCGCAGTTTTAAACCATGCCAGATTCCTCTTTTTGGTGTAGGGTAAAAGTACCTTAACACAATAAATTAGCGCTCCAACTCTGATACCAATCTGAAAGTGCAAGGACCTCCAATTTTAAAAATTATTTCCTTTTAATCAATGTTAATTTCCTAACAAGTGCAAAAAATAGATGGTTACTAACAAGAACTAGTTTTCCAAATTTTATTTGATTTTCTTTTCTTTAAAAGATGGAAAATTAAAGTGAACACAAATTTTAATTTCTTAAAGCAAATTAAAATTGAACACAACAAAGTGAATTAAAGTAAACACACACACACTTTAAATTCACTCAAACAAAATTAATTTGTAAAAGTGGTGATCGCTTAATTAAGCTCTGATACCAATTTGTAAAATACGACGGTGTGATAATTGATTAAATTCGTAAATTTCTAATTTGGCACACTTATTTAATTAGAGTCTATTTTTAAACCTAATTAATTTAGCCCCTAAACATGCAACTACGTATCAAACCAAATAAGATATAGCATGCAACACAAAATTTTAGGAAAAATCCCCGAAGGGAAAAACCTTTTATTTCTAGAACTCTGACAAGTTTACAAGACCATCGACTTACATACCATCTTGCTTTCACCCACAAGAGTAACGCACGGTGTCTTCGTCAAACCTTCAAAGTAACGACTAGAAATCAGCAATGGTTCACACGTAGCTATACCACAAGGATGCGCAGTCCAGACACGCAGTCTAAAATCTTCACAAGGACTCCCTCCACAATAGCAAACAACTGTCAGTTGTAGAGATCTACCCACAAAGAATGAACAACAGCAAAGTGTGTTCTTGAACACCAAAAATAATTCATCAAAGCATATGGTATTTTTGTGAATTGAAACCAAAAGGGATGAAAACCGTAAAAGAAGAAGTCAAAAAGAATTATGCAGATTCGTAATTTTCTGTCATTCAAAACTTTGGGACTTCTTAATAAAAATGAAACCATTTAATGAGTATTTATAGAAAATCGCGGCTCCTCGGTCGTTAGAATTAAAAGGGGATCTCGCTCGAACGAAGTACACGTGTCATTTGAACGACATCGCGCGACATCTAATGTCACTCGAACGAGATGGGATCTCGCTTGATGACCTGAGCGTAAAAATGAGGAACACTACAGGACTTAGAAAATTACTCATTCTCAAATTTTGACAAAAAAAGTTTGCTCCAACACTTAGAAAATATTTTGAAAAAATATCCCAAAGCTCTAAGTGCAAAGTTAAGGTATTTAAAACATAACCTTAACAAAGTAAACTTTGCGGAGGCTTTTTAATGAAGAACCTTGATATATTCGAATCCTTTTTGATGTAGATTGCTCTTGAACTTGTTCGACGGTTGTAATGGTGTACGACATAATTAATTGTGACGGACATTAATAAAAATATGTACTTACAAATCTTCCCCTATGTCTACGCTGGTACATACATAAAAACATCTGAATTATCAAATATCAAATAACAAATTACCTATACAAATCTACCCTCCCATGAATAAATTTGCAAGATCTCAAATTGTTCTTCAAAAATCTTCAACTTCAAATCTCAAAGCTCCAAGCTTTTCTCATCAGGGTGTGCAATCTCCAATTTGTACCTACACACATGAGATAAAGCAAAAACCTTCGTCACGTATCGAGTTTGAAATGATATAAGAATAAATCATTAATAAATCAAATCTCCCCATACTGAAAAAACTCCCCCATAAAATCATAATTCACTCTCCCCCTTTTTATGATGTCCCCAAATAGACAGAGAAGAAGAAACAAACTGAAACATGGAGTGTCACGAAACATATGCATATCAAACATGAATCAATCAACGCACAAGAAAAGGAGTATCTCAAAAATATTCACAAACTATTTTTTATTTTTCAATTTTTTCGTACAAAAATAAGATACCAAAAATCACACACCATGGATTTATACTAAAATAACCAAGTCATGGAAATGGAATGAATGGGTGTGAACACATTCGATAGGAAAATCAACTCAATCAATCATATGTGCATGATGAATATGTGTACTCATAACTAATGAATATCAAAAGTATCCTTAGGTGTGAAAATTATTGAATTTAGATGACATCGTCTTATACAAATCAACAAATCAAAGTCAAAGTGATTTCCACACCAATAACCTCCAAAACTATGTAGTGCTTTTTCAAGACTTTAAAGGATGTGCAAACCCATTTTCATTATCCATCCAAACTCTGTCATATATATTTTCTTTTAGAGGTGTATAAACTAAATTCTCAAACATTGGAGAATTGGTGAAAACCCTAAATGGCCCATAAGTGGCATAAATTTCTTTTTGTTGCCTTTAAATTGTTCCGGGCTCTTTTAAACCTCTTTGGAGCCCGGATAATAAAATTCCTCAGTTTTTAGGTCCGATACAACGGTGGCTTAGTATTCACAAAGGTCAAATGTGAACCTTTCGCAGCCCTTCTCCGTTTTCAAATAAAGCACACAAACTCACAAACGGTTCTTACATGCACTACTTTTTATCAAGTTTTATCGCACTTGGTTCGTTTTAAGGACAGGATTGAAGTGAAAAAACCCAACCAACATGTGATAAGACAATCACAATAATCAAACAAATCCGTGCACGTGTGCAATAAAGGAAATCATGAGTCAAACATGTAGGAAGTAACACTTAATTACATCTTAATGACTCCAAACATTATAAAGCACAAAGATGACATGATATATTGTCTCAAAACACTATCAAATACTCACATGAAAAATGGAATGATGTTGTAACTCGATCATCCTAAGTGTTCATCCATAAAAGGTGCAAACAAAATACAAAAATCTTTTTGGATTTTCTCACAAATTTTATCAAAACAAAGTCTTTTTGTATTTTTCAAAAAATTTCAAAAGCAAAAATTTATACAAAAAGTACATGTCACAGCGCTAGCAAACATAAATATCATGAAATAAAAACTAGTGTATGACAAATATGCGAACAAAATTATCTATATGATATGGCAAGATAAGAGTCATGTGCAAGCAAATGAGAATCAACTATTCTAAAATCTAGCGTATTCAAAAGTGATTTCCTAACCCAAGCGGATGTAATACGTCGACACGGGGTTTTGGAAACCAACAAAACACTAGACTTCGACTTCCTAGGACATCTTCCAAGATCAAAAAAAATTCTCCTAAGGTGACATTTCCTACCACAATGTGAATATGTGTAAACGGGAGGAATGTTACCTAAAGTGTGATATTTTCACATTCCTTGGGATTAATTGACCCTCAAAAATAAATAATGGTTTTGGCTTTAGCACTAGAAGCATGAGAACAAGATGAGCCATTACCATCACTATCAAACCTACTTGAATCGTTTAAATCATTTTTCAACTTCAAAATATTTTATTCAAGTGACAAATTAGACTCTTCCAAAGATAGGGATTTCTTTTTCAAATTTTCAATTAAACTTAACAATTTATCGTGCTCCCCTCAATTAAAAAAAGTTATCCCTAAGAGTCTTTTCACGTGCCGTAAAATTATCGATTAATTTTGTATCCTTGATGGCATAAACGGGAACCCTAGAATTTTTTAAGTCCTACAATTCCTTTTCTAAAGATAGGACTCTCTCAACACTCTCCTTTTTAGAAAATTTTAAAGCATTAAATTAATGGCCCAAAGAAACAAATTTTTCATGATAAAAATATCTTTGATTATGAACCGTTTGCAAAAGATCCATCGCGGAATTAAAATGAGAATTTTCTTTTTTCAAAAAATCAATTCTTTTAGCAAACGTCAAATTCAATTCTTTTAAAAGCCTCATTTTGCTTGAAAAAACTTACTTCTTATTTTTATAAAAAACATTTTATAAAAATTTCCCAATACTAAATATGAACTTTAAGGAACGTAAAAACAAAATTTTACCAAGTTCATTCTTGCAGAGGCTATGATGTTGAAGACACTTTGATATTCGGATCCGTTGTTGTAGATGAGATCTTGAGTTTCTTCAACGGTGTAACGACGTACCACATATAAATTGATAATGGACAAAAATGTCCTTACAGAATGAACAACAGTAAAGTGTGTTCTTGAACACCAAAAACAATTCACCAAAGCATATGGAATTTTTGTGAATTGAAACCAAAAGGGGTGAAAACCCTAAAAGAAGAAGCCAAAAAGAATTATGCAGATTCGTAGTTTTCTGTCTTTCAAAACACTAGGACTTCTTAATGAAAATGAAACAATTTAATGAGTATTTATAAAAACTCGCGCCGCCTCAATCGTTAGAACGAAAAGGGGATCTCGCTCGAACGAAGTACACGTGTCGTTTGAACGACATCACGTGACATCTAATGTCACTCGAACGAGATGGGATCTCGCTTGAACGACTTGAGCGTCAAAATCGAGGAACACTACAGGACTTAAAAAATTACTCATTCTCAAATTTTGACGAAAAAGATCCGCTCCAACACTTAGAAAATATTTTAAAAAAATATCCCAAAGCTCTAAGTGCAAAGTTAAGGTATTTAAAACATAACCTTACCAAAGTAAACTTTGCGGAGGCTTTTTGATGAAGAACCATGATATATTCGGATTCGTCTTGATGTAGATTGCTCTTGAACTTCTTCGACGGTTGGAACGGTATATGACATAATTAATTGTGACGGACATTAATAAAAATATGTCCTTACATAATTGAATTATCATGTTTAAACAACCTAGGCAAGAATATTAACAAATTAATTTAGTGCCAACTTGAATTATATTAACTTAAACTAAACTTACCCAAATAATTAAGCATGCACCATATTAATCAAAATTGCGAACTAAATTCAATTTTATCTTTTTACCCTAAGCATGTGTTCTAGGTGATTTTTGCAAAAGTTAAAATAAATTCACAATCCCACAACACAACGATGTACGAGGAAAATCCAAATCAGAAAAAAACTCGGATGGCCCTGGCCTAACAAATCCACTAAGAATGGAATTACAAATTACAAGACAGTAAGACTTACATCAATAACTTGACTCCGTCCAAGCCTTAACGCTCCTTATAAACACCTCCGCCTAGTAGATAATCATGGACTCCTCCACAGTCTCGGTCTCTACCGATGGGACTCTTAGTCACCGTCACCCTCACACGAAGCTTTTCTTCGAGCGGGTACACCGCAGTACGCAAACCAAAGTCTTCTTCTTTATGGGATATAGAAGTAAACCCAAACTTCTCCTTTTTATGGTAAAGATGAACCAATGGTGCCAAACAAAACTCCAAGTGACAAATGTATATATAGGTAGAACTTGGAATTCTAAACTCAACAAATTGGGTGTATACTTTTGTGTTTTTGAAGGATTTAGGCCATCTAAATTAAACTCACAAAAGGGAATTTTCTAAACATTAATTTTCTCTCTCAAAAGATCTCAAAAGATTATGAAAAGTCTTAGAAAAAATATGTCCCTAAATGGTTAAAAACTGTTAAAAGAAAGTGGGGACAAAGTAGTGGGAAAATGCCAAAAAATGCCAAAACTATTTCCCGCCTGAAATCTCATTCGAACGACATTTTGTTTGAACGACATTTCGTTCGAAAATTCAGTGTTAAAAAGGAAAATTCGTTGGAAAATCTTGTTCGAACGACATTCTCGTTCAAACGATCATTTCGAACGAAAAGACAGAATCTTCATTTTTCATTTTAAGCTCAAACATTTCTAAAATTTCTTTTAAATAAAAATTACACCCATTAAAATTATTCCAAGTCTCTACAAATATGTATATATATATAGCATTCATACCTTATTAGAGACTTGAAATATGCTGAATTGTTGAGGACGCAACACAAGGCACTTGAAACTCGGTAAGGATGATGTATCCACGATGAACTAGGCCGATACGCCGTCAACTCAAACTTATTATAGGCTTGAAGTATACACATGAACACTATCCTATGACTCAAATGTTTTTGTTCGGAATTGAGCCAACACTACATTAAGACTCAATTGGAAATTTATATCCTTACATCATAGAAATCAACATCGTATATATGCGCAAGCCACTCTGGGTATTTGACTAAGTAAACTCCACTCTGCTTTCCAAATTTATGGGGTCCTACCTTATCAAGGGATATATTTTACACGTGTTTCCACCGTCTTTCAACTCACCCCCGTTGTAATAGTTCTCCTTGATATACACATAGTCGGACTATCTCCTTTTCTCAAATAAAGTTTAGTCCATCATACCACTCCACTTATGTTTCTAACTGCCCCACGAGCATACATTCAGCATATTTATCTCCACACCCCCTTATACTGAACGATTTTGAAAATCAAACTAACCAGGGCGCCCATACACCCTATATCCCATGCATACCTGCACAATCATCACTAATGTCTCACACGTAACAAACTTATCTCAAACTTAGCCCCGCACTCTCGGCGTGGCTATAAAGTAAGGTTGTACTCAGTTTCCTTACTAATCGTGACTTATTTCTCCTCGAGACTACCCCACTTATGAACTAATGGTGCAAAAATTCCCCAGTGCTTTCTACACAACACTACCAGTTCCACTGGCTGAATATCGTATAAGAGCTCTCAACTCAAAGTGTTTTCTCTACACCCTCAATGATTAACATTCAAAATTGATTCTCCAGCATCCAAAAATGTCTCTTTAATCTTGAAAGTTATAATGGTTCATGCATATAACGTCCTACAAATGAAACTCAAACAAGAAACTCCCTCGAGACACTATCACCTAGAATAATCGATCATCGAGTTTTGTAGACACAAAGCATATAATAGGGACACTCAAAACCATGTTTGCCCCCGTCTTATAAGTCTAATAACAAACTATTTGTTTGAGTTTCATTTGTAGAGAGAGATTTAGCTCGTTATTGGCTTAACGTTTGTTACAGCCCACCATCATTAACCAGTCCACACAAGATGGTGGGCTGTCACAATCTTGCCCTGGAACAGCGAACACAATAGCATTATTGTGACAGCCCATCATCATTAACCAGTCCACACCCAGGATAACATCATACTCGCATATCATATTTCTAAAACAATTAAATCCACTAAAACATATACTCTTAATGACTGCACGCGCTCCCCTGCATATCGAACCAAAGAGAGCCCCACTACATAATGGTAAATACATACACACAATAGTAACACTAACGATACACCCACTAAACCCGTCTCACGCGCGAATATATTGCTAACAATATACTATGACTCACTCGTGTCACATAACTATTATCCCATTTACCCACGGATAAAACTCATTCCTTCTATCACCAATAGCACTGGCGGTTCAAATGGTTCCTGGACATAATACTCTCTTCCAAACTGAACCAAAAACTTCTATAACTGTCTCCCCTAGAGTGCATCCCGTTCTTGTTCCCTAAATCACCGCGAATAAGATCAACACATTTGGCCCTACTCTCCACACGTAAGACACCTATTTGTGTCATTCCTCTTTCTTTGGCCCCACTGTCCATGTCGAGGTTCTCCTCCTCTTGGGTCAGGTAGCCTTGGCCTCGATTGCTATCCTCGGTGTTCTTTTGGCTTCGTTGGGCCCGTGGAACACACTACTGGCCCTGATCGCCCTGGCTGGATCCCCCATCACTTGGTAGAAATTATATTGATCTGAATCATTTGAATGTGTCCCCTACTGGGTATCCCCCCTGTGGTGCCTTACGAGCACCGTTAAATATAGTCTTGCCCTTCTGGCTAGATTTCTCACACTCTCTTGGCCCCCTTCACATGGAAGCATTGTAAAAGTACAACATTAACACCAGATGCATAAGTCATCCACACTGGATTTCCCATAAATTCTGGCGACTCCTACTCATGAGTCCATCATCACACTTAAGAACTTTTTTCTCCTCCCTACCTACCTCACCGGATACGAAGTTCACTTAAACAAGTAATTTATTGATCACAATCAGCCTCTGCTCACCCTTCGTGTGATAAGTTCATAAACTTCCTTCGTATCTCTGTTTGAACAGCAGATGAAAGGACTTATGGTTAAAGCTCACCCAAAATTTCTCGATTAATACCTAATATATTTCCTTATATGTAATGACTAACTCCCACCATGGTAACGTTGCACCTATGAGCTAGAAATTTTTCCCAAAATTTAAATCATGAGTGTCACTGTACTCCTCCATACGCAATTTCCTTTGGATGATCTCCTTCAATTATCCATTCACACTTCCTCTCTTTCTCGAACTCTTGCGAATGGCCCTTCGAAAGAGCCCTTGTGACTCTCCGCCTTACCGAATACACTGGGTGAGTCTGAATTTGTGCCACTATCTCTTACGACGGTGCTTAGGGAAACTATTGCGCCTTAGAATTTTTCCTAATGTCATATGCCTGAACAACAATCATGCTGACTTCAACTGTGCTCACCGTTCCCAAAATACTCTATGGCTTCGACTGAGCCTATTCTCTAATAGCCATCCTAACAGACCTCGTTGGTCGTCCTACGTTATTTGGTATATGAAGCCGAACCAAACTCGTAAATGATTCATATCAACTATACTCAATAGCAAGAGAACGTAATTCACATTATGAATAAACAGTCCTAAGTATAGGGCTCTATATCAAAGAAAGGTAACGCTAAAAATGTAGTGTAAGTCTGCACAGATCCTGAGGACTCTAAAACCTGATGTTGTGATACCATCTGTGACACCCTGCCTATCAAAATAATGGATGGCCAACCCACTACCAAAATAAAATGGTAGTCTCATATGGCTCATTCTTAGCAACATTGTAGAAAAGTTAATTAAATCACTAACCACCTATTAGTTTAATAGTAAGGTCAATTTTAATCTTGTTATTACATGCAACATAAAACCATCCATATATAAACCATATTAAATAATACTAAATGATAAATCACATCCAACAGAAGTCTAAATGCATAATAATAACGGGGTGCAGAATAAACCATCAGTCATTATAAATCCAGTACAAATATCCAAAATGAAATAAATAATTGAGCATCACTAATGTCTAAATAAAAGGGTAACATGTCAAACCGATAACTGATATGAAAACTAGTTTAGGAAACAACAAATGAAGTGGCTAAACTAAACTCTGCAAGCCTCCACATCTGTTACATCTATGCATCCCTAGAACGAATGATATCCCGAAAGTTTTTGGAAAATATTTTTGACACGGGTCAGAGCCCAAAACATTTTGAAAATATTTGCAAGTGATTAAAATGCAGTAAATAAATATGCAATAAACTTTTCATATTTAAGTCGGTGTCGCACTCTCTTCAGATACCCCTCACATATCATCTATTGAGCATACCTAGCGCGTACATCTTAACTCACCTAGTTATGCTACCCTGACTCCTAGCCCTGATGCAATTTGTTCTAACACAAAACTCTAACTTGAGTACATTCTATCATTCATTACTAAGCCAGTTTTCTCGTTAGCATATTTAGTTATCTCATCATTTATCATTGATATAACTTTACTCCACTTATTTCTAAATATTCACACTTTTTGTACTAAATCTTGTATAAAATTTATCACTCGATATATACCTATAGGTACATTGTAAGAGTTGCACATACAATTACTCTTTACGTGTTAAAGCTGTATATAAATTACCACACCATTATATACGTAAAGGATATACCACAACAAGCACACATATGTTGCGTATAATTATAATCCCCCGAGTAATAACTCATCAGAGTTCCCCCGAGTAATAAATCATCAGAGGTCCTTCTTTACAATGTTATCATAATCGATGCATACTCACATCATCCCGGCTACCGGTGGTCGGAATCTCACACCGAATTGGTAAAATTACAAACGTATGGAAGGACGCCATAGTGCTTTGATAGTGAGTAATAACTATACTCGCAATTACCTCACTTCGAACTTCAACCCTTATGAGGCCACATGCGTGGCGTTATGACCTGGGGACTATACTCACACTGTATTCACTAGCCAGTGTGGTCATCCACATCGTACAACCTCCACTGATAGCACTAAATAAAATCAATATCATACACATAGATATCATCATCATCATCATCATCATCATCATCATCATCATCATTATATACACTAGTCCGACTAAACCGTGCATGTCACTCAAAGCACTAGCTTAATTACTACGAGTATACATCCCCGAATCTTGAACATATTTCAATTCTTATCCATCAATATTCAAAATATTAGCATCACTCTGCTAAATCCTCGAACTTACCCAACCAACCCGTACATCAAACAAATCACGAATTAACCCACCAAATTTGTTAATAAAATTAATCACTAATTAATTCTCACCTTATAATAATTTCCCACTTTACTTACTCCCTCAAACCGAGGTAATATAATTCTGCCTAAATTACCCAACGAAGTTTTCTCATTCGTACTGGTCAAAATCTCTATTGGAAACCCTCTGAATTAACCCACAAATTTAAATGACAAAACCTGAAGTTTCGAGAAGTTCGAACAGATTCGTCCAAACACCCAAACTAGTTCGCACAACTAACCCGAATCGGTTTGCCCCCAAATCCGAACCGATTCGCTGTACTTGAATGCAAACCATTTTCTCCAAATTCAATCCAAAAATCTTTAACATGTTACCCAATCTCCATTAAAACACAAACTACATAATGGGTAACAAATAAGATGATTCTAACACTTCTAAATCATCCTAACATCAGATATTGGACTACTATTGATCATTCAATCAATTAATAGGTTTATATTCAAATCTCTCAACCAAAACCCTAAGTTAAATCCACAAATATAAATTTAGATTTGATCAATCTCTACATCTCATCAAAGTTAAATTTCCTAGAAGTTATATGTCATCTAAATTCATCAATTCATCATTTAAATCAATTGAACATTGCAAGAGATAGATTCAACCCTAATATCCCCTTTTTCTATGAGGAAACCCTTTCTTTAAAATAATTTTATACACCTACTATGATATGAACACGAATTCCATACACACACACACACACACACACACATATATATATATATATATATATATATATATATATATATAAAGAGAGAGAGAGAGGGGGGGCATGCTCCTCTGCACACTAAGTTTGCACAGTGTTGGCGCACACCAATTTTTTTAAAGCATTAAAAAAAAATTGAGTTGATTTTTTTATGTGATATTTAAACATTTCAACGGACCTCTGTGAAAAAAATCAGGTCAAAAAAACTTTTTTTGCTATTTTTAAAAATCGATCAAATTTTCAGAGCTTTTAAAGTGCTTAAAAGCAGTGAAAGTTTGACCGATTTTTTAAAAATAGCAAAAAAAAATAGTTGATTTTTTTTACATGGGTCCAATGAAATGTTTAAATATCACATAAAAAAAATCAACTCAAAAATATTTTTTTTACTATTTTAAAAAGATGATGTGCAAACTTAGTGTGCGCATGAGCCTGGCTCTCTCTCTCTCTCTCTCTCTCTCTCTCTATATATATATATATATATATATATATATATATAAAGATGAATTCACAAGATAACCACTTGCCTTATATGGTTCGTAAGGTCTGAAATTCCGTTGGAGAAGATGAATTACTCCTCAAATTAGCTCTCCAAACTCTCTTTTTCTTCTTCCTTCTTCACTTTCCCCTCTTGCTTCACTTGATTAGGGTTTAGAATTGTGTTTTGGCTGCCTCAAAATCTTAACCATTGATTAAATAGTCTCAATCCCAAAATTATTCTAATGGGCAAAGTCCAAATGACCTAAACACTCATGTGTGAGCCTGGTCTAGTCTAAAAAGCCACCTAAACCCAATTACTACCCCTAAGTACTCAGTTTTGCCTACTTCCACCCATTTAGGGTCAACCATGAGCTTGAAATTACCGGTCGATTTGTCTAACATAAATTTCCTATTTTAACCTTTAAAATAATCTCCTATCATTCCCACCCATGACGATGTATTATGATTTACCGTATTTTATTTACTATACACAATTAGTAAATTTATCACATAAATATTAATCTTATTCCCACCAATAAACATCTATCAAATACGTAATATTTTGTTTTAATTAAATTACTACACACATGTAATTTAAAATGCTAGAAATAATCAAATTCATATTATTCAAAATTATGGGGTATTACACCTACCTGTTTAATGGTCCACGCCAATGGTACCAGTTTTGGAGTACATCATACAATTTGCATGTACTGATATATTTCATTATATTTTCAGGCCTTTATCCTCTTGCATATGCCTTTGTTGATTCAGAGACAGAGGATAATTAGATGTGGTTTCTCATTAATTTGCATGATGCGCTAACTCATCAAAATCGAAACATCACATTCATATCTGATCGAAACAATGGTCTTATTCAAGGTGTTTTTAAGGTCTTTCCAATGTCTTCATATTCTAATTGCATACATCATTTACAAGGAAATATAAAGAAGAAAATACGGGTGAGTGAGAACTTTCGAAAGAAGTATGTGTAAGATTTCATGCGTTGTGCATATGTTGTAGAAGTTGATGAATTTTAGAAGAACGTTGATGCCTTGAAGAATGAAGGTGGAGCTGGTGTTGCTGATTTTTTTGATAATTTGCCTTCGGAGAATTGGCCTTGTGCATATTTCACTGACAAACATTACGGTGACATGGCATCAAGTGTTACGGAATCATTCAACTCTTGGAACCTAGAGGAAAGCCATTTATCGATAATGAATATGCTAGACAAAATGAGGATCAAGTTATGAATTTCAATGTAAAAAAACTTATTGAATCTAAAACATGGTCAAAGGAGTTGTGTCCTTATTTTGATAAATTATTGACTGAAGATCGGAATAAAAGTAGACATTGGAATATAAGTCATTCAAGTCAATATGCATTCGAATTTCACTTAGATGTGCGGGCCATAGTTGACTTAGAACAACCTTAGAACAAGGAATTTGCTCTTGTAAAAGTTAGGAGCTACAATGCTTTCCATGTTCTCATGTTGTTTCTATCGTACGAAAGATAGGTGGAAGTATTTATGATCATATTGAGGATTATTATAAGGTTTCGTTATAAAAAAAATCACACTCATCACCTATAGTTCATCTTCCTAATTTGATGTCCCTAAACATTCC
Source organism: Sambucus nigra (assembly GCA_949130495.1). Lineage (NCBI taxonomy): Eukaryota > Viridiplantae > Streptophyta > Magnoliopsida > Dipsacales > Adoxaceae > Sambucus > Sambucus nigra. The sequence goes on from OX422217.1 coordinate 243,272,384, forward strand.
ATTGTCGAAAAATTCGACCATCCTTCCTCCATTAACAAAGAGACCGATAGGGAGGCTAAGAAATAAGAGAAAAAAATATGTTGGTGAGATCATAATAAGGGAAGTTACTTGCTCTAGGCGTAGTAAAACAGGTTATTACAAGTCCACGTGTAAAGAACCAATTTAATTCCACTTAATATTGTTCAATTCATTCATTGTAACAATGGTTTTTAATAAAATCAATGAATATCAAATTTGAATAAATTAATGTAATTTTATTGTTGAATTTTCATTTCTGTTTTACTTGTTTGTGAGTGGGATCCAAGTAGAGTACACGGATATTTTTATAAAGTACACACACAATGAAATAAACAAATCATTTTCTATGTGTGTGTACTTTATGTATTATGTGTGTACTTTCATAAAGTACATGCATAAAACATAAACGCACATTAAAATTGATTTTGTTCAGTCCATTGTGCGTGTATTTTATAAAAGCATGCGTATACTTTATTAATTCTATAACTTATAATTTCTATTTTTCACTTGTACTTCCTGTATTATTGCATTTACTTTAGAATTATTGTAGTCATTTTTTACATTAAATTACAAGAAGAATTCAAGAACAAATGCTATTAAATTCTCAACTTCCGTCCCATAGTATAAATTGTTCATTTACTATCTTTCTCTCATTTATGACACACAATCTACTCTTCCATTTATTTTTTTGTCTTCATTTTTTAAAGGTTTTTCTTCTATTATATTATCTTCCAATATTTCATGAATAAGTCACTCATTTTCACATTTTTTACGTGTATTATGGTCCGCGCCAATAACATTATTATCGAAGTATTATCAGAATATGGTCTGCGCCAGCGGTAATATTTTTAATTTAGATTAATATATGTGCTCTTCATATTTAATACATTTATTTTAGTGCAAAAATGTATTTAATGTGCATTATAAAAATGTACAAAAATGTTCTCTCCCTATTTAATGTATTTCAGTACAAAAATGTACTTTATAAAAAAGTACTATATATATATATATAAAATCATTTTCAGTGTGCGTGTACTTTACTAAATAATGCGTGTACTTTGTTAAAGTACACGCACGAAACACAAAGTACATGCACATTGAAAATGTTTAATCTTAATTGATTTTTTAGTTGTGTTGTTTTTATTTTTATATAATTGTCAGTATCTACATGCTCTATATATTTTCATAATTCCTATATTAATTGTGGTGCGTGTAAGAGGCTTTAAACTTTATATTAAAAGACTATAGACTATTATCATCAAAATGAAAAAGAAATGCATTAAAAGAAAAGATATTTTCATTCATTAATTAAAAAAAATTACAACTGAATTGAAAAATAAAAGTAAAAAAATTACAACTGATTTGGGAAAAAAGACCCGTCAAATATCAAAAATATCACCTCAAAATCGAAGGAAACTGTCGATGGGGTCCAAAAAAGCGCCGATAAAATTCGAGATGACTCGAATTCTATGCTCCAGCGATGAAACGACCGAGTCGTACGATCCCTATCCTTCATATAATTTTCTAGAATTATTTTTGCCTCGTAGGTGTAGAAATTGACGAGGGCTTCTTGCGTTTTCAGCGGAAACACATCCTATTGATATAAGTCGTACGCAGTGGGTGGGAGTCCAAGGGGGCCTTCTTTAGCGTATTCTTTAAAGGCGTCAATTTCTCGAATGGTATAGAAAATGCCTTCCTCAATCAGTCATAATGTTTCCCTATAGTTGTTTGCATTTTCAAAGGCATCTCTCAAAGACTCTGCTGGTACAACCATTTTGAAGTTTTTGTATTTTAACTTAGAATGGTAAAGATTACAACAAGGTTACTGTAATACCCCATATTTTTGCATAGTTAAAATTAAGAAGGAAAATAAGTTTTAATTAAATTATGTGAGTACAGTAATTTAATGTGATGTAATGATAATTATGATTATTAAGTGATTAATTAATCATTATGGCTATTAGACATTAATTGAGAGTTAGATACTGATTAATATGTCGATTAAAATTTACTAAGTGTATATAGTAAATATTGAAAGTTGATATGCACGGCCTAGCGATTTATATGGCCGTACCTGAGTTTACCTCAACCGAGTGTCGCGCGTAGACGAAATTTAAGGTGAGATGAGAAACATATTTTTAAGAGACTCGAAAGATAATTTAGAGTCCACAGATGATTCCGAAAGGGTCGAATTAGTCAAAATAGTGTACCCGTGGATACTAGTTGAGTGCCGGGTCATTTTTGGGCTAAACCGGGACCATACGAGGGCATTTTGGTCTCTTTACATTTTAGGGTGAGGAGACCTACGAATTTAGGAACCCTAAGTCAGATTAAAAGAGTTGGAGGCTAGGGTTAGAGAGAGAAAAATACACCATAGCCATTAGAGATAAGAGAGAAACAATTTCCTAAGGAAAAAGAAAGAAGTAGGAAGAATTCAAAAGAGATTTTCACCACCAACTTGTTGGGAAGAAGGATTGAAGGATAAAGATCATCAATCATCAACAACAAACATGAAATCAGACCCTACTGAACTTAAGGCAAGTGGTTATTTGCAAAATAAATTGAGTTATAATACCCATATATAAGTTTTATGAAGAACATGATTTTTATGATATTTTTGGAAGCAAACACTTGAATATGATACATGATTGATAGGGATTGCATGTAGAACATTTTAGATCTCCAAATAATCTGATATCATAGAAGACTTGATGATTAAATCGAACTAAAAATCTGGACTCATAGATGAAAATATGGAAAGATTGTATTTTTAAGGTTCTTGGATAATAGGAAGATTTTTAGTTAATCTGGACAAAATTTGTAATGATTATGTGTTTTAGATCGTTAGTAATCATCCCAGGGTATGTAGGAATGATTAGAAATCGTTAGTTACAAGTGTGGTGAATTATCATGGGAGATGGATAAACAAAAATGGTGTAACCCGCATGAAGAAGACGATCTGGGTCTGTCACTGCTCGATCGATCGATCGACCCTTAAATGTCGATCGATCGACCATATCCTATCGATCCAGTCTGTATTTTAGAGAATTTTGTGGATAAATGTCTTTTCATTACCGTCACTTAATGGGAACCTTAGTGATGCTATTTTACCTATGTAAGGACTTAATGAATACCAGTAGGGGTACCATGAGATTTCTTCATAAATGATTGAGTGTAAAATTTGGAGAAATGGACCGACGGGAAGTAGCCGATTGAGTCGTGTATCGGGAATGCGATAATTTAGTTACGGAAAGAGGGAGTGTCAATTCCGAAAATATACCAATAGGTTGAAGATAGCTTAATTACTGAATTAAGGGAGGGGTAACTAGGACCCTTAGAGTTTCGTGAATACTCGAATAAATGCGATAGTTAAATAAATCGTAAATTAATAAGTACGGTGAATATAAGTAAAATATATTTCGTACGGGCATGATTTGATAGGTCGGGTGTGTACCTAATAAATTGTATGAACTTTTGGGTTAAGAGAATTATACCTAAATTAATTATGTTAGGGTCGATGAGATATTCCGAACTAACATAAAATTACTATATGTTTGGGGTCGATGTAAAATGCCGAATCAAACCTTAAAACTGGTGTCGCGATGAAAGAGTCCCGAACCAGAATATGAGTATATATATAAATAGTTGGGGTCAATGGATCATTTCGAACCAACTCTCACTTGGGGTCGATGAATCATTCCGAACCAAGGGTCCTTTATGTGTGTTAAAAGGATATATTAGTGATAACTAATAATTAATACATGTTGTGTGATAAAATGTATTCCATATGCATAATCTACTGACTTAAGATCGTAGATAATAAGATGAATTGATAATCTCTTAGTAATAATTAAGTAGTGTGATGTAATTATTATAAGAATAAGAATAACACGAGGTAAGTAAGTTATCTATGTTTGTAACACATGAGATATGGACTATTAAAATACTGTGAGTATGTTATGGGGACTTAGCGAGGGGATACATGCAGTGGGGTATTCTGGTCTAGTTAATTTGGGTAGTATAACTAGGTGAACAAAGTACCAACGTTAGGCGTGCACTATAGAAGAGAGGGGAGGAAGCTCAAAAGAGTGTGCAAAGTCTTAATATGTGTAATCAATAACTCATAATTGTGATAACTACTTGCTAAATATTTTTAAATACTTTTGAGTACTAACTCTTGCTATGTAAAAACCGTTTAGGTGCCCAGCCACAAGGACACCCAACATGATTTCATTCTAGGGATTTGGGAGCTGCAGCACGTGTGGATGTTGCAAGGATTGTTTAGACGTTTCTCTTTTTCAGATCTAGTGCAGGATCTCAGTTTTAGTACTCTCAATTGGGACATGTTGTCCAATCTTTACTTTCACGGTTATTCAAATTTTGAATTCCTGAGTTAGTTTGGGCCGTGGTTTTCGGCAAGACTTTATTTTTATTCATTTGGTTATGCGAATTGGTTTAGTACTGCTTGAATTGTATTGTTCCGCATGAGTTGTTTATTCTATTTAAGGAAGTTAAAATTTGACACTTGCTTAATTTCACTTAGGTGGTTAGTAATTAAAAAGCTTTCGTCAGTGATGCTAAGAATGAACCATTTAAGAAACCTATTTTAAATTAAATTAAGGCTTGATCACCCAAGGTTTAATTAGGAGGGGTGTCACAGATGGTATCAGAGCATCAGGTTCTAGTATCCATAAGATCTGTACGGCTTACTATGTTTCAGTGTAACGTTTGGTTGTATTAGAGCCCTACTAATAGGACTATTGATTCATTTTTCGCTTTTAGGATATCGTACATCTGCTTTTAAAATTTTGTATAAACTGTGTACTTATACAATTTGATCTAATTTCAGATGCCATCGAGGAGACAGCGAATGGAGAGGGATGAAGCTAGAGATGAGGTGAGAGAGTCTCATCAAGAGCCACAGGTGCCGCTGCCACCACCACCACCCGAGTTAATTTCCACTACTCAGGTTGAAGTGATAGTGTCTCAAGCAGTCAAGACAGCGATGAGGGCCATGGCAACCCATTTTCCTTAGCCCCAAGTACCACCTCCCGTGGCACCAGTAGTTCAGGCCCCAGCAGGGCCATTTACTTGGCAGCGAGTTAGAGAGACATTTCAGAAAGGGCATCCACCAGAGTTCCAGGGTAGTACCGATGTAATGGAGGCGTGCAACTGGAAGAAAAATATCCAATGCCACTTGCGCATGCTAGAGTGCACCTAAGTACAGAAAAAAATGCTAGCTACTTTCCGTCTATCGGGAGCGACCTTGCAGTGGTGGGAGTCAGTTACCACCACCGAGGAAAGGGACGCAATGGAAATTTCTGAGCTTTGGATGCGGTTTGACCGCAAGTACTTTCCTCCAGCGGTAGAGTCAGAGATGAGGAGGAAATTCAGCGTGGTGGTTCAGGGTGATCGCTCGGTTGCTGATTATAAGGAGGAGTTCATCCGTTTGGCTAACTTTGTGCCAAACGAGGTGAGCGATGCGGAGCAGAAGAAGTCAAAATTTATGGATGGCTTGACCTGGAGAATCAGGCAGCATTTGATCGATAATCCGGCATTGGTAACTTACACAGATGTCGTCAATGCCGCTCTACTACACTGTCAGGATCATCGCTTTCATACGAAGGGAAACAAAAGAGGTGAGCCTAGCCAACCGGGCAAAGGGGATGGAAGTAGTGGCAGTAGCACACCACGGCAGCAAATAGTGGGCCAGCCAGGGCAGGATTCCCGACAGGGGAACTCTTCCAAGAAGTTTAGGCATGGGAGGCATCGCTTTGACAGACAGGGCCAACAGGATCCCCAGCAGCCAGTTCCTCAAGGCCGACAGGCTAAGGGAACCAAGGAGGAGGACAACAAGGCCAAGGTCGACAGGGTCAACGTCAGGGCCAAGGAAAGAGGCAGTTTCAGGGCCAGTTCTTCACATGTGGCTAGCAGGGTCACAAGAGTAGGAATTGTCCACAGCAAAACAGGGCACAACAACAGGGTGCCCAATAGGGGCAGCAGGCTCCGTTAGCCCCAACAGTAGCACAGGCCTCGTAGCCAGGCCAGATGCACTACGGGCGTGTGTTCAACGTCCATGACGTCTCGTTCCAGCCAGCACCACCGGCAGTCGCGGGTATGTCTCCTATCCATGGACTAGAGGGTAGCATTTTGTTTGATACGGGGGTGACACATTCTTTTATTGCCACTAGATTTGCACGGGCAGTCGTCCTCTTAGCGACATCTGACACTCATCTTATGTGCGTGGGGTCACCGATGGGTAGTGGGTCCCTTATACACTCGATTTGTAAGGGTGTGGACATTATGGTCGGGAGATTGAGTCTAGCGATAGACCTTCTAGTGCTGGATATGGAGGGTTATGACGTCATCCTAGGCATGGATTGGTTGGTGCGTTATAGGGAAATGGTAGATTTCTATGAGAGGACTATCGTGTTTTCCATTTCGGGACTAGAGATGTTCCTTGTGGCGATGCCTCTCCCCGAGGGAGGATCACGCACTCATTTATATTATATTGAGGAGGAGACCTCACATGGGGTGGTTGCTTCTCTGGACTCAATCCTAGTTGTGAGGGATTTCGAGGACGTCTTTCAGGAGATACCAGGGTTACCACCCAGCAGGGAGATAGAGTTCGTTATTGACCTAGCACCGGGGATGAGATCGATTGCCAGAGAACCGTATCTCATGGCTCCTTCGGAGATACGAGAGCTGAGAGAGCAGATTCAACATCTTTTAGGACAGGGTTTCATTCGGTGGAGTACATCTCCGTGGGGTGCACCGGTTTTATTTATAAAGAAAAGGGATGGTACACTTCGTCTGTGTGTAGATTACAGGGAGTTGAACAAAGTGACGATACGTAATAAGTACTTATTTGATCAGTTGAGAGGGGCTGCGTACTTCTTAAAGATCGATTTGAGATCGGGTTACCACCAATTGCGCAATCGAGAAGAGGATGTGCCTAAGACAGCTTTCTTGTCGCGATACGAGTTATACGAGTTCAGGGTAATGCCGTTTGGAATCTCTAACGTGCCTGCAGTATTCATGGATCTCATGAACAGAGTATTCAGGGAGTTTTTGGATCAGTTTGTGATTGTATTATAGACGACATTCTGATTTACTCTCGCACGGAGGAGGAATACACCGAACATTTACGAATGGTTCTACAGACATTACGGAACCATCAGTTGTACGCCAAATTTGGGAAGTGTGGATTTTGGCTTCGGGAGGTTCAGTTTCTAGGCCACGTTGTATCCGACAGAGGCATCGCTGTTGACCCGAGTAAGGTATCGGTGGTGAGGGAGTGGGGACAGCCCACGACACCGACTGAAATTCGCAGCTTTTTGGGGTTGGCCGGATATTATCGTCGCTTCATCAAGGGGTTCTCAAAAATTACCGGTCCTTTGACGAACTTGACTCGAAAGGGAGTGCCCTTTGTATGGAGTGACTGTTGTCAGTTAGCGTTTGATGAGCTAAAGGACAAGTTGACATCAGCACCCGTTCTTGCCTTGCCTAGGAGCGAAATGGAGTACCGAGTCTATGCTGACGCATCCTTACAGGGGCTTGTGGGTGTGTTACAGCAGGAAGAGAGAGCTATAGCTTATGCGTCCTGAAATATAAAGCCACATGAGAAGAATTACCCCACCCATGACCTCGAGTTGGCAGCGGTCGTCATTGCATTGAGGATATGGAGACACTATCTTCTGGGTGAGCAGTTCACTCTATTCACGGATCATAAGTCACTTCAGTATCTTTTCACACAGAAAGATCTAAACATGAGGCAAAGGAGGTGGCTTGAATTCGTGAAGGACTACCAGTTTGATATACAGTATCATCCTGGTAAGGCTAACGTGGTGGCAGATGCGTTAAGCAGAAGACCTACCGGAGAGTTAGCAGAAATTTGGAAGGCAAAGTGGAGTGAACTTCAACATGAGGATGAGATAGCTAGAGCATACTTGGCAGTGTTAGTTATCACTCCCGAGAGTGTTATGCGGGTAGTGAGGGCACAGGCCGAGGACCCATTTTGTCAGGACAGAGTACGACAGTTACTGGTCGAGGGGGCAGAGTCATACTCCATCAGCTCAGAGGGCGGACTACGATTTAATGGTAAACTGATAGTACCCGAGGATGATGATTTGAGGCATGCCGTAATGACGAGGTCGCACGGGTCAAAGTTTTCGGTACATCCAGGTGGGGACAAAATGTACCCGGATATGCGACGACTATATTGGTGGTCAGGTATGAAACGAGACATTGTAGAGTTTGTCTCAAGGTGTGTTACATGTCAGCTTGTAAAAGATGACCATCAGAGACCTTCAGGGATGCTACAACCACTGGAGATTCCCGTGTGGAAGTGGGAGAGTATCTCGATGGATTTTATTACTGGGTTACCAACGTCGCAGAAGGGTCACAATTCCATATGGATGATAGTGGATCGACCGACTAAGGTAGATCATTTCTTTCCGGTTCGTACGAATTATGATACGATGCGGTAAGCGCAGCTATTCATTTCAGAGATCGTTAAACTGCACGAAGTTCCTATTAATATTGTGTCTGACAGAGACAAAATATTTGTGTCACATTTCTGGAAGAGCTTTCAGGAGGCCATGGGCACCGACTTACGGTTGAGTACGGCGTATCACCCGCAGACAGACGGTCAGACTAAAAGAGTAAACCAGATGTTGGAGGATATGTTGAGGATGTGTGTCCTAGATTTTGGGGGAGGATGGGAGCAATATCTTCCTTTGGCAGAGTTTGAATATAACAACTCTTACCAATTCACTATCGGTATTGCTCCATTCGAGGCACTTTATGGGAGGCCTTGTCGTTCGCCTGCCTATTGGTTAGAGGTGGGGATAACAAGCTATTGGGACCAGAGATGATACAAGATACTTCTTCCAAAATAGAGTTGATTCGAGGACGTATTCGAATAGCTCAGAATAGGCAGAAGAGTTATGCTGACGCCGGTAGGAGACACGTGGAACTAGATGTGGGCGACCAGGTGTTAATTCGGGTATCTCCTATGAAGGGGATTACGAGGTTCGGCAAGAAGGGGAAGTTAGTACTGCGATATGTGAGACTGTTTTCTATTATTGAGAGGGTGGAATCGATAGCTTACAGATTGGGACTCCCCGAGCATCTTCAGCGAATACACGATGTATTCCATGTGGCGTCGCTGAAGAAATACAAGAGGAGCGAGAGAGCCTCCTGGCACATTCCACTTGAGGAGATCAACTTGCAATCATATGTCTCGTATGAGGAAAGACCCGTGGCTATTCTGGATTATAGTGAGCGTAAACTACGATTCAAGGTGGTACCCTTAGTGCGAGTACAGTGGGGACATCACAATATGGATGAGTCTACTTAGGAGCGGGAGGAGGATATGCGAGAACAGTATCCAGAATTATTCACCACGGGTATTTCTAAATTTCGAGGACGGAATTATTTTTTTAAGGGGGGAAGTATGTAATACCCCGTATTTCTGCATAGTTAAAATTAAGAAGGAAAATACGTTTTAATTAAATTACATGAGTAGAGTAATTTAATGTGATGTAATGATAATTATGATTATTAAGTGATTAACTAATCATTATGGCTATTAGACATTAATTGAGAGTTATATATAGATTAATATGTCGATTAAAATTTACTAAGTGTGAATAGTAAATATTGAAAGTTGATATGTACGGCCTAGCGATTTATATGGACGTACCTAAGTTTATCTCAACCGAGTGTCGCGCGTAGACAAAATTGAAGGTGAGATGAGAAACAAATTTTTAAGAGACTCAAAAGATAATTTAGAGTCCACATATGATTCCGAAAGGATCGAATTAGTCAAAATAGTGTACCCGTGGGTACTAGTTGAGTGTCGGGTCATTTTTGGGCTAAATCGAAACCATACGAGGGTATTTTGGTCTCTTTACATTTTAGGGTGAGGAAACTTACGAATTTAGGAACCCTAAGTCAGATTATAAGAGTTGGAGGCTAGGGTTAGAGAGAGAAAAATACACCATAGCCATTAGAGAGAAGAGAGAAACAATTTCCTAAGGCAAAAGAAAGAAGTAGGAAGAATTCAAAGGAGATTTTCACCAACCTATTGGGAAGAAGGATTGACGGATAAATATCATCAATCATCAATAACAATCACGAAATCAGACCCTACTGAACATAAGGCAAGTGGTTATTTGCAAAATAAATTGAGTTATAATACCCATATATAAGTTTTATGAAGAACATGATTTTTATGATATTTTTGGAAGCAAACACTTGAATATGATACATGATTGATAGGGATTGCATGTAGAACATTTTAGATCTCCAAATAATCTGATATCATAGAAAACTTGATGATTAAATCGAACTAAAAATCTGGACTCGTGGATGAAAATATGGAAAGATTGTATTTCTAGGGTTCTTGAATAATAGGAAGATTTTTAGTTAATTTGGACGAAATTTGTAATGATTATGTGTTTTAGATCGGTAGTGATCATCCGAGGGTATGTAGGAATGATTAGAAATCGTTAGTTACAAGTGTGGTGAATTATCATGGGAGATGGATAAACAAAAATGGTGTAACCCGCATGAAGAAGACGATCTGGGTCTGTCACTGCTAGATCGATCGATCGACCCTTGAATGTCGATCGATCGAGCAGTCGATCAATCGACCATATCCTATCGATCGATCGATCCAGGCTGTATTTTAGAGAATTTTGTGGATAAATGTCTTTTCATTACCGTCACTTAATGGGAACCTTAGTGATGCTATTTTACCTATGTAAGGACTTAATGAATACCAGTAGGGGTACCGTGAGATTTCTTCATAAATGATTGAGTGTAAAATTTGGAGAAATGGACGGACGGGAAGTAGCCGATTGAGTCGTGTATCGGGAATGCGAGAATTTAGTTACAGAAAGAGGGAGAGCCAATTCCGAAAATATACCAGTAGGTTGAAGATAGCTTAATTACTGAATTAAGGGAGCGGTAACTAGGACCCTTAGAGTTTCGTGAATACTCGAATAAATGCGATAGTTAAATAAATCGTAAATTAATAAGTACGGTGAATATAAGTAAAATATATTTCGTACGGGCATGATTTGATAGGTCGGGTGTGTACCTAATAAATTGTATGAACTTTTGGGTTAAGAGAATTATACCTAAATTAATTATGTTAGGGTCGATGAGATACTCCGAACTAACATAAAATTACTATATGTTTGGGGTCGATGTAAAATGCCGAATCAAACCTTAAAACTGGTGTCGCGATGAAAGAGTCCCGAACCAGAATATGAGTATATATATAAATAGTTGGGGTCAATGGATCATTTCGAACCAACTCTCACTTGGGGTCGATGAATCATTCCGAACCAAGGGTCCTTTATGTCTGTTAAAAGGATATATTAGTGATAACTAATAATTAATACATGTTGTGTGATAAAATGTATTCCATATGCATAATCTACTGACTTAAGATCGTAGATAATAAGATGGATTGATAATATCTTAGTAATAATTAAGTAGTGTGAAGTAATTATTATAAGAATAAGAATAACACGAGGTAAGTAAGTTATCTACGTTTGTAACACATGAGATATGGACTATTAAAATACTGCGAGTATGTTATGGGGACTTAGCGAGGGGATACATGCAGTGGGGTATTCTAGTCTAGTTAATTTGTGTAGTATAACTAGGTGAACTAAGTACCAACGTTAGGCGTGCACTATAGAATATAGGGGAGGAAGCTCAAAAGAGTGTGCAAAGTCTTAATATGTGTAATTAATAACTCATAATTGTGATAACTACTTGTTAAATATTTTTAAATGTTTTTGAGTACTAACTCTTGCTATGTAAAAACCTTTTTAAAAATCTTTTAGGTTCCCAGCCACAAGGACACCCAGCATGATTTCATTCCAGGGATTTGGGAGCTGCAGCACGTGTGGATGTTGCAGGGATTGTTTAGACGTTTCTCTTTTTTAGATCTAGTGCAGGATCTCAGTTTTTGTACTCTCAATTGGGACATGTTGTCCAATCTTTACTTTCACGGTTATTCAAATTTTGGATTCCTGAGTTAGTTTTCTAGGCCATGGTTTTCGGAAAGACTTTATTTTTATTCATTTGGTTATGCGAATTGGTTTAGTACTGCTTGAATTGTATTGTTCCGCATGAGTTGTTTATTCTGTTTAAGGAAGTTAAAATTTGACACTTGCTTAATTTCACTTAGGTGGTTAGTAATTAAAAAGCTTTCGTCAGTGATGCTATGAATGAACCATTTAAGAAACCTGTTTTAAATTAAATTAAGGCTTGGTCACCCAAGGTTTAATTAGGCGGGGTGTCACAGTTACTTTTTTTAAAGGCCAAGTAAGGTTTAGGATTTTGAGCCTAATAATTATATTAGGTGGTGGTTGTATTGATAAATGAAGTAAATAACGTGTAAACTTCTAAGGTTTGAATGTATTTGTCCGATATTGACTTGATTAATAGTGTAGTATATGGGTGTACACGTATAATTCGTTGGACAGAATTTTGTGCAGGTATAATTTTTTTTATTTTTACATTAACTTTGTAATGTTTTGCGTGTACTCTAAGAGTATTAGTTTAGTATTGGGAAATAAAGCAAAGTACATGCATAGAGTTACAAAGTACACATGAAATTATGTAATGATGTAGGTGTACTTTGTAGTGTTTGCGTGTACTTTGTGTTTCCTTGTTTGTTCTGGACAAACATTGAAAAGTAAATGCATATCATTACAAAGTACACGTGAAATTTTGTTTACATTTTACGTGTACTTTGCGATTCTTTGTTTGTTATGCGCAAACAAAGAAAAGTACACGCATAATAGTACAAAGTACACGAATCATATGCTTATACGTTACATGTTTTAATCCATAAACATTCAAATAATATGCATGTACTAATGTTAAAATACATTTATTCATTTGTATAGCCTACGTGTTGAATGGTACGTGCCAGCGACACCATTTTTTTAGTTAAAAATATATGGAACGACATTGAATTAAAAAACAAAAAAAATTACAATCATTTCTCCTCGTATTAACAAAAAATTTAAAAAAAACTTTACAATTATTTTTCTTCCTATTAACCATCAGCAAATAAAAATTCATTAGCTATATATGTTATTTGTTGGAGCATTTTGTCATCTTGAAATGATGTTCTGAGTGAAGTTTCTTTGGCAATTTGTTCCATATAGTATATACATAACACGCCACAATCAATACTAAAATTAAAATAAAATAAATATATCGGTTAGCATAATGTGAATGAAATTTGTTGAAATATATCGTGATGAATTATGCGTGTAATTTTTTAATAGTGTTTGATCTTACCCATTATTTTGTCTCGCACATTAAAGATCTCTGAGTAGTTCAAAATTGAGATCAGGACTCAAGAGCCAATCTATTGTTGTTTTTTTCTTGTTGGATAGTGCATCTTAAAAATCCATCCCTTCCACATATCTTTTTATTTTACCTCTTTCACTTATATATGGCGTAACCATCCATATGGCGTATAATAATTCTTTGAAAGTCCATTTGTATAATTTGAACAATGTTTCATGAGTGTATATAAAATACAAAAGTACATGTAATGTAAATAAGTTTAGGGCATAACCATCCTATTGGCATCGTCGTAGTATGATGTGGATTTATTGATTTTCAACGGGCGAAGAGAGTCCATATGGACAACTTTATTTTCATGTTTGTATATAAATAACAATTTAAAATGTCTTGCATTATGGCCTATTGAATGTCTCATGGGAATGAATAGAATATCACAAATTCCAAAAAAATCAAAATGTGTTTTTTAAATATTCCTTTTTCATGTTGTCATTATTATTTCGAATGGCTTCCTATTAAAATTGATAGATTTGTTAGTAAGAAACAAAATGATAGTATATATCTGATGATGATGGACAAAGCTTTAGATTTTATTTTCCTTACCCAAGAATATAAGTTAAAAGTGTGCGTAGCTCGGAGCCCATTATTCTTCATTTTCATTTACATTAAACCGGAGAATGATTGGATTATATGTTTCACACATTTAAAAAGGTAAGGATATAAAGATGCAAATTTAATTAATGTCTTATGTTTCGATTTCATATTTGATTTGATATTTTTTCATCTATCAAAAATTCTTTAATATCATCGGCACAAACGAGTGATGGGTCTTTTGTTGTATAGAGACAATTGTTAAATTTCAAGTCAGGAAATAATGTTACAATAATAATTGAAACATGTATATAATCTATGATCATTAAATAATATGCATGTACTTTCTAAATTTATGCATGTACTTAATAAAGTACAAGCATGTAGTTCAGTACAAGTGTAATGCCCGACCCAGATTTATGGGTTACCCGTAGTCAATCTGGTCCGACCAGAGCATTAAGTGTGAAGTGCAATGAAACAATCCTATATAATGCTGCTAGTCCACTTTTATTTTATTAACATTTCACTTGTTTAGTATGCAATTCCAGTTTCAAATTAAACTATGTGAGGGACCACGGGGAGCATCCCGAAATACAAGTATACAGAGCTACTGCGTAAAAATAAAGAAAATAACTCAAAATACAAAATCGCTCCCAACCTTCCATAACAAAGCGAGAGTGTGAGCCTATTCCTAATGGAAAATATGCAAATGATGCATAGAATCGAATGACAGAAAGGAGACTCAACACGTTATCACTACACCAAAACAGAGAAATTGCAATGGATTATTTTTTTATTTGTAACATATTTTATCCGTTACAAATTTATAACGGCTAAAATCTGTTACAAATAGAGAAACAGCATTGCAATATGTTGGTATTCATTGCAAAACTCATTAAGAAAAAAAGAAAAAAAAAGGAAGGTAGGGCGGGATAATTCCCCCCAAATCCCCAACCAAACCCACTCCCTCATTATCTCTACCTATTGGCGACCTCTACTCTGGAAGGTTGGATATCAGAGAGATTTTTTAACCCCAATAGAGCATTAGGGTTCAAAACTCAAGTGGGGGTGGAATCAACACAATTCGTACTAGAAGTAGTGAGATGCTGCCTTCACAGGTTCTTGGGGGTTGGAATAGTAGGCGAGCTTCTCCGCTTTGTTCTCTACGTGTTTGCTATTTGAGTGACCCCAAAGGTACATATTTCTATAAATTGATCTAGAGTTCTTGTATTATGCGATATTGTAGTGATTTGTGTTTTGTTTTTATCTTATACCGGTGGAAGATGAAGGTCTTCTTGAATTTACTTCTACGTAATTTCTTAATCGTTTGTCGTTGATGCTTGAAGCATTTTCATGACTAATCATAAATTATTTGGATCAGGTGCGTGACACATAACTAGGGGCGGAGGTATATAGGACTAGGTGAGGGAAAGTGCCCCACCCCAATAATTTCAAAAAAAAAATGAGGTGTATATTTTGTAAGGTACCCCACCCCTTTCTCTTTAACAATTATGCCCCACCACTTTACAAAATCCATTTACAAAGTCAAAAAGTGATTAGATACAATAAAAAAAATCCCCCCCCCCCCTCCCCTTTTTTTTTAAGGTAACTATTTATCAATCAATTTTATTTTCACCATATTTCATATTTTTTTATCAAATTAATTTAGGGTTTCACTCAATTAAAGCTTTTTAATGTTATAGGTTTCACTTGTCCATTGTAATTTTTTTTGTGGAGATTTTGGGGGTTTAAGATTTTTTTTTTTTTTTTTTGGGAGGGGGGGAGGGGGGGATATATAAGCTTTGATATTTATTACAATTATAAATGCATGAATATTTATTTTTTGGGATATATAATCTTTGATATTTTTTATTTCCATTATGGTTTGGTTTGTTCTATTTTATTACAATTAATGCGCGAATATTTATATCTTTAGCCACGAAGTATAAATGTGTGAATAACCCTCAATTTTTTTTTTTCCGGAGGCTACCGCCCCCGAACCCCCGTACTTTTTCTGGTTCGCCACCCCGTGCAAATTCCTGGCTCCAACTCTGCACATAACATTCCTTAAAATTTCAAATTAGCTCAGTGTGGAAACACCATTTTGAGTTGTGATATGCAATGAGATATGAACTTTCTAGTATGATGCAATGGAACACTGGTTCACTCATCGTTTGAGAATAATTTTTTATACATGAATAGAATTATCTCCATTCTAACAGAATTTGGTGAAGTTAAAAAGATGCTTGAATTATGATTTTTTGCAAGATATTTGCAGAAAAGTTTCTCCCCAATTAGGCATTTTGTTGCAAACTCTCCTTATGTGTAAAATTACCATTTTTTGAGCTAAAAAAAATAATCTGAAGGGGTCTTTCCAACAAAACACATAATATAAGGGTTTGTAAGATGTATATAAAATAATTTTTTTAAATATCACAGATTCATAGTAGAAATAAGACAATAATATTATTTACACTTTTCTTTGGAGCCAAACCACTTCCGTAATTGAGTTCTCTTTAGCATAAAACTCCCAAATCTTATCACATCCGTGCAAACAATTTTTTTAATATATTTAATCAGTGTTGTTCTATGCACATGGAATAGAAATGGGTTCTCATTGTACTATACAGTCCTACGTCGGTTCTCATTTCTGATTGATTGGGTGCAACTCGTTGATGTGTCACACACATATCGACTCATGGATGGGATTAAACACGAGCCAATATGGGTACGATACGTCAGATGGTCGCATCCAATGAGTCAGAAATGAGAGTTGTCCTATAATTATAGTGAAGTTGACTGATGAAGTTGGGTCAAAAATTCAAATCTAACATTGATCAGCTTGTCTAATTTTGGGACGTATAATTTTTAAACATGATAAGGTGTAGAAGGGATCAAGCTTTGGCACGAGTTACAGTTATAACGTGGGTGAGTTGAAGGATTATATTATAAAGAATTGGAACTATATTGTGGTAAGCATCAGATTTTAGTAGTTTTACTATTAGCAAAGATTGGTGAGGTAAATACCTATATAAGTTGCAACTATTAGTCAACTTCTATTGGAACTTCTATTGATTATTGATTAGACTACATGGACTCCTTATTCTCAGTGTTCTCATCCCACAGGCTTCTTTAGTTAGTCAAAACATAAAAAGGTATTATATTCGTTTTGTTGCATAAAATTGGGTTTTAACACAGTTTGGTCGGTAAATAGGTGATACCAATACCAAAACCAAACTCTGGATGGTAAAACCAAGCCGTACCAGTTTACCACCCGGTACACAAAAATCAATACCAAAACCAAACCGGCTGGTATTTCGGTTTTTTCGGTGAATTTCGGTTTTTCTGGTTTCGGTAATTTCTGGTTTTTTCTGATTTTTTATGGTTTCGATAAATTCTTAGTTTTTCTAGTTTCTAGTTTTGGTTTTTTCTAGTTTCGGTAAACAGCACTAAAAGGCCCAAAAAACCAAAAACAAAACCAACCAACTTTTTTAAATATTAAAACCAAAACCCAAACCAACTTTTTTCTGGTTTCGGTAAATTCGATACGGTAATTTTGGTAAATTCGGTACGGTACGGTAATTTCGGTACGTTTTTTCTAGTTTCGGTAAATTCGGTACGGTAATTTTGGTAAATCGGTTTTTTAAATATTAAAACCAAAACCAACCAACTTTTTTGCAGTAATTTCGGTTTCGGTAAAATCGGTTTCTGATATTTTAATCTATGAAACCAAAACCATTTTTTTCGGACGAAAACGATACGATACAGTAAAAACCCGTATCGTTTCCACCCCTAGTCAGACATAGAGCGACAAGTTCATGCTGTGATTGATAAGTTTGCAGAACGAGGTTTACGATCACTCAGTGTAGCATACCAAGTGAATTGATTTTTGATTTCATCATTTATGATGCTCTTGGGATGACGTGAACTAAAATCTCTCTCTCTCTTTCTCTCAGTTTAGTTATATTATTGCAATTTTTTTTATTGTGGCTTTGTCTTTTTTCCATACAATGAAGGTTATATTTGGAATAATTTTTAACATATTTTTAGAAACAAGATTCTTAATTTGGGACAAAGACCGATAACCATATGACTGACCAAATTTATAGATCTTACTGTTGGGTGTTCCCTAAAATTATTTGTTATTATAGCTCATGGTGATAATTGTTTTCAGAGCACAAATATGAAATAGTAAAACGCTTGCAAGCTAGGAAAGCATGTCAAAGGTGAAAATATCCTCAAAGACGAGGGTCGTCTCGTCAGTATTTTTCTACCAACCTTCTCTCAGTAGCAGAGATCTTTGGAGCAACTTTCACCTCCAGTAAACCAAAGAAGGTCGAAAGATAATTCACAATTGTGAGATCAAAACTATGCCAAGCAAATGAAAGATCTAGATGCTACTGTAATTGAGGTTGCTTGTCTAGATTTCATTAATTTCAAATTTTAAGCGTTTTAGGCATTAGTGTTCAGATCTAGATGCTACTCTAATTGAGACTGTAATACTTTCTCAATTGATACACATTATGCGTTTACTAATCACATGCAAACATTTTATCCGTTTAATCAATTTTAAACCTCTCTAGATACACACTGATTTTAAGATTTTAAATGATTTTGATATGCAACTATATAGGTTCTTTGCCTTGTTGCCGGGGACAAGCTAGTTTCTCTTAAGCCAGAGCATATTAGATATGGAAAAATGAAGGTTCTTCAATCGGTAATTCCACTTGACGATGAAGAGGTTGTGCTTGGACAATATGAAGGTTACAGAGATGACTGAACCGTGCTTGACAACTCAAACACTCCCACTTTTGTCACTGTGATTCTTTGCATACATATTAAAAGACAGGAAGGCGTTCCCTTTATACTTAAGGCACAGAAATCATTTAATTTCAGAAAGGTGGAAATATGAGTTCAATATAAGGATGTTCCTGGAGATATCTTCAAAAGCACAGAAGAAATGAATTTGTCATACGCTTGCAACCATCAGAGGCCATGTACATTCAACTACAATCAAGAAACCTGGGCTTGAGATGTCAATTGTTTGGAGTGAACTGGAGTTGTCATATATGCAACGTTATCAAAACGTTACCATTCCAGAGTCAAGAAACCTGGGCTTGAGATATCAATTGTTGTGTTTCTCAATTACCAAAGCTAGTATAAATGGCTTATCTTTTGTGTAGGAGGATGATGAAGAAGAGGACGATAACGAAGAATCACAAGTGTAATCTGCATTATGTACTTATGTTCTTATAGTGCCATCTTTAATTATGCATGGTGTTTTAGTATATTAGTCTTGCATTTTCATTATGTATATAATTTAGGAATGAGGTTATTGCCATGTTGCTACACTATAAAATTTTGGTGGTCGACGTACTCCAATAGACGATGAGTCATTTTTAGATTACACATGATTACATGTGTGTTAATAGATGAGAATGTACTAGTCTTTTGTGTTATTTACTCATTTATGATTACACATTTACTAAGGTTGATTTTGTTCAACAGATTCTTATTGGAAAAAATGAAGATTAATTTTGGGAAAATGAAGTCTACTTTTGCAAGGAATATAATGAAGACTACTTTTGGGAGAATAATGTGTAGAATTTTACTGATGTTAGACTTCGTTTCAATTTTGTGGTTAAAAGCTAGATGGTTTAACTTGTACTACATTTTGTTTTTGAAATTTTAATGGTTATGAATGAAGTATAGTTTTAGATTGGTTTAATATCATTGAAATATAGTGATATTTATTTTGTCACTGTGTGTTTTGGAATTATGTTTTGTGTGAAATTTGTGGGCATTGGCTCGGCATTTCCATTGGTTGAGTACGCGAGTTATTACAAGTGTATTCATATCTATTTGTTTAATGAGAAACTAATATTTTTTTAATAATATAATGATATTGTTAACAAACTTTAACCGTTACAAATAAAAACATTTGTTATAAATTTACGACACTCCCAATCCGTTACAATGTATTTTGTAATGGTTTTATTCGTTATAAATTCTATATTTGTAACGGGTCAAAACCGTTACAATTCAGTAAATCCGTTACAAATATATGTGATGTGTACCAACATCAAATCCGTTACAAAATAAATTGCAACGGTTTTAATCTGTTACAAATATTAAATTTGTAACGGATTTTATCCTTTAGAAATTTCGTTAGTAAAATAAATAACGCCATTTTTTTAACGGATTTAATCCGTTACAAATATTTTTTGTAACGATTTTTGCCCGTTACAATTGACATGTTTTGGTGTAGTGTATGCCTACATGCACATGAAACTACATTGTACACATATACATACATACATATACAAAATGCATGAAAAGTTTTTAAATTCCAAAAACCTTACTTATCTAGATTAATTTACCTTAATCTAATAGAGATTTCATTTGGTAACCCTTAGCATTTTCTTACTTTATTTAACATACCCGATTCAACACTTGAAACCATTACGTTTTACTTATTCGAATACATTCTTTTACCGAAATCACCCATTTAGGTTTTTCTAACATACTTTAGTATTTTCGTTGAAACTCACTCATTCAACACACGTGAACACTGTGTAAGAAAATACTTATTTAAACTGTGAAAACCTTTTTACAACACATTATTGAGTTAAATATGGGTTTAACCACTTAGGTTGCTTAATCACCTATTTACCCACTCACTTTACTTTTTTACTTACTTTATGGACATTTATCAATTTTATATTTACTTGTCCATATTAACCTTTCTCGAAACATTTATTTATTCATTCAAGTTACGTTGTATTAACACGTTTTACCACATAACCCATTTCTTGACATGTTCCTTATTTCTTTTATCTCTTCTCGGAATCTTCTAATACCTCACACTTTAACGGGCTCCACACCACCGGCTATATGCACCATATGCTCTGACTAGTGATTTTGGGATTTTCACCATAGGGCTACGGGTCATTCTTGCTTATCCTGATGTCATCCGAGTTCCTTTTTAATGTGTTTTAACATTTTACAAATGTCCGCATTACCCATTTTTTCTTTTTACCCAGCTGAAGCCAAAACTAGGGGTTACATCCCAATTTGTGTTACACTTTGAAATTTTACCATTTCATGTACTTTATACTTTAACCTTTATTTTTATTCCAAAAATCATACTCATTAGGGACCACTTTGTGTCACACCTTTTCAATATTTTTATTTCATAAAAATGTTCCACTTGAAGTAAAATTACCATTTTACCCATTTGTTTCCAAAATTACCTTTACTCCATTTCTATCCACACTAACTTCTTAAGTGTTTTAACACATTAACACCCTTTTTAAATTTGGATTAATATTGTTCTTACTTGGAAACACATTTATCCCTTTAGTTCTTTTCAATTTCATAAGTGTTAATATTTTTCTACTAATTTTCTCATATTTACCCATTAACACTTATTCAATAACTTCATTAACAATTTACCAAACCATACATTTCTTTATTTTCTTTATCTAAGAAATTCATTTACACTAAAGACTACTTTTACGAGAAAATATCATTTCTTGAGTCTTACACTTTATCCTGATCACATTCTTAACCCCTTTTCACACACTTTTAATGACAAGAATCTCTACACTTCTTATTTCATGTTTAAACCCAATAAAATCTTCTTTAAACTTATTTATACACTTAGTGTCAAAATACTACAAGTTGAAATACATGAGAAGATGGACTTTAAACCTTAAAATCCTATTAAATAGGTTAAACACAATTTCATTCTAGAAAATCATTTTACTTGTAAAAAAAATACATTTTCAAGACATAAAAGACATTTAATTTCTTCAATCTCAATATATGCCTATTTTTCATGAAATCTTCAATTTTGCAAGAAACTTTAACAATATTATTTCACCAATGTTTACCAACATAAATCATTATTTTCAAAATTTTATTTCATAAAATATTTAGCACCAATCTTTCTAGAAAATACAACATTTTCACAAAATATCAACTTTTTAATATTTCAAAACTTTGAAATATTTATTTATTCTTTGTTTTCAATAAAATATCATTTTTTCAACATTTTTATTTTATAAAAATGCTTATTATCTTCTACACACTAATTACACCATTTAACTAAATGCACCCTACTCAAATAGTTTAACTACAAGACTACAAATGTGCAAAATAAAGCTTACACTAAAAGAAAGGATTTTCCACCTCTAATGACTCTAATGGTGGTATAAATGTTAGTGTAGGAGGAGCAACCTCACCTCCAAAGGTGGCCGCAAGGGGTTACCAAATGCATCCTCCAAAACCTCCAAAATGTTCTTCTTCCAAGTTTCCAAGCAAGACCCACTTCAAACTCCATGAAGACCCACCTTCATCTTCTCCAAAAATCCCCCAATTACTCCTCCAAAATTCGTAGCTCTTCTTTATCAATGGTGGAAATGGGTATATAAGGCTTGAACATGGTGGAATTCAAACTATGTGTACTTTATAAAAATATTAGATTATATAATATGGAGCTACAAATTAGAAAATTAACAAGCATTGCAATATTCGTATATATACATAAGTGCATGGCAGAATAAGAATAAGTGCATTTCACGATAAAAATAAGTTAGTTTTAAAATAAACAAAAAGAAGATTTACCCTGTATTCTTCTCTATTGTGAAATATTCTTGCAATATTTTTTTGGCTTCTTTTGTAAGGTATTTTGTACACTTGTGGATTTACAGGTCTACTTCATCTATTGCTATTGAAGAAGACTTGACTTTATTGTTCTGCCCTTTTCTTTTTTTGATGGCATAGTAGTAGATTTATTGCTTGGTCTCTTTTTTCCTCTTGGTTGCAATTCAGCAGGAACTTCATTCGAAGAATTTTTATTATTTTCTTCTTTTGACAAATCATTTATAGGATCTGAATATACAAAATCATCATCAATCTTTTATTTTCGGTCGTCCCTTTCTTGGATTCTCGCATACATTAAGTTCTGTTGCTTTATTTCTTAATCCTTTATAGAAAGGGGGGACCTCAAATCTTCTATGTTTTGATTGAGAATTTTATTTGTTATTTCCTGGAGAAAATAAAACATCATATTTAACTTATGGATTTTTCCATAAACATGCCATAAACCTCAATGAAAATAAAACAAATGTCAAACAATAATAGAATTTGTGGATTTACTATATTGATAATGCATGTACTTTATTAAACTATGTGTGTACTTTATAAAACAATGCATAATCATCATTAGAAAATGCGTGTACTTTATGGATATATGCGTGCTCTCCGTTATTTTCCAGTAAACAAAAAAGTATACCCAAATGCACGCAAAATATTACAAAGTAAGCATAAAGTAAAAATAATTTCACGTGTACTTTGAAATGATATGTGTATACTTTATATTATGTCCAAAGAACAAATAAGAAATCACAAAGTACACGCATAATATTACAAAGTACACGCGAAGTTCACGTGTACTTTGTAGTGATATGCGTGTACTTTATATTCTGTCCAAAGAATAAAAAATAAATCACAAAGTACACGCATAATATTACAAAGTACACACAAATTTACATAATACTTTTTAAGTACTATATGTGTACTTAAATAATCAATGAGACAATGCGTGTAATTTAACATAAATATGGAATAATGATTACAAATATATTTGTAATATCACCAAATTACCTCCTCATTGAGTTTAATAAAAGTTGTTTCTTTATCTTTTAAGAACCCTTGCTTAGCTTCAGACAAGTAGTTCATGCTTTGTTGAAACTGCTGTGTTGTGATCCTTTGAGTTTCTGATGAATCTCTAGCAGCATTCAGACTATTATTTAAATATGAATTTTCAATTTTGAGTTCAGCATTATTTTCCTCCAATTTTGTTATCCGGTCACGGTCATTCTTCTTCGACTCTTCAAGTTGATTTTTCAACTTATTATTTAAACAAATTTGTTGGGTCTATCCTCCTCCAACTTTTTTATTTGTTCGGTGACATTATTTTTCAACTGTTGAAGCTAAAGTGTCAATAGTGTATTGAAAAGGATCTATTGGGCCTTATCTTCCTTTAACTTCTTAAGATTATCTTCAGCTCGACACCTTGCTTCATTACTTTCGTTGAGTTAGGAATCTCTCTCCTCCAACATCAATTTAATCCCAACATTCTCTTCAGTCAATTTTCTTACTTGTTCAGCCAATATGACTAAATCAGCTTTCTTCTTAGAGGACTTTGCCATAGTTTCATTTATAGGAAGATCCCAATTGGATTTTGATGAAGAACTTGTAGCTCGTGCTGGGTCTACTTATGATTCTTGTTGTGATATCCCCAAATCGAAATTGGGCATGTCATCATCTTTCACTTTTTTTCCTTACTCTTTGAGATTTTATTCTTCAAAGTAGCTTACTAGTCTTATTATCATTCATCCATTATTTTGATGTTCCCAAGCTCCACCGAAGAAATCTTGGTTCCTTGTCCTCCTTCCCCTTGCTGGGATTGATAAGATTAAACTTCTCGCATACTGAATACTATGAAAATTGAAATAAAAATTTTAAGTTATACCATTTAAACCAATTAATATGAGTAATGATATTAGTATTATTAAAGTACATGCAAAAGACTTAAACTACACACAAATTGCCTTGAAATTTTATTTTCAACTTGCGTGTACTTTCATAAAGTACATGCACATTCAATATGATTTGGTTCAATGCAATGTGCTTGTACTTTATGTATTATGAGTGTACTTTAACATAATACACGCATGTTTTATAAAGTACACGCACATTCAAAATGATTTGGTTCAATGCAATGTGCATGTATTTATGTATTATGCGAGTACTTTAACAAAATACGCGCATGTTTTATAAAGTACATGCGCATTCAAAATGATTTGGTTTAATTCAATGTAAGTGTACTTTATGAAATATGCATGTACTTTAACATTTAAATGTGTAGAATAACTTTTCCTCGCCAATAATGATATGACGTATCCACTGGTTGTGTTGGGCTTAGTATTTGGCCATTTTATCGAGAGAATGGATTGAAAACTCATGGACGGCAGAAGCCCAATCATAGTTGATCATATCATAAATGTCGTCGATGTATTGAGTGAAAAATTCTCCTATTGTAAAGTTAGAGTTGGAGAACAGGAGAATTATCATGAAGTAGAGGGCAACAAGCTTAACAAAGTCATTCCTGCCCTCGTCAGTATCAAGATCAACCGGCATCTTCAATCACTTTATAATATCTAATTTTTCAATCTTTTTGTCGGCCTTTAAGTAGTGGCTACAAAATTCAGAATTGATGGAAGATTGATCCATTCTCTTGTTTAGTTCAATTTTCTTTTACCCCTTCGTTATTAGGATCCCAAAAAATTGACTTATATCGTTAAGGCTTATTTAGGCATCGCTAATCATCTTAAAACACTTTGTGATTTTATTGTAGATCTCGATAATGGTAAAAATGTTTTTATCACTCTTTTTATGATCTTCCTCTACTACTTCACCGTTGTAGTAGGCATTGAATAAGTTCCAGAAAGGCGTTTTCTTAAGAAGCTCAATATGTTTCTCCTTGATTTTGCTATGAATATCAGGCAAACCATGATAAAAGCTCAGGATATTCGATGTATATTAATCATATTTACGAACTTCCCTTGTTGATTTCTTTGTACTCTTTTTATCTCCTTTTGTTGGCCTCTTCGGACCACTCTTATCAGCAATTTTCTTTTGGGGATTTCTTTCCCTTCTGCGCCCTTGTCTTCAAAGTCATTTATATAAAGTTAATGTATAAAATTTAAAGTAAATGTCTATTAATTAAATTACACGCATAAAGAAATAAAATCCCCACATAAAACATAAAATACATGGATTTTTTTATTGAAGAACAAATATATTTCAATAGAGTACATGAATGTTTAACAAAAGTACATGCAATATTCTCTTAACACTTCATACAAATCTCAACAAAATATAAGAAATACGTAATACAAAATTTCAAAAAGCAAATTTCCTATCGTCCGTTACATGGTAATACCTAAGACCTATTGTTTGACAAGTTATACACCAAGATTCTTTGTTCGTAACATATTCACAAAAGAAGTGATACAATATATCCATGATAAACGTGCCAGCCTTTTCAAAACCTCTTAAGCAATACTGCTCAATTTATTTTGTTAAATCCTTCGTTTTTGATTCAGTTACTTAAAGATTTTGTACATCAAAAGTGAACTTAATGTCTTCAAAGTAGTAGTAAAAATCAAGTAATTTTTTCGCTCTATCATTGATGTGATCAGAAAATTAATTATGTCATCATAAGTAGTGTTGACTGTCAATGTGAAAGGTTTTGTATTGTTAAAATCTTCAATGGTGCACCCAGTAGTTTTGTTGTTGAACATGCTTGATGGTATGATTCCTAAACAATAACATGATCCAAATACCTCTTACAGGCAGTGGAATATCATTCAAATGTCATTGGCGCGAACCACAATAACATAGGATCTATTAAATATGGAGGGGACGTATATATTTCATAAAGTACAAGTATAATAACATAAAGTAGACAAATTAAATTGAACCAAATCAGCCTCAATGTGGGTGCACTTTATGTAATTAAGTGTATTTTATGAAAGTACATGCATAATACATAAAGTACACGCACATTGAATTGAACCAAATCAGTTTCAATGCGCGTGTACTTTATGAAAGTATACGCATAATACATAAAGTACATGCACATTGGATTGAACCAAATCAATTTCAATGTGTGTACTTTATAAATTTACTTGTACTGTTAGAAAGTACACGCTAATTAATAAAGTACACGCACATTATAATTGATTTGATTCAATCCAATATTACCACAATAATGTACGAACTATTAAATGTCGCTCGCTCGGACCACAATTAATACGCCGTATGAAAATACACAAAGCTCGTATATACTCCCCAATCCTTAACAAATTCCATTGGCGCGAACCACAATTAATATAGGAAGTATGATAATACACATAGCATGTATATATTCGCATCCCTCAATAAATGTCACTGATGCATACCACAATTAATATATAGGACCTATATAAATTCAAAGAGTATATATATATATATATATATATATTCCAATCATGCATATATTCTAAGTCCTCAATAAATGATGTATATAAGAGAAAATATACAGTGATAAAATAAATAAATAAATAAATGTGTAGTCTACAACATGCAAAACGTGTGCTTTGTATTTAAAATCATGGCAACAAATGTATAAGCTAGATTCATATTGTATTTTTGTCATATCATGAACAAACACAGAGTGTTTCATCAGTCCATGTATAATGTCTACAAATTTATACATATGAGAACACAAAATACATAATAAAATAAGAAAAAAGTTATATAAAACCTATTGACACAAAAATAACACATGGAATACACAACCTAACACTCAAAATACAAGGACAAACAAGTGCTATAAAAAATATAACATTAAGAACACAACATATTCAAAGTGTATGGTATAATCTTAAAAACAAAACTTAAGAACACAATATTATATTTAATTCACAATAAATTACATCAATTACATATATATGAGCATGTACTTATACCCGTTATTTGGAAGAATTTGATTGAGAATGTGAAACTTTTGTTAGAACTTCCACGATTAGAGTTTTAGTCGCTTGAATTTATATGAAGTGTGTTTATTTTGGAATTCAAGAGTATTTATATGTTGTTGTTGGACCAAAATTTAATTGAGAATGAGAATTATTTTGGGATTTTGATTGAAGAGACAATACAGTTAGGATTTTGGCGCTTGAATTTCTGTGAAATGTGTTTGTTTTCCAATTCGAGAGTATTTATATTTTTAACTTAATCGTTTAAAATTTGTTGAACCTTGGATTAGAGTCCAAAATTGCAAGTTCAAGAACTCGACAGTAAAAGCCCCTTAAAGTAATAACCGAGATTAAGAAGCCGCTACATCAAGTTTAGAGGCCTTAAAGAGAAAATGACGTGTTGAACTAAGGGAACATCACGTCCATTACTTGATTTTATTGTGGAGGACTTGGACAACCCAAAACAGTCCACACTCTAAACAAATGGGGCCCATATTCTAAAGGTAAGGGTTGAATACGGACCCAAATAACAAAACGCCTGCGGAATTCTAGCCCTATTTAAATGTCTGAAAACTCCGAAACAATAGAGAAAATAAAGAGGCCTAACAACTCTATTCAGCATTGCCTCATTCTCTCTCTCTCTCTCTCACACACACACACACACACACACACACAATCTCTCTCTCACACAACAGTTCTTCATATTTATATCTATGTATATAATGTGAAATTTGGGCCACCCATTTTGGTTCATTTTTGAAGGTTTCATAATCACTGAGACATGAGAAATTGAGAATCAGCCTCCGCATTTCATTTCCTACCGCGCGCGCACACATATATAAATGTTCTGCAAATCTGCTCCTCTCTCTTCAAGCTTCTCTTCAAAGTGTAATTATATGTTGTACAAATGAATTAATAAAATTCTGATTTGCATTAAAAAAAAATGATTGACCCAACACAAACCCGACCCACCTATGACCTCAGCCAATATATGGCCAGCCCAAAACTGGCCCAACCCAGATTTGACCCACCCAAACCCATCAAGCTGCCAGTGCTACTAAAAGTTATGAGACCTAATTATTCCGTTACAACTCAACTTTGGGAGGCGTAGCATTGCTCTAAAACTAAATAAAATCTACATAGTATCACCATTCTTTCTCTTCAGTGTTCTGCCATAAAACTCAACCAATTCTGCCTCCTCCAGTTTCCTCTCTCCCCAACTTCCATCTACTCAAGCATACACTTATTTAAAATAACAGGCAAAGAAAAAGGGTTTTCTGTATAACACAAATACTAACAATGAAAGATATAAAAATATATGCATTATGAGTTCCATAAATCATGAGTGATATAGGTCAAGTAAACAACAGAAATTGGCCTCTTGAGATTGATACTAATTCGCTGTTGCATTTTCCTCAACTTGCTCACAAACAGTCTAGCAATCAGAAGCAACATAAAGCAAGAGCTTCATAACATTATTCTATCATATTGTTTTTTTCTACTTCTGTCACCTGAATATACAGATCTATAGGAAGCAAACACTTGCGATCCTCCACTCCACTTACTCTCAGTATATTCTTCACCAGCCAGAAAAACTTGTGAGAAGAATATTCATAGAAATGAAAAATTAGGAAAACTCGGTACTTAAAAAAATTCTAAAACACCAGTTATTGTGACAGGTGGGCAGATCTCGATACGAGTAGCCTTCCCTTCCAAAAGAAGTTGGGGTAACGTGTTGGCTTCCTTGGCTGGAATGCCTTGAGCGGTCCATAAAGTGATGTGGGGCCACTCGTTTTTCGAAGTTACCTTCTCACCATCAACATAACCAGGGTCGGCTTCCAATGCAGCTAGATTATCTGAGAATAGCAAGGCAGTCACATCCACAGGGACATTTTGATGGAGAAATGGAGCATAATTGGCTAAAGCTGTAACACCATGACTTCTCTTGTGAGCAAGGGTTATGTGGGCCTTCTTAAGACTGCTCTCCATGCTCTTGTCTTTGAGGAAACCCTCAACCTTTGAATCCTTCTCAGCCAACTGCTTACAAAATTAACAGGGTTAGGAGGTTAGGGGTATTATCATGTTTTTCATCCAAACAAATGAGCATGATGTACAATTTGAAAAGCAAGCACCGCTCAAATGTTTACTGAACCAAACTGTAAGAGTTATTTATTTTATATTCATTTTCAAAGACAAGTCTATGCTCCCACAATTTAGGCAGAACTTTTAAGTTAGTTTCAAACAGGGATGGGGACAAAAATGAATGGAAATAATATTCACTCATAACCAAGAAAAGAAGCTAACATACACAAGGAACTCCAAGCTCAGTAAGGAGGCAACGCCAGATTTCTAAAAAATTATTCAAATGTGGTTGCCTGCTGTTTAGCTACAATAGGGCCCTTATGTTGATCAAGAATAATTCCTTGTTTAATGACCCCAAAATTTATTGAGACATCAAATATAACTCTCTCCGTCTCAATACAAGAGTCATGTTTTTCTTTTTGGGTTGTCCTGATTTTTAACGATTGTATACTACCGTCGTCCCAAACTAAGAATACAATTTTTCTAGGGGTAGCAATTCATGTTTTTGGGTCAGGTTTCGAGCCGACAGGACAAGGCAAGGGTTTTTTGGACACAAACACAAGATGAGTGTGTTTTTGCCTGACACAAACATGGCCTGTATAGAACACAACACGACACGACTAACACAATTTTTAAATTTCATACTCAATTAGGCAAGGCATGATAACCCGAATAAAAACACGACAAGACACGATAACAAGATTTCATGTTTAAAAGGCTCGACACATACATGAGACTTAACATTTCAGTTTATTCAATTTCAGGTCGTGTTGTCGTTTCGTTGCTAAAATTGCCACCCTAAAATTTTTCTTTGCTGTCAATCCTGAATTAAGACACTAGTTTCTACCAATAGTATCTAAAACTATGTAAAACTACCCATCTCAGTAGAACCCATGGAATGATTGTTGTGCATGTCTTGCATTCCAAAGGGGGACAAATTTAGAAAGTAATTTTTTTCCTTAATATATCTGACTTCTAAACAGAGCTTTATTTAGGACGGGGGGGAATATTAAATAGTGTGAAATATCAATATCACCTATGGTCTAGATGCTCAACATTTATTTGGTTGTTATTAAAGTTGGGAGACCAAAATTGAAAAAAAAATCCCAGAATGCCGTCCAAAATTGAATCCATACCTCGCAAGACAATTTAATGCTGGCAGAGATCAGCTTTTGGTTGAAGATTCAGTAGAAGGCTGAAGTGAGCAACTTCAGCCTCAACACCACTACCAGTAAGCATATATGTAACAAAAAAACTCACACTTTATTTCTAATCCATATAACATTTAGGTTATTGTCTAAGGTCGCGGACATTTTAACTATTCTCTTGCTTCTTGTTTCAACAAATACATGGGATATGTTTTATCAAAAAAAGAAAAGTTGCTATTTTGATTATTAGGGGCTCAAATTTGATTGTTGATCAAGGGTGACTATATTTTAGCCATGCCACTGGATGGCAGGGGCGGAGACAATATTTTTGTTTAAGGTGGGCAAAATCCAGTGTTAATATTTATTTCAAAAACTAAGGTGGTCAAAATGTTGTTTTACTTAAATTTCACCCTATAAAATCTATAAAATCATTAGTAATTATAAAACTTCTCAAAAATTGAGGTGGGCAAATGGCCGCCTTAGATCTCCAAAGCATTTTGCAACTGCTATTTTGCACGGATGCTTTTGGTAGAAATGGCACTTCAGAGCATAATGCAAAATAGCATTTCACAAGAAAAACTGACAAATTTGAAAGGAAAATGCACTGAATTTGCCACACCATATGTGGTAAATTAGACTCTCACACGGCATTTGGACTGCCGCGCGAGCAATTTTCATAAATTTTCTTCTTTTCATAACTTTTCACCCTTCGCGCGGCCATCCAACAGTCGCGGGAGTCTTTATATATATATATAATATTTTGCCATTTATGTTGCTTAATGCGCTATGGAGATGGACTCTAATTTTGGTTGAGCAAAATAACATTGGGGCATTTTGGTGTGACAAATCTCCCCAATGCTTTCGAGATGGTCTTAGCATTCAAGTAGATCCATCCATATCGGAAGGAGTTGGTAATGTCCAAATTTTGGTAGACCATTTGAGATGCAAATGCTCTACCAAATAGTTCAGATTGAAATTATTTCAAGTTTATACTGTTATCAAATCATCTAGCAAATATACAGATGAGAGAACATTTTTTTTACTCACATTCTGAAGGAGGCCATGGATTTCTAGAACTGGCAAAGTGACAGCAGCAAAAACAATGGTTCCAAACTTCCTTTTCTCGGTACTTGGTGTTGTATAATCACCCTTTGCAACAGCTCTTAGTTGCTCCAATACTTGCTTAACAGCAAGTTCAAATGGAACCTGGAAAGCAAACAACATGTGATCTAATTGACACCAATACTTGCTTAACAGCAAGTTCAAATGGAACCTGGAAAGCAAACAACATGTGATCTAATTGACTGAAGAAAAGTAAAGTAAATTTTAAAAGGGTTATTTGCATTTTGGAGTTCAGTAGTTTATTGTAGTATTAGGTTGGTGTCCAAAGTTTTCATATTTGCACTTTGGGGTCTAAAAGCAACATAAAAAGTTTTCATGACACACTTTTAGAGAACCTTTAGGGTGCGTTTGGGAACCCCATCACTTGTAATTGGAATTGAAATATTTTCAGTTCACAATTTAAACTAGAAAATTTCAAATTTCAATCCAAGCCATGAAATTTGGGCTCCCAAACACACCCTTAATGACATCTTTCTGCGTATTTATGACACTTTTGGACCCCAAACTCCTAATTAAAAAACTACTGGACCTAAAGTCAAAATATTGGGTCCCAAAATGCAAAAAGGAAAAATTACTGGGGCAACAAATACAATAACCCTTTATTAAAATTGATCACTACCAATCAAAAGAGAGAATGACCAACACCATAAAAAATACGTGCTTCATTTCATTAGGGTTTAAAGAAGGAGGATGATTATCTTTTTCTCTTTTACATTATTATTGGGCGTGTAAAATTAAACTGACTTTAATCATTGTGAGGTGGATTATTATATATACGAGTCAATAAGGAGCTAAATGATGAGCATTATATATTGACCTGAATTGAATTGAGATATTCTGCATTCCCAAATAAAATCTCTCGCAATTGTTTCTCCCATTTAACCCAGTCTTTTGCATACATTCCTTTGGTAGACTCCAATCTGAGTTGGAAACAAAAAGAGACCACACAAGAGATGCAATCAGAATAGATTAACAGTCTGAAAACGAGTAAACAATTATAAAATCTCTGGACAGGATCTTCATTACAGAACTAAACCATAACTTCTTGCACTGAAAATAATAGTGTGAAAAAGAAAAAGACCTAGTTACTAACACACTTTGAATTTATTTATTTTACAACTGCTACAAAAGATAGTTTCAATAATTATACATCTTGAGAGGACTGCTGGTTATCATTCCATTGGCTTATTATATGATTCTCTGCCTCTTCTTATAAAAAAAAGATTCTATCATATGGGCTAATGACTAAAGGACGGTCAAGTGTGGGTATTGAATAGTCAAAAAGAATTTGTGAAGTTGGGGTAGGCTAGCTGACACAAGGCTTTGTCAAGGTGAGCTAATACAGATCAGGTAAGTCCACGTATTTATTTGTACATGTCATATCCTATTATGCATGGACACGTATTTGGACATAAATACAACACGCTGACACGCTAAACCCTAAAATTGTAGAACAATAAATAATTATTCACAAGTTAGTTTCATTATCTTATGACAACGTGTTATATTTACAACTTGCAAATTATTGTAATCAGATAATCACTATACTATAAAAAGGTGGTACCTAGTGCACAAGGCTCCCGCTTAACTGTAGGTCTGGGAGAGGCAGATGTCGGCTGGCCTTACCCCCATATATGGAGAGGCTGCTCCCGTGTCTCCAACCCGAGACCAACCGTAGCTTGGGCGAGGGCACTTGCCATCGTACAAAGGTACAACCTCTCAATATACTATATAAAAAAAGGCTTTGTTGAGTTGAGTTGAGTATTAGTTGGCAACATATGCATCAAAGTGTATACTGTGTATGAAAGTACATATATATGAGAATGTCTCACCATGAAACCATAAACGGTCATTACTCAGATCACCAGTATATGATAAAAATTCCCTAGAGAAAGAATTTCATTCAAACACTTCTGATAGTATTGCCAATCTCAAGCACAAGTAATGACCATATACATACATAAAAACTACTACCAACCTTCCATGTCTGTTAGTGTGAAGCTTGTATAGATTTATTCCCTCCTCCAAAACAGACTTCACAGTGTCATGTAGAGGACTCCTGCATATGCAGAAAAAAAATAATTGGCGCTGTGAATGCAGAAGATTAAAGTATAAATTATAAGCATGCGACAGTCAATTGATTTGCCTGCAGTAATGAGAACTTGTGTTGTGAAATACACACACACACACTATATATAAATACAGAGAAGACATCAAAGGGGTCGAGCCCAAACTCCTTTATCGCTAAAGAGAAAAACAGGAGCGGATACCACACACAGTAATGAAATCAGTCAATTTATACATTGTCCAAAACTAAAGGTTTAAAAAAAATAGGAGTCGAACATTTAAAAATCAGACATTGAAAAAAAAACTAAGCTCCAAATTTAAGGTTCACTTGAATTAAAAAAAAAAAAATAGGTTTACACGACTTGAGTCAGTGTTGAAGTTGTTTTTATCATGTCCAAATTCAGAATATCATATTATTTGTAGCATAAAATTATTGAAACCTGACTCCTAACTGTGGACTCCTCCGAAAGGAGAGCGTGTCTCTTAATTTGAAATGGGGGAATAATTTATGGAGATGCTTGAGCTACAGCACAGCTGAAGATAAGATAGGGTTCTGGCTTATCACAGCTCAAGTCTATAGTTTCTTTTCTCCTCCTCCTCTCACTTTTATTCTTTCGCCAACTAGTTTGGGGGTTATCAGGTCTCAATCAATTCAGTTTTGCCATTACCTACAAGGCAAAAGTATTGTTTAAATCCAGCAGGCCTTAGAGAAACCACGAACATTCCTTTGTCTTGAGCTGTCATCTGCACATTCGTCGACAACCACCGTCGGACCCAAGTAGCCAGGGCTTTGGCCAGTGGTGAACTAGAAGATGCTCCGAACCCGCCAAGCTGCTTCGATCTGATGCTCACATCCCCATCGTTCTCTGTTTCTAACGAGGACTACCCGAATGGGGTGAAAATCCCAAATTGAAACCTCCCCTTTTCCCTTTTTCGGATTTGATGGTGAAACTGTCCTCTTGGGTCAAAGCTCGGCTCGGGGTTGCGAAACCCTAGCTCAGCTCCTCCAGGGCCATTAAAATTATCGGGCCGATTGGCCTTCGCCAGAGCTCGCCGAGGCATTAGGTGGCCTGCCGGAGTGAGGCTGGCGATTTTCGTTTCAGTTTTGGTTCTCCAGGTGTTTGATCTCTTCTTACCATGTTTTTCCCTCTGAGGCCGCGAATCAGAGGTTTCCACCCTTTCTCCTCTCTACTTTCTCCTTTTCACAGCCCTAGGGCTACAGTAATTAGCGAAAGCACTAGAAAAAGGCATTCCTGGTAAATCTAAGGATCGTAGAGAAATCCTCTCATGTACATTCATTAATGTATACTCCATAGTACTTGAACATACATCAATGAATGTATTTACATTAATGCATGTACTCATCAAGTTCCTTTCATTCATAATAATAACTGTAGAGCCCAAACCTATGAATCCAATTAAAACAAAAATTAATGAATGCCAACTAGACAGCTGCGAATTGTGAATTTATGGCAGAAACTCATGGTGTGCTACAGAGGGGTCGCAACTTTCCCCTAGTTTCTTCTTGTGGAAATAGGGTTTGGAAGGGGAGTCTTTGGATTTGTTTTGGGCAGTGGAAGATATGAGTGGTTGTGGGTTGTGTGGATCTGCTGCAACAGTGTGGTTGGGGCTGCGAGTGGTCTTGCAAAATCGGGACCTAGGAAGGAGGGTGGCTGTGAGCGCATTGACTTGCTCAATAATGAACTCGAGGGTGCCCACAAGTAGGGCAGTGCAGCTTTCAAGGCTGGGCTGTAATCATCTAACTCGGAGCCATTGGTGGTGTAACGATTTCACAGACAAAATGATTTGAGCGAACCTCGCTCGGTTACCAAATGATGGGAAGCACTTACCGTAAGGTGCAACACTATTCCCTTATACAAGAGGTGAGTTTGCCACACGGAAGTCACATTCGCCAAAGCAAGCAGACCAATGAGCTACCCATGCTCCTGCATCATACTCCCCCCTTAAAGCGTCACCCTCTGTTGTGACTCGAACTTGTGACCTTGCTCTGATACCCATTGACGAAACACCCATCAATAGAACCAAAAGAATGAACAACTCAAACACAAACCCTCCCTAATATCCAAACGTAAAGCTTACCATACTCCATCTTGGTAGTTTCCATCGCCTATCCAGGGTTGAGCCCTGGGATTTGACAGCGGACTTAAAAAACCACCTACAGATGCTTTACGCTCAATCATTCCGGATAACGCTTGCATCCTTTGTATTACCGCGGCTACTGGCACGGAGTTAGCCGATGTTTATTCCCTAGATACAGTCATTGCTTCTTCTCCGGAAAAAGAAGTTCATGACCCATGGGCCTTCTACCTCCACACGACATTGCTCCGTCAAACTCTCTAAGTGCTTACAATGAAAGGACATAGGCCTTAGTAATAGGTTCGAGTTATCTTGTTAGCTAAGATAACCCTATAAAGTGCAAAAAGACGAAAGAGGGCACCCAAAGAATATTCCAAAGGAATATTATAAACAACTAGCTAAAATGAAATATAAGAAAACAAAACAAAAAGAGTAAAATAAAAATATTATAATCAAGCACACGTCCTCTTATTCCCTCTCACTCCTCACTCTCTCTCCCTCCAACTCTTGTGAGTTGTGCATCCATGAGGCTTTCTCTGCACTCTCACTCTCCCCCCCCCCCCCCCCCCCTCTCTCTCTCTTTCTTGCCTCAGCAGCCATCCAGTCTCCTTTTTCCTCTCGCACGCTCAATCTGCCCCCCCCCCCCCCCCCCCCCAATAGCAGACCAAGCCCATTTGAAGCATACCCATTGAGGTTAGTTTAATCAACACCACCTATTCAGTTCAATCAAGATCTGACCGAAACAGAACACATTTAGTTCGATCTACCTAAGTTTTTTCAGTTTTTTCTATTTTCATTACTCAAAAATTAGAAGAAAAAAAATTGTACAACTTCCTTAAAGTAGAGGTTTGTGACACCCCGCCTAATAAAATACCGGGTGATCCGTCGTATATCAAATTAAAACAGAAATTCCAGTTGGTTCATTCTTAGCATCACTGTCGAAAACCTTTTTAAAATTTACTAACCAACTAGAATTCCAAAAAGCCGGTGCCAAATTTTAACTTTTTATTTAAACCAAACAATAACATGCGGAAATATGTGTAAACCATTCACAACAACTGAATCAAATCAACTGAATAAATAATTAAACTACTTGCCGAATAAACCATCAGCCACCAAAGTAAATAGTCTAATAACAATCATCCAACAACTGAATAAATAAATCTGAAAACAGTACTGAAATCGCCCTGAGTAAAACTGAAACTGATAGATGATTCCTACTCTAGGAAGGAATGAACGATGCGTCTAATCCAAGCTCCTGCTAGCATCCACATGTGCCGCAGCTGCGTGTCCCTGGAATAGAATATCAAGTCTGGCGACCCTGTGGCTAGACACCTAAAAGGTTTTGAAAATAGTTTTATAGCAAGGGTTAGAACCCAAAACATTTTGAAAATATTTAGCAAGTGAATTAACTGCAGTAATTAAAAATGTATGAATGCGCTTCATATTTAAGTTAGTGTCGCACTCTCTTGAGGACATACTCACCCCTCCACTAATGTGCACACCTAACGGTTACTTTAACCCCACCTAGTTGTACTACCCCGTCCAACTAGTCTTAGTATAATCCTCCCTTTCCTTTCTACTCTAAACCGAGTATTATTATTCATGTGTTATAAGTTATCTCTTCAATTAACCTAATTAATTCCTTCTAAATAATATCATATAACCGTGACACAAGTTATATAAAGTAAATACATCATACACTGTATTATTACCCACATATAATATTTAATACCATTATATACGTATCTTTACTACAACATCCACACATATGTCAACTGTATATCCATCCTTCCGAGTATACCCTCGCCGGATGATTTTCTCTAAAGTACTATCATACTAGGTATTCTCACTTAACCTAGTTACCCAAGTCGGAATCGCCCACCAACTTGGCCTAAAATATCAACGTGGTGGAGGCGGTCATATTCCTTCCCTGAAAGTGATATAAGCCCCTCACCCATATACCGGACGCTATGACCAGGGGATATACTCGCCCTACTCCTCAAGCTAGGGGATTCACCCACATCGCGCATTCTCCCTTGATAGCACTCGAGTATATAAATTACATAAATATCTAATCACTGATATTTAATAGCACACAACATAAATATATATATATATATATATATACACTATCACCACATCGTATATATATTATAAATCCCGGCTTTACCGTGTACTAAAATTCGTAACACTAACCTATATATAATTTAATTAATTAGTTTCAGTATAATTAATTAATTTAAAGTAGCATCGCTCAACTACAGTACCCAAACATTTTCC
This sequence comes from Sambucus nigra, assembly GCA_949130495.1. Lineage (NCBI taxonomy): Eukaryota > Viridiplantae > Streptophyta > Magnoliopsida > Dipsacales > Adoxaceae > Sambucus > Sambucus nigra. The sequence continues at coordinate 243,310,725 of OX422217.1, forward strand.
CTCGTTCCGAAATTTAACCCTTTAGAATTTATTTCACCAAATTTCGTTAATAAGTTTGACACTCTTATTAAATTTCTTAATATTCCTTAATACTCATCCCATAAGACTCCAAGTATTAAATTCTATTCAATTTCTATCAATTAAACTCCTCCTTAAGATACCAGCCCGAATGCTAAATTCATCCGAAATTCCCATTCGAATACGTTCATATATTTTCGTGTGTTGTTCATTCTAAATACTCCCAAAGTCATACCCCGGATTCATCCCTATCTAATCCAAGAATAAAATAATGTTCCTCAGTATTTTTCCAAAGTTCACTCATCTACGGTCATCGCCAAATAACCTGAATTTATTTCTTCCTAAAGTTGTCGGTCTCGCGCACCCTTTCGTAGAAAAATCATTATAAATTCAAAAAAAAATAAGAAAAATACTAGGTCGGCGCCCACGCGACCGCGACGAAAAGATCTACAATCTCAAGTTTTACAATAACTGAAGGGGTCGATCGACCCGATATTCATCTTCTTCATCTGTTTCCACCATTAACGCACAACCAAGCTTTTTATCCACTCTCCCACTATTATGCCATCACAACCAACAATATTTAACACATGGAAAAGGTTCTAAACCTCCTAGAGACCTTAAATTCATAATTGGTTTTCATAATTTTGAACTTTCCCGATTCAGGTATTTTCCAGGTTTTACTCATTCAAAGTTCAATTCATCATCATAGATCCAAATCAGACGCCCAATAGACAATGGTTCATACTACAATTCGATTTCCATGATTTCATTACCATATACCAACATTAATTGAGTATCAAATCCACATAATTTTTCCAATTCATTAAAAACCCATTTTCATTTAAATCCCACACCCAAAAACGAATTTCGGTTTACACCTCCCATAATATGAATTGGTTATCATCTATTTAAGAATCACAACAGTTAACCACTTGCCTCTAGGCTCTAATTATTCGTAGAGTTTGATCCGTTGGTGTAGCGGAAGGGTTGATGAAGAACACCTAATTTGTCCCCTGATTAGTCTCCAAAAGATCCCCAATTTTCTCTTGATTTGTTTTCTCTATCTCTCTCAAACCCTGGGTTTAGAATTTTGTTAACTGCCGTTCAACACTCCCTCAATTAGGTTTATAATCCCTAATCACGTTTTTTGCCACATGGGCGTAATTAAAATGGCCAAAGTCCCTCGTGTGGGCCGGCTATGCCCAAAAATGCCCCGAGACCCGATTACTACCCCCGAGTACTCTTTTCGGACTATCTCGACCCATCCGGACTCAACCGTGCACTCGGAATTGTCATCTGAAATACTTTATAACGTTTTCAAATTTCAACCTCAAAAGTGCGACACACAATAATTTGAACAATTAAACGTTAAGTCGCCAAATATCAAGGTTCTAAAAAACGCGGGGCGTGACCGAGGCATGGAGGCCAAGACTTAGGCCTTAGAAGCCTAGGCGAACCTTAGCCGTGAAAAGGCGTTTAGGCCTTTTTTAATATATTTTAATATTTTTTTACTATAACAAGGCTATTAAAAATACTACAATGGTACATACCTTAAAAATATGACTAAATATTTGTAAATTAAAACACTATGTTTTTTAAATACAAAAAAAAAACAAAAAAATTCCGTTTTTTCACGCCTTCTAAAAAACTCGCGTTTTTTCACTCCTTACCCCTAAAAACGTTGACCACGCCTAGGGCCAAAACTTGGCGTATCTAAAAAGCTTCGTGCCTAGGCGCGTTTTTTAGAACACTGCCAAATATAAATAATTCTTCCCACTAAAATAAATTCTCCAATCATCAATTTAAGTTTCTCCAATTTAAATAATTTTATTTCTCCCAAAAATAAATAAATACTAAACCCTCAAAATTACGGGGTGTTACAAGGTTGAAATAAATTTTTTTTTTTGTTTTTACGTTCTTTTTCTTATGGATTTTTGTCGGTGTTGGATATTGAAATTTTTATCTGTATTATTTTATAAATTTTATAGCTTCTCTGGATTCTCAGTTGTTACCGCTGAATTAATCATTTTTTTCTGGATTCTGGGTTGTTGAGGTTGAATATTGATATAATTTAGTACAGATTGCAATTTTAATCTTTTCTGATATTTTTAAGAAAATTTTCAATTTCCTGATTTTTTGATGTTGAGGTTGAAATTTTGAAACTTCCCAGATTTTTTAAATGGGCAATTATGAAACATCCCACTTTTTCTAAATATTTTTCAGTAAATTCCAGATTTTTTAAACATTTTTTTAGTTATTTTTATATTTTAAGATATTTTTCCTGCATTTCCAGATTTTTTTTAAAAATATTTTTCCAGCAATTCTCAAGATTTTCAAACCTTTTCTGCAATTTACAAATATTTAAAATCTTTTTCCATGATTTAAATAATCTAGGAATGTTAATTAGCCCTTTTACTTTGGATCGGACAAAAATACCCTAAAGTGATATGCACATGACCAAATTTCCGTACAAAAACTTGACACCTTTAGAATTTTGGGGTAATTTCGACTATTTTCATAAAATATTATTTTTTGGGAGAGGGGTGGTTTTTTTTTTGGGGGGGGGGGGAGGGGGGAGGGGTCAGAAAGTAGCGGTGAAGTGAAAATTGAGCAAAGTGTAATTAACAGATAAAATAAAGGTTTCTTAAACATTGGTATTCAAGAAGTAAAGAAGTATGGCGGTTTAAATATTGAAACCCGGTAATTATTCTATTTGGAAATTGAAGTTCAATCTCAACGTAAGCTGTTTATTAACAAGAGCGAACGTTTATTTTAGCATGCAGCTACCAATACAGCCTCACTTGCTAACTTTAAATTACAAAAATTACCTAATAAAGACAATTAAATTAAATAAATAAAAGCAAAAGCAAAAGCAAAAAAGCCACTCAGGTGTAAATGTCAAGATACGATAATCACTGGGTTGGGGTGTTGACCCGATACAGGACCCACACAATTTTTTAGTGGGTTCAGGTGGAGGCTTCATGAATTTGGGGGCTTGATGAATCAGGTATGAGTTTGGTCATTCAGTGGAAATACATCACATGACTTTCAAACTCACTAATATGTTGCTTGAAAACAACACGAACCCAATAAGAAATGATACGAACATAAAAACATACCGATAAATTTGCAGTTGATAGTGGTTTAGGCATTTAAAAAACTGATTTACCGAAAATAAAAATTCCAAAATTACTGAAAATCATTGTACCAAAAATACCGCAAATTAGTATACTAACATTACAGTGGTTTGTACCAAAATGTTTTGAACTTCCAACCGATTTGCCCATAACTATATCATTTAAAAATAATGATTTAAAATAACACCCAGAATTAATTATTTGGTATTTCTTGTACATTTTGGTATCTTACATCACTATTTTTGTTATATTAATTTGTCATACTTTTAGTAATTTTTGTTTGTAATTCCAGTATTTTTATTTCGGGTACGGTACGGTAATTTGGTATAGTTGTATATACATATAATGTCCTTTTTTTGTTATGCTAAATTAAAAGTTACCTATTTTTTAAATTTTGTTTATTACCCCCGAAGGATTCACATGGAAATCTAATCACACCAGCATTTATTGGGATTTTTTTGTGTATATGGTATTTGACATTGGAACTAGCTTCAGACGGAAAGTTATATCCTTTTCTTTTCAACAATGTTTTAGAAGGTGTGAGGCAGCAGGAAGGTCTTTTGTGCTAGTGAGGCGAAGAGTAAACTTTGAGGCAATTCAAAGCGTATTATCTTAAAAATGTGATAAAATTGCAAAATAATGCATCATTATTTTTGTCACAAGAAAAAAGTTCATAATCACAACAATCCATAATATGTCACCAACATAATAGATAATGTATCATCACATGATCACACAAGTAATCAATAATTAAAATCAACACTAAATAGTAAGTCATCAAATCGTCCAAAAAGTGCATTACCAAATTATAATATAACAGACTATACCTATAAAGTAAACATAATTATAACATATTATATATATATGAAGTAAAAGTAAAAAAACAATTCCCATAATATATAAATTGAAAACATAGTATATATAAAAATATAATAATATTAGAACTAAATTCAACACTAAATCTTTTTTAAATAATAGCTCTAATAATAAAATAATAAAAAAAATATCTTAGGACAATAATGGCATTATAACATATTATAGCACAATAATATTATATATATATATATATATATATATATATATATATATATAGAGAGAGAGAGAGAGGGGGGGGGGGGGGAGAGCGGCTCTCATACATACCAAGTATACATACTTGCTGGCGCAAACTTATTTTTTTTAAATATTAAAAAAAAAAGTTGAGTTGAGTTTTTTTGTGTAGTATTTAAACATTTCAGGGAAGCCATTTAAAAAAATCAGGTCAAAAAAACCTATTTTGCTATTTTAAAAAAATCGTTCAAACTTTCGCAGCTTTTAAGTTTGACCATTTTGAGCTGAATTCTTTATATGGGTCCCTGAAATGTTTAAATGGCATATAAAAAAATTAAAACAAAACATAATTTTTTTAATATTTTAAAAAAATAGATATGTATACTTGGTATGTACAGTAGTCTGTCACACACACACGCTAAAAATAGTAAATCTGAGCTTAAATTGAGGCTTAACCCTCGACTGCCTCAATGACCGCCTTGAGGCAAAACACCTTAAGGCGCTCGCCTCGATCAATTGAGGCTCAAGCCTCAATCCTGCTCCATGAGGCTTAGCCTCAAGGCATTTTTCAGCGCCCCATCCCACATCAATTTTTAAAACATTGTTTCAATATATTAGTATTTGGATGTTTTTTGTACGTATCTATTTGGCATTAAGTAGCTTCAGTTTGATGGATTGGATGCAACATTTAGTGTGGAACGTGTATTTCTCATTAAGGAATTTGGCAGGACGCTCAGATTAGAGAGAGAGAGAAAGAGAGAGAGAATCTGACCTTGACTTATGCCTTTCTAGTATTTCTACCATCTCACTATTTTTATTTAAGACTTCAAGAAAGGTCCTCCTATGCGGACCCCATATATATATATGTGTGTGTGTGTGTGTGTGTCTTGCGTATATAAAAATTATCGAGCCTAGAACTCTCATGTTCGCAAGCCTATGGGAATTGTTTTACTAGTCAAATGTGATGCTTGAGCTAGGACTCATTTATTAAATGAGACGTGTGGCTAGAATTCAGTTCGATTACTTAATAACTGACCATCTCGAGCTGTTCATGAACAACTAAGTTCGTTCGTGGCCCTAATAAGTATCTTTGTGGCTTCCAGATCCCAAGAGCACAAGTGAAATGCCAAGTGTATTTTGCTAACCTAATTAATTGTCCGTGCATTTCTTGTCATTCGGACCTGAAACATAAACTATTTACTGTATCACCAATGAACTTAGAATAAAATTTGGCATTTTCAAATACAGAACATATTAATTTGGCATATATCGCTTGCCCAATTTGTTTTTATTTCTTCTTTAGTCTGATTTAAAAATGTCCGCACTCAAATATAGAACATCATAACATATTAATAAAACGGTGTGGATATACATATATAAACAGACCTATTTGTAGCCAAAGAGGTAAAGGAACTGATGAAGAGCTCTTATATATACATCGAAATGACAACATGGCAAAAAATAAAGCAGGAATTACAAAGGATAGGGAGATGCTATAAAGTTAGAAATATTAAGAAGCATATAAAAGTGACTCACGCAGAGCATACAGAACTGAAGTAACAACTGAGATTCTGGTATGACAACAAACTCAAACCAAGAATAAATTATAGCAGGTGCCAGGTGGTAGAGCTAATACGAAGAACAACGATAACTGAATCATTTAAACGTGGTTGTAGTTAATTTCCCTCTCCCTGCCCCCACCAAAAAAAAAGGAAAAAAGAAAAAGAAAAAGAAAAAAAAAGGAAGGTTCAATTTGAGTTGAAAAGTAGAGGATAACAGTGGGAACAAAACAAACTTCTCAAGAGGAAACTATTCTGACCTATCAGACTTCAGTAAAGGCATCTTCACAAGTGAGCCGAAACGTTCAATGAGCTCAGTCTCAAACTCCTTGCGACTCTAAGAAATATGAAAGGGGATTTAAAAAACTAATTTGAGTAAGAAACATAGATATAATGCTGATAGATACACATAATATCATACCTTTCCCTCATAAAGGTGATAAAACATTAGCAGCACAAAACCAGCATTCGGGGATCCCTTGTCAAGATTTCCCTTTAGATTTCACAGCAAGAGAGAAGAATAAGGAATATGACTATGAGAGTAAAAGTTGAGAGTACAATCACAGACTGAAGTAACAAAAATGAAAAAACATACGGGATGATTTACTCGGTGAAGAACACGATATATGAAAACAGCTAATGCATCAAGAGAGAATGGATTTGTTTCAGTTCCTGCACATTTGGCCCAAGAAAAAACAAAATAAATATTACACATTTAGATGTAATGTATAGAGATCATCCAAATAACATATGGAAATAGTAAACATAACACTTCTGACTACAAATGAAACACAAAAGCTACAAGTATCATTTTTTCACCTTATAAGTGTGAAAAACTTTACTACTGTGATATCATGTGAAATTAAATCAAGGGAAAAAACAATGAATTAGAATACATGCTAGCCAAGTTATTTGATGACGATCCTCAATATAGCGTTTGAGAGGCTATGCATGCTCGAGCTAAACCGTGCGTTGGCATGGCGAGGCTATAGCAACACTACACATTGCTAGAAGCAAAGCCTCAAACCTTGAGGCTGTAGCAGCATCAAGGTTCCTTTAGGCCAGGCACCTAAGCCTTAGTTTACACTTTTACTGATGTGAATTGTTGTATTTCGGGGCATTTTAGGCATTTTCTTATTTTTGTTCTCGTAATTTTCCTTTTATTATTTTCATTTTTAGTTGTAATTAGAAGGATTACACAAGGCCATTTGGCGTATTATGTAAATAAGAATGTTCTAGCCCATCTAATGTTATGGTGCAGATCTATAGTGATGTCACCCATGACATCACATGGACGCTAGCATTCCTTAGTTAGCAAGTAATAGTCCCTTCTAGACCCTTCCCCTATCCCTGTAAATATTGTACTTCCCTTTTGGAGCGAATCAATCAATATTGGTAGTTTTTTAGAGTCTCAATATTTCAGTGTAGTTTCTTTGAGTGTCATTGGCATCATTTATATCAATTGATATCAGAGCCTAGTTGCTCCTCTCATTGTTGCTGTGGTGTAGGAAATCATAAACAATGCAACAATTGCGCCAAGGAAAAACGCTCATGCCAAAATCAACCAACGCCTCACTCGATTGGAGGAACAAGTTGACTCGATTTTGAGCAAACTCGAGTCCCTCATGGTTGTTGGTAGCACCACCTACCACCTACCATCGCTAATCCACGCTTCCGCAACGTTTCTACCCTCACACCACCAACAACCTCAACCGACAAAAACAAATTCAAGAGAAAACAGCCTTGCCCAGCTTTGTCCTTCGTGGTTGGAGGGTTCGCAAACCACCAACACGACCAACCCATGCTGCCATGACATAGTCTCAATCCCCTTATCAAGCCGAGGGGTTGATTCTCTTAAACTCATGCGATGATTATTTAAACAATCTTAATTAGGGCAACCTTATTAAGCCGCGGACCCTAAGTAGGCCTCATAATCATAGTTAATATCACTTCTCATTCGTCACAATAATCAGACATAAAGTAATCAGCTTAATCTTACAAATAAACATCCATTCATCACAATAATCAGACATAAAGTAATAAGCTTAATCTTAAAAATAAACATCCACACCTTAATACATGTACTAGAAAATCACTTGGTTTGATATATGATAACAAAAAGCTTTACAATTAAAAATGTCTTAACAAAATGCTTTCTTGGCATAACCACTACAACTAGATATTAGAGTTAAACAAAACTACTATAACTTTAAATCCTCTCTTCTTTACGGCCTCTGTCTTGTATCCGCGGCAATTTAACCTGAGGATGTCATGGAATGAAGGGATGAGCTCAAATAGCCTAGTAAGGATTAAATCAAATGTCCTGAGCCCAACCTCCCAATGTTAGTAATCGTAAATATACTAACAGAGCTACGAAATAAGATATAAACAGGATAATATATGACGAGATTTAAATAAGATAAGTTCTTTTCCCAAACCTAGGTTTCAACCTTAAAGAGCTACGAAGGAATATTGATTGTGGGCTCAAATCTGCCTATATAGCTAACTCTGGCGTCTCAAGGCTCAATCTCCCTTAGTCCACCAGTCTCCGGCAACCCCAAGGCTCAATCTCCCTTGGGCCCAAATCTCCTTGTCTTCCACGGCCTTTAGTTTGACTTTGGATAGAATTCACAACTCCGCGGCCTTATTCTGAGTTTCTCTTACCCAATCATGCCACAGGTCGCGGCCTCCTCTCCCACCCACTTCCAGGATAAACGATATGCGGTCTACTAGACATGCGGTCGGCTATTAGCTCTGCAATCTCTGCCAAGGTGTAAACCCAATAGCTAGCTCAAACTCAATCTCCCTCGATCTAGTCGCCTGGCCTCAAGCACAAAGCAGGAGGCCACTCCAAATATAATGCCTCAGCCTGGCGCGTCCATGCCACGACCTCAGCATCAGAATCCAACAAAATACGTACACAAGGTAAGGTACCTACTATACTGCCTATGTCTACGACCTCAAAGGAGTTGAAACTTATGATCTTCAAACAACAAGGGATACTTTAGTAAAATGATAGTTTTATCCCCAAAACGATCCATAATCTAGATTCTCAACAATCAAAATGGAAAACCCTAAGAATTTTGTCCCCTTGAACAATGCTACTCTGCCCTCAAATTCTGTCCCCTTGAACAATGCCTGTCACTCCTCAGCCTCTTTTTGACAACACCTCCACTTGCCCTCAAATTCTCACCTTTCCTCTCTAGAGCATTGGTAATGACTTTCTCAAAGATTCTAATAGCTTTGGGAATGGAACCCACGAATTCTATTTATAGGATGTGAGGGGAACCTAGGGTTTCCAAATATGTCACCACTTTTTCCAAAAAGCCCCTTAAAAAAGGCTTCTAAAAGCTCCAAAACTTGGTCCTCAATAAATAACCTGATTGGTCCACATGTTGGGTTTCTTTGTACTTTCGAGGTGTAAACTCTGTGGCCTCCTTAACATAGGCCGCGCGGCCTTGGTAACATGTCATGGCCTTTATAACTCTCTGCGGCCTAAAGGTTATGGTAATGGCCTTGCTCATACTCAACGATTGGCCTATTAGGGTTTTAGGTCATTACAGTGTAGACTTGATTCTAGCCAGAAAACTGTTCGACAAATAGTATCCTTGAATATCACTAGAAAGCCCCTCAAAGGCCCCAAATCGAGGTAGTGATGGAAACAAAATTGATCTTTAAGGGTTGTATCTAGGCGCACCACAAATTTGATCGAAGGAGTGGGATTTGTCTAGGTACAGCGAGAAAAGAAACAGATTGCAGAAAGATCAGAAAAGTAAGAGAACAGAATGGAGAAGAAATCCAAAGAGAGAACATAGAAATCAAGAAAGAGCGATAAGGGATAAAGGACTTACTGGAGAAGGTTACGTCGTCGGGGCCGTCAGAATTGCTAGCGACTGTCGTCGCTGTTGGCAAACAAGTGGGGATCCGGTGTCAAACTTCTTTAACAGCTAAGGTTTTGAATAAATAATCAAGAATTCGTGTTGATTTTGAAGTTAGGCTTGTATTTCGTATGGGCTTGTCATTGTTGGATATTGGTAAATGGGTCACTGCAACTAAAATGGTTTTCATTTTATTTGAGCAACCCAAATAACCCTAAATTGATTTGGGCCCAGACCATCAATGAGAAGTAGTTGAAACAAAGCTCTTTGGACTGAAGTTGGGTTGCTTCATTGGCCTAGGTCTATTTGGGCATGTCTTTAAGAAAATAAAAAATAAAAAATAATATTGAGAATACATTCTATTTCCAGTATATTTTCAGTATTTGCACACGAGCCCCCGAATCTTAAAACTTGATTTTATGTAGGGAAGTATGACGTAAATTGTATTTCGGGGAATTTTCTTATTTTTGTTCTTGTAATTTTCCTTTTATTATTTTCATTTTTAGTTGTAATTGGAAGGATTAAATAGGTCCATTTAGGGTGTTAAGTAAATAAGAATATTCTAGTCGATGTGATGTCATGGTGGGAACCTTTAGTGATGTCACCCATGACATCACATGGATGCTAGCATTCCTTAGTTAGCAAGTAAGAGACCCAGACCCTTTCCCTATCCCTATAAATATTGTACTCCCCTTTTGGGAAAATCGATCACTATTAGTAGTTTGTGAGAGAGTCTCAATGTTTGAGTGTGTTTTCTTTAAGTGTCATTGACTCGGTTTACATCATTTACACTTGCACTATATAAATATGAGCCTATAATATGTATTCTTAAATTAAACATACATGTTGTATACTTATATACCGATTTTATTACGATGGTTCTCTTTTTATTATGACTTATAATATGATATTACTCCGTTATTTTTCTAATGATGGGATATTCGGAGATGACAAACTATATATGTCTTCTCGACTTTGATTATGAATCTTTTTGTCATGTTTATTATGATAGATTATTTCATTATTGATTAGTGTTTTCTTTTGGAAACATTTCCCCAAATCGAGGCTTCTGACTCGCTCCACTATAGCCTTGCCTCATCCGGGGGAAAGGCCTTGAGTTCACTTTTAGCTTTTTCAAACATTGATTAGATGTACATTCCTGCAACCCTAACAGAAAATGCATATATACATATATATGACACCTCAATGAAAATAAAATGTTACGAAATTCAGAAAGTAAGGAAGGAGATAGAGAGACGTGGTCAAAGAATGTATAGAGGAAATATGATAACTTCCTAATTTTGTTATAGATGAAGTTCCAGAGCTCAAAGATTTTTTATAAGAGATATAATACGATATGAATAACATTAAAACCTTTTGACATACAGCATTTGGAATCAGTCAATAAGCCAAAATCAATACTGCCCCGAAGTGTTGCAAAATTAGCAATATGAAACCAAAAACCCAATTTGTAGACTAATAGTAGTAAGATGGGCAATAAATTAATAAAACATGAAAATGATAAACAGTTCAACATTGACTAGATATAATAACCTTCAGAGTCAGGTATAACTGGCACTGCTGATGCTTTAGTGCTTCGGCACATACCCTCAATCTGCAGATATTGAAAACAGCGATCATGAAAGAAATACAAGGAATATAGATATGATCTACAACGCAACATAACCAAGAGCATGTCAGCAATAGATGTCAAGCACTGTTTCATATTGAGAGGACATTTTTGTGTTTTCCTATATCGTGTATACCTTCGTCATAACTTGAATAGTTAGGAAACCATTTTCTCCTTATTAATTTCAATGAAAAAACAGACAAGATGTGCCATGATTTAATATTATATACACCTCTGTGTCCCCTACCTTCATTCACTCTTGTAAGGATAGAAAAAAGCACAGTATCATCTCCAAATATACTCTTTTTATTCCAGCTTTAGATTCTAAGAGATGAAACTCTAAAAGTGAAGTTCCAAACAGCAGTCGTGTTTCCTGCCAATGAAACTGAACTTCTACCTGTCTTTTATGATCTGTACTTCGCCTTGAACAAGCAAATTGAAGTCACCGCAAGAATAAACTCATGAATCTGAATAAGAGTCTGAAACTAGCTAGACGACTAGAGGAGAGAAGCATGAATGATTTTAGTTGTGTAGTTTTCTTATGTTGGGGCTTTGTATTTTGTCAAACTTTTTAGATTTGTAACATTTCAGTATAAATACAATTATTGAGCTCCTCAAATTTCTTTTTGGTTTCAAAGCCAAAATACACCTTCTCTCTACCTAACCCTAGCCCTAAGCACACCCCTAAACCTAATTTTCTACTTTTGAGAACTTAGGGTTCTACTGTTCATTGCAGCCATGTTCCCAGATATTTTAACTAGCTTAGCCCCCTTTTCCTCTTCTCAGGCTCAGATCTGGTTCGCATTATCTTCTACGGCTCAAATCTAGGTCATAATCCCCTCTAAGGCTCAGATCTGAGTCATAGCCCCTCTCCCTCCTCGTGGCTATTTGCGGAGCTAGATTCTTGGGTAAAGAATAACATTCTCTGGGCAGCAATCCTCTGTAGCTGATTGCAAGCTCCATCCAAGGTGGTTTAAGGACTCTTTCCCTTGCTTTATTTCGATTGATATGTGTTAGATAGATGTTCTCTCTATTTGTAGGGGCTACAGGGTTGTTCAGCAGCATTTATGTTATTTCGCCGTGTTTACAGCTGGTTATTGGTCGATTTCTCGCTTCAAATACGATGATCGTAGTGCCGAAGGTATCTTTGGTAATTTTCAGATCGGTTTCAGTCCATCTCCGCCATTTCTTTTGATATTATGGGTGATTCAGGTAGCGGGAAAGAGGTATTTTTGTCGGAGGAACATACCCCAAACAATCAGTTACAAGTGCCCTCTTGAATGGGCACAACTTTGCTTTGTGGTTCCGTTCTCTACGCCTACACATTGGAGGGAAAGGGAAGTTTGGATGGTTGGTGGGGACAAAGAGGTAAGAGGCTCGCAATGATCCGAAATGTAATCATTGGGTTATGGCCAATGCAATATCTTGAGTTGGATGTTCAACTCAATTGAAGAGCGTATCTATAACAATTTCATGTTCTATGAGTCCATACATAACTTTTGATCAACTCTTACAAAAATATATGTGCATGCTCATAAAGACGCTAATATCTTTCAGTTAAACCAGGAGATCTCCTGCGCCCCATGAGGCCCTCAACCTCTCAGTTCAAGATTATTTTGGTTATCTACAATCACGGTGAGAGGATCTTGCACAATACGAGCTTCTTAGTGATTTCTCATCCGGGCAACATTGAATTTTTGGTGAAAAAACTTAATCAGCAACTCATCTGTCAAATCTCTCAAAAACTGTATCCTAAACACATCTCATGTGCCCTCCTTGAGGGAGACGTTTGCTAGTGTCAATGGTGAGGAGTGTCGCATTTGTCTTATTGTGCCACCTCCACAATCAGATTGCCTTTGTTGCGAGCTCGGGATCCAATTCTGATGACGGGAAGATTGTTTGCCATCACTATGCCACAGAGAGCACACGAGGGCTTAGTTCAAACTCCATCTAAAGTTGACGCAGAAGTTCGCTCGAAACCAACCTTCTGATTCATCTCGTTTGGCTGCAGTTGCTAATACCACTTAACCTAAGGTGACCCCTCCTGCTATTGTTGTTCTTCAAAAGCTACAGAGCTCCCTACCAGGTAGGGTCGAATCCTCTACGCCCACTGCTACTATTGCCTAAGGTATCATCTCTGCTGCTTCTGGATTCGGAGCCACTGATCTCATGACGAGTGAGTAGTTCCTCTTTACCTCACCCACCGTTCCCATTTGTTAGTATGTTTATCTTACAGAAGACCTCTAGCACATATTTGAAGCAAGGAAGATGTGGGTTTGTATGTCCTTAATTTTTAATTTAATCTTTCTATTAGCCAACTTGCTAAACACTTCAATTGTATTGTGTTCTTACCTACCCCTTGTCCGTTGCAGGATCTAACTTCAACAAGATTTTCGGCATAGGCTATCAGGGCGATGGGCTATATTATTTCGAGATTCTCCATCAAAGTCTCCCACATCCAGCCATAGTTCTTCTATCTTTCCTTGTTCTATTTCTTATGATGTTTCTCTTAGGAACTTGCATTTGTGGCATGCCCGTTTAGGGCATGTTAATCAGTACTCAAGTTATTTCCTTTGCAATCAGTACTTTAGTTATTTCCTTTGTTCTCTAAAGCTTCTAAGGACAAAAACAATTATGTGAAGTTTGTGAGCTTCCAAAGTGTACTGGAACTGCTCCTAGTACCTTTTTATTTGACCCATTCGGATATGATTGATTTGATCGATTCTAGTTTGTGTGTGTATTGGGGGGGGGGGGGGGGGGGGGGATGGGGGGATCCCCCTGTTACTACTTTTACTGGTCATCATTATTAAGTGGAATTTATTGATGATTATATTCGGTGTAATTGGGTGTATCTCCTTAAAAAGAAATCTGAAGTTCTCCTTTGTTTCTTTAATTTCTTCAAATAATTAGAACTCAATTTAACACGGTGGTTCGTAATATCTGATCTGATAATGGGCGTGAGTATGTTTCCAATGAATTTCAATCCTAACATACCCAGAAAAGGGAACTTGCATCAGCTCACTTGCCCCTAAACCCCCGAAAAAGATTGAGGTGGCAGAACACAAAAAAAGCCATCTAATGTGGATGGTTTGCCTGTTGAGCGGTATAAAGGTGCTCAAATCCTATTGATACCTTGTTGTCCTTACAATCACTTTATCATATATTGAACCTTGAGATCGGTTTGGGGGGTAAGGCACCCCTTTAGTGTCTTCAACCTAATAGCACCTTATTTCACATTCTTCTTGTGTTTTGGTACATATGTTATGTTCATGACCGTAGTCCTCTTGACCAAAATCAATAATAAAGCTATTCAGTGCACTATTGTAGGGTACTCCTCGATGTCTAAGGGATATTGGTGCTATGACCAGATATCCAAACATAGGTTTCACTCGCTTGATGTTACTTTTCATGAGGATGTCCCTCTCTATACGTGGAAATACTTGGCAGGATCCTGCCCCCACTTATCTCGAGGACAAGGACGAGGCTTCATCACTTGTCAGATCTTTACCTCTATTTGATGGTGCGCCTGCGCCTCCCACACAATTGAAGCCTACCTTGCAAGTGTACTCTTGTCACTAATCTTATTATTCGGCATCTTTCCTATGAGACTCTTGGTCCATATTGAGCCTTTTTAGGCCATCTTGACCCCATCGCCATTCCCCCAATCAGCATCAGTGCCTCAATAGGTGGCTACAATGAAAGAAAAATGAATGTCTTAGAGAGTAACAGCACATAACAGCTTGTTACTCTACCTCCCGGGGAGAAGAGGGCTGGATGCAAACTGATTTTCAAGGTGACGTATACGACCGATAGCTATTAATCGTTATAAGGCAAGGTTCGTGGCTAAAAGATCTATGTAAGTTCTAAAGAAGGATTTTGGTCATACATTTGCCCCGGTGGCCAAGATCAATGCAGTGCACCTCCTAATTTCTCTTACATCTTGCTAGTTGTGCCTTGTACATCACTTAAACGTCAAGAATGCCTTATACAAGGGGATCTATCTACATAGACCCCCCTTTGGGTTTTCAGGCTGACGAGGTGTATTGCGGGAAAGTTGTCATCTTTGGAAGTCTCTTTATGCCTTAAACAATGACCTCGAACTTGGTCAAGTCGATTCAATGAGATTGTTCCACACATGGAATTTACTCGATGTCATTCTGATCATACATGCCTTATCTAGCGCCAGTTCGATGATAGAGCATCATTTTGTTGGTTTGCGTTGATATTATTATTAGGCTTTTTTTACGTAATCCCCTGAGCTAATGCCATATTTTGACTTAAACCCCCTCAAAGTTGAAAAATTGGACATAACCCCCTATAATTTAACAGCGTACGTTTCCATTAAAAAATCCTCAATAATTTGTATTTTGACTTGCCCCATATATTTTTTGGATAAAAATATACTCTTCTTCGTATTCTTTTCCAAACCCTAAAAGCCCCAAAACAACATGTAACACCCCGTAAATTCAAGGACCATTAATTAAATAATATTTTAGGAGAAAAAGAGAATTTATTTTATTGGGAGGAATTAAATTCATGATTTGGGGAATTTTTTAATTTGAGGAATTTATTAATTTGACGAATTGAGGATTAATTATTTACACTATTGTGTGTCGCATTTTGAGGTCAAAAATTTGGAGAATGCTAAAGATTAATTCGGATGGCAATTCGGAGTGCACGGTTGAGTCCGGATGGGTCGAAATAGTTGAAAATGAGTGTCCATAGGCATAATATGGGTTTCGGGACCCTTTTAGACACATATGAGCTCCCAAATAAATGTTTGAGCCCTTTTTAGAAGGCCCATAAGCCCAAAAACGGGATTAGAGTTGATAAGCCTAATTGTGAAAGGGTGAGGGAACTTTAATTCATTTTTAGAAGACCAAATCAAAGAGAGCCAAAGAAGAAAGCAACTAGAGGAGATTTTGAGAGATTAAACCAAGAACAAGAGAGGAGACCATTGAATCAACCCATCATCTTCATCAAAGGATTTGACTCTACAAACCCTAAGGCAAGTGGTTTAACTTACATTTGATTGATTGCATTTTTCCTATTCATATTGTAGAAGGTGTGAATTGATTAATATGTTAGGGTTAGTTCTATATTGGAATTTGAGGATTTCAAGTTGTGATTTAAAAATCTGTAGAGATACAAGAATATGCGGATTTTGATTCCCCAATTTGTGTAGATGATTTAGTTAGATTGAGAAAATCAAATGGGTGAATTCGGATGAATCTTGGAAGGTTTTGGGGCAAAATCTGTGCAGAAACGAAGGTTTAAAAATTGTAATAGCGGAAATGGATTTTCTGGGCAACGATAGAGGAGAGAGAACAGCAGGGTCTAGGGCTGTGTTTCGACCGGATCGGATCGAAAAATGCCTCTTCGGAAAAAAATTCCAATTTTTTCGGAAATAAAATAACTATTCCGATCCGATTTTTTCGGAAAATTTAAAAAAAAATCCAAAATCGGAAAATCGGCAAAAATCATAAAAAATTGAAATTCACAAAATATAAAAATTTAAAAAAATAAATTATTGATTTTCGATTACTCGAAATTCTCATTTTAAAGGAAACAAAAAAAATGGTTTAACCCAACATGTAAATACATGAGAATTTGGCCCGTTGTTTCATTTGTGTAGAAGTTAGGAGGATACTCTACTTTTATAGGACATATTTTGGAGCCCTCTCCCTCTCCCAACCGATGTGGGATATGGGAAACTTTCAAAAAATCGAAAAAGAAATCACAAAAATCGGAAATCGGAAAATAATTCCGAAAAGATCGGAAAAAATTCGGAAAAATCAGATCGGCATAGTTTCGGAAAAATCGAAAAATCGGAAATTCAGAATTATTTCCGATTCGATTTTTTGGGGGGAAATCAGAAATCGGCAAGCTAAAATTTCATTCCAAATTCGGAAAAAATCGGATAGGAAATCGGAAAAATCGAAAAGTTCGGAAAAAAAACATAGCCCTACCAGGGTCGTTCGAACGACCTGTTGTCTCGCTTGAACCACAGTACAACTCGTTCGAACGAAATTATATCTCGTTCGAACGATCATGGCTTTGGACATGGAGATAGATCTTTTCGTTACGAACGCGTGGCCGCCAGTTTGGAATTTTTCTGATTTTTTTTAATTAGTTACGTTTTTATTACTGAAGGGTGTCCGAAACTGAAATCCTTTGTGAGAAATCAAATCTGGATTACTTAAGGATGTCCATAGGTGAGTGTAGGACTCTAAAAAATATTAAGGAACATTATTTCTACTTTGTAATTTGATGGGAAGAAATTTGGGGTATGGATTTAGAGTGTTTAGGATAAACAACACTCGAAAAGATATGAACGAATTCAAATGAAAATTTAAGATGAAATTAGAATACGGGTCCAAGGAGTGAGTTTGAGCATTTTGGTTGAGTGTCACCCTTTTAATAAATTAATTAAGGTATGGTCAATTAAATTTCGAGTTGGGATATGGAGGGGTGAAATTTGGACTAGTGCTACGAGCGTTTAGACACGGATTTGGTCGAGTTAATTTATTATAGGGATATATAATAAATTAAGGAATATTCGAATATAAAAAAGGTGTTAACCGTAATATGTGGAATTGAGGAATAAGTTCTACATGATGAGATTTCGGGATGACGGTACAAGTCCGAGTAATCTAGTTGGGTGACACAACTTAAGTAATAGATGAATAATTGTGCGAAAAATTACTTAAATATCAAGTCGGTAGGTAGACTTGGAAAGGTTAGGCTAGTGTTATGGATATAGTACACGGGTAGCCTGGATTTGATATATATATATATATATATAGTGATGTGTAGTACATATATATGATTTATAAATATTTGTGTGTATAATATTTATAAGAAAGCATACCCGCTCTAATGTTATTTAGGAGGTTGCTCGATGTGGGTGAATCCCTTGGCTAGAGAATGCAGGGAGAGTATAATCCCCAAATCATAGCGTCTATTTATAGGGGTGAGTAGTCTTTGGTATGGGACGGTCACTTTCGGGGGGGGAACTATGGCCGCCTCCTATTCGGTTGTAACAGCATTTAGAGAATACCCGATGAGTGCCTACTAGGGGGGATAATTATATATATACGACATGTGTGTGAATGTTGTAATATAATGATGCGTATATATGGTATAAATTTAATTACGGGTGAATACATGATGTGAAATGTATAATTATATAACTTGAGAGATTGTTATATGATATCAAATGAGAAATGACTTAAATAAGTTAGTGTGATTAATAACTAATAAAGCGTATACTAAACTCACTCGGAAAAAAGTAGTGGGAAATAGTAGGATATATATGACGAGACTAGTTACGAGGTAGATAGCTAAATGGGTCATGTATAGGTACGTTAGGCGTGCACATTAGTCGAGGGGTGAGGTGTCCTCAAGAGAGTGTGCGGCACCAACTTAAATATGAAGAGCATTCATGCATTTTAATTTACTGCATTTAAATTCACTTGCTAAATATTTTCAAAATGTTTTGGGTTCTAACCCTTACTATAAAATACTTTCAAAACCTTTTAGGTGTCCAGCCACAGGGACGCCAGAATGGTTTTATTCCAGGGTTACGCAACTGCGGCACATGTGAATATTACAGGACTTTGACTTAGCCATTTCAGTCATTTCATTCCTAGAGTAGGATGCAGTCAATATTCCATTTGGGCATGTCGCCCTAGTTGTTCCATTTTATTTCGATTAGATGATGTATTCAGTTATTCCTCTTGTGGTTTATTTTTGGTATTTGATTTGTAGCCGTGGTTGTCTCGGCAAGGATTACATTTATTCCATTGTTATATTGTCTGATTTATTAATTGTGTGAATGGTTAATTATATATTCTTTCGCATGTTGTTAGAGATGTTAATTAAAAAGATAAAATTTGGCACCATGTCTTTTGAATACTAGCTGGTTAGTAAGTTTTAAAAAGTTTTCGACAGTGATGCTAAAAATGATCCAGATGAGATTCCTGTTTAATTTGATATAGGACTGATCACCCGTTATTTTATTAGGCGGGGTGTCACACAACAGCCATGGAACAATCATTAACTTGAGGTGATTGGATGTATATTTCAGGCCTTTTTACTTACGGTAATCTAAAACAAAATCAACATCATCAAGAAAAATAAGAACAAATAAACTCAACCCACAAAACAATCATTATGTTACCGACAAATACCTTAATAAATCAAATATAAACATTAGCTTTACCAAGAGATAACCCTGGGAAACCCAAACATCTTAAAGGCATGATCAATCACACAACCACTAAAAACTTCGACTCTAATTGAACAAAAGCTTCAAGTACTAAGTTTTAAAAAAAAATAGAATATAAGTTGAACACAAATAAATCTTCTCCCCACCCTCGCCTATAAAAAAAAGGGCCTTTTTGACGTAACCCCCTGCAATAATACCATATTTTGACTTAACACATTAGAAGATGAAAAATTAGACATAACCCCCTAGATTCTAACAATGTTAGTTTTCCATTAAAAATTACTACACTTCATATTTTGACTTGTCCCTTATACTTTTTGGATAAAAATACCCTTCCCCTCTTCATCTTCCTCCCCAAATCCAACAATTCTTCACCCTAATTTCAAAAATCCTAACCATTAATTCCTATTCAAAATACCACTTCGAAATCGGTTAAGATCTTCCACCATAATTAAATAAACTTCAATCTTTGACCTATACAAATAAAACTCTGAATAGACGAGATAATATATATATATATATATATATATATATATACTAGTGCGTGCCCGTGCTAATGGCACGATGATAAGTTTTCCCCGTTTAAAAAAAAAAAAATTAAAGAAATTGACAATTTTTTTTTATAAATTAAAAAAATATTATATTATGTATGTATGTTATGTATGCATCCATATAATATAGTAGCATATGCTACATTTTTATGTCATGGAAGACATAAAATGTCATGCATGTTTAACATGCATACATATATAAATTGAGCGCCCGAGGCCCGAAGCCCGCCCGTTCGGCCCGCTATTTTTGGGCCGAGCTTTATTTGAGTTTGAGCTGAGCCGAGGCTGAGCCAAAATTTCAAGCCCGAATGAATTTCGGGCCGAGCTTGAGCCGAACTTTGCCAAGCCCGAATTGGGCCCGAAGCCCTCATATTTATAAATAAATAAATAATTTAAATCATATAACATATGTTAACATTGTTTAATTAGGTTTCGTTCTTTTATTTCATTTACTACTTTTTAAAAAAAAATCCATTTGTCATAATACATTAGATTACATGTGATTTTCAATTTTGTGATTTTATTGTTAATCTCATTATGGATATTTGATTTAATAATTGCTCAAGTTACAAGTTACAATAGGCCTTTGTTAGTGATCAAATTTTGCTAAATATATGAAAATTAATAGGCATTTGTAGGTTTTCACTCTTATTTCCCTCGTTTTAATTTAATACATTTCATAATTATATATTTTATTTCATGAAATATCAATTAGATTTTAATGTGTAATTTTGTCCATGATGAAAATACAAGAAAAAAAATTAATTCAAACATTTTTAACAAAAAAAATTCAAATCGGGCCCGAAGCCCGTAATATATATTAGCCGAGTTCGGGCCTAGGTGGGAAAAAATTATTCGGGTCGAGCTCGGGCTTGAGCATGGATAAGTGAGTTCAGGCCGAGCCTGAGCCACCCCAAGCCCGGCTCACTTAGCCCGATTTACAGTCCTACATACATACATATATTATTATATTATTTTTTATTAAATACGTTTTTTTTTAATTAAAAAAAAAAAAAAAAAAAATTATATTTTTTTTTTTTAAAAAAAGGCGGGTTATTATGGGCTGGGTTTTATCACGGGAAAAATATATCGCCGTGCCCTCGGCACGGGCATCCGCTAGTAATATAATATTATATAGATGTATGTATGTTATGTATGCATAAAGTAGATAAAATATCATACATAAAGTAGCTAAAATATCATACATATATTTTATATCATCCATACCCCTCCCATATTATATATATATACAATATTGCTCTTGTGCGGACCAGTCCGCATTTTAACAGTGCGAACTGGACATGTGTCACCTGGCGTTGAGCCCAAAAAAGAGAGAGCGCACCTATAATTTAGGCGATAATTTTTAGGCTCACCGCCAGGTGACACATGCCCGGTCCGCACTGTTAAAATGCGGGACAATCCGCACAAGAGCATTATATATATATTTCTGAAATATTTCATTCTCGAAAAACTCTCCATCCTTCACTTTTGTCCATGGTTCAAAGTCTCGGTATCGGACACCCGATTTTCAACTCGGTCCCGGTATCGGGCGATACACAAAGATACGCTATTTAAAGAGCGCAAAAAATTCTGAAAAAAATATAGAAAATTAAAAAAAATAAGATTAACAATGTGGACCAATCAGATGCGTTCAAACCATCATTTAATATGCATTGTATTGTACAATTGTTTATACTGAAGTGCGATGAACTTAACATCTTGCTAATGTATTAATTTTTATTTTTATTTTTATTTTTAATTACTCAAAATCTCTAAATAATTACGTATTAATGACTAATTGTTGGTTTTAATTTATGTAAGTGTAAGAGGATGTTTTGATCTTCATGGACAAGACTAGACTTGTGGAGATTCTTTTTTTCCCAATTTTTGTCTCTTCCATTTTTAGACATCGTTATGTGACATTATATTTTGATCAGATATTTTGTTCCAAGTTCAAATATTTGTATGTTAGGTGAATGTTATTAGGTTTATATTAGTGACATTTTAATTTTATTACAATTGTTTAATTTAATCTTAGTGTGTAAAATGTACAAACTTATATAGGTGGAGTTTCTTTAAATGTTTGAATATATTTTCAACAACAAAGAAATATGGTAAAAAAATAAAAGTCCATCAAAAATAAAAGAAAATGTCATAATGTTCAAATAATGACACAAAAATTTCCACGTTACTCAGGGAAATTATATAATGTCGCAACAATTTTCTCAACATTTTTTTTATTTTTTTGTTCAAATTTTTTTTCCCGGCATTTGAATCTGTTGTCTCGGTCGATATCACGGTTGTCTCGACCGATATCTCGACTAGACAACACGATTCAGTGTTTTTTTTAAGCGTCTCTCGATATCGTATCGCCACCCTCCGATACCGAGTTGACTCGGTCGATACCGAGTCAACTCGACCGATACTTTGAACCATGACACAAACATGGGTATGTGACTATGTATGCTGGTGAAGTCCAGTTTCTTCTTGTCCGGGTGACTCATTACTTGATCCATTTATGATACCTTGTTCATTATATGCAAAGGGGCATATCCAAATGAAGAAACATAGTTTGGATGGGACTTTAACTTCCATCTTTGTCTCCATGGAAGCCAATTCACACTCCTCCCCATTCATAATACGACTTTAGCGAAAGAATGGCCCACTTCCTACCTCTCTATCTCATCGCATCCACTTCACCTCTCGCAGTCCTGTAAAGACCATCTAAAACTAGGATTGTACACCTCCCTTCATCCTAAATGTGCTACATGTTCAACCACGCTACCATCTTTATTCCTCAAGATACGCAATAACCTGGGGAATCTCTCCTGTAAAGTCTCCTCACCACACCAAAACCTGACCCTATGATCATCTCTAAGAGTATAAGCTGTAAATCTTCTAAACTGTTCATAACTCACCCCCACCCCCCAACCCACTACTACCACCGAGCACGGCAAGATGCTTCCACGACCCCATCCCCATTTGGGAGGTGAAAGGGAAGAGAATCCACCCATTTCCGCAAATCTCGCAGCAACCACCCTCTACATATGAACCTCTTCGGTTAGAAATCACCATAACTACTTCCCTAGCAAAGCCTTATAAATCATTGTAAGATTTTATACCTGCCGCATCCTCTCCCAGCAGTTTACACAACTCCTCCCAGCCCACCATATTTGAATCCCTCCTCATTACCATGCTAAGGGAAGTCATTTCATTAGCTTCATCTCTAGACTCTTAACCCCTTTCTAATTAGTGCTGGTAGAGGTAGAATGGTCATAAAGCAAGTGGAGAGATTGGAAAGAGCACTCTTAATAAGAGTAAGGCGCCCACCTTCGACGGATAACCCCCTTTCCATCCAGCCAGCCTCCTTTCAAAACTCTCCACCACAGGATCCCATATAGCTTTGGACTTGTACTGAAAACCCAAAGGAAGTCCTAAGTACTTAGAAAAAAGAAACCCAATTCAGAATGAGCACACCAATCAGGTCCTGCAACTCTTTGAGGCTACAAGGTGACACAGAGATTCACAACGACTTTTACCTTAGATGGATCAGTCTCAATTCCTCTCACATTTCTGATGAAAGCTAAGACATTTCTCGAATGGAAACTTAGGTATTTACCTCATTTTTGTTGAATTGATTCAGGCCACATAATGGCGAAAAAGATTCCTTTCCACAACAAACTAAGTGTCTTATGTTACCATATGCTTCTAAGTGCATGATTATTCATATGCCTGACACCACCTACAAAATCACCAAATCCTATTGAAGAGGATAATTGTGGTATAAGAAAGAGGATCTTTTTTATGCGAAGGACGCCATATATCGAAAACCCTAGTCTCTGATCACTCCAGATTCATAAGAGTCAAAAGAAAACAAACGAGGTTCTAAATGGATTTCTGTTCAGCCATGAGAAAATGACCAATTAACTGAAACCATAAACAAAACAAATATATGATGTATAGATTACGGTGCAAAAGCATAAAATCAAGAAGTTAACTACACAACAACAACAGCATGGAAATGTAGGGAGTTTTTTTGTATTTCTCTCTCTAGTCTCTCAATAGTAAATGGGCAAAAGTGATACAATGAAGGCCTCCTTAGCTATTTATACTAAGGAGCCCATGAAAGGAAAATAAGAAAAATAACTAAAAGACAACTATATCCCTATGCTCCTGCATCACTCTCCCCCCCTTGAGAACATGTTGTAAAGTCGGCTCAGTAATCCAAGAATCCTCTGGACGGCCTACCCAACAAACCAAAAAACGTGTTTAATCACCTGAGGCAGAGGAGAGACAAAAGCAGAGTCAAGTATACCCTCTATACGATCGACATGAGAGCGGAGTGGCTGATCCGACGATGATGGAAGTGGAATAGGAGGATGGGTACCTCGAAAAAGTGACAGGTCCGCCACATTAAAGGTATGATGCATACGAAACTCTGGAGGAAGATCAACCTCATATGCGTTGGTGCCACAAGCGCGAACAATAGGGAACAGATCAAAGCGGCGCATAAGAAGCTCGTTGCCTTTGCTAGCACGCCGTTGTTTCTGAAGGTACACCATGACTAAATCACCCGGCTGGTAGGACACGAAACGGCGATGCACATCCGCCGCTTCTTTGTAAGAAGCGTAAATAGACTGGAGGCGAGCACGGACATCTGTCCGGACGGAAGTCAAATGGGCTGCAAAATCCTTAGCATAAGGGCATGTAGGGACTGTCGGTGGAAACTCGCCAAAGTCAATAGGCATGGTGGGGGGCTGTCCCAACACAATCTGGAAAGGAGAGAAACCAGTAGAGCGGTTGATGGCGTTGTTAAAAGCAAACTCAGTTTGAGCAATCACTAAATCCCACCGACGGGGGTGCTCAATTGTCAAACAACGCAAAAGATCCCCCACACTCCGATTGACTACCTCTGTCTAGCCGTCAGTCCGTAGATGAAAGGCAGTGGAAAACTGAAGCTTCGTCCGTAAGAGGCGCCATAAAGTCCGCCAAATATGGCCAGTGAAGCGGACATCTCGATCAGAAGTGATGCTACGGGGGGCACCGAGCATGCGGACAACCTCACAGAAATATAAGGTCGCTATATTTGAAGCGTCAGTCGTGCGAGAACACGGAATGAAATGCGACATCTTGAAAAATCTATCAACAACCATCATAATAGAATCATGGCCCTGGAAGTAAGGGGAAGCCCCACAGTGAAATCCATCGACACGTCTTGCCACGATCGCTCAGGTATCGGTAGTGGAGTGTATAATCCCGCATTGGAGTGTTACCCCTTGGTCGTCTGATATGTATAACAACGGAGGATGAATGCATTAGTATCCCATCTCATGGTGGGCCAATAAAATCTATCTCGTAATAAAGCATGAGTACGGGCTTGTCCAAAGTGACCTTCCAAACCACCGCCACGAACTTCTGAAATAATCTTCTCTCGTAAGGAGGACGAAGGGATGCACAATGCGGTCCCACGGTGTAAAAAAAATTATGTCGTAAGTACTCGCCAGATGCCCCATTACCCAGCTGATAACATGCATAAATGGGCCCCAACTCTACGTCGGTCGGATAGAGGTCGCAAATCTCATCGAACCCAAACACCTGACTACGCAACGTCACTAAAGCATGAGCACGTCGGCTAAGCGCGTCCGCTACCATGTTTTCCTTCCCTGGCTTATACTGTAAGTGGAAGGTATACCGTTGAAGGAAGGTTGTCCACTTAGCATGCCAATCACTAACACACCGTTGGCTATGGAGGAATCGCAAGGCCTCGTGGTCTGATTTGATCACAAACTCCTTATGTAGGAGGTAGGGTGACCAAAACTTAACGGCTTTCACAACCGCGTAAAACTCCAAATCATAAGTAGAGTAGTGCAGGGCCGCTCCCGACAATTTCTGACTAAAAAACGCAATGGGTTTTCCATTTTGACTCAAGACAGGCGCCCACCCCTGTTTTGCAAGCATCGCAAGACGGCTCAAACAATTGGTTAAAGTCGGGAAAGGAAAGGATAGAGGCAGTCGTCATCAACTCATTGATATGCGTGAAAGCCTTATCAGCCTCTTCAGTCCATTTAAACTCAAATGTTGACGAGGTGCCCATCAAATCTGTGAGTGGAGTCATGACTGTGCTGAACCCTGCAATGAAATGCCGATAAAATCCCGCAAGGCCATGGAAACTACGAACCTGCGTCACTGAGGTGGGGGTGGGCTAATCCACAATTGCCTGGATCTTGGCGTCATCCACACGAACGCCATCTCGCGATACCACATATCCTAGAAAAGTCATGAAAGGAACCATAAAAGCACACTTTTTCAATGTAAGGAAAAAGTGTTCAGCTCGTAAAACCTCTAGAACCTGAGTCGCATGAGGCAAGTGCTCCTCCTCAGATCAGCTATAAATCAGAATATCGTCAAAGTATAATATCACGAACTTGCCCAAGAACGGGCGCAAAATCTGAGTCATTACCCGCATGAACGTAGATGGGGCATTGGATAGGCCAAAAGGCATTACTGTCCACTCATAGAGCCCATCCTTGGTCTTGAAATCTTTCTTCCATTCATCTCCTGACCTCATACGTATTTGGTGATACCCACTCTTCAAATCCAACTTGAAAAATATCGTCGCTCCCTGGAGTTGGTCCAACATATCTTCGAGCCGGGGAATGGGAAACCGATACTTCACTGTGATTTTAATAATCGCACGGCTATCTACACACACACGCCAACTCCCATCCTTCTTGGATGCTAGAAGTGCGGGGACCGCACATGGGGATATGCTCTCTCGAATATACCCTTTGTCACACAATTCGGTGACCTGCCTTTGTAGCTCTGCATGCTCAGTAGGGGACATGCGATAGTGGGGAAGGTTGGGGAGCTGTGCCACAGGAATGAAGTCGATCGCATGCTTAATGTACCACAGAGGAGGAAGCTCATCAGGGGGAGTGCATACATCACTATAAGAATCCAATAGGCGTTGAACACATGGTGGAACGGACACCTCCGGAGTGGTGATGGGGCTAATAAGAGCGTAACACATTCCCGCCTCAGTGGCCTCGGTGGCTAACTCCTCATGAGAAACAAGTAATGCTGAAGGTCGAGTCATCGAAAACGGTCACATGGGGCGAAAAAGAAAGTTCCGCCCTCCATGCGCAAAGGAGTAAGTATTAGCACGACCGTTGTGTATGCTACTGTGGTCAAACTGTCATGGCCTACCCAAAAGTAAGTGACATACCTGCATGTCAACTACAGTGCACATAACCTCATCATGATAATCTCCCATAGAAAAGGCGACTAGACATTGTCGGCTAGGGGCAAGTGTGGATCCGCTACCCAACCACCAATACGGCATGGTTTAGTCAACAACTCTATAGGAAGCTTTAGTTTATCCATCATCTCTTGTGCCACTAAATTGTCACTCGCACCTCCGTCTATGATCATCGTGCATAATCTCTCCTTTGTGGTGCAACGAGTAAACAAAATACTCGTTCGAATCCATGCAACATCACCGGGTGGGGGTGATTGAACATCCATCGAGGTTGTGATCATAACGGTATGAGTATAAGCTGTAGAAACATCAGCGAGCTTTGCTTGGGAATGACAAAAAGAGTCGCGTTGACGGCAAATAGATTGTGCAGTGGCTAAGGGTACCTCGGTGGGATGCGTAGGATACCTAAAGAGGTACATCATTTGTATAAAGAACTAGAGTTTTTAAGAGGCTTAAAGGTTAGGGATTTGTGTTGAGGAACTTGATTAGGGTTAGAATCAAGTTCAATCTTGGTTTTAATTTCAAAATACGAATTTTGTGTTGGTTTTCTTATTGTTTTGGACTCAAATAGAGGAGGGATTGTTGTAGTTGGCATATCCGAACAAGGCTCCCTCATCTTATCAAGGCCGGAATCTGCGGTAATAGCCCCTAGGGTTTCGGTACCAGGTGTAGCAACACTTGGGGTCTCGGTTTTGACCATTCGGTAGGGATTATGGGCCGCCAGGGGTTGGCCGACATAGGCTATGGCTTCTGTTGGGTCGCCGGTAATTTTCCGATGACTGGGGAGGTCGGATTCTGGGGGGCGGCCCTTGGTTTGATGATCCGGCCAAGTAGGAAGGATTTCGACTGGTTTTAGTGGGGATTAGGGTTTGAAAACTCATTCGGGTGTATCCAATTGGCGTCCCAATCCTCAATAACCATGATTGCTCCAAGAACAAACGAGGTTCTGATACCAATTTGATGTAGATTAGGGTGCGGAAGCGTGAAATCAAGAAGTTCTACACAACAACAACAACAACATGGAAATGTAGGGAGTTCTTTTTATTTCTCTCTCTAGTCTCTCAATATGAAATGGGCAAAAGTGATACAATGAAGGCCTCCTTAGCTATTTATACTAAGGAGCCCATAAAAGGAAAATAAGAAAATCATTTAAAGACAACTATATCCCTATGCTCCTGCATCAATATAAGTTCACCATCTAGTATGCAGAAAATTGCAAAAGCCACATATGGTGCATCCATTTAGGAATTAGGAGATGATATTACGAATGGTAAGATATCAAAGCATGTTCCTTTACTTTTATTTTTGTTAAAAAGAGAGTCGATGCTACCGTTAGTACGGTCACTTGCTTTAGCCTATCTTTGAACTTCTTTGTCTTCAGAAACTTAAAGTTCACATCTTAAAATATAGTTATGTGGCTAACCATAAATCATATTAAGGCAATGATAACAGATATGAAAATGAAGTGTTTTGTTTCCTTTATCTTTTAAAATGAGCAACTACATGTCAAGCCATGAACTTTAACCACTCCTAGAACCTTTGTCAAGCTTGAAACTATTAACCCCTATATGGATGTGAAAAATGACGTGGAACCCTCCCGGAGTGTGAATTATGTATATAAAAGAAGAGTGAAGATGGAAAGAGAAAAAAACAAGTCACCTGTCTCCAAACTTCTTCATTTGGCGCGTTCTTGTCAGCAAGAATAATAGAATAAGGTTTTTTCCTGCGTTCTTCAGCAACTTTCTGCCAATATTTTCCTATTAAGCAAAAAAAAAAGAACCTAAAATTACATCAAGAGAAAAACAGTAGTCTTTGGTAAAATGAACTAAATAGTCAAGCCCAATGATTTTAGGCAACTAATTTGTCAATCTTTGACTTTTGATGAAAACCAAAGTTTGAACGCATATCTTCCACATTTTAGATGTTATTAATTTATACCTCAACCCGAACATACTGTTTAATGACTTGCATATAAAAAAAATTATTATGTGTTCATTTTTCTTCCATAAGCCTTCTTTGTGTTCATATCCAGACAACGTGTGATTCTATCATTCTTCATACTACGAATTCTAAATTATTCCAATCACATAATTTTAAGATCTAAAGTTGCTTATTTATTATCACTTCATCATCCAGTTGCTTCATCTTAAGAAATCAACAAATTCCCACAATTAATATGCCCAGAGATACTAACAACAGCTAGTGGACCAACTTTTATGATAACATGGCATATATATTATTATCACCTGCACATTCAAAAAGCATCACACCACAGCAATCACTGGACAGCAACTAATACCTTTTATAAGATCCCCCATCAAACTATGTACTGGACGATTATCCCCAAGTCCTTCCGCATCACTTAATATTTCCTTACAAAGTGCAGATTTAGCACAACCAGGTATACCTGGAAATGGAAGATTATAGTCGCGTCAAAATCAATGGAGTTGAAATCCAAAACCTCTTTTTATATAATTACTAGGTACGCGAAACATCATAGATACATATGAATAAATTAAATTGAATAAGAAGGTAAACATTGTGCTATATTATGAATGTTATTGATGTAAATCTTCAAATGCAGAAGCGTTATTACTACACAACAACAACAACAAAAAATAAATTAGGCTAGTGAGATGGGTTTCTTTCTCTCTCTATTCTCAATTCTCAATATTCAAGGTTAAGTACAAATGAGGGTCAAAGGGCCTATTTATAGGAAGAGTTAGCTTGCTAGCCAAACTATTACCCAAAAGGACCAAAAAGGACAACTAATACCTAAAAATGACCCAGTAGCCCCAAACATGCTTGGAAACAAATTAAAAGACTAAAATAAAGGAAAATGACAATAAACCCTAAACTAAAATAGAAAATAAAAGACAATCTTCTCTCGGAGGCACAACCACACGCCACGTGTCGCTACATATCCCCTACACATCATTCTCCCGGTCTTCGAAAAAGCTCGTCCTCGAGCTTGGAGGGTGACTCATCAATGCCACATGTGCACATGTCGGTACAAATGTTAGTTTCCAAAGCAAAGCAAAACCCCAAATCAAATCCAACACGCAAATGAACCGGCCGAACTTCGACCCATATGGACCTTCAGCAAGTGGGTCTAATATACTCAAATCTCAACGATGCCCCCTACGGAATCCGAGCAACCAAAAACTGACGACCATATCCGCATTCTCAACACTACAAGCACATGGTTGCAACTTGGCTTAGTGGACCCTTAAATCTGATCGGGCGGTTACGCCGGCGATCGCACCTTTGCGAGTACGATGGCGAAACAAGAGGAATGAAGGCGGCAACATCCCGAAAAGCCGGACCTCAAAACGGCAAATAGTCGGAAAATGTATCCCCGGTGGTACACTTCTCATGGTACTCATATGTTGTATCAAAAATTGACCGGATTAGAGGTCAATAGGAAGGGTGAGATCGGCTCAAAATAGGGCAGGTCTGTTTTGGGTTGGATTTACTTGTGGTTGGACATTAATGAGTGGGAAAAAGGGGAAATAGGGATAAAAAGAGGCGTGGGGCTGTTTTGGGTTTAAAAATAGGGGCTAGGGTTTGGTTTGGTAGGTCTAATATGGATTTCTTGGATGGTAGGGGAGTGAGGTAGGGAGGGGGCTGGATTGAACTACTGGGGTTGTTTCGAGGTTTGGGGTTTTGTTCGCTAAGGGTGGTGAGGGCTGTCGGCAACCTTTAAGGCTGGCCAACCCTTGTGGGGTGGTTTCCGGGTCAAAACAAGAGCGGGTTGGGGGCCTTTCTCGATCAGCGGGATTTAGGAGGTTGACGAGTGGATTTCCGACGGCTAAATAGTAAAAGCGGTGGTCGGAAATGGGGCCAGGGGGCTGGGGTAGGTTTTTTTGAGTTCTTGATTGGGGTTTGAAAGTTCTTGAGTTCTTGAGGATTACGCTTTCAATTTTGGTTTGGTGGGTTTCTTGGATTAGGGTTTAGGTAAAAAATTGAAGACAGAAATTCATGTAGACGGGGTGGTGGTTGTGTGGCGGTAGGAGGTGGGATGGAGGAGGGTGGTGGTTGAGATGGAGGGTGGAGGCGCTAAAAGAGTTGGTATCTCCTCTTAGTGGTGATGGAATTTAGGGTTTCCATTCACCCAATTCTCATTTGGACATTTATCAATCTTTCGATTGAAGGGTTGTCGGAGTTGAAATCTCAACTCATGACCCGCTTCACGCACCCCGACGAACATCAAGAACAAACGCAACTCTGATACCAATTTGATGTAAATCTTCAAATGCGGAAGTGTTATTACTACACTACACAACCACAACAACAACAAATAAATTAGACCAGTGAAATGGGTTTCTTTCTCTCTCTATTCTCAATTCTCAATATTCAAGGTTAAGTACAAATGAGGGTCAAAGGGCCTATCTATAGGAAGAGTTAGCTTGCTAGCCAAGCTATTACCCAAAAAGACCAAAGAGGACAACCAATACATAAAAATGACCCATTAGCCCCAAACATGCTTGGAGACGAATTAAAAGACTAAAATAAAGGAAAATGACAATAAACCCTAAACTAAAATAAAAATAAACGATAGTCTTCTCCCGGAGGCACAACCACACGCCACATGTCGCTACATATCCCATACACATCAGTTATGACACGAAAATTGAGAATCGAGAGATATAATAGACTGGCACACTACGCAAGAAATTTCAAGTCAGTCTAGACTGCAATCCAGAACAAAATTTTCAAAACTTTGAATAACCTGATCCAATTTTAGCTGATTTTAGTGTATTATATACAATTTTGAAATCCAAAGCTAATAGAGATAAGTAATTTCCGGAACAAAAGGACTTAGCCCAACGTTATCAAGCACCTCTTACGTTTGTTCCCTATTAAATTCAAATTGCCAAGCACGTGATCTATAAAGAATTTAAAATTTAGAAAAGCGTAAATAAAATATAACAAAATACAAAGATATTTATTAGAAACAAATAAAGTACCAGAAAATTCAACCAAGCATCCAAAACCACCAGCCTATCCCATCCATTGCAAAACTACCCTCCAACGTCAAAACAACCTTTCCAAGGTGACCCAACCCAACCACCACTACCTCTGGATCTATCTATCTCCACTCAATCCATCACCACACCACCCCCACCATAGACAAACCATCATGACCCAACCGCCATACCCTAAATGTAAATTGACCCTACAAATATTGAAATCGAATAGAGAGGAGACCTCAACAGATCTGCGAACCAAACCCTGATTTTTACATGTGTACAAGTGCATATATACATACATATATATATACACAGACCACGAATAAGTTTTTTTGTGTGGGTGTGTGTGTGTGTGTGTGTGAGAGAGAGAGAGAGAGAGAGAGAGAGAGAACTACGGAAGGTCGAGAGTACCATCCTTAAACCCCATGATTCTCAAACATAAAATGTTATCAGATCATCCATAGTCGATCCAACCAAATGCCTGAACTCTTGTAAAATTCCAAACAATGCTAGATGCAAATCTTGTAAGATTAAGTTGATTAAAATAAATAAAGTGTCCACATATTTTTTTGAACAGGAAAAGAGCCATATTATCAGTCTTCCTTAAGCTAATGATTCCCATATGGTTCACATTCGTGAAGGAATACCCTTCAAGGTGGATGTTGACATCAATTATAGCCTCCTTTGCTTAGAAGCCAAATACTATATTCTTCACCTTTGGGGGGGGGGAAAAAAAGTTGAAAACTACTGTTATTAAATGCTGAACAGAATTATAATAGTCATATAGACGACAATTATGTGCACTGCGCAGTATTTATGTCCTGGAAACCACAAAGTCATTATGCCAAATGGTTAAGAGTAGTTCATTAATTTTAAAAAAAATGCAAATGACCTTCTCTGCTTTTTGTGTTTTTCACAATCACTTTCCCCTTTGGGTAACTACAATGACCTTCCCTCCGTTTAAAATATTCTTTCTAATTACATTTTGACCAAATTTAAAAAATTCTTGGCACGGAAATTAATACTAACACATAAACAGTCTAACCATGTGACATGACTGAAAATTTAAAAAGAAATTTTCACAAATAAAGGAAATCATTGTTACCAAACCCAAATATCAGGGATCACCGTTACCAGATCCAAATGTAAAAGAAGGTAACTGTAATTTCCCAAAACATATGGCAGGGAGGCATGTGCTATAAACCCCCAAAACATGGGAGGTAATTGTATTTTTTTTATTATTATTATTATTATTATTATTATTATATGTATACACACACATAAAAGAACCATTTTTGTTTACATGAGGCTCTACAAACAACCAAAAATCATCTGTGCAAGGTTGAAACATAACTAAATACAAAAGAAAAGAAAAAATTTACACAAATTTTATCAAGGAAAGTTCCTTGCTAAGTATTTATCCAGTAGAAAGTTTGCTAAAGTTATTGTCCATCTCCCATTTTTTAACTACATAATAGATGCGCTGCTTGGTTTACGGAGGCAACATGATGCACATAAACTCCACGTCTCCACCTTGTAGAATTCAAGTTTTTACTTCCGTAAAAAAATGCCTAAAGAGATCTATCGAAAATTCTGGAATAGTTTCCGCATTCCACAATATTACACTGATGTCTGTTTCTAAAGAAACGTTTCAAAATGGGTCATAATCTTAAAGACGAACTTTTAAAAAGCCTTAACGGCGCGATAGATAACACCGTTATCTTAAAAAATAGTAATTAACAGAAAACATACAATTGTCGAATCTCCAATAAAGCCTGAAGCAGTATCATGTGAAGTTCTATACCCGATTGACTACATTTCAAGAAAAAGGGTCTACATGCCCAATAAATGTTTTTGAAATTTTATCGAATTTTCGTAGAACATACAAAACAATTAGTTTCAAGTTATCAAGAGCTTTTACAACAGGAAGGTAAATGTGGTTCAGGCTATTAGTACAAATTTTACCTGGAAAGAATACTATTAGACCATCATATTTTGGAACAGTGTCTTTGACTGACGGACAAGGCGTTGATGGGGCTACATCCCTCTCTGTGTCAAGATCACCCTCTTCATCTC
The DNA here is from genome assembly GCA_949130495.1 of Sambucus nigra. Classification (NCBI taxonomy): domain Eukaryota; kingdom Viridiplantae; phylum Streptophyta; class Magnoliopsida; order Dipsacales; family Adoxaceae; genus Sambucus; species Sambucus nigra. Next base: position 243,345,085 of record OX422217.1, read on the forward strand.
TGCCTCTCTCAACAATGGCCAAGAAATCTTCAGCTCTTACCAAGTCTCCAGCAGATCCTATCAAAACCTGATTCTCGGGACTGCGTTTTGCATACTTTTCAAGGAAAGGCTCAGTTTCGCTAAGGTATATTGACGATGATAGTTGTCTGTGTCCATATTTCCTTCGTATGTAGACCGCCCTGAAAAGAAAGAAGATTTTTCTTATCCATGGTGAACGTTACCACAAACAAATAATAATAATAATAATAATAATAATAATAATAATAATAATAATAATAATAATAATAATAATAATAAAAGATGAGTAATGAGACAAAGAAAAACAAACGTCATACCATTCATCTAGCATCTTGCTGAGTTGACTCTGCTTGGCTGCTGAAGTATTCCATACTTTCATTTGCCTATATTGTAAGAATGTCATTACTAACAATCTTACAAAGATATTCGTCATAAATTAGGGACTTGATAGTAGGCACAATAATTGTTAATGGCATCAAAATTATGGCCCCATCATTTACTCTTTCTATTGTTACCACCAAAAAACTATTAATGTACTGTATTAATTGATGAATATAACGTAAAGGATGCATAGAGATTTGTAATGGGTTAAGTTGGAAGATATTCCACAATTTCGTATTGAAGATGAAGTAAGGTGTAATTATTATTCCAGTTTCAATAAGATGATACACAAGAAAATACTCGCAGAATATGCAAAAATATCTTACCCTCATCCAGATTTTAACCAATGTTCAATATTAAAGGGCAACCTACCTCAGGTAGTAGGTCTTGTAAGCAGCCGGACCTTCTTTGAAAAGAATTGACAAGCCATTCCGGATCAAAAATGTTCGCAACTTTGCATCAAAAAGATAAAGAATGATGAATAGGATCAGTTCTTGTATAACAAGAGAATACCAAAGGAACATTACAAAGTATTATGAGTTTAGAAGGAATGAGATTATGAGACAATATAGTTAAAAACATGTAGTCAGTATACATCTCCCTCATGTCGCAGCATATGCTGTTTTACACGTTCAGAAAGCTCTCGCTTGTTGAAAGTACAGACCTACTCTTCCAATTGCTTATTACTTTTTTCCTCTGTAGAATAATGTTCTTCCTAATAACTTAAAATGCAATAAACAAAAAAGTAAACGACCTGTCGTCAATAACAAACAGAAATATCAATTATCAGGGAAAAACACTATCTTCTCCTATCCTTTTTAGCTTAACTAAAAGAGAACCATGTACAACTGAATCGGAAAAGAAGAAAATTGCGCATATATATATATATATATATATATATATATATGTGTGTGTGGTTACAATCAGTTCTGATTTTCATTAAATTTTCTGTGACTTAACTTCATTCTTAAGATACAGATAGCATAAGAGAATCAAAATAATTAAGCAATCACAGGAACCACTTAAAGATAGTGATGTTCGTTGTTATTTGGACAAACCACCGGTTTAAAAGTTTATTTCTCAAAAACAATAAGCTATGAATGGTTAGGAGAATCCAAACTTTGCATCCTTTACTCTCAGATCTCTCCTTTGTGGCTCCCTCCTCCTCCAGCACTGATATAAAAATATGTACATAGATATATTTAACCTACATAGTGACTCATTCAGTAATTTAATCAAACAGGCCCCTTTAACTCAGCAGTAGAGTAACGCCATGGTAAGGCGAAGTCATCTGTTCAAATCCGATAAGGAGCTTTGGCTTTTTACATAGAACTACAGTTGTCGTATTCCTATTCCAAGACGGTTGGGCTATCACGAAAGCAAGTTGGAAGATCAGCAGCTTACTCAGTTGATCGAGAACAAGACCCAGCCACAAAAGCACCCGCGGCATGGCATGGTAGGAAACCAGAGGAAGAGGCTAAGGCGGCTAAAGCAAGGGCAAGGGCAAAAGCCACTCATCAGAGTGGCCTCCGAGAAGCTGAGCTCCCTATCTACCAGGTTGGGTCCTCTACACCCACTACCACCATTGTTATAAATACTCCGTCTGCACGCTGAATTGTTTTTTTTTCATCACCCACCATTCCTATTAATCAATCTGTTTGTCTTTTGAACAGTTCCTTTGCGTGTATATGTATTAAGAGAGATGCATTCTTATCTCCCAATATTACTCTCTTTTGTTGTACAAGTTCCTAACTTTGCTTTTAACCTTCTTTCTATTAGCCGCCTTCCCAAAAATCTTAATTGTGCACTTGTATTCTTACCTACTCATATTGCCTTAACCCGAGTTCGAGGAGGATTTTTGACAAAATGGTGTGGCCAAACACAAAAATCGGCACCTCGGGGGTGGTTCGATGTTTGTTGAGTGGGATGAAAATGCCAAATATTATTGGCAGCTCTTTCATCACGACCCCTATTATTTCTCACCACTGCTTTTATCATTCATAGCACCTCAGGTCGGGTTTGGGGTTAAGGTGCCTCTGCACTACCTTCAGCCCGACATCATTCTCTTCTATATCCCCTCTTTATTTGGGCTCTCCCTTCTTAGGGAACCATACGTGAGACTTCCACATCATACGGCTCTGTTCCAAGCTTCCATCGTCATGTCATTAGACCACTATCTATGCATGTATTTTCAGCTCGACTCTCAATCTTTTGCTTCTCGGGTGGTGGCGAACAATGTTGCTTGCGTTGCAGGAGATGCCTGCCCATAGGGCCCGGCCCACTCCCCGCCTGAATGAACCGCTCACTAGCTAGCCGGCTACATGCTTCTGTCATTGGAGTCCCTTCTTGTGATGATAAAGCTATTCGGAGTATTTTTGTACAATAATATGTCTAAGGGGTGTATTTTGCACACTCATGCCGACCCACTCTTTATCGATGAGGATTCATCGCTTGTCCGACCTATTCACGTCCCTCGCGAGCCTCCACCAAGTTCTTCTCCGGACACAGGTGTTCCTTCGTCTCCTTTGCCAACTCCTATTTCTGATTTTACTTCCCGTTATTCTTGACGTGTTATGTGCCTCCTTCTCGTTATGGTTTTTAGCAGTACTGATAATCCTATTTTCTAGAATCATTCCTATGATAGTCTTTCATACCGCTATCATGCATTTTTATGCCACTGACACCGATGTGAATGACTTGGGTTCGCTCGCTACTTCCTTGGAGTTAAGGTGGCTACCTCTAGACACTGATCTCTTAAGCTCTCTGTACACTTTGTAGATATTCACTTTATTCGGGAGAAGGTGAAGCTTGGCATCATTATTCGTGTTCAAGATGGCATCATAAGTCCTTCATTTGTAACTTCTCCGGTCTTCCATTTACAAGATGGGCTTGATTTACATCTTCGTTCCATCTTGAGAGCAGTGTTCGATTACATCGTCACTTTAGTCAATATTGTATTTTTTCCCTTTATATTGGACGCTTCGTGTTTTGGACCTTAGATGTGTAGTATTTTACTTCTTAGGCTTTGTATTCTCTCAAAACTTTCAGATTTTTAAAAGTTTTATATAGTATAAGTACAATTATTCTGGCTCTCAATTGGTTAAGCCTCCAAAAATTCCTTATGCTTACAGTCGTCCAATGCTTTATCTGGACGACAAGCTGATGAAAGAGAGATACATAAGGAACCTTCCTACTGCTACAACTAAGAAGGGAAATCAAGGATGTACTCTTTTTTTTAAATCACCAATTTGCAAAATTTCGCATTGAAAATTCCATTTATGTTTAATCACGAATTTTGACAGTTGTATTACTGGTTGTTCACATGCGATTTTATCGTGTGTTATTAATCTTCTTGAAATTATGTTAGTTGTTTATGTATATTTTTTGTTGTATTTGCTGTGGTTGTTACCGAAGATCAATGTAATCGGGAGTGGTTCCTTGGGCAACTTCAATGCGTGGGTGACATATTTTGGAAATGTTGGGCTTTCATCCAATTTGGCTGAAATTTTGGTTTGAGAAGATAAAGCTGCGGTGAGTTAAGGTTTTTCCTCCTGGAAATTCTGGGCAGAAGGAAAAAGTGATAATGGGAAGCAATAAGTGATCCTCTTCTTGTTTGACATGTTTTACCTTTCTTTTTTGCATGTATATGTTCCTTTCTTTTTGCCATTTCTTGTTCTTCAATGTACTCCGATAGGGCGAAGAAACAGACTCACCTCACAAGACGGTGAGTACATTGAAGCTGTGTCTCAGTTCAGAAACATGGCTGTAATACTACTTAGATTATAAATCTTTTACTAGCAAGTATTGGCAATACAACTTTTGCCTGTATTTGAACTTGAGGCTTAGGCCCACAATCAAGCATATCTTGGTTCCCTTTGTTCTTGTTTCCTTTGTTTCAGTTTTCCCCTTTTTATGATAATCAATAATAAAAATCCACCAAAACAGCCACATATGGGGGTGAACCGCCAGTACACGTGTCATATTGAAAGGAGCATCCAAGCTCAAACGGAGATCCAAAAAGTAGTCAATAACTTCACAAAAGAATCAATTATGGTTGGGTAAGCTACTATACACACCAAAAAAAATACTTGACTATAGTTTAGTAACTCAAAATTCTAGAGGATCGTTCATTCCACTCTTTTTTTATGATAAAAAAAAATTATTCCAATGATAATCAATCGTTTTTTTACTCTCCTTCTATAACCTACACATGAGACACAAGGTAAGAGGGCCCATTAGAGCTGTCTTTGAAACACTACTAGCATTCCAACTGCTTAAATGGGGCAGGTCCTAATATTTCCACCAAAAAAATTTCTACAAAACACCTCTCATAAGTACATAATATTTATACAAAACACCAAACAAACACAGCACCACATTAGTGTTGTCCCATATAAAAACCGAAAAAATTTTAAACCTCACTTTTATATTTCCTCCATCTCTAACTTCCCTCCCAAACCTCTCTCTCAACCTTACAAACCCAAATATAGACCCATTTAACAAATCCTACTATGAACCCTGATATGAACATTGGTAATATATTAAATAAAAAAGGAAATGGACAAACTAGGGTTTTGAAACAAAAAAAAAAATTATGTGAACCCTGAACCCACGGTTGCACGTCGCCGTAGGTGATGGTCTAACTTGGTCCAAGTTAACCGTATGTGGGTTCATTTCGATTGCATCCCACCGTGGTTTTATTTGTTTCGGTTGCTTTCCACCGTAACAACTATTTTCACGGCCACTTCCAACCGTGGAGAAATAGGTTACGATTACATTCCACCGAAACTACTCATCACTTACGGCGACGGGCAGTCGTAAGTCCAGTAAACCCGTTTTTTTTTTTAACTGATCTTCGTTTTATAAATAGTTTTAGACATTATATACTTTGTAGAGGTGTTTTGCGAACTATTGCAATATATTTTTGGGGTTTTGGGGGCAAATAAACAAGGTGAAATAGTTAGGTTATTTTGGAGTTGAAGAGTTTTGAGATTTTGTATTATGTGGTGTTGAGTTTGTGGTGTTAGTATGTGTGTAATTTTTTGTTTATTTTGAGGAATATTAGACATTTTGAAAGAAAAAAAGGTACAAAACTTTTGGGTGTGAGTAGTAAAATTTGTATTTAATTTTTATGTGGTGTTTTTGAGTAAATTTTTTGGTGGAAATATCAGGACCCTAGTGGGGCCTACCCGCATTCAGCCACACACCACCAACTTCAAAAAGAGAAGACAACATAGATCTCAAATCCCTCAACACCTGAGACTGACTAACCAAGTACTACCACCATCCCAATTGATAGTCGCGATTCAAAAACGACAGGTTTTAAAGGCCGGGATCAAGACTTGTTCACCAGTGTGGAATTTGTCTCGTTGATTACGTCCAAAAAGGAAAGTGGATTATTGATTTGGGATGTCACGGAAAGGAAAGCAGGACAATTAATTTGGTGCGGAGGGGGTAACTAAGAGTTTCCTTCTCACCCTATACATGCAACACCAATTACTTGTAATGTTACTGTGTACGTGGATTATGTGTTAAGAATAGCCACTACTGCTACTGTCCGCATAAAAAAAGACAGCACAGAGATTGAGTCATTCCATCTCATGGAATATCCTCTACCTCTTCCCAACGTCACTTTCTAAAGAAGTCCCAAAACAGAATCCTCCGATTCAAACTCCACCAAACCCATCCACAGCCAAACTCCCTCTACAGCTCACACCAAGGAGACTCTGCTTGCTTCTTTCACCTCAAAATTTACAAACCCACCCCAACATCTTAAGACCCAGGTCACCATGAAACTATTTGCCTTTGCTCCTTCCTCCGAATCCAAAAGCAGAGAAGGATTCAACGAAACCACCCAAGCTAACCTCCATTTACTGGAAACCACCAAACATCTACCTATCTCCATCAGTTTCAACCATGCCTCTTAACGAAAATCCAAGCTCGACAAAATCAAAGATTTTCCAAGCTATCTGCATAACCTCTGCTTCTACCATAGGTACCCTTACTCAAGTCTCTAAATATCATTTGCATTTGTAATCATCAATACATAATCCTGAGCTGTGATCTGGTCTATGAGAAACAATCCTATTTAGAATTTACTAATAAGAAAAGAGAGAAGAAACCCAATAATAAAACTTCAGAAGGTTAGATTTTTTTCACCAGATCTTCTCAAGTAGAAATCAAGAAAAGAACACAGTCACCAGTTAATAAGGACCATTGTTATCAGACATTCATGTTTATCTTCTATATTCACGTACCTTATATGTAAGAAATTTTAACTTGATCATCAAATTTGAATCTTCATCAGCTAAACCATCTTTTCCTGATGGGACATCGCTGTCATCAACATTTTTTGTTATGTCATTGTTGTTTCTTGCAATTTCAGCACCATTCTCCTTACTTGCCTTGAATAGATTTATGTCAACAAAAAATCCTGGAGAAAGAAAGATCAGCATATGGCACAGAGAATGTTAAATCCAGAACGCATGTATATATATGAACTTTTGTCACCAATAAAAAGACAGCTTTCTAATAATAATAATAATCCTGTAGTACTACTGCACGTTTATTGTGATATTGCGCTGAATCCCATTACATATGCAATTTTTCTTTGTGTTGATGATATAAGGACTGCTACTAATTGTGCAATTACCCTTTTATGACTTGCTGATGCTCAAAAGATCTGATTATCAGTTTCCCTTGTTAAATCTCACAGCATTGCAAAAAAGTCAAAAAGCATTTCGTACTGCAGATAGGGGCAGAGGATTGATAATGCTTGACATTTCCCCAAGACCCAAATCCAGCCTCTTCCTAAAGAATTGGGGAGAAGTGGTGGATTTAAGCCAAGTAAAATATGAGGCTCAGATTAAGGATTTTCTTGGACTTGCAAATTTTAAAATTTTGAGGAAAAATCAATTTATGCAAAATTTGAGGGGCACAAAAAATTCCATATATTTTTTCAATTGGCAAGGGCAGCTGCAATTTTCCCCCAAAGCTCGAGGACGAGCTTTTTCAAAGGAGGGGAGAATGATGTGTATGAAGGATGTGCGGCGCATGGTTGGAGAAGTCGGACACTTTTGTAATTCATCTAATTTAAAGGCTGTAGTATTACTAGAATAAAGGGATATTCATTAGGAATACTCCACAAGTACTTAGGGGTGTTTCAGTATACAGTTCATTTAGCTTACTCGGGCTCCAAGCCCCTTAGTAATTTCTCCATTTGCAAATTAATCAATAACAATATGAATGGGAATGGGGATTGAATGAGTTAAATTATTCTTAAGTTCTTGTTATTGTTGTTGTGTAGTTTAAAGCTTCCGCGATTCACATCGTCCATGGAATACAGTAGAACATGGAATATCACAAAGTTAATTAAAATGAAAATCTGCAAAATTAAACGAGGATATGAACTCCACATACACCAAGAGTCCCACTAATCAAAATCTACTTTATAGCCTGTCACGATAAATAATATTGACAAGGAAAATGTTTACCTCGATATAGTGGCCACAATCCTGGCTTTGACCTGAGACAAACCATTTATTTTCAATTGAAAAATGAATAGGACAAGAGAAAAAGGCATGGCCAAGCTTTATGTCAACAAAAAGAGAATACAAAAAATAAATTACAGAATTTAAGCATTACCTCATCTCCTTCTGGTATCGCCGAAAGGCTGAATCACTGTGTACATGAATTACCATTTTGAAATGAAGGTTGTCAGTAGATACTGAGTCGATTTTGTGAAAGTTATAGTAACATTTAAAAGCAGCAGGGAAACGCTTCTCTCTCATCAAACGAACCATTTCCTGGTCCAATTTAAAATACATATAAAATTGATACTAGTGGACAAAGAAAACCTGGTTGCAAGACAAACTTTTTATATAGAGAGAGATTTATTAAACAAGAAGAAAAAAACACATGGCATAAACCTTAAATGTAAAAACTGAGCCATCAATTAAAATCTAGAATCAATCTCACACCTAAGGTCTGATAAGTTCATCGAAAATGCTATAAGTTAATAGACACACAAAAAACATCAACAGAAGACATTGGATATCCAAAAAACCAAGTAAACATATCCTGCAACATGCAATGTTTAAAAAGGCGTTTGAGGCTTACGCCTCGAGGCGAGGCGGGCAAAAAATGCTTCGAGGCTTAAGCCTCTGGGTTGAATTTGAGGCTTACGCCTCAATGCGCCTCGAGGCTTACGCCTCGGTGCGCCTCACAGCTCGCCTCGCGCCTTTTTGTTGAGGCCCGAAAAAAAAAACTCTTGTTCTTTTTTTTGTTTTAAAACTTCACTTAACTTGTACTATTTACTATTGTAACTTGAGAGAAATTTAAAAAAAAAAACAATATGTTAATGAAACTTAAAAAACTGATTTTGTCAATTTGATTTTGTTTGGAATAAATGTACTAAATCAACATCAATATGACTTTTTTTTAAAAAGTTTTTTGGTTTTTGGTTTTCAACTTAGATTAATATGTTATCTTTAACTAAACTGAATATATATTACGAAACTAATATATTTTAAAGGTTGCTATTTTTTTTAATAAACTTAGGTTGATATGTTTTATTATTTTTTTAATAAAATTGATGTTTTTTTAATCTTAGCTTGAAAATCAATGTTTTTTAATAAATTTTCTTGTTAAGTTGCATTGATTAATTTACTGTCATATTATAAAATAACCAATATGTGAATGAAGCTAAAAAAATGATTTTGCCAATATGATTTTGCATTGATTAATTTATTGTCATATTGTAAAATAACCAATATATTAAAATTGATTTTTTCAAATTACTTTTTTTTTTTAAGTTATCTCGGGGGAACAAAAAAATGTCAAACTATGTGAGAAAGTCCTCAAGGATGTTTTTTTTGTAGTTTTATTTTATATTTCTTTGTTATTTTATTTTTATGGTTTTATTAGTATTTTTTTAATATTATTTTGCTCTTTTTTTTTCCTTTTCGGTGAGGCTTACGCCTCAAACGCCTCGAGGCTTACGCCTCGCCTCGCCTTTCGCCTTTTTAAACATTGGCAACATCTAAACAAACAGATGTACAGCTCTCTAAGCAGTTAATAGAATTCTTATAGGAAACCCTAGTGAATTTAACAAAATAAAATTTAAATTTCTATTGAAATAAAAAGATAAGTATAGCCTCACCTGAAATTTGGTTGTCGAAAAATCAGAAGGATGCGCTTCTAAAAACTTTGAAAGAACTGATCGATCAGCATTCCTTGAATGTGCATCACTGGCTTCATGTCCAAACCAGTCCAGATAATTAGGGCAGAAAGACGTACCAACACCCTCGAGAAGTGCCTTAATTTGCTGCAGTATATATTGAGAAAAATAGTTATTGACATGGGTACCTAGAATTGTACTTGATTCAAGTAATCACTAAAGAGGAGAAACTCTCAATAAATCTTAATCAGTCACTTATTACTGCAAAGCTGCAACTAGAATATAATATAGCATACTGAATGTAACACCATGTTACCTGCTTTTCATCTGACCTATTGGCCGCACATATTTCCCGGAGGCTAAGTCCCAAATCTAGGCCAACTGACATGCAATGCAAAATTAGGTATATTCTACAAAAAACATATATCATATTATAAACAAAACATCCAAACACTAGGTCTGTATTGGAAGTCAAAAAACAAGGAACAAATGTAAAAGTTCTGGAAAATTTCAGTTGCCCACGGTCTGTTTGTGTTCGAAAACAGTAAGGAAAGTATAATATGAAGTTGAGGAAAGCCAATTTTTCCTCTTCAAAGATAATAGGAATCTTGCAAAATTTGTAAAGAAAGGAAAACAAACATTTTTCATGTATTCATTACTTTTGTTTTAGAATTTTCCTCGACCCATTTCCTTTTTTCTCTCTTTCCACGAACCAGATTAAAATTAAAACCTAAGAAAACTAAATGTAGTGATGATTTTAAAAATGATAAGCATATAAAAAGTCATGATTCGAGAGTCTTAAGGATGAAAAGATTAAGGAAACACGGAAAAACTATTTTGAGAGGTTATTTGATGAAGATAATGGAAAGATTGGATACGGAGGAACTCAGGGAGATTCGAGATAATATGTCCTTCGCAGAATTTTAGAGGTTCGGATTGCTCTAAAAAAGATGAAAACAGGAAGAGTTTTAGGACCGCATGAGATTCCTATAGAGGTATTACTATTGAGGCTGAAAGTGTTTAGGGGAGGAAGGAGAATCTTTGCAAACAAAATTGTTCAATAAAATTACGGTTAATTGCAAATTTAATCAACCTATTTGGGGCGATTTCGAACTTTAGACCACTTCTTTTAACTTTTGCAATGGTAACCCTGACGTTTCAATTTTAAACAAATTTGAATCCAACATGACATTATGGTCAACCCTTTGAATGATTAACAACAAATTATACCTTGACATGTGTCACAACTTATTAAATAATTGAAAAACAAAAAATAATCAAAAGAAATAAAGAAAAAAAACAAAAAAAATATACAAAAAAATACAGTTTTTAAAAAGTACATGTTTTATAAAAAAAGACAGTTTTTTTTATCTTTTATGTTTTTCTCTACATCTTTTCTGTTTTTTTCGTTATTTCATTTTAAAAATACAGTTTTTATAAAAAAAAAATGAAAACACGTCTTTTATAAAAATAAAAAAAATACAGTTTTTTATTTAAAAAAATACAGTTTTTCTTTTTTTTAAATATGAATTAAATAAAAACAATACAGTTTTTATATTTTTCTGTTTATTTCTATATCTTTTATGTTTTTTTCTTTATTTCATATTTAAAAATACAGTTTTTATAAAACAAAAACTACGGTTTTTAAAAAAATATAGTTTTAAAAATACAGTTTTTAAAAAAATACAGTTTTCTAATAATATAGTTTTTTTTATAAAATACAGTTTTTTAGAAATACTATTTTTTATAAAAAAAAAATACAGTAATTATAAAAAATACAGTTTTTAAGTTTTTTCCGACTTTTTCTATATCTTTGATGTTTTTTCTTCATTTCTTTTTAAAAATACAGTTTTTAAAAAGATACATTTTTTACAAAAACAGTTTTTTATTTATAAAAAATAAAGTTTTTTTAAAATATGATTTGTTTTTAAAAAAAAAAATTATGTTTTTTTCTATATTTTTTATGTTTTTCCTTTAGTTCTTTTGAAGAGTTTTTTTTTTCAATTATTTAATAGGTTTTGACACATGTCAACGTATAATTGGTTGTTAATCATTCAAAGGGTTGACCATGATGCCATTTTGGATTTAATGGAAATTCTCTAACGAATGATTAACGGCTGCCTAAATTTGTTTAAAATTGAAACGTCAACATTGCAAAAATTGAGATAAGTGGTCTAAAGTTCAAAATCTCCCCAAACATTAGGGTTAAATTTGCAATTAACCCATTAAATTATAATGATTAACAAGATGCCAAGTGAATGGAGAACCGAGTGTTATAGTACCTAATTATATAAACAAATGTGATATGCAATGTTCAAATTATCGTGGTATTAGGTTATGTCATACTAATGATGCTGCAGGGTCACCTCGGTAATCCAGGAGTCTTCGGCCTCAGGTCGATCTACCCAACGAACCAAATAGTGGGTATTATCGCCCGGAGATGAGTAGGTAGACGCAGAATCTAAAATCCCCTCAACACGATCAACATGAGATCGAACTGGATGCGCTGTGGTGGGAGGAAGGGGAATCGGTCGAGCATGCGTGCCGCGGAAAGGAAAGAGATCCGCTACATTCAACGTACGATGCATACGGAACTCGTCGGGGAGATTGACCCCATAAGCATTTGGACCACAAACCCGAACAATAGGGAATGGTCCAAATCGCCGCATGAAAAGTTTGTTGCCCTTACCCTGTCGTCGCGCTTTCTGGAGGTAAACCATAACCAAATCACTCGGAACTAGAAAACAAAACGGTGATGCTCATTTGCGACCTCCTTACAAGAGGCATAAGAGGTCTCTAAGCAAGCACGAACATCGGCCTGGATGGAAATCAAACGGGCGGCAAACTCCTCAGCTGAAGGACAAGTAAGCACCGTCGGAGTAAGCTCAGTCTCCTCAGTAAGGTATATCGGTATAGTGGGTGACATCCCCAATACAATCTAAAAAGAAGATATGTTGGTAGATGTGACACCCCGACTAATTAAATACCGGGTAGCTACTCCTTTATTAAATTAATTCAAAATGCCCAGTTGGCTCAGTTAATAGCATCACTGTCGAAAACATTTTTATTATTACTAACCACCTAGTATTTAAAAAGTAAGTTGCCAAATTTTAATTTAAGTCTGATTAACATGCAACAAGTGTAATGAAGAAATAAATAACACCATTCACCATACTGAAGCAAAACGAATAACCATCACAATAGAGTAAATAAAGGCTGGAGGAAAACTCCTCACTACAATCCCACAACTGGTAAGTAAAACGAATACTGAAACAATACATGCTAACGTCTGAAAACTGAAATGTAAAAGATGCTCTAAATAGAAATGGGCAACATGCCCTACAACTGATAGATAGCAACTCTGGAATCCAAAAGATAGAAGCGTCTACAAGCAAAGTCCCTGTAGCTTCCACAAACCGCTACAGCTCGTCACCTGAATGAGTATCCTATGCTTGGTGTCCCTGCGGCTGGGCACCTAAAATGGTTTTACAAGAAAAAGATTTGAAAAGCAAACGGGTTAAGCCCGAATGTGGAGTTATATTTTAAAAACCTGCAAGTGCTTTAAAAACATTTAAAACATTAAATGCAAAGTACATGTTAGGACGTGCACTCACATAATATTCTCACCTCTCGTCTAACTGTGCACTCCTAACGCAAATACTCATCTATAACTACCCATACCACTAGTTAAGTGACAACATATCTAGCTAGACTGCCAAAGGTCCTACCCATAATACTCGGTTCCATTAACATAATAACGCTCGTAATTAAATAGAGGTTTAACGTAACTCAGATACTCAATATGTAATATATATAACTATCAGTTAACTCGTTATATATCTCGAAACAATACCGTAACATATTTACAACATTAACATGAGGATTCTCATTAATTAAATGTATATTAATCACATCGTAAATATACAATACAAGCACCCCGAGAACTAAGCTGCGGTGCACACATACTCTGCTATCCATCCCGGTACATCACGTACATAAGGATCACATATTCCGAATCTCTCAGGAATAGTTCAGATAACACAAATCACAAATAGTGGAGGCGAACACAGTCACCATCACGTGGGTCACGCACATACCTACGCTCCCACGGTCAGCGGACTTATTAATATCCCAATAAGTCTTTCTATGACCTATGTTCATCGAGGTACCAGTCTATATCCCCCCCGTAGGCACACAAGGATTAGAGGGTCCTAAGCGAACGCAACCTCCCGTGATAGCAAGTATGGTAGGTATATCATACACACAATCCATATACCAATACTAAGTAAACACACATCTTAGTAATACCGTATTTTAATCGTAGTACATATTCTCATACTAAATATAATTATCACAATTTGTACTATTCCGGTTCGTAATCATACGCGCCATAATTCATCCTCACGTCGTAGTGGACACTCACGTCTCACCCAAACGGTTCATTCTAATTTAACTCTCTTGTATATAATTTCCTTCTCATATATACCCAAATGTCCCAAACCTATCACTACGTCATCATAGGAAGGTTAACTATATCCTCGAACAAGTTTACGGGACTCCAAAATTTAAAACAGTTCAAAATAGCCCAAACTTTCAGCTCGTTAGAAGTCTCGTTCGAACGAGTGTTCGAACGAGTTTGGGCTGTCAGCTCGTTAGAAGTCTCGTTCGAACGAGGCTGTTCGAACGAGATTCCAGTTCCTTCGAACGAACTGCACCTTCTAACGATATCTCGTTCGAACGAGATATCGAACGAATCTACCCTTCGTTAGAAGAGACTGGTCAACTCGTTAGAAGCTCGTTCGAACGAGCTGGTTCGAACGACCTGGGGGCTGCTTCTAACGACTGGCCAGTTTCGGCCCAGATTTTTCCAAATACGTTTTTCACCATTTTTACTCCTCAAATCACCTCTAAAATTTATCCCAACGATTGTTTTAAAGTCTCTAAACAATCCTAAACATAATATAACCACATCCTATCACGTTTTTATGGATTAATACACCCTAATCATCAATCAATTTATAAATACTTAAACTTTTCCCCAATTCATTCATGAACATGAACCCTAGAATTTGGAACCCTCAATTCATCAAATTTAATCCGTTTTTCTTTCACCCAATCATGTATTAACATCAGATTAATCGTCTCCAAACTATTCTACATGCAATTTATCCTCAATATTCAGAACCTAAGTCCAATTAATCATGGGTTTTTATTCATCTTCCAATAACAATTATAAATCTTCAATTTTCTAACATGGAAAGAACATTTGCTGAAGATAAACATAATTAAACCACTTGCCTTGTTTGTTTCCGGATTTGGTGTTGATTTGGTGAAGAATCTCTGCAGAATTTTCTCTCTTTCTCTCCTTCTCCAAGCTCCTTCTCCAATGGTGGCTTAAGGTGGCTAGGGTTTGTTTTGGGGAAAGTTGTAAACCTAAAGATAACCTCCGTAGCTTAATGGTTTAATATAGGATGGTTAGTGGGCTTTGTGGGTTTAATCCACATCAGATTTACATCTCAAATTTTCGTCACTTTCAATTCCTAAAAATTTAAAACTACCAAAATACCCTTTAAGTTGCCGGTATGGCCTAAAAATACCCCGGGACCCAAACTATACCCCCGGCTAGTGTTTTCTGACTATCTCGACCCTTCCGGACGCGTTGGCGCACTAAAAACGACCATACGGGTTATAGATTTTAAATTCACTTTTATTATCAAAATATTATACCGTGACGCGGCGGTCCCACGCGTCTCAACAAAATTTCTAAAATGCCGTATATAAATCTCACGACAAATTTTATAATTCCGAATTCATATATAATCATATATGCACATATCAAATACCAACTCGCATCACATTAGTATTTATAACCCGGATTAATTTCCAATTAATACGCATTTAATTAATTAATCCCAAAAATAAATATAGACAAAAGTACGGGGTATTACATACTTCCCCCCTAATAACTGAATTTCGTCCCGAAATTCGAAACTAGAAAGTACCTGCTAAAAACAGCTCTGGATAACGCTCGCGCATCTCATCCTCGTGCTCCCATGTGGACTCCTCGACATTGTGATGTCGCCACTGAACATACACTAACGGAACCATCTTTGACAGCAGTTTCCTCTCGCTTCGGTCCAAAATAGCAATTGGCCCCTCCTCGTAGGAGCTATCCGGCTGGAGATCGATGTCCTCCACAGCAATGTGAGAATGGGCCAAATTATCTCTAAGGTATTTCCTCAGCGAGGAAATATGGAACACGTCGTGAATCCGATGCAAGTGCTCCGGTAGCCCGAGTCTATACGCAACCGGTCCGATCAGCTCAATAATAGGAAACGGCCCCACATACCTCGGTGACAACTTCCCCTTCTTCTCGAAACGCATAATCCCCTTCATCGGAGATACCCTGAGCAAAACCTGGTCCCCCACTTGGAACTCTCTGAAAAATCTCTTCGCATCAGCATAACTCTTCTGCCTGTCTTGAGCTACCCGAATGCGACTCCGAATTATCTCAATCCTTGCCGAAGTATCCTGAATCACTTCCGGCCCAAGTAGTTTGTTGTCCTCCACTTCCAACCAACATGCTGGGGAACGACAAGGCCTACCGTACAACGCCTCAAACGGAGCCATGCCAATAGTAAACTGATAGGAGTTGTTGTAAGCAAACTCCACCAGTGGAAGGTACTGCTCCCATCCACCCCCAAAGTCAATAATGCACATGCGTAGCATGTCCTCCAACATCTGATTGGTGCGCTCTGTCTGCCCATCGGTCTGCGGATGATAAGCCGTACTCAACCGCAATTCCGTGCCCATTGCCTCCTGGAAACTCTCCCAAAACCTCGAAACAAATATCTTGTCTCTGTCAGACACGATATTTAGGGGCACACCGTGAAGTCTCACAATCTCTGAAATGAAGAGCTGGGCATACTGTCCCGTAGTGTAGTCAGTCCTTACGGGTAAGAAGTGAGCGACCTTGGACAACCTGTCCACAATTACCCAAACGGAGTCATGACCCCTCTGCGACGTAGGCAACCCCGTGATAAAGTCCATGGATATTGTAATACCCCGTACTTTTGGCTATATTTATTTTGGGGATTAATTAATTAAATGCGTATTAATTGGAAATTAATCCGGGTTATAAATACTAATGTGATGCGAATTGGTATTTGATTATGTGCATATATGATTATATATGTACTTGGTATTATAAAATTTGTCGTGAGATTTATATACGGCATTTTAGAAATTTTGTTGAGACGCGTGGGACCGCCGCGTCACGGTATAATATTTTGATAATAAAAGTGAATTTAAAATCTATAAACCGTATGGTCGTTTTGAGTGCGCCAACGCGTCCGGAAGGATCGAGATAGTCAGAAAACACTACCCGGGGGTGTAGTTTGGGTCCCGGGGTATTTTTAGGCCATGCCGGCAACTTAAAGGGTATTTTGGTAATTTTACATTTTTAGGAATTAAAAGTGACGAAAATTAGAGATGTAAATCTGATGTGGATTTAACCCATTAAGCCCATTAACCAAACCATATTAACCTAGAAAGCTACGTAGGTTATCATTTAGGTTTTCTAAGTTCCCAAATCAAAACCCTAGCCACCTTAAGCCACCATTGGAGAAGGAGCTTGGAGAAGGAGAGAAAGAGAGAAAATTCTGCAGAGATTCTTCACCAAATCAACACCAAATCCGGAAACAAACAAGGCAAGTGGTTTAATTATTTTTAACTTCAGCAAATGTTCTTTCCATGTTAGAAAATTGAAGATTTATAATTGTTATTGGAAGATGAATGAAACCCATGATTAATTGGACTTAGGTTCTGAATATTGAGGACAAATTGCATGTAGAATAGTTTGGAGACGATTAATCTGATGTTAATACATTATTGGGTGAAAGAAAAACGAATTAAATTCTGGGATTTGATGATGATATGTAGTTAGGGTTCATGTTCTTGAGATATTTGGAAAAAGTGTAGAAAGTTGTAAATTTAATTGATGTTAGGATGGATTGATCCCTTAAAAACATGTTAGGATGTGACTATATATGTTTAGTATTGATTATAGACCTTTAAACGATTGTTGGGACTTAGTTTAGAAGATTTGAGGTGTTAAAATGGATGAAAAACGATTTGGGGATAAATCTGGGCCGAAACTGGTAGCTTGTTTAGAAGCAACCCCCAGGTCGTTCGAACGAACTCGTTCGAACGAGCTTCTAACAAGTTGACCAGTCGTTGCTAACGAGTAGGGATTTCGTTCGATATCTCGTTCCAACGAGATATCGTTAGAAGGTACAGTTCGTTCGAACGAACTGGGACCTCGTTCGAACAGCCTCGTTCGAACTAGTCTTCTAACGAGTTGGCAGAGGAATCTCGTTCGAACAGTCTCGTTCGAACGAGACTTCTAACGAGTTGACAGTTTGGTCCTTTTTGGACTGTTTTGACTTTTGGAGTTCCGTAAACTTGTTCGAGGTTATAGATATCATTCCGTAGATGTAGTAATGATAGAATTGGGGCATTTGGGTATTTATGAGAAGGAATTTACATACGAGAGTGTATTACATGGACGGTTTGGGTTGAGACGTGAGTGTCTACTACGACGTGAGATAATTATGGCGCGTACAATTACAAACCGAAACAGTATGAATTGTGATAATTATAAGTTAGTATGAGAATATGTACTACGATGAAAATACGGTATTACTAAGACGTGTGTTTACTTAGTATTGGTATATGATTGTGTGTATGACATACCTACCATACTTGCTATCACAGGAGGTTGCGTTCGCTTAGGACCCTCTAATCCTTGTGTGCCTACGGGGGGGATATAGACTGGTACCTCGATGAACATAGGTCATAGAAAGACTTATTGGGATATTAATAAGTCCGCTGACCGTGGGAGCGTAGGTATGTGCGTGACCCACGTGATGGTGACTGTGTTCGCCTCCACTATTTGTGAATTGTGTTATCTGAACTATTCCTGAGAGATTCGGAATATGTGATCCTTATGTACGTGATGTACCGGGATGGATAGCAAAGTATGTGTGCACCGCAGCTTAGTTCTCGGGGTGCTTGTATTGTATATTTACGATGTGATTAATATACATTTAATTAATGAGAATCCTCATGTTAATGTTGTAAATATATTACGGTATTGTTTTCGAGAAATATAACGAGTTAACTGATAGTTATATATATTGCATATTGAGTATCTGAGTTTACGTTAAACCCCTATTTAATTACGAGCGTTATTATGTTTAATGGAACCAAGTATTATGGGTAGGACCTTTGGCAGTCTAGCTAGTTATGTCGTCACTTAGCTAGTGGTTTATATCGTTGTAGATGGGTATTTGCGTTAGGAGTGCACAGTTAGACGAGAGGTGAGAATATAATGTGAGTGCACGTCCTAACATGTACTTTGCATTTAATGTTTTAAATATTTTTAAAGCACTTGCAGGTTTTTAAAAATATAACCCCACATTCGGGCTCTGACCCGTTTGCTTTTCAAATCTTTTTCTTGTAAAACCATTTTAGGTGCCCAGCCACAAGGACACCAGGCATAGGATACTCATTCAGGTGACGAGCTGTAGCTGCTTGTGGAAGCTACAGGGATTTGCATGTAGACGCTTCCATCTTTTGGATTCCAGAGTCACTATCTATCTGTTGTAGGGCATGTTGCCCATTTCTATTTAGAGACATCTTTTACATTTCAGTTTTCAGACTTTAGCATGTATTGTTTCAGTATTCGATTTACTTATTAGTTGTGGGATTGTAGTGAGGAGTTTTCCTCCAGACTTTATTTACTCTATTGTGATGATTATTCGTTTTACTTCAGTATGGTGAATGGTGTTATTTATTTCTTCATTACACTTGTTGCATGTTAATCAGACTTAAATTCAAATTTGGCAACTTACTTTTTTAATACTAGGTGGTTAGTAATAATTAAAATGTTTTCGACAGTGATGCTATTAACTGAGCCAACTTGGCATTTTGAATTAATTTAATAAAGGAGTAGCTACCCGGTATTTAATTATTCTGGGTGTCACAGATATGCTCTCCCACATCCACACCGGGACCTCCAACGGCTGTAACAATCCTGCTGGTCTCTGATGATCCACTTTTACAAGCTGACAAGTGGCGCATTTCGAAACAAACTCAGCGATATCTCTCTTCATACCGCTTAACCAATACTGCCGTCTCATGTCTTAGTACATTTTGTCCCCTCCGGGATGTACCGTGAACCGTGAACCGTGAGCCGTGCGACTCTGCCATCACATCGTGCCGCAATTCTTCCCCTTCCGGAACCACCAATCTCCCATTGAAGCGTAATCCCCCGTCTGAGCTAACGGTATAGGACTCGGCTCCCTCGGCTAGTAATCGAACTATCTGCTCCTGACAGAACGAGTCATTAGCCTGTGCCCGTACTACCTTCGTGACAATCTGCGGTGTAACGGTCATCACAGACATGAAAGATCGGGCCACTGCATCCTGGTGTCCCAATTCCTTCCACTTTGCTTTCCACACCTCTGCCACCTCATCTGCTGGCCTACGGCTCAACGCGTCTGCTACCACGTTAGCCTTACCCGGGTGGTACTGGATGTCGAACTGGTAGTCCTTCACAAATTCAAGCCACCTACGCTGCCGCATATTCAATTCCTTCTGCGTGAACAGATACTGTAGTGACTTGTGGTCCGTGAACAGCTGAAACTTCTCCCCCAAAAGATAGTGCCTCCAAATCCGTAAGGCAAATACCACTGCTGCCAACTCCAAATCATGTGTGGGGTAATTCTTCTCATGAGGCTTAAGCTTACGGGAAGCATAAGCTATGGTCTGTCTTTCCTGCTGTAATACACCTCCCAATCCTTGCAAAGACGCATCGGTGTAAACCAAATACTCAACTCCCGGTCTCGGCAATGCTAACACAGGTGCTGAGGTCAATTTGTCCTTCAACTCATCGAATGCCAACTGACAGGCATCACTCCAGATGTAGGGCACACCCTTACGAGTCAGATGTGTCAAAGGACCTGCTATCTCCGAGAAACCCCGAATAAACCTCCTGCTGCTAGACCCAAGAAACTACGAATCTCCGTTGGTGTCGTGAGCTGTCCCCACTCCCTCACCGCTGACACCTTTCCCGGATCAACCGATATTCCCCGGTCGGAAATGATATGCCCCAAAAACTGGACTTCCTTCAGCCAAAACCCGCACTTCTCATATTTTGCATACAACTCGTTCTGACGAAGTGTCTGCAAAACTGGCCTGAAATGCTCGGCGTGCTCCTCCTCTGTCTGTGAGTAAACCAGAATATCATCAATGAAGACAATGACAAACTGGTCTAGGAAATCCCTGAACACTCTGTTCATCAAGTCCATAAACACTGCTGGAGCGTTGGTCAAGCCGAAAGGCATAACCCGAAACTCGTAAGAACCATATCTCGACAAGAACGCGGTCTTCGAGACATCCTCCTCCCTGATACGCAACTGATGGTATCCCGACCTCAAGTCAATCTTCGAGAAGAAAGAAGCTCCTCTCAACTGGTCGAATAAGTCATCGATTCGAGGCAACGGATACTTATTCCGTATCGTGACCTTATTCAACTCTCTGTAGTCCACACACAATCTCAGTGAACCGTCCTTTTCTTCACAAACAAAACTGGAGCGCCCCAAGGTGAGGTACTCCTGCGAATAAAGCCCTGACCTAACAGCTGCTCTATCTGATCCCGTAACTCTCGCATCTCAGCTGGAGCCATACGGTACGGTGTACGTGCTATAGGTCTTGTACCCGGTAGCAAATCTATGACGAAGTCTATCTCTCGACTGGGTGGTAAGCCTGGTATCTCCTGAAACACATCCGAATACTCCCTGACAACCGGGATCGAATCTAAAGGAATCACAACCTCCTTAGAGGTATCCTCCTCTATGTAATACAGATGAGCGGTCGATCCTCCCTCTGGGCGAGGCATCGCCACTATAAACATCTCTTGCCCCGGAATGGCAAAAACAATGCTCCCGCTGAAGCAATCAATCATGGCCCTATATGCTACGAGCCAATCCATACCGATGATCACATCGTGAACATGCATGTCTAACACTAACATGTCTGCAGGCAATACCAAACCACCAATCTCTACCCCCACTCCCCGGCATATAAAAAAAATAAGTGACCCACTCCCTAATGGTGAGTCGACACACGTCACTGTGCTCTCTGCCGTAGCTAACAATCCTAAAGCTTTCGCGAAGTGTGTAGCGATAAAACAGTGTGTAGCACCCGTATCAAATAACACCCGACCCATAGTGCCATGGATAGGAAACGTACCCTCGATCGCGGGCAGTGCCTGTGGAACTGCAGCCTGGTGGACGTTGTAGACACGTCCATACTGTAGCTGCCCCTGCTGAGCTGGTACTGCTGGAATGGGTGGCAATGCTGCCATTTGTGGCGGTGCGGGAAGAGCGGCGGGAAACATAGGTCTCTGTGGCTCCTGGCGAGCACCCTGCTGCTGCTGCTGTGGGGCCCTGCCCCTATCAGGACAATCCTGCTTCTTATGGCCAGTCTTGCCACAAACAAAGCACTTCCCTGGGAAGTTCCCTCCCCTCTGCCCCTGCTGTCCCCGGCCCTGGTGGCCGTTACCATTCCTCCCTTGGCCCTGCTGGTCCTGATGAAACTGCTGCCCATTCTGCCCCTGCTTACCCTGTCGTCGCGCTTTCTGGAGGTAAACCATAACCAAATCACTCGGAACTAGAAAACAAAACGGTGATGCTCATTTGCGACCTCCTTACAAGAGGCATAAGAGGTCTCTAAGCAAGCACGAACATCGGCCTGGATGGAAATCAAACGGGCGGCAAACTCCTCAGCTGAAGGACAAGTAAGCACCGTCGGAGTAAGCTCAGTCTCCTCAGTAAGGTATATCGGTATAGTGGGTGACATCCCCAATACAATCTAAAAAGAAGATATGTTGGTAGATGTGACACCCCGACTAATTAAATACCGGGTAGCTACTCCTTTATTAAATTAATTCAAAAAGCCCAGTTGGCTCAGTTAATAGCATCACTGTCGAAAACATTTTTATTATTACTAACCACCTAGTATTTAAAAAGTAAGTTGCCAAATTTTAATTTAAGTCTGATTAACATGCAACAAGTGTAATGAAGAAATAAATAACACCATTCACCATACTGAAGCAAAACGAATAACCATCACAATAGAGTAAATAAAGGCTGGAGGAAAACTCCTCACTACAATCCCACAACTGGTAAGTAAAACGAATACTGAAACAATACATGCTAACGTCTGAAAACTGAAATGTAAAAGATGCTCTAAATAGAAATGGGCAACATGCCCTACAACTGATAGATAGCGACTCTGGAATCCAAAAGATAGAAGCGTCTACAAGCAAAGTCCCTGTAGCTTCCACAAACCGCTACAGCTCGTCACCTGAATGAGTATCCTATGCTTGGTGTCCCTGTGGCTGGGCACCTAAAATGGTTTTACAAGAAAAAGATTTGAAAAGCAAATGGGTTAGAGCCCGAATGTGGAGTTATATTTTAAAAACCAAGTGCTTTAAAAACATTTAAAACATTAAATGCAAAGTACATGTTAGGACGTGCACTCACATAATATTCTCACCTCTCGTCTAACTGTGCACTCCTAACGCAAATACTCATCCATAACTACCCATACCACTAGTTAAGTGACAACATATCTAGCTAGACTGCCAAAGGTCCTACCCATAATACTCGGTTCCATTAACATAATAACGCTCGTAATTAAATAGAGGTTTAACGTAACTCAGATACTCAATATGTAATATATATATAACTATCAGTTAACTCGTTATATATCTCGAAACAATACCGTAACATATTTACAACATTAACATGAGGATTCTCATTAATTAAATGTATATTAATCACATCGTAAATATACAATACAAGCACCCCGAGAACTAAGCTGCGGTGCACACATACTCTGCTATCCATCCCGGTACATCACGTACATAAGGATCACATATTCCGAATCTCTCAGGAATAGTTCAGATAACACAAATCACAAATAGTGGAGGCGAACACAGTCACCATCACGTGGGTCACGCACATACCTACGCTCCCACGGTCAGCGGACTTATTAATATCCCAATAAGTCTTTCTATGACCTATGTTCATCGAGGTACCAGTCTATATCCCCCCCGTAGGCACACAAGGATTAGAGGGTCCTAAGCGAACGCAACCTCCCGGGATAGCAAGTATGGTAGGTATGTCATACACACAATCCATATACCAATACTAAGTAAACACACATCTTAGTAATACCGTATTTTAATCGTAGTACATATTCTCATACTAAATATAATTATCACAATTTGTACTATTCCGGTTCGTAATCATACGCGCCATAATTCATCCTCACGTCGTAGTAGACTCACGTCTCACCCAAACGGTTCATTCTAATTTAACTCTCTTGTATATAATTTCCTTCTCATATATACCCAAATGTCCCAAACCTATCACTACGTCATCATAGGAAGGTTAACTATATCCTCGAACAAGTTTACGGGACTCCAAAATTTAAAACAGTTCAAAATAGCCCAAACTGTCAGCTCGTTAGAAGTCTCGTTCGAACGAGTGTTCGAACGAGTTTGGGCTGTCAGCTCGTTAGAAGTCTCGTTCGAACGAGGCTGTTCGAACGAGATTCCAGTTCGTTCGAACGAACTGCACCTTCTAACGATATCTCGTTCGAACGAGATATCGAACGAATCTACCCTTCGTTAGAAGAGACTGGTCAACTCGTTAGAAGCTCGTTCGAACGAGCTCGTTAGAAACGACCTGGGGGCTAACGACTGGCCAGTTTCGGCCCAGATTTTTCCAAATATGTTTTTCACCATTTTTACTCCTCAAATCACCTCTAAAATTTATCCCAACGATTGTTTTAAAGTCTCTAAACAATCCTAAACATAATATAACCACATCCTATCACGTTTTTATGGATTAATACACCCTAATCATCAATCAATTTATAAATACTTAAACTTTTCCCCAATTCATTCATGAACATGAACCCTAGAATTTGGAACCCTCAATTCATCAAATTTAATCCGTTTTTCTTTCACCCAATCATGTATTAACATCAGATTAATCGTCTCCAAACTATTCTACATGCAATTTATCCTCAATATTCAGAACCTAAGTCCAATTAATCATGGGTTTTTTTATTCATCTTCCAATAACAATTATAAATCTTCAACTTTCTAACATGGAAAGAACATTTGCTGAAGATAAACATAATTAAACCACTTGCCTTGTTTGTTTCAGGATTTGGTGTTGATTTGGTGAAGAATCTCTGCAGAATTTTCTCTCTTTCTCTCCTTCTCCAAGCTCCTTCTCCAATGGTGGCTTAAGGTGGCTAGGGTTTGTTTTGGGGAAAGTTGTAAACCTAAAGATAACCTCCGTAGCTTAATGGTTTAATATAGGATGGTTAGTGGGCTTTGTGGGTTTAATCCACATCAGATTTACATCTCTAATTTTCGTCACTTTTAATTCCTAAAAATGTAAAATTACCAAAATACCCTTTATGTTGCCGGTATGGCCTAAAAATACCCCGGGACCCAAACTATACCCCCGGCTAGTGTTTTCTGACTCTCTCGACCCTTCCGGACGCGTTGGCGCACTCAAAACGACCATACGGGTTATAGATTTTAAATTCACTTTTATTATCAAAATATTATACCGTGACGCGGCGGTCCCACGCGTCTCAACAAAATTTCTAAAATGCCGTATATAAATCTCACGACAAATTTATAATTCCGAATTCATATATAATCATATATGCACATATCAAATACCAACTCGCATCACATTAGTATTTATAACCCGGATTAATTTCCAATTAATACGCATTTAATTAATTAATCCCAAAAATAAATATAGACAAAAGTACGGGGTATTACAGTAGAGCGATTGACGGCATTGTTGAAGGCAAACTCGGACTCTGCAATCACAACGTCCCACCACCGGGGGTGCGCGGAAGACAAGCGTCGCAAAAGGTCACCAATACTCCGATTGACCACCTCGGTCTGGCTGTCCGCCTGAGGGTGGAATGTTGTAAAAAATTGTAACTCTGTCCGTAAGAGCAGCCACAAAGTGCGCCAGAAATGCCCCGTAAAATGTGCATTTATGTCGGATGTAATACTACGGGAAACCCCGTGTAAACAGACAACTTAGCGAAAATACAATTAAGCGACATGTGAAACATCTCATGTGAGTACAAGGGTACAAGGTATGAAGTGGGACATTTTTTAGAACCTGTCCACCACGACAAAAATGGAATCATGGATACTAGATGTACGGGAAAATCCCACAATAAAATCTATCGAAACGTCCTGCCACGGCCTCTCGAGAATCGGTAAAGGGGTATATAAGCCGAGATTGGTGTGTTGTCCCTTGACCGTCTGGCAAGTGTAGCAACGTTATATGAAGGCGATTGCATCTCTCCTCATCATCGGTCAATAAAATTGATCCATGGGTACGCGGATGTCCCAAATGGCCTGATAATCCCCCTTCGTGGAACTCCGAAATAATCTTCTCTCGAAGAGAAGACGATGGAATGCATAAGGCTGTGTTCCTGTGCAAAAAACCATCATGTACTAAGTAATCGCCCGATGCTCCGTTGCTCTTCTGACAGGCTACAAAAATCGGCTCAAACACCACATCGGTCAGATAGAAATCCCGAACCTCGTAAAATTCAAGAACCTGACTCTGAAGAGTCACTAAAGCATGCGCCCTTCGACTAAGAGCATCAGCAATTTGGTTCTCCTTCCCGATTTATACTACAAATGGAATGTGTACTTGTGGAGGTAGGCCGTCCATTTGGCATGTCTATCACAAACACGCCTCTGGCTATGTAAAAAGCGAAGGGCCTCATGATCCAACTTGATAACGAACTCGTTATGCACGAAATAAGATGACAAAAACTTCGTTGCATTCACCACCACATAAAACTCCAAATCATACGTCAAATAGTTGAGGGCTATCCTGATCGGCTTTTGACAAAAAAAACAATTGGCTTCCAATTTTGGCTCAATGCGACACCAACTCCCATCTTGCAAGTATCGCAGGACAACTCAAATAACTAGTCAAAATCGAGTAAAGCTAAGATAGGTGTCGTAGTCTGAAAGCCCTGAAAGCCCTATCCGCCTCCGCTGTCCATCTAAACTCAGCACTCGACGAGGTACTCTTCAAATCCGTAATAAGTGTCATGACAATGCTAAACCCTGCTATAAAATGTCGGTAAAACCCTTCCAGACCATGAAAACTGCGAACTTGGGACACTGAGATTGTTGGGTGCCAATCAGCTATCACCAGATTCTTGGCGTCATCTACTCTCACACCCTCACCTGAAACCACATATCCCAAAAAGGTCACTGAAGACACCAGAAAGCGCACTTCTTCAACGTGAGGAAGAAGCGCTTCGCTCGTCCGACAACCAAAACCTGAGCCACATGATCAAGATGCTCCTCCAGAGACCGACTATAAATCAAGATATCATCAAAATACACAAGCACGAACTTGCCCATGAAATGGCGTAATATCTGAGTTATCACCCGCATAAATGTAGACGGAGAAATGGACAGGCCGAAAGGCATCACTGTCCACTCATATAATCCGTCCTTCGTCTTAAAAGCAGTCTTCCACTCGTCTCCTGGCTTCATGCGAATTCAATGTTACCCACTCTGCAAGTCTAACTTGGAGAAACCTCAAGCACAATGGAGTTGATCTAGCATATCCTCTAATCGATGAATAGGAAATCGGTACTTCACGGTGATCTTGTTAATAGTATGGTTATCACAACACATCCACCAACTCCCATCCTTCTTCCGCGCTAAAAGAGCTGGCACCGCACAAGGGGGCATACTCTCCCAAATGTACCCATCGTCACACAGCTCGATGACTTGTCTCTATAGCTCTGCGTGCTCCGTAAGTGACATATGATAATGGGGTAGGTTAGGAAGTTGAGCCCCGATGACAAAATCAATAACGTGTTGTATATCTCTGAGGGGAGGAAGCTCATTTGGGGGAGCAAACATTAAGATAGGAATCCAACAGACTCTGAACCTGTGGTGAAACGACCGTCTCCAAAGTAGTGATGGGACTGATAAGAGCATAACATAGTCCTGACTCGACGGCCTATGTGGCTAATTCCTCCTATGAGACCATTAGGGCCAAAGGTCGCGACATCGAGAATGGCTTCATCGGATAGCGAAGGAAGTCTCGCCCCTCATGCATGAATGAATAAGGTTAACTCGACCATCATGCATGCTACGATGATCAAACTGCCATGATCTCCCCAACAAAAGGTGGCAAATCCTCATATCCACTACAGTACACAGGATCTCATCATGATAATCCCTGGTAGAAAAAGCAACACGGCACCATTAGCTAGGGGCAAGTGTGGCTTTGTTACCCAACCACCCAATACAACACGGAGTGGTCAAAGACTCCATGGATAGCCTCAGTCTATCCACCATCTCCTGCGCTACCAAATTGTCACTACACCCCCCCCCCCCCCTCAATAATCCCCCCAGAGCGGTGCAACTAATAATAAAATGCTCGTACAGATGGGTGATTGTGGGTCCACCGAAGTTGATATCATCAGAGTATGCACATAGGTGGTGGAAACCCTTGCGAGCTCCACACGAGTATAGCAAAACTAGTCCTGTCATCTACAAATAGATTGGGCGGTGGATAATGGGACATGGGGTGGAATAAGAAGTATGCCCAATGAAGAACACCCTTAGTAAATAGGGTTGGGAATAGGGTTAGGATCTATGGGTGTGTGGTTAGGGTTTATGGGTTTGTGATAGGAAATTTGGGTATTAGGGAAAAAACGGGGATTCTTAGTCAAGTTAGGTATAAAAGAATTAGCGTTAGGGCTTGAATTTTAGAAGAATTAGGAATTAAGGTTTTTTGGGTATTTAGGAGACATCGGATTAAGGTTTGGGTTGTGAATAATATGTTGATCCGGTGTAAGGGAAGTACATGGGGATGGAATCGCGATCGGAGAGGTGGAAGGACCTGCCGCGCCCTGTGGGTGGTCAACAGCACTGCCGGCGGCCACGAGCGGGGGCGGACAGGGGTTTTGTGAGCTGCAAGGGTTATTTTGGGGCATCACGGTGGAGCCAAGGGTTTTTTGGGCCGCTTTTCCGATTATCCCTCCGGACATCGTGATGGTGGTAAGATTCAGAAGGGTTCGATTATCTAGTTCTTTATGTTCTAGGGTTAGGGTTTCCTAATGGTGGTTGAGGGTGTCATGTACTTCATCAGGGTGAAGCCAACCCGAATCCCAATTATCGAACAAACGAGGCTCTTATACCAATTTGATGTAAAGAAAAGATGCGAAAGCGTAAAATTTAGTCAACACAACAACAACTAAAAGAAATAGTCATGAAAATTCTCAATCTCTCTCTAAGTTTTCATCATCAAAATCAAAAGTGCCTACAAAAGGAGCCTCTTAAGGCTATTTATACTAAGGCTAAAAAAAGAAAGAATGGGAAATAATAATAAAAATGATGCCCGTGTCCTATGCTCCTGCATCACATTCACACACAAGCCACGTGGGGGGGTAGCGTATTTGTCATCATTTACAGACAAGGCCAAAGCTCTTGAACCTTTTTTTTCAAACCCAGGCCATGGCCCTTATTCTTCACTGGCCATGGCCCTTACAGACAAGGCCACAGCTCAAGCTTTTTCGAACCATCATGGAAATTGGAAAACCGACACATCACAATGTCAAAATCCAACTGAACTTGCTCTAGAAAGACCTTGGTTGGCAGACGGCGCTCTTTGTAGCCCCAAACAGACAAATCAAACAGCGTAAAACCATTAACTTGACACGACATGAAAATTGGTATGCGATTCACCTGAGAAATTAGAACCGATTTAGTTAAGAACCAAAACCAACCCACCATGAGAGTTAATTAATCGGCCCACTGTGATTTTAGATCTATGAACAAATAGATACAGCTGATAGTCTAATTTCAACAGACCTGATTTGTGTCTGCACCAATTCACCACTGGGTTGAGGGATCGACCCATTGTTACCGATTCATAAATGGGTACCAACGATGGACCATGAGTTTACATCTGGGTTACTAAAAACCGAATCACCATGAATCGACTCACCATCTTATGAGATGCATCACAAAATCCAAAACTAGTTGAACCTCTGCTGCCATGAGGGGTAAAAAACGATTGACTAAAGAGATGTTGGTATTTGTTTCAAACCAATTTTGAGTAATGTTGAGGGACGAAAGAGAAGGGAATGGTTGGAGAATAGACAGTTTGGCACATTTGAAAAATTAATTGAAACTTTTATAAATGTTTTACTTTTCTATCACAATTAAAGTTGTACACAATATTCACTTGAATAGTATGCCTTGACAATATAAAAAACATTCAATTCTACATAAAAGCATTTAATGATTGAGTGACCATACTGTGACGTATCATGTGGATATTTTATGTTGCCCACACTTTATTGCAATAAAATTGAGATTACTCGAAAGTTTATGATAAATCGTGATATGAGCATATTTTTAAGTCCATTGATTAAAAAATGTTGAGTGATTATTGGACATTACTTTTTTGAGCGAGTACATAATACACCTACTAGAAACGGCATATGATTCACGATACCTTACCATTTGAGTTCAACATATTCAAAATTTTCAAAATAAGAGAGGCATAATGAAGCCTCGTTCAAATATTTTCGAGCATCCCATAAATATTTACAAATGTTATTATATGCTTTAGATGATATTGAACATGAATTCTTGAATTTATTTACGATACACCTGGAGCTTGTGTACGCGATAAACTACACCACCTAAGAAACAACTATTGTGATTTGCTATTATGATTCATCACATGATATACATATATGCTACGTCATTTTATTACATGAAAATGAGATGGAGGAAGCATAATGAAGCTTCATCCGAGTATTTTGTAACATTTGGCATAACGTTATTCTATGGTTGTACACCATATTCATAACTTATGAATCAGTTAAGAAACTTGGCCTATGTTTTACAACTCGGGATTTACCTTGAGATTATATATCCCCGCAAACTTCTTGTGATGTATACTAGAGCGAAATGAAGTTTTTGTGAATGAAACAGCTACTAGAATGGGTTACTATGATTCATTACACAAATATCTCCGCACTTCAATTTATTTTTATTTTATTACATTTAATAAAATAAAATAAAATAAAGGGGCATGATGAGAATTGCACTTGGATATTTCCTAATTTTTACTAACCATTTGCAATATTGTATTATTGTGTTGGATATGTTATATTATTTTGCAGAGGCATCTGAATGGGTCAGATATTAAGTCGCACAAACATCAAACCATTGTTCAAAGATATGACAGTTTGAGACATAACCCGTAATACCCCATAATTAGGGGTATTTATTAATATTTAAATATTAAATTTTGGGAATTTTTTTTAAATGTTTAAAGTTTTATTGATCTAATTAATTATTTCAATGGAAATTGAATTTCAAATAATTAAAAAAAAAACATGAATAGTATTTACTATTCAACATTGGATGCTTACTATCGTAATAGTATTTACTATTCACACGGGATGCTAAATAGTCATTACTATTCAAATAGTACTTACTATTTACATAGGATGCTAAATAGCAATTAAAATTTAAGAATTAAAATAAAATGATGAGTATATGATGCTCCTTCTTACAAACCAACAACTCTTTTCATACTCATCTTCATTCTCTACTGCCATTCCCATTTCAATACACAACTCAACACAAAAACCTTATCCATTTTCCACTCAAATTACACCATTAAATTTTAAAAAATTATACTCTTTTATTCTAGCCAAAAATTATATTTTTCTGGAAAAATATTTGAGACAACTTTGGATCAATTCTAAAGGATTTTTGGAGGGTCATCTCAACTCCCTTTCAAGAGACATTTCTTTTACGCATCCGGGAAGATGATTTTCATTAATAGAGAGAGCCATTTTGGAGGGACTTTCTTCTACGATATTTCCTAATTATTTTTCGTGGTTTTCTACATTGAGGCAAGATAATTCTACTCTCTCCTCTCATGAGTTAAAATAGTATTTTCTACCTAAATAATTTTTATATAAAATTCTAAAATTTATATAGAGATAATTAAGGTTTATCTTATCTTGATCACACCTTTATAAATTCTGATTTTTGGTGAATAAATTAATGAATCTAATTATGAAATTATATACTTGATTAATTTAGTCTAATTTGGTAAATTTGAATTCGATTATGAATTGTACATTCTTGGTATGATTTGAATGGTAAATCTAACATCGAATGGATTATATGTGTTGAAAATCATGATAGTAGATTAAATTCATGGCTTATTATGTTAAATTTTATTTAGATTTCATACTTTTGGGAAATGGGGTTCTAGTAAATATTAACTTCTTCACTTTGGGTTTATGAAGATTTGGGATAATCTCAAATTTTTAAAAAAATAGCAACTATGCTCAGAAAATTATGAAACTTCATAGCCTTATGTAAAATGTAATTTCCTAAAAGTTTCATGTTTTCACAAAATCCCAAAAAGGTCATTTACGACTTGAAAAATGAGAAACACCGAACTAGGTATATTTGTAGACGTATAGTAATATTATAGAAAAGTGAACTTTTAACCCCTGTAAAAGGCATAAATTGAGACGTTTCGGAAATTTTTGTAGGAAATCACATTCTGGACAACTTGCGTATTTCAAGTTTTCCCAAAATCCGATTATAAGTGGCCATATTAACAAATTATTATTATTATGATAGCATAATACTTGTAATATCCTAAATGAGTAGGATCCTAATTTATGGGCATTGGAAAATAAGTCTAAAATGTACTTTTCTATGTGATGTGAGTGGAATAAAATTCTTCCTTTTGGTTTTTGTGGAGAATCTATGTCTCACCCCATCCTTTCTAAAAGTAGTATAACATTTAGAATTAATTTAAGGGAACTTGAGAACTTAAAGATAAAGTATAAAAGACATTGGAATACATTAGTGTCATATTGAACATAAATTGTGGAATTATATCGAGAGTGAATAAATATTACTCTTATGTTGATGACCCTACGTATGGGGCCAGTTTTGTTATAAAGTTATTATGGATATGTTGGGTGGATAAGGTTGGTTCAATATCGTGGGACGTGGTGACCCCAAAAGGAACTGGGGGTCAGACATGATTACGATGATTTTATCATTAGTGGTGTTTGGGGTGGATAAGGTGAGGCTGGATTTGTGTTTCTAGTGGGGATTTATTTATTTTATGGATTGCATTTTGGTTCACATGTGTAAGGTGCTAGATACGCTCATGGGCCTTATTTATAAATAAAATATTTGAATAGATTATATATATATATATATGTGTGTGTGTGTGTGTGTGTGTGTGTGTGTGTGTGTGTGTGAGGCACGTTATGCATTGTGAGACCCCTCAACAAATGGGTAAGAGTGGCGTAAACAGTTAATTTAATAACTGTAGAATCATTATTTATACTCATGATTGATAGTTTTACTACTTGAGTGCATAGCTATTATCTTGTTGCGTTGGGCGTGACCCGTCATGCTGTTTCAGGTGCTCTAGTGCACTCGGCCTAGTTTTCCACTCAAGTACGGAATCTTTCATTTCAGTCACCAACGAGTTTTGGAGATACAGGATTTGAACCTACTTTAGTTTTATTTACTTTATGCTTGAGAGATGCGAGGTTTACTTCATTTCTAGCATTTGTATTCAGTTTTGGAGACAACATGATTTTGGGAGATTTGACATGTATTCGTTCTTGTCAGATAATTTTTACCATAATTTAGTGGTGGTGATTGATTATATCTATATTATATGATCAACTGAGGATTTCTCATACCATTCTCTACTTTAAATTATCCTTATTCATTGATTCTTATTTCATGCTAAGGATGATATTTGAATTGAATTGACAAACCGTTTTATTTAATAAATAGACTTGATCAACCTAATTATTAAAAACTACGGGGCATCACATACCCCATGAAATGTAACGATTAGGTTGCTTTTATTTTTCAGGTGGGCATTGTAAAATGGTATATGTAATTTGTTTTATTTTATTTTATCTTGTGACAAAATAAAATAAAGGAGGCAAATGGATATTACGATGTAACGTAACTTTTTAAATTAAAGCTTCTTCAACAGCCTCCGCAACAAGATTAGATTGATGAACCTTCAGAGTTAAAGTAGTGGAGATCGCTGAACAACCTTGATTTTGTTCCGATGATTCATGCTCAACAAAGGATCGTCAAAGAAATTTTAGAATCAAATTGTCAAAGCCGCAATCTAATACAGTTTACACACAAGGCGCCAATTTGAGCGCCATTATTTTCAATCGATTAAAGGGCAGGGGCTAAACGACCCTCCTGAAAACTTCATCAACTTATAAAGAGTTGAAATCAGAGCCATCATTTAGCAAACTCATTAATTAATCTCGACACAACTCATCGAAGCACCATCCTTCATATATGGTGCATTATATTACCAAAAAAAAAGTTACCAATATTGTGGTAAGTCATCCTCAGCGGTGCATTAAATTACAAAAACCTTATTAACATTGTGATAAGTCGCCCTCAGCGGTGCATTATATTACAAAAAAAACTTACCAGTCGCCCTCAAGAATGCATTATATTACAAAAAAACTTACTAATATTGTGGTTGGTCACCTTTAGCGGTGCATTATATTTCAAAATCCACGAAGCAAGTGCAAATAAAGCTTAGCAGTTAGCTGCTAAGTTGACTTACAAAGAGTAAACAAACCTTAGCAAATTTGATGCTCAGTTGACTTACAAAGTGTAAACAAACCTTAGCATATTTCGTGTTGAATCAACTTACAAAGTGTAAACAAAGTTGCCTTACAAAGTGTAAACAAACATTAGCAAATTTTGTACTAAGTTGACTTACAAAGCATAGACAAACCTTAGCAAATTTGGTGCTAAGTTGACTTACAAAGCGTATACTTAGCAAATTCGATGCTAAGTTGCCATACAAAGGGTAAACAAACCTTAGCAAATTTGGTGCTAAGGCGACTTACAAAGTGTAAAGGAAATTTTGTGTAAGTTGCTTTACAAAGTGTAAACAAATCTTGGCAAATTTTGTACTAAAATGCCTTACAAAGTGTAAATATGAGATAAACCTTAACAAGATCTATGCTAAGTTGACTTACAAAGTGTACTTCTAACCTTAGTGATTTGTGCTATGTCACCTTTAAGGTGTGTTTTTCAAAAAATCTTAGCAGGAGTTGAGCCAAGTCACCAAGCAGGTATATTATTTACAATCTCATCGTGATTTAGACGAGTCACTACCATGTGTACGCAAAAAAAATTGCCTAAATGGATGAAGTCACCAACATGTATATACACGAAATCTTACTCGCAACAGGGAAGCCGGATATATGTTCATTCGAGAGGAATGGAGGCAGCACCCAAATACCCATCCAAACCAAAACATGGGGCAACCAGACAAACCCAATGTATATCATTCACACAAAAAGAATGACCATGAGGTCCGTTGGAATAACCCATGAGATCAAAGTATGAGATATGAGATCAATACCCACGATTCACAGGTTGATCGAACATATCAAAATAGATTATAATTGTTTCATACACACAGCATCGATACATTAACTATGTGTACGAGGGGGCTAATGTAGGAGGGTTTTAATGATAAGCCTCTCATTTAAACTATTAAATCATATTAGAAGTGATTAATTTTGATAAAAGTCCATAATACCTCGTGTGTTTATGTGACTCAGATATTATTGTGAGTGTCCAACATATCTCGCGTATTTGTATATTATTTACGCATCAATACAATATTCTAGTATTGAGGGTAATGGGAGACATGCCATCCAAATTAGGACATGAGTCGCAACAGGTTTTCTGACACGTCTCCACGATATATTTGACATGTAACAACACACTTGGCTTGATTTTTGCTATAAATAAGCTTTACTTCCTTACATTTGAGGAGCTTCTTTTGGAAGAGAAGAGTTTCTCTCTTGAGAATTTTTTACAAGAGTTTAGAGAAGAGTTTTTTTTAGAATAGTATTGAGAGGAGTTGAAAGAAGAGTTTCACCACCTCTCACCTCTCCGAAAACCACCACAATGAGTTTTTCGACGAATAGTACGAACTTACGAACTACGCTGACTTTGATTACGGCTATGACGGATACGTATGCGCAATTAAATTTGCTCAAATCAAATACGTACAAAAATTTGATATGGTATTTTCCCATATTAAACTACTCTCTTACATTACTTATATGCAGTTGGTCCGGCGATGGACATATTTATACAAGGATTTAGATTGTTTAACTCCTCTTACTACGATGTTACTTATCTTATTACGAGGTAGTAGACGGGTAATATGTGTCGTTATTACTCTTAGTACATAGTTAGAGTTACATTACTATGTTGTAGCCTTAGATTGAGGTTGGGTAGCTTAGTTTGTGGTCTTGGAACTTGAATTTATACGTGTACTTATGTCTAGTGTAATTGGACTTCTAGCTAGGATATACCTTAGGACAGATGGGGTAAGGTATGTTGAATGTGAGTGCTGGCGGGACGACATGAAATGTAAATTGACGCGTACAATATTGTTCATATAAAGTAAGTTAGTTCTTGCAAATTGTGGGGTTTAACCCGATTTATTTTCCTAAAAAAATCTATTCAGGTGTTCGTAATCCGGGACAGCAAGGCTGAGCAGCCAGGCTCATTCTTCATCTATCTATCATTAGTATAGGACCTGTTATTTCCTTTCACTATTTCCATTTACATCATACTCTATAATTATTCTTTTATGTAAGAGAGATTGTTTATGGGCCCGTGGTGGGTCCCAGAGTTGCTTATTGATTGGATTTTGAGACTATTCAATATTGTGGAGGTTCATTCATTTATATGATTCAGCTTTGGACTCATACTTATTATCTTTGTTTACTTGCATCTTTTACATTGATGTTGTGGATGGCTTAGTTTTACTTATTATTTTTCAATGATGCTGAGAATGGTATAAATTGTTTGACGTCCTCTATTTTCGGCGTTGAGGCTTGGCCACCCGATACATGAAAAATAAGGGGTGTTACATCTTCTTATTCCATGCTTCATGAGAGGATAAAGAATATGGAGGTAAACATTCACTTCATTCGGGGAAAAAAAGCGCAGTGTAGAATCATTCACCTTTCATTTGTCACTTCTTCAGATTAAATGATGGACTTTCACCAAATATGTCCGACAAACTCTTTTTTGGTTTCCCATTGCCAATATGAGTTTGATTGATATCTTCTGTCCAACTTGAGGGGAGTGCTGGATTACGTGCTATTTTAGCCTTCACTGTAATTTTCCTTCCAGATTGGGCTTCTGTGGTTTTAGCTTTAGTTGTGCGGTCTATTATTTTTGGGTTAAGTATCCTCTCAAACTTTTCAGATTTTTAGAACTTTTACAAGTTAGTATAAATACAATTAATGGGGCTCCGAATTGGGTAAGCCTTCACAAATTTATTTTGTATTTATAGAATTTCTTTTTCAACATGTATCTTACAATGCTCATAGTATATTATGAAGCACATGTTACATATGATACGCACGACACAAAGCAATTTATGCAGAAGGGGAAAAATAAAAATAAAAAACACATTTGAGATCAGTCGTTGAGGTTCTCTTTTCAGCTTTTATAGTAAACACTTATATTATATGCTTTTATAGCCATTAGAGTGATGCAAATAAGGAAAAAAAGCAACATTTGAGGCTCTCGACGTCGGTGACAATTTGAATGCCTCCACTCTTGGTGTGTCCTCCAATTTTCGTATTACCAGATATGGAAACCAATGATTCCCCTGAACAGAGGACCATATTGTTCCTTTGGACCTCACATGATGAAGATGATATTTAGGGTGTAGTGTGGGAAAAAATTCAAGGAAAATTTTTACATGAAAAATGTCCAAATGTGCATTATCAGGTTGTACTTTAGGCCAACTTGGAAAAATATTCCAAGGAAAATTTAGGCAATCAGAAAATTTGGATTCTTCCATATTTTTCACGAAAAATATTGCCAATCAAACA
This sequence comes from Sambucus nigra, assembly GCA_949130495.1. Classification (NCBI taxonomy): domain Eukaryota; kingdom Viridiplantae; phylum Streptophyta; class Magnoliopsida; order Dipsacales; family Adoxaceae; genus Sambucus; species Sambucus nigra. Next base: position 243,382,817 of record OX422217.1, read on the forward strand.
CAACCTTAGTGTTTTCAAGTAGAAGGGAAATGAGAAAGTAATAAAAGAGGGAAAGGTAGAGAGGTATTTTAGTGTGAATCATTACTTGTTCTGATTTATAAAATATTAAATATCTCATTTTACGGATCACATAACGCGCATTGCTTTGATATATAGTGCCTCGAGATCTTTAAACCTTTCTTTCAACAAACACTAAAATGAAAGAAAGTGGTCATGACGATGATGAAGATCAAGAGATACAAGAAGCTGTTAGCAAAATGGCCAATCAACAATTTCCTTCTTCATCTGCTTTTCTAAATTCTTTACATTAGCAACCAATAGTGAACTTTTTAATAAACAATTAGTCATTGATCCCCTAATCATAAGTCTGGTGCCAGCTGGTTTTCATCTCTCTCTCTCTCTCGCTACCCCTCCCCGTCCGTCCAACTCCCTCCCCCCCTCTCTGGTTTTCATCTCTCTCTCTCTTGATAATGATCTCTTCGCAAATCGATCATAGTCATCTACAAATTTCCGACGTTCATCGGTTGTGTTTCGATCTTTAACCTTCATTCATGACACTTCAATTTCCCAATTATGCCAACACCAATTCAATTTCTGACATCCATTAATGCTGATTCAACCTCCATTGGCACGAGTTAGAATGGTATCAGTGTTCTCGATTCTCTTCGGTTTATATATAATTGATCTAGATTTTCTTACAACTCAATTCTCCAATATGAGAGCAAAATTATCAGAACAGGATAATGAATCAAACGATTAGTCCTCCTACCAGTTATTTTTAAGCAGTCCATGCGTCAAAACAACTGGGTTGTTTCTAGTAGAAAATTTAATACACAAGGAAGAGATTTTATGAATAGAATAGCTGTTTCTAATCTTTTTATAGTTGTATGGCGCTGATGAAGAGTTCGAGTAACAGTAGGGCTAGGAAGTATCAATTAGCATACAAATGAAAAGACTGTGTACTGCTGGTGTAATGGGTTGAGATTGTGGAATAAATAATGATAATAGGTAGTTATTAATTTGAATTATCATTATCCCCAAAATGCCTCCACAATTTTTCTGTGATTTATAAATTTGGAACCGTCAGCTCTCCTGTTTACTTTATATCTCTACAGCGTCCGTAGACTATCTGTCCAGTTCAATGTTGTATTGAATATGTCTATAATTTTGTAATATATATTTTTGGGGTGGGCGGAGGGGGAAATTAAATGTGATTTTGATGTATCTCTGTGATTTGACATTGCATTTAATATATTCTACTTTATTCAAACTATTTCTCTGCAATTTAATATTTTTGATAACGTATATATGTATTTTTGTAAAACATCTTCGTAATTTACTATTCTTGTTAAGATATCTCTGCATTGATCTTAATATATCAATGGAATTTAATGTTTTTATACCTGTATTTTCATAATGTCATTGCATTTTTTGTGGTTAATGTCTCTGTTATTTAATATTTTTGTTAAATATCTCTATAATTTAATGTTTTTGATGTAAGAAAGAGATGCGGAAGCGTAAAATTTAATCTACACAACAACAACAACTACTAAAAGAAGTCATGAAAGTTCTCAATTTTTCTCTCTAGGTTCTCTCTCTAGGTTCTCATTATCAATTCTCCAAAAGGAGCCTCTTAAGGCTATTTATATTAAAGATAAAAAAAAAAGGCTAAAAAAAGAAAGAACAACAAAATAAAGCCCGTGTCCTATGATCTTGCATCACTCTCCTCCCCATGGGAAGATGACATATACTGGAGGAAGAAATCTGGGTCAATGTGCTGCAGGATCACCTAGGTAATCCAGGAGTCTTCTGCCTTGGGTCGGCCCACCCAACGAACCAAATAGCGGGTATAATCACTTGAGGATGAGGAGATAGACGAAGAATCTAGAATCCCCTCAACACGATCACTATGAGATCGGACTGGATGGGTTGTGGCAGGAGGAAGGGGAATCGATAAAGCATGCGTGCCTCTAAACGGAGAGAGATCCGCTACATTGAACGTACAATGCATACAAAACTCTTCAGAAAGATCAACCTCATAAGCATTCAGCCCACAAGCCCGAACAATAGGGAATTGTCCAAATCGCCGCATGAGAAGTTTATTGCCCTTACCCTGTCGCCGCGCTTTTTAGAGGAACACCTTAACCAAATCACCCGGTTGATAGGATTGAAAAAGGCGATGCTCATCTGCGGCCTCCTTATAGGAGGCATAAGTGGTCTCCAGGCGAGCACGAATATTTGTCTTGATGGAAGTCAAACGAACTGCAAACTCCTCAGCTGATGGACAAGTAGGCATCGTCGGAGGAAGCCCAGTAAGGTATAGTGGGTGACATCCCCAATACAACTGAAATGGGGAACAACCGATAGTGCGGTTGACGGTATTGTTGAAGGCAAAGTCGAACTCTACTATCACAACATCCCACCGCCGCGGGTGCTCAGAAGAAAGACATCGCGAAAGATCACCAACACTCTTGTTGACCACCTCAGTCTGGCCGTCAGTCTAAGGGTGAAAGGTTGTAGAAAATTGTAACTCTGTCCGTAAGAGTCGTCATAAAGTGTCTCAGAAATGCGAAGTAAAACGTACATCCCTATCAGATGTAAAACTACGAGGAACCCCGGGGAGACGAACTACCTCACAGAAATACAACGAAACGACATGGAAAACATCAGTCGTGCGAGTACAAGGTATGAAGTGGGACACCTTAGAGAACCTATCCACCACCACGAAAATAGAATCATGTCCACTATATGTGCGGGGAAGTCCCACTATAAAATCTATCGAGCCGTCCCACCACGACCTCTTAGGAATCGGTAAAGGGGTACATAAACTGGCGTTGGTGTGCTACCCTTAGCCATCTGACAAGTGTAGCAACGTCGAATGAAGGCATTGTCATCTCTCCGCATCGTCGGTCAATAAAACCGGTCCCTCAATATCGCGTGGGTACGCGACTGTCCCAAATGGCCTGATAATCCCCCTCCAAAATAATCTTCTCTCGAAGAGAAGAAGCTGGAATGCATAAAGCTATACCCCTACGTAAGAAACCATCTTGCTATAAATATTCGCCCAATGCTCTGCTGCCGGCTGCAAAAATTAGCCCAAACTCCACATCGATCGGATGAGCTCTCGGACCTCGACAAATCCGAAAACCTGACTCCGAAGAGTCACTAAAGCATTGGTCCTCCGGCTAAAAGCATCAGCCACCTGTGGACGGCATACCTCCAAAGGTACACATTCCCCGCTGTGATGATCAAACTGTCATGACCTACCCAACAAAAGATGGAAGACTCTCATATCCACTACAAGACACAGGATCTCATCATGATAATCCTCGATAGAAAAAAAAACTCGGCACTGTCGGCTAAGGGCAAGTGTCGCTCCACTACCCAACCACTCAATCCGACATAGAGTGGTCAAAGACTTTGTCGATAGTCTTAGTTTATCCATCATCTCTTCCGCCACCAAATTATCGCTAGCTTCCCCCATCAATAATCATCGTACATAATCGCCCCCACACGGTGCAACGGGTAAAGAAAATGCTCGTATGGATCCATGCATCATCACTAGGTGGGGGTGATTGTGGGCCCACCAAAGTCTATATCGTCAGAGTATTCACATAGGCGGTAGAAACCCCCGCAAGCTCCATCTGAGCATGGAAAATCGAATTCCGCCATGTACAAATAGATTGGATGGTAGATAAAGGGACATGGGGTGGTATAGGAAGGATACCCAATAAAGAACACCCTAGGTAAATAGGATTGGGTTTAGGGTTTGGATCTTTGGGTGTTTGGCTAGAGTTAATGGGTTTGTGGCAGGAAAATTGGTTATTTGGGGGAAATGGGGATTCTTTGTCAAATTAGGTATAGAAGAATTAGAATTAGGGTTGAAATTTTTTGGTGGATTAGGAATTAGGGTTTCTTGGGGTTTAGGAACCATTGGATTAGGGTTTGGGCTGTGGATGATAGTGGAGACACCGAAACAGGGCTGTTCCAGGGTGGCAAATGGGTCGGGCGGGTTTTTTTGTTTGAGATACGGCTGGTCCTGCGTAAGGGAGTTATGGTGGGGTTGGGTCGCGATCGACAGCGGGTTGAGGTGGCGATCGGCGAAAAGGGGGGAATTACGGGGTGGGGCGGGTTGAGGTATTGTTAGGGTTACGCTTTCGTAGTTACAATCGAATGTTAGGGTGTGGTTATCGATTTCTTGATGTTCCAGGGTTAGGGTTTCATAATGGTTCTTGATGGTGTTTTTGTACTTCATCGGGGTGAAACCAATCGTCTACAAACATCCTTGATCCAAGAACAAACGAGGCTCTGATATTTGATGTAATAAAGAAATGCGGAAGCGTAAAATTTAATCTACACAACAACAACAACTAAAAGAAGTCATGAAAGTTCTCAATTTCTCTCTCTAGGTTCTCATTATCAATTCTCCAAAGTGTCTACAAAAGGAACCTCTTAAGCCTATTTATACTAAAGATAAAAAACGGCTAAAATAAAAAGAATAATAAAACGACGCCCGTGCCCTATGCTCCTGCATCAGTTTTCGGTAATATATCTTTGCATTTCATAATATATTTACATGATTTAATACTTTTGTTAGTAAATATCTGTACTAAATGCTGTTTTTCATAAAATAATTATGTTGTTTACTAACTTTATTTGCGGGGTTATTTTTTTCACATAAATAACATCTAGATTTGAGGATACGTTTGATGCGTTTAGTTTTTATTTTATTTTTTTGTGGGGGGTGGGGGAGGGGAGAGGGGGGTGGGGGGAGCAATATAGTATCTTCACATTAGGGATCCAGGCCTAACGGCCCACCCCCACTCGCTCCTTAGCCAATTTAATGGTTTTACTTAAACCATGGATATCACTAAGAATGTGATGGAATACCTAGCCAAGAACTTCTGACTGAATACTGCTACTAACCCAAAATGAACTTCCCAACGAGTTTCTAAACTAAAGAAACATGGGTGAGTAAGAAAAGAAAGAAAAAAACACAAGGATAAAAGCAGCATACCTCCCTCTAATGGTGGCGGAGGAGAATCTTTTAGAACCTGCTCCATATGTTTTGAGCTCTCATGGCTTACAATGCGAGCCACAAGACCCTCTAAGATTTCACCCTGAACCTTTATATGGTCTTTTGATCCTGCATATTTATTCAGTCATGTTAGCATATATAATAGACGTCTCAAAGAACTGTGTTGTAATATCCCTGAATGTTGTTAGGAAGATGAGAGAAACACTGGAAAAAGTATCCAAACAGAAATTTACATTTTTTGAGGGACCATGGATAATAAAACACATATTTACAACAAAGAAGGTACATTGTGGCTGGCTGCAGTTTTGATTTATTGTTTCCTGTTTCTGTTATAACTAAATTAGCCAAGCAAACAGTTCATAAGGCTGTAAATGGTGGTGGTGTGATGTTAGTTTCATTTACTAGACAATGTGGTGTAAATGTGGCTATAGTGCGTGTAGATTAGATAAAAACGTCAAGTGGCTATGGTTATAATGTGGCAGTGGTGTCAGTGGTTATGACAGACTGGCGACAGAGGTATGGAACAGATTGTAGTGCAACAATGGCAGTGGGAATGGCCAAAACAAGAGAGCAGATGTATGAGAAGGTGGTGGCAGCATTGATTTGGGGTGATGGTACGCTCTCCAAGATACAAGATACGTGAGTCCCCTCAAAGACTCGTGATTAGCTAACAGGGGGTGTATTTTCTGATTCCTCAATTTCAGGAGTCTTACTAGAGAGTGGAAGAGATACAAGTTATTTTCAAGTTTATCTTTTGATTTTATTATATAGGAATGTTGGTGAGCAGGACTTGTAAAAGCTATAAATAAGTCCCTTGGCCTCCCCTTATAACATACTTTATGAATATGATGTTTTGTGGCATTGCTTTCATTTCAAGATGGTAACTGCCATTATTTGTGAACTTGGTATAAAAATTTTATACACTAATAAGCCAATGAAGAACTACAACTAAAAAGGGCCCAATAATGTACTGCAGCTAACAAATCTTTCCTTTAACTTGTAATAAACTCTACCTGGTATAGATATATCTGCAATTTCATCAAGAGCCTTACATACAGATGTTGCTGTCCCTTCCTCGCAGAGCGCATCATAGGCAGCAAAAAATGATGCCACTGATTTCCTAACGAATGAATATGTATATCAGAAGCAGTACCCTCTAATATTAATTCCAAACATTATCCTGTTCTATAACATGAACTAACTTAAATATTATAGCACTTAGGGTCCATTTGATAGCCTTAAAATTCCAAGGCAAATTCAGAAAAGTTGGAAAATTTTGAAATTTTCCAGCTTTTAAACCGTTTGATAGTCTAAATTTGCCTTGGAATTCGTTTTCCAGGTACAACACCCCTTAAGCACAATTTGCCACCTTTGGGTGGAATCCAATTCTTTTGGGGGGGGGGGGGGGCAGGTTTTTGTTTGCCACCTTTGGGTGACAAATCACTCGAAACCATTTTTTTTTTAGAACTCTATATATTTCATAAATATATATTATTCATAAATTTGTAAATATATATATATATTTCGTATATTTTAATATAAAATATTTAGTATACATATATATATATATGTATTTTAATATAATATATATATATACATATATATATATAATGTATACATGTTCCGTAAATAAATTTTTCACATTTATATCTATTTTCCAGCTTTTGTGTTTGATAGAAAATGTGGAAATTTGATGATTTTCCAACTTCTATCAAACGGACACATGTTGGAAAAACTTCATTTGCATTGGAATTGTTTGCCCTAGAATCAAATGCCCTAGAATCATTTGCATTTTCCGAGTTTTCTATCAAACAAACCCTTACAGTTTTAAGAAAAAAATATCTTTCTAACAGAAGCAAGAAATCGAACGTCGAGATGAACAGCGTGGATGCAACAAAGAGCTCTTTTATCTTTTAAGAGAAAAGGTAGAAGATGTGGGTCATCTACAATGGTGGTTATTTCTAAAAGTCTTTCTATCCTACGTGTGCTTTTAGAAAAAATTTATGTGACTCTGACACCTTTTTTTATATTAATAGAAATGTTTAGGTAAAAATTTCTCCAATGGTGTTATTTCTAAAAGTCTTTCAATCTTATATCACAATAGATGAACATCTCTCAATAATGTATGGGCCTATTGTGTCTGTCCATGCCATAGAAATTTTCATTAAAAATATTTACATGTAGAAATTCTCATTAAAAATTTCTATAACCTGACCCCACCACGTCATATGGGGATAGAGACAAAAACTCTCATTGGAGAAGACTTTTGGTACTTCACATTTCTATAATAGAAATTTACATATATAGACATACCCATTGGAGGTGGACTAATAAGACACACGCGGGTATAGATGGAAAGCAAGACCAATTCCAAGTAGATTAGAGAATCAGAATAGAAATAAACCAAACAGTATTGAAACCACTTCATAAAAGGGTGAGAACGAAATGTTGAATTACCCCTATCTAACCAAAACCTGGAAATTCTCAAAATTTCTTCAGATTTAAACCTAATAGAGTAAATGTCAATTAACTCAACTTTCAGAAAGAAAATAATAAGAACGCATTCAACAATACCATATAAAACAGAACCTCTAAAGCAAGTGTAACAAAAACTAAAAATAGAGCATCAGTTTAAATTATCTCAATGCACTTTTCAAATTAAATACATCCTCGATCATCACCTTGTTGAGAACAACCAAACATGATTTGTCGGTAGGCGCCATTCCCGGCAAAAAGCAATTATGTCTGGTGTTGAGTAGAACTTTGGTTTTCCTTTACCTAATTCTGCAACTGCAGTCACTACCACTGCTCAAAACAAGACAGTACATAAGTATCACGGCACTGCTGTGCAGAGTAGGTCTATGAATCATTCGAGTAAGACTATAAATATCCTGATATAAGATCAAATTTGTCACAGCAAAAAAAACATGTGTAACATATTGTCAATGAGAAATACCTTCACCTTACGGAACCCAATAATAATAATAATAATAATAAATTCTTAAATAATAAATCAAACCCTCAAATGCTGCAGGAAGATGTGCATCTTAAAGAAATAAACAAGTTCTAAACACTGGAAACATATTGTGATATCTGGTAGTTCCATCAAGAGAATACAAGATCGTAAACTAATGATAATTGATGACGTGTAATCAATGTTCTAAAAGGCATTGGGCGGATTGCCTAAAGCAGTCAGTTGGGCGATACTATTATTTTTAATATGATATTATAAAAATCAACTATTAGACTGGAATTTACAGAAAGGGAATTCTTATATTCGGAAGGTGTTTTTTATGTCCCAAGAGAGCCCTAAAAGGTGTTTTTTTACAAGGTGTTTTTTTCCACAACTTGGCCATTAAGTAACCTTACAAGACTAAGTTATTACAAGACTTTGTCATTAACTAACCTAATGACTTAATGGCTAAAGTGACCTTACAAGACCAAGTTATTACAACAATTAGCATAAGCTTAACAATTCAACACATTTTATGTAGTCAAGTTAATGTATCAATAACAATAAATAAGCAGCCATATAAATATATTTCTGCCTAGAGGAACGCCAGTTCACCACCTAGCACCTCGCAGGGATTTTAGAACACTGCATATACTATGAATACAACCCAGTGCTTCCACAACAAACCTCTCTCTTCAACAACCCCCTCTCCAAAACTCATGTGCACAAAGAAAAGAAAGGAGAGGGGGGGGAGGAGATAGGGAGGATGTTGACGTAACTATTTTGAATGTGCTATTGCAATTTCAGCAGCTAGTTGAATGATTTTAGATGGTGAAGTATTTTTTGTTCACTTTTTGAATAATTGCTAATGGAATAATTTTGCATGTCAAGTGATTTTATATGTTGAAATACGTGATAACTTGTGTGCTTCAAATACGTGAATATGCCTGTGTGAAAATGAATATTCCAGCTTCTAATGGCTGATATTATTGGATGGATATATCAACTCTCATAATTGAGATATGTTCCAAGGACCCTCCAGGGAGGACATATATTAACAAGAAAGGCAAGTATCTTCAATAGCACTCCATCAAACTAAAGAAGATACGCAAATAAAATATGCAGATAGTAAATTAAGTTTGAGATAGTTAGGTAGTTGTGCAATAGCCTCAACCAAGAGAAAATGAAGTATGACATAATGCATAGTCTATATATACTTTAGTTGATATAATGCAACAAACATGTCTGCACATAAACAAGGGCCCTGTTACTGACACCCAAAAAACTACTCCATGAGAATAACTTACTAACACCACACATAGACAATTCTTACTTCGTTTTACCACCAAAGGGCACCCACATATTTAAACTTCAAATTTCTCATTTTTCAAACTTTTCCCTCCTCTTTTCATCTATTTCTCCCTCTAAAACCTTCAAACTCATTTCAACATCAAACGACATACCATCACAATTTCCACCACAACCACCAACACAACAATATGTGTATGTGTGCACACATGTGTATATATTTTCTCTTTCATCAACTCTCTCTCACAAAAACCCTAGTATAAAAAGGTATTTATTTTAAATCAATGAATGACCCTAAGAAACATTATTTTCTAAGATTCAACCCATAAGCAACTTAAAATAAATTACATAGTAACATATGATTCAAAATGGTTAAAACTTTGAGAAAAAAATTAAAAGTTTCAAAATTTGAAACTTCGATACCCCAATCCCGAAATTTTCCTTCAAATTCGAGGGGTTGGACCCCGAAATTTTGCACATATTAGGGGTTTGTACCTGAAATTTGGACTCAGATTAGGGACCTAGACCCCGAATGGATTCAGTTCTAAAAATGACTATCAATGTTTAAAAAGGCGAAAGGCGAGGCGAGGCGTTTTAATCGCAGAGAGACGAGGCGTAAGCCTCGAGGCGTTTGAGGCGTAAGCCTCATCGGAAAGAAAAAAAAAAAGAGCAAAATAATATTAAAAAAATACTAATAAAAACGTAAAAATAAAATAACAAAGAAATATAAAATAAAACTACAAAAAAAAATCCTTGAGGACTTTCTCACATAGTTTGACATTTTTTTTCCCCCGAGATAACTTTAAAAAAAAAAGTAATTTGAGAAAATCAATTTTAACATATTGCTTATTTTACAATATGACAATAAATTAATCAATGCAAAATCATATTAGAAAAATCATTTTTTTAGCTTCATTCACATATTGGTTATTTTATAATATGACAGTAAATTAATCAATGCAACTTAACAAGCAAATTTATTAAAAAACATTGATTTTCAAGCTAAGATTAAAAAACAACAATTTTATTTTAAAAAATAATAAAACATATCAACCTAAATTTATTAAAAAAAAAACAACCTTTAAAATATATTAGTTTCTTAATATATATTCAGTTTAGTTAAAGATGACATATTAATCTAAGTTGAAAACCAAAAAACATAAAACTTTAAAAAAAAAGTCATATTGAAGTTAATTTAGTACATTTGTTTCAAACAAAATCAAATTGACAAAATCAGTTTTTTAAGTTTCATTAACAAATTGGTTATTTTTTAAAAAAAATTCTCAAGTTACAATAGTAAATAGTATAAGTCAAGTGTAGTAACAAAGAAAAGAACAAGATTTTTTTTTTTCCGCGCCTCAGCGAAAAGGCGTGAGGCGCACCGAGGAGTAAGCCTCGAGGCGCATTGAGGCGTACGCCTCAAATTGAACCCTGAGGCTTAAGCCTCGAGGCATTTTTTGCCAGCCTCGCCTCGAGGCAAGCCTCAATCGCCTTTTTAAGCATTGATGACTATTTTACCTATTCGGGAGTTGGACCCCAGATTTTTGCCCCAAATTCGGGGCTTAGACCCCGAAATTTTTCCCTAAACTCGGGGCTTGGAAACTGAGCTTGTACAATTATATTATTTTTTATTTTTATCCACTTTCGGGGATTGAACCCCAAATTTTGTCATCATTTTCGGGATTGGGAGAGCGAATTTGTAGGTTTTCGACCTGTGATTTTTTTTTTTTTGAAAGTTTTAAGTGCTATTTGAATCTTATGTGAGTATACACTTTATTTTTTAAAAAATAAAGTGTATACTCACATAAGATTGGAAATGAAATGAAGTGGTGGTGGAGAAGATGGTTGAGAGAAAATGAGAGTTTTGAGTTCTATGAGGTCAGAAAAAATCAAGTGGGACCCAATAAAAAATTTAACATAAACTATTTATACCATATGGTTCCCCTTGGCAAGAACATACTATTTTTTTAGTGTGGTATTATGGAATAGTTTTTTGGGTGTCAATAGCAACAACCCGTAAACCACGTGTAGATACTAGTTTAATATTATTCATTCCGTGAATTCAAGATTCCCTTCATCCACTTACCATAATCTTCTTGGGGACGTTGTCCATGGTCTCCTAAAACAGCAGTCACAAGTTCCATTGATATGCATATACGATTCCGCTGAAAGAGTCCAACAATGATGTTAACTTTTCCAAAAAAAGGACGCAAAAAGCATAAAGATAATGAACCGTGTATATCCTAGAAAACACGGGTCCAAATGCCTACAAGAGCAAGCGGACCAGCGTACAGTAGAAGTGAAACAAAACCTGGACATGTTAGCAATCAGCCCAAAAACTCACATCTGAGGAAATGCTACATAAATTGAGTTGTATAACGCACACTGGCAATTTTGAAATGATGCACACTTGAAGGAAAAATTACAGTCATAGTATAAATTTCACTGAGAATTAGTATTAGGCTTGTTTAAGGATAGGACCAGTGCTACTGCAGTGTCAGGCAAAAGTACTTAAGCAAGTCGAAGTAAAGAAGAATTCTCTACACTGTAGTGAGCAACTGCTCAACTAGCCATGCTTTTTGCATATGCATTGTTTTTCCCTTTTTTAATACTACGTGCTTATCGATGGTTTGGATTAGACTAATCTAAGGACTAGTCTATAAGGAGAGGTTATAATAACACTACATGTTATCCCTAGCAGAACCAGATTGTATATAATAAAACCAACACAAAAATCAAAGAATATATCAACTCGTCAAAGCTTTATGCTTGATTATGAAGGGGGTTGGCTCCCCTAACGTACAAATGCATAAGAAAAAACGGAAAACACAAGACTCCCTTCTTCATTTGCTTTCAGATTATCATTGTTACTGCAACCAGAGGGAGAGTGAAACTTGGTATTGTGAAAATCCTAAATAAAAATGTTTGCCACAGAGAAACAGATATACTTGATACTTCAAAATAATATGCCAGACCTTCCCAGCTATAAAAAACTAAAAAAATTTGTGTATTTTAGTATAACAACATAAAAGATATATTATGTTACTTGATGCACTGGAATATATATGATGATGAGTGATAATATGATGTCGTGACTGATGTAAGTAAAAGCAGTTCATATGTGGTGAGGGTGCATTTTATCTTTTGCTTAACTGGGGTTGCTTAACAACCAAACACAGTTTTTATAAAAATGTACTCCTCATTTATGGGATTGGATATTACTAACAGATCTTTCCCTTTTGGGCTGATTGTGAGTTCTTACATATTTCTGCTGTGTGTGTGTCAAATCGATGGTAGTATAAATTAGCAGTGTCTATTTCATTGCGTATGGAATCATGCCTCCAAAAGCTCGCAAACAGTTCGGAAAAAATACACAAATTGAGCAAAGAATATATATGAGATTTGAGCGGAGGAGGAATGAAATTTGAAGCCTCTCGTTGTATATCAGTCACAAAGCGCAGCAGCGGCGGTTCATGCACGAGAATCGCCAACCAGACCTCAGTAGTGGCCCATCATCCTCTGGCGACTGGAACAACGTTACTATGGCTCACGAAGGGCCTAACCAAATGAATATGACACCGTTGTAGGGATCACCGCAACCTGCGTACAGCCGTGCCCATTATCCCTAAGGTCATTTCTCCTCGTTGGACCCACTTGACCATAAAACCACTTCGGGTGGTCCAGGTATATGACATGATGGCTTCCCCTGTCTGTTTTGGGCAAAAGGGTTGCAGTCAATATTTCGTCTAATGGCAATGATAGGGACCCCTTTGATTTGGTGATGGGAGGCAAGCAAGACAATAAGGCTTCGACCTTGTAACTATTGAAGAAGTGCATGTGTGGAGACATTCAAGTTAATTTGACCGTGTTTGATGAACATATGGATATTGGCACGCTCATTAATTGATCGGACTAAATTAGAACAATAAAATCGAGACCAAGGTCTCCACCAACTGCGATTGAATAGCAGTAATCAATGGTAGAATGATCTGTGTAATGTAAATTGTAATTCGTGCATTTTAAGCATTATCTTATTTTTAATAATGTAATTTTTTTTATTATTTGTCATTTTTAAGTGTAGACATTAGGTTTAGTGAGGGCTATTTTAGTCATTTATGTAATAAGAATAATCTAGATCAATGTTACCGACAACACTGTTTGCATTGGTACGCAATATGTGGTACGCTACCCTAGCCAGTACGCGGTATGATGAGGTAAACTTAGTTGGAACACTATTTCAGGTCGCAATTCATTTCTATTCGGTTTGTAGTTTGAACTATATGTATAAAACGTACTTTATAGTTCATATTTGGAGATTTTAATACAACAATAAACATCGTGAAGCATATCTAATAAATTAAAATGCATGTAATATCACATGCACTATACCCAACATGACTAAATATAAAGTTTAGGCTAATTAAGATTTAAAGTACTAATGTAATGAGGTAGTTTGTTAGGGTAGTATATGACCCTTTTATAAGTAATAATAATGGTGGAGAAAATAATTATTTAGGAAAAATAAACATCTTTGAACTAAATATGAACAAATTAATTAGAAGTGTGCAAGTTGCAAATCTTTTTTTTTTTTTTGGTTCATTGTAGGTTGTAAATTTACTTAACGGGATTTGATATCCAAGAAAAAATACTACAAGGTCCCAATGTTTAAAAAGGCGAAAGGCGAGGTGAGGCGTTTTAGTCGCGGAGAGGAGAGGCGTTCGAGGCGTAAGCCTCACCGAAAAGAAAAAAAAAAAAGAGCAAAATAATATTAAAAAAATACTAATAAAACCATAAAAATAAAATAACAAAGAAATATAAAAAAAACTACCCAAAAAAAAAAACATCCTTGAGGACTTTCTCACGTAGTTTGACATTTTATTGTTCCCCCGAGATAACTTTTTTTTTTTTTTAAAATAATTTGAGAAAATCATATTTAACATATTGGTTATTTTACAATATGATCATAAATTAATTAATGCAAAATCATATTGGCAAAATCATATTTTTAGTTTCATTTACATATTGGTTATTTTATATGACAGTAAATTAATCAATGCAACTTAACAAGCAAATTAATTACAAAACATTGATTTTCAAGCTAAGATTAAAAATACAGCAATTTCATTAAAAAAAATAATAAAACATATCAACCTAAGTTTATTAAAAAAAACAGCAAGCTTTAAAATATATTAGTTTCTTAACATATATTCAATTTAGTTAAAGATAACATATTACTCTAAGTTGAAAACCAAAAAACAGAAAACTTTTGAAAAAAGTCATATTGAAGTTAATTTAGTACATTTATTTCAAACAAAATCAACTTGACAAAATCAGTTTTTTAAGTTTCATTAACATATTGGTTATTTTTTTTTAAATTCTCTCAAGTTACAATAGTAAATAGTATAAGTTAAGTGCAGTTTTAAAACCAAACAAAAAAAAGAACAAGAGTTTTTTTTTTTTTCGCGCCTCAGCAAAAAGGCGTGAGGCGCACCGAGGCGTAAGCCTCGAGGCGCATTGAGGCGTAAGCCTCAAATTCAACCCTGAGGCTTAAGCCTCAAGGCATTTTTTGCCCGCCTCGCCTCGAGGCGTAAGCCTCAAACGCCTTTATAAACATTGCAAGGTCCATTGTTTTACTATAATTAGTATAATTTTAATTTCGAAGACAAACTATAAGTGACCGAAATTGCATTGAGAGACTCCATTCATTTATATACTACTTTTATATACAGCACACTATTTTTTAGTCTTTACATTAAACCCCCAAGAGAACATCGAGACTACATTTATTGATTGCATTGAGAAATCCAATATATTGTACGTATTACTTTCTACATATTTTGTGCATTATACCGTCAAAAGCCATCAGTTCCTTTTTTTTTCTTTTTGAACAGTATGTAGCCTTTAATTTTATTGTTGGTCCCGACTTTTTTACTTTTTGGTACAAAATCCACCGGTCTTTATTTTTCACACCCAAAATCGTGTATAAATTTAGGCTAAAAGTACAAACCCATCAGTACAATTCATCAGCCTCTTCGCACTCTCTCTAAAACAAAACCCATCAGTCTCTTCACTCTAGACCAACAACCTTTACCTCTTTAGCTTCTAACGTCTCTCTCTTCCTCTCTTCAAACCTACCAAATTAAATGAAGACATTACCAGTTCCACAAACAACCGACGACAAAACAAGCACGGATGACACGCACACACGTAAGAGCATGATTTCAATCATTTGCTAATAGCTTAGGCTACATTTAGTTTTTGGCATATCCCACTACCGATTGATTCGAGACGTCACCAAGAAATTTTCAACATCTCCAAATTCAAGGAGAGCTTCACAAAACAAAGGTATAAAATAATTTAGGTTTTTGAATTTATTTACGTTTATATTTGAGAGTTATTTTTATTAAAATCGAGGCAGTTTTTCAACATTTTTCTGGATTTAAAAATTTTCAAAATACGCGCAAATCGTTCAAACAAGATGGGAATCTCGTTCAAACAACTTTGCAACCTCGTTCGAAGTGGTCATTTGAAGGTTCCTTCAATCGAACATGTAACGAGGAGACTATTTCATCACGTTTGAAGCTCGTTCAAACAAGATTAGGTTGTTGTTCAAACGACCTTGGTGTCATTCAAACGAGTCTTATTTCGTTCAAACGAGACTTTGTTTTCGTTCGAACAAGACTCGTTGCCTCGAATTTTGTGTCGCCTAATAAATATCTGTTTCGTACAGAAATTTGAAGAGACTTTTGCGATTTCGATTTCTGAAAACCTGTTGCAAAAGTGTACTCACTTTCTTCAGGTCAAAAACCAATTTTGATTCACCATCATCACTCCTATTTATATATGTGAATCATATTAAAACCCTAGATAGTTCTATATCTGGGCTTCTTTGACCAGTTGTGGTTCTCGAGGGGATCACTACTAAAAGGAAGACCAAGGCTGATTGGTGGATACCGAGGGTGGACCACCACCTGTGAACGACTCTGGACTGAGCCATATTCTGTAGAGGTTTTTGTAAGATGAGTCTTGTAAAAACTCTATAGTGCTGATAAAAGGTTTTACCCGCAAGGGATTCTTCCTCAATCTGCCTTGATTGTGTTTGCATGCATAATTTTATCTGCTTATCAACCTAGTTGCTTGTTTTGGATAATAAAGATTAAATTTGGACTATTGTGTACCGCACACTTGATTATTAAAATTATCCATTAAGATCGCAAGCACACTCTCAAATTGGTATCAGAGCCTGTTGCACAAACTTACTCTGTGATCTTTTCCGCAAATTGGTATCAGAGCCTGTTGCACAAACCCCTGACGAGTTTCGCCACATTATGGCGTGCACCACGTCTAAAGAAGTTTGGGATACCCTCCAGCTCACTCACGAAGGTACCATTGCTGTGAAAGCTTCTAAGCTGCGTAACCTCACCACATAATTTGAAACGATAACAATGCTTGAATTTGAATCTTTCAACGAGTTTTATGCAAAACTTTCCGACATTGTTAACTGGAGTTTCAATTTAGATGCGTATAGTTAAGAAAATCTTGAGATCGCTTCCCGCTCGCTTTATTCCTAAGGTTACGGTACTTAATTTGGTAGGGATATTAGATACTCTTAGGTTAGAAGAACTTGTAGGAGATCTTCAGACGTACAAGATAGATATGTTCCCGAAAATAATTAAGCCTGAGGATAAGGAGTAGCACTTAAAGCCCAATCTAGGAAGAGAGAGGAAGTGTCACCCGTCTGAGTTTTATTAGATGTAGATGATTTAGCCCTTTTTGCTAAAAATTTCAGGAAATTTCTCCAACTTAAAAAGCAAAATACTTCCAAAGATAAGAAGAGTTTTGAGAAACATAAAAAATTTAAAACATCCAAGAAAGATTTTGAAAAAGCAAAAACAGATTTTCCGATGTGGGGGAAAGGGTCAAAAAGCTCACGAGTGTCCGACTAGGTTGAAACGTTAAGGGAAAGGCAAAGTTGCCTTAAACGTCACGTTTAGTGATAGCGAGATCGAGTCAGTGAGTTCGAGAGCCACATGGATGTAACTTCACCACATTCATGGCTAGTCATGTTGGTAAATCTAGTGCATCTCACGACGATGAGGAAGCTACTAAACATGAACACCTCGACAGTGAGTCTAGTCGTTCCGAGGTGAGTGAGGAAGAGAATGCTTTTGAGTGAGAGCGGGAGTGACCTTCAGCGCGCCTACGCCGAACTTTACGCCAAGTCCTTTAAAACGAAAAAACAAAATAAAGGTTTAGCGATGAGAGTTATAGCGCTAGAGAAAGAGTTGCGTGAGGCAAGCGAGAGTGAATCCTCGGTAAGCAAAGCTTTGAGAGAGAGAGAGTTTGTTTAGTTGAGAAAGAGAACGGGGACTTGACCAACAAGTTGGCTAGTCTGACGAGAGATCTCCAAGCATCCGTGGAGACTCATGAGAAACTTGAAGCCCTTGTATCCCAACTCGAAAAAGGTCTCGAACGTGCCCGGGAGGTCAAGGTAACTGTCGAGGACACATCGAAGAAGGTTGGTCCCGCTTTAGGAAACGTCGATAGGCAAGGAATAGGCTACAATGGTGCATCCACTTCCCATATTGCAACCGAGCCAGTTCTCGAGTTTGTAATGGATCCTTATGGCCCTCGACCGAATCCACCTAGGAGGCGTAATCCACCTAGAAAAGCAAACTGAGGTAAAGCTAAACCTGTCAATGTTTGCACCTATTGCAAAAGGAGAGGTCACCATCGAGAGTTTTGCTATAAATTAGGTAGGACTAGTCGTACACATACTCCCCGTACACCATTTTAGCGACTTTACTACTCTTAGGGAGCAAGTTGAATTTCTAGTCGCGACTTCCCATAATTTGATGGAAGAATTTCAACGAATGTCTTGGCCGTTTGAGAACGCTTCATTCCGATTAGAGTCAACAACGACAAGGGCAAACAAAAAGTTACTACTACTTGGGTACCTAAGCGAGACAAGAAAGCCCTTTGCTGTTGACGTTGCTCTCAAGGCTCAAAATACTTCCCAATGGTATTTTGATTGTGGGTGTTCTAGGCACATGACAGGTGACGTCTCATTTTTTACCAACCTTGAGGTTTGTAAGAAAGGTAAAGTCACATGTGGAGATAGGAGCAGATCTAGCATTTTAGGACGTGGCAGTGTTGAGATACTCGGATTTTCTAAGCTAGATGATGTGTTATACGTGAAGGAGTTGAAAGCGAACTTGATTAGCATAAGCCAACTGTGCGACGCAAACTTTGCAGTAAAGTTTGACCGGTCCAAATGCAATATTTATGATCAAGTCCTCTTTTGTGTGCAACAGTTCCACGGTCTCCACTATGGACCTTTGGCATCAACGGCGTCACGTGAACTTTAGAGATCGTAAGATATTAGTTACTTAAGACCTAGTTCGTGGCTTACCATCACTTGGGAAACTAACTTCCTCAGTTTGTGGACCTTGCCAACAAGGTAAACAAATTCGAACCCCCATCAGAAGTTGAATACCATCACCCGTGTCTTGGAGTTGATTCACATGGATCTTATGGGTCTTACTCGCTCGGAGAGCTTAGGTGGTACGAGATACATTCTCGTGATGGTCGATGACTTTTCAAAATACTCGATTGTAGGATTCCTTCGAGAAAAGTTCGATGCGATTGAGTTCCTTACAACCAAGTGTCGTGTCCTACAAGACCAACACGGTGTCACTATTAATCGGATGCGTAGTGACAATGGCACTGAATTTAAAGAAGCGAACATGGATAGCTATTGCAATGAAGTGGGCATAAAGCATGAGTTTTTGGTTGTTCGTAGTCCTCAGCAAATTGGGATTGTTGAGAGGAAGAACCGGACGATACAAGAGATGGCTAGATCCCTTCTTGGGAGAAACGTGCATGTCATACAGTGAATAGGGTATATCTTCGTCCACACACGCTTCACACACCTTATGAGTTGTGGACAGGGAAGAAGCCCAACTTATTATATTTCCGTGTTTTAAGGAGTACATGCTACATCTTGCGAGATAAATAGCCCTTAGGAAAGTTCGACTCTCAGAGCGACGAGGGGATATTTTTAGGATATTCATCGACGAGTAGGGCTTACCGGGTTTATAATTTGGCTAGCTCTAAGGTTATGGAGTCGATAAACGTCACAGTTAGAGCTGACGCGCCACCAGCGTTTGTTGCTCCTAGCTCGAAGTGTGAGGATGATGCACCCCCTCATGATGATCCTATCCTTCCTCATGCTACCACGGTGGACCCCGTTCCTACTTTGGGGAGACACCATCTTGGGTTCGAAAGAGTCATGACCCTTCCGCTATACTTGGTAATCCTACACTAGGTGTCAAGACTCGTGCTCAACTCGAAAATGTTAGTTGTCTATGTTACACGTGCCTATTCGAGTCTAAGAACGTGAAAGAAGCACTCAAGGATGAGCATTGGATATTGACCATGCAAGAAGAGTTGCTTCAGTTTAGAAAGAACGATGTCTGAGAGTTGGTTCCCCGACCTAGCGATACTAACGTGATAGGTACCAAGTGGATTTTCAAGAATAAGGTGGATGAAAATGGTACCATAGTTCGCAATAAGGCTAGGTTGGTCACTCAAGGTTACTCACAGATCAAGAGAGTAGACTTTGAGGAGACATTCGATCCTGTTGTTAGGCTTGAGTATGTCCGTTTATTACTCGCCGTAGCATGTCATTTGCGCTTTAAGTTATATTAGATGGATGTCAAGAGTGCCTTTTTGAATGCATTATACAGGAGGTTTACGTGAAGCAAGCGAAAGGGTTTGAAAACCCTAAGCACCCAAGACACGTCTACTATCTTAGAAAAGCCTTATATGGTTTGAAGCAAACACCCCGTGCTCGGTACGAGAGGCCTACTTCCTATCTCTTAGCTCGCGGCTTCAAGAGCGGGGGAGTAGACAAGATGTTTGTGTGGAGAGAGATTGATGCTATTTTGGTTGCCCAGGTTTATGTGGGCGACATAGTTTTTGGATCCATGTGCTCCCACCATACTCACACTTTTGAGGAGGAGATGAAAAGTGAGTTTGAGATGAGCATGGTAGGTGAGCTTACTTTCTTCCTAGGTCTCCAGGTTCGTCAGCTTGAACATGGGATATTCATATCTCAATCCAAATATGCAAGAGACCTTGTGAAGAAATTCGGTCTAGACTCTGTTAAGCACGCTCGCACTCCTATGAGTTCATCGACAAAGCTTAGCAAAGACGCTTTAAGCAACGACGTAGAGAAGACTTTATATCGTAGCATGATAGGTAGTTTACTTTACCTTACCGTTAGTCGACCCGATATTGCCTTCAGTGTTGGAGTCTGTGCGCGATACCAGGCGTCCCCGAAAGAGTCACATTTGCATTCTCTTAAACGTATTATCAAATACGTGAGTAGGATTATCATACGGCATTGGGTTCCTTTGATACCGATGACCGCTTGTCTGCCTATTAGGATGCCGATTGGGCCAGGGATGTCGATGGGTGTAGAAGCACTTCGGGTGGGTGTTTCTACTTTGGAAGTGCTCGTCCCGTGGATGAGCAAGAAGCAAAACTCCAAATCTTTGTCCACAACGGAGGCTAAATATATAGCCGTTGGGAGTTGTTGCCCGCAACTCTTGTGGATGAAGCAAATATGAGGATAACGGCATTTCACAAATCACAATGATAATCCAGTCTAGCATTCGCGCACAAAGCACATTAAGATACACAAGCGCTTTATTCGAGACCTAGTTGAAAAGATGGTCATGTCCTTAAGTTTTATGAGCGTCGATCGTCAGTTAACCGATATTTTCACGAAACCTTTAGATACACCTCGATTCGAGGATCTTAGGAAGTCTTTAGGTATTTGTAACTTTGACTGAGATTGGATACATTAACTAGTATAGGATGCTTTTCATATTTAATCCTATTGCTAGATTGTACTTCTTGTAGTTATCTTTTTCCATTTTGATATATTTTTCGAAAAATCCCAAAAGATTTTTGTTTTTCTTGAAAAAATTTGGAAAAATACAAAAAAGATTTTCGGTTTCTTTTTTAGAAAAAGTAAAAAAAAAAAAAAAGATTTCATTTTTGATAAAAAAAAATTGGAAAAATAAAAGAGTTCTGCTTTTTTTACACCATATATGGATGAACATTAAAGATGTCCGAGTATCCCATTCATTCCATTTCCACGTGACTATTTTATATGGGTTTTGAGACGTAGTGTCATTTCATTTTTGTGCTTTATAATGAGTGGAGTCATTAAGATGTGATATGATAACTACTTACTACATATTTGACTCCTTATCACCTTTAATGCACACGAGCACAGACTTATTTGAGTATTGCACACACCTTTCACGTGTCGATTGTAGTGTTTTCATCTCAATCCTGCTTTTAAAACGAATCAAATGCGATAAAACGAGATAATGAAAGTAGTGCTTGTAAGAACCATTGCCCGGATTGAAAAAATTGAAAATCATATCTCCGGTAAATGTGTTATATTTAACGTAATGAAATCGGACTGCGAAAGACAGGCTGACTTTACATGAATAGCCACCATTTGCAAATAGAAAAGCGCCTAAAAGATTAAAGGCACATAAAAAGAAAAAATATAACGTGTCAGGCCAATTTCAAATAACATTGATGCGTCGCTACATAAGAGCATGATTTCTTCAAAACAAAAAGAGTTCAGAGCAAAAATTCAATATGTGAGTTTTGAGGGAGTTTAGTCGAAGATCAATGGGTTTGCACGTCCTGCAAAATTCTCGTAAAAGCATTACATAATTTTGAGCGTTGTTAGTGTGAAAATCACTCGTGACCTTGATTCGTTGAATAGGTTGAGTCGATTTCACTTGAGTTCACCATTTTTACACCTAATGTAGACTTTGAGACCTTGCGTTAGTGGTGTCTCATTCCTTCGTGCACATATGTTATGTTTACCTACACTAATTAACCTATAGAATGTGTTCACACCCCTATAGTCCATTTCCATGATTCGGCTATTTTTGTGTTTCTCCATGGTGTGTTGTTTTTATTAAAAAAAAAATTTAATTTGAAAAATATAAAATAGTTTGTAAGGTCCTTTGAGATTACCATTGCATGATTATTCATTCATATCTTATTGTGATGATATCTTTTTATGTTTAGTGATGTTCCCTACATTTTTCATGATTAGTTTTTACTCCTTGTCTATTTCGGACAAAATAAAAGGGGGAGAACAAATTACAGGAGAGAGTTTGATTTATGGCGGATAATTTTAAATTTTCATATCTTTATGCATTTTATTTGATGTATTTCAAACTCGATGCATCACGGGGTATCTGCTTTGCTTCATGTTTGTAGGATTTGGAAGATCATATTTGGATTACACTCGATGAAGACAAGTGCCCAAAAGAAGACAATGAAAAAGTGAAGATTTGAAGACTTTATATTTAGACAACTCTACCTTTGTACCTATACATTTTAGGATTTGGGAAGGCATTAGGATATTGTATTCATCTTAGGGGGATTATTTTGAAATTTGGATTTCGGTTTTATGTTTGTACTGGAATAGCCAAAAGGGGGAGAATTGTAAGAGCATGATTTCAATCATTTGCCCATAGCTTAGGCTACATTTAGTTTTTGGCATATCCCGCGACCGATTGATTTGAGCCTTCATGAATAACCGATTTTCATCATCTCCAAATTCAAGATCTTCACAAAACAAAAGTATAAAATAATTCAGGATTTTGAATTTATTTACATTTATATTTAGGATTTATTTTTTATTAAAATCAAGGCAGTTTTCTAACATTTTTCCGGATTTAGAAATTTTCAAAATACGCGCAAGTCGTTCAGACAATATGGGAATCTCGTTCAAACGACTTTGCAACCTCATTCGAAGTGGTCGTTTGAAGGTACCTTCAACCGAACATGTAACGAGGGCGTACTGTTCTATCACCTTTGAAGCTCGTTCAAACGAGATTAGATTGTCGTTCAAACGACCTTGGTGTCGTTCAAACGAGAGCCTTTTCTCGTTTAAACGAGGCTTTGTTTTCGTTCGAATGAGACTCGCCGCCTCGAATTTTGTGTCGCCTTATAAATACATTTTCTGTACATAAATTTGAAGAGACTTGCGATTTCGATTTCTGAAAACCTGCTGCAAAAGTACTTTCTTTAGGTCAAAAACCTATTTTGATTCACCATCATCACTCCTATTTATTTATATATTTGAATCAGTTAAAAACCCTAGATAGTTCTATATCTGAGCTTCTTGTGGAGAGATTCTCTTCACTGCTAACCCGTTGTGGTTCTCGAGGGGATCACTGCTGAAAGGAAGACCAAAGTTGATCGGCGGATACCAAGGGTGGACCGCCATTTGTGGACAACTCTGGACTGAGTCGTATTCTGTAGAGGTTTTTGCAAGTTGAGCCTTGTAAAAACTCTATAGTGATGATAAAAGGTTGTACCCGCAAGAGATTTTTCCTCAATCTGTATTGATTGTGTTTGCATGCATAATTTTATCTGTTTTATCACCTGCTTGCTTGTTTAGGGTAATAAAGATAAAATTTGGACTATTGTGTGTCGAACACTTAATTATAGAAATTATCCATTAAGATTGCAAGTGCACTCTCAATACACCGACAAATAGGGCTGGCAATTTTTTAAACGATAACCCATTTATGGTAATAACCCGATACGACCTGAAAATGACACGAAACAAGTGCCGAAGATTAGTAAACAAGTACATTTTCCTCCTTTTTTTGTCCATTATTCCTCTCCTCTTTCAAGCTAAGCTAAAACATGGATCGCCTATTTGGAGATTCAGCACCCAACTTGGGGTTGAGCGTTCCGATTCGCGGGACGGGTGGGGAAGGAGAAAATTAGGTAACATTGTCTAATCATGTGACATCATTTGGGGACCATCCTTAGTGATGTCACCCATGATATCCCATGGATGCTAAAATATTCCATTAGTGGTAGGAATTATGCCCTCTAAAAGCTTCTCTTAGGCCTATAAATAGTGTACTCCCCTTTTGGGGTAAACCAATCGATATAATAGAGTTTTTGCGCATCACCCAATTGGAGGAGCAAGTTGACTCGATTTTGGTCAAATTAGAGTCTCTCACATCTACTATTATTTCTGATTATTACCAACCACCACCAAACGATGCTTCAGCCACCACCCTAGTTGCTCCAGCTCCTCCGTTCACCATTCCACCACCCCTTAACCCAAAACATCAGACTAATAAAAAGCATAAAAGGGGCGACTGGATTGAAGAGAGAGAAGAAAACAAGCCAAAAAAAATGGTTGAATCCAAAAGTCCCAAAATCAATTCCACCCCAACACGACACTAAGGGCTCCAACTCTCTCTAATTGTGACCTATCTGACCGTCAACGACTCTAAACGGTGTCATTTAGGGCTTTACAGTCGCAGGGAAGTTTTCAACCCAGGAGGCCAATTTTATCGAGATCAACGAGAAGAAGGATGGGATCAGGGGAGAAATTGATTTGAGAAGAGTTCGAACAGATAGAGAAAAGTGGAGAAGAAGACATTGAGACAGAAATCGAAGGAGAGAAGGGAGAAGTCCGCGATGAGGAGATGGGTCAGTGTGGTACGGCAAATGTGCGTGTTGGTTGAACTGAGGGTGAGAACTTGCAAGGCTCTAATCTGGTGCACCGCTACCCATGGAGCTGCTAGTACGGGTCGATATTGGCCAGGTTTGGAGCTTAATGGAAAGAGAGGTGAGATCTTGCAGAGTGGGCGTAAGGTATGTGGTTAGGCTATGACCTTCATACTAAAAGTACTTTTGTGATGTCACAGATGTCACCCATGACATCAATGTTAGAATATTCCATTAGTGGTAGGAATTATGCCCTCTAGAACCTTCTCTTAGGCCTATAAATAGTGCACTCTGCTTTGGGGGCAAACCAGTCAATATAATAGAATTTTTTAAAGTGCCTCAATATTTGAGTGTGTTTTAGTGTCGTTGACACCGTTTACGTCAAATTAATAAGAGGGAGATGGAGAGAAAACAGAAGATTCAATCATAGAGAAAAATTTTGAGAAAAAAGTTATCGGAAGTTTTCATTCATTCCAAAGAACTACAAGAGGGATTGTTTACCCAGGCTCAGGACCACAACTTGGCAGTTTAATCTTGTGTGCAGCTGTGTTGTCCATGTGAGGCAGAAATTATATCAGTGGGTTGCAGGCTCACATCCAGGCTGACTTGAGTTGTAGTCTTGTAGAGTACACAATTATAGTGGGCCTAGTGGCCTAGGTAGTGCAGTCTCGGTCTAGGTAGTGTAGTCTCGGCCATGGTTGTGCGGTATATGCTACCTGGCTCTAGCCAAGCTAACCAGAGAGGTTTTAGACACCAGGGCAGCAGAGTACCCAAAGAAGAGGCGCCACCAAACGGTGACGAGGTAGAGATTCCCGTTTCGGAGGAGACCCCCCACATTGTGTTGATTGCACAAGTTGTCTTGCTTTCCCCTCTAATCTCAAGGTCGAGCTTTTTGAAGGAGGGAGAGTAATGTGTAATAATTATATGATGTCATGAGTGATGTGGGCAAAGTAGTGGACATATTTATAGAATAAGAATAGAATAAAGTTAAAGTTTATTGATAGTTATATAGGGGTATTTTGTGTTTTTGCTATTGTTGCTCGGAGATCATGGAAATTCTTTATATATGATTGTACTCCCCTTTAAAGGGATTGAATATTAGTCAAATGAGTTTTTACATATTTCCATTGTGCATGTGCATTTTTATCGGAGACGAAGAATTTTATTCATAAAACACACATATATCAAGTGAGCCGGGAGTGCGTTGAAATACAAGATAACAAGAAGGAAAATGACATCAGCCAAAAGAAAAAGGAAATAAAGACATCTCCATCAAAATGGAGACCACTGCCAGCTTATCTTCTCAACCAACAACTTCAACCCAACTATTAACTATGTGTGACAGCCCCACATTCTTGAAATATTTTGATGTTGACCCCCAAAGGGAAGTTAAAAAATGACTCTCTCTAACAAATGTTCCTTCGATGTCTCTTTCGCTTCAAAAATTCTCTCATTTCGTTATTTCCAAATATTCCAAACTACACATAAGGAGATGCTCGTCCACATACTTTTCCTTTTCCTGTGGTCCCCATTGATCAAAAGAATCATAAATAGGAAATTATACCATGATTATTGTTCCCACAAACTTACGTCCAAAAAATATTTTTCTCCATAGGAATCTCGAAAATTCAATGCAAGAGAATATGATCGATGTCTTCATCCACTTTCTTCCAAGATAATCACCAAGAAGGAGACAAGTATGAGTTTGGTCTTTTATATTGCATCAAATCATAAGTATTCACCCTGTTAAGTGCGGCCAATCATGTGAATACTTGGCTTTTGAGGAAACGGTCCAAATTCTTTTAAATGGTTCCAAAGTGGGAATTGTGGGAGTGGACGAAAATTTCATAATCATGTGAAGGACCCTGAGGAATTGCACACCCAGAAAATTAATCAGAGTTACCAGACATAGGCTCTTAACTTAATGAGCACCTATGGTCACTCTGACCAGAATCCCTAGAATTCTTCTCATCTTATTTTCTCTTCTATGTTCTTGTCCTATTTTCTTAATTTTTTCACTTGGTGGGGCCCGCAGTCCTCACCAAAATGAGTAACACTTGCTATGTCGCATGATCTTGGAAGATTGTGGATGGGGCATAATGGCCAACTAGTTAGAAAGTTGGGGCACAATGGCCAACTAGTTAAGAGGTTGATAAGGTTCTAAAAGGCGCGAGGCGTGGTCGAGGCGTAGAGGTCAAGCCTCAAGCCTTAGGAGCCTAGGCGCACCTAGGCGAAGCCTAGGCGTAAAAAGGCGTTTGTCCTTTTTTTATTATTTTAATTATTCCAAGGCTAGTAATATAATAAAATAGTGCATACCTTGAATTTTGAAAATATATCCATATGTTTGGTAGCCATCTTTCTCACATTCATGCTCCATAACCAATATTTGTCAACTAATCCTTTGTTTTGTTTAAAAAAAGTGTGCCTTAAGCTTTTTACTAAGAATAGGGGGTAATAAGGCGTAATAAGGCGTAGGCGATGCGTTTCTCTCAAGCCTCAAGCCTAGGCGGGCCTAGGCGGAGCCTAGGCGGAGCCTAGGCGGGCGTCTTGTAAGTTGAAGCACATGTATGGATGCCATTAACCCAGCGAATGAACCATCAGCCTCTAGTTGCATGTCACTATTTGCATAAATGGAAAAGAGAGCTTGGGAGCATGTCGCTCTTCGAATAAAACAGGAAAGAGAGCTTAGCTGTACTTAAAAAAGAGAGAGAGAGAGAGAGCTAAGGAAGCATGTCACTATTGGCATGGTAAAGATGCGGGACGTGTTGTTATGCCACTAACCATCAGGTCCCACGTGGGCCTTTGCATAAAAATGCATAGTTTATTAACTAAGACCAACTCCAAGCCATCTTGCAAGACGGAAATGGTTTTTTGCACTCCAAGCCATCTGTCACTATAGGTTTGAGGCATTTATCAACCCAAAAATTGAGTCATTTGTCCCAAAAATATGCCGAGCATATTTCAAGTTCGCCCATCAATCATTTGTCGCACCAACATTTTTCGCATATTATTTTTTGATTACAAAATAATTGCCGCTTCGTGCCAACGACAAAAATACTAGCAACACTTATACCTTAGAATGTTTCTACTTTGACAACAGCCAAAAGGCTTCTATATGGTTTAACCAAAGGAGACATTTAAGAGATCCTAAACCCTCGCTACCAAGACATGGGGGTTGTTCTCTCTCCTCTTCTATGCTCCTCAGATATTCCATCCAGTATGACATTCACAAAGAACAAACTACCACACCTTCTACTATGGTTTCCTATTCGTAGCATTTTTGCGATTTTTTTGCTTAATTATTAACTAGTTGCTTAAATCAAAAAACTAATTAAACAATTATGATAATCCAACCGAAGCTCTAATTCCATCATCAAAAACCTCTTCCATCAAATACTAGTGATTGGTCATCCTTAAACTATTCTACATGCACCAAGCATGATCCTCATCTTAGTTCACTTTCCAAAACTCCAGCATCATCGCATGGGTGATACAACATTATAATCAAATAACGTCCATCTAATCACCAAGTAACCTTTAATTGACAAGCGGACACAAAAAATTAGAGACAATTATTTTACTTTTTCGTTTAATGAATGCATTTTCTATTTATGGCAATATTTATGTGATAAATACCTCGAGGAAGTCATTGAACTCCACTTGCTTTCTGCTGGCTTGAGTGCCCCATGCCTCACGAAACATCCGTCCAAGAACAAAAACACCAACGGCAGTGTAACTGCAGCACAAGCATAAAAGTTCAGCAAGCTAACATGTAAATCAATGTCATAATAAAATAATAATAATGATAGTAATAGTAATGACAACATAGAAATAAAAATTAAAACGATAACCTATGACAGTTTGGGTAGGATATCATGGTGATTACTTGCATTATATCCACAGCCACAAGGGACAAAGCAACAGCAATGGGCGGGGATTGGGATGCAATTCTCATCCCCGCCTCTACTTCACATTCTTTTCTCCATTACCACCTCCATCTCCCCTTCATCTGTGTGGCAGGAATATCCCATCCCATCCCGCCTCAGCGGGTTCAGGTTCTCATGGCCACCCATTATAATTTTATTTAAAAACATGAAATATAATCTCTTTTTACGCTCCCAGTTATTCCAGGTTTTAGGTTCATCCATCAGATTCACCGAAATTTCCATGACTTGAGCTCAACGGCAACGGTGAAGCCATTCTCATCATCCCTTGAGCTCCTTAATCGAGTCGAAGTTGGTTTCATGCAAAAATTTATATGCATACATATATATATTCATAATCCTATGCATATATAATTCGTATATATGATCATATGTGTATATGTATATATATATATTTGAACTCCGCTTGTGTCATGCTTAATTTCTTAAATTTTATTCTATACACTGGTGGTCCCAAGCCTAGATAAAGGAGAAGAGTTGCATTAGGTAAGTGATAGTGAGCGTAAAACTGTCATATCAATATACGCATTAATACTAGAACATTCCCCTTAAGCGATGTGTTGCACCTGCCACCGGGAGTCTCAAAAAACAATCAAGGGCATTGTGCCTGCCCTGTATTTCTCGATTCCTGCATCAATTTAAATGTGTGCAGGTAAAGATGCTAGTCCACGATAGACTTGGGTTGGGTTAGTGACTTGGTATATAAGGATTTTGACAAGAAAAGAGTTGGGGAGAAAGAAAAGTTAACTTGAGATTGTTTACAGAAAACTAAATGGGAAACTAAATGGATCAGTGAGAAAGCTAGAGAAATAGAAAATAAGGTAAACATAGACATAGGATTGGAGTCAGAGAACCTTAACAAAGATATGTAACGGATATTAGGAAAGGGGATTGACTTATAATTGTAAAACCTATGTTAGGAGAAAATATAATCAATATTGTAATGTTTATACGCCTCCAATAGGATTAGAGGAAAATACAAAAGTACAATTTTGGGAACATATGGATGAACTAATTCACGAAATACATTTAGATGAGAAAATCTATATAGGAAAGATTTTAATGACCATATAGGAGAAAATCATGTAGGATATGTGATGGTGCATGAAGAATATGATTTTGGAGATGGGAACGAAAATGGAGGGTTCATCTTATTTTGCAGTGGCTTATAATCTTGTAGTGGTAAATACATATTTTAAAAGAGGATTGAACATTTGATAACTTTAAATGTTGAACAAGTAAAAGCGAGATAGATATTTTCATTACTAGGAAAGGAGATCGATTACGTGTAAAGGCAGTAAGGTTATTATAGGCGAGACGAGAGCCTAAAATTGCAACATAGAATAATGTTGTTGGATATAAGTATTAAAAAATCAATCACGAGTTCGAAAAGAGAAGAATAACCTACGAACAGGGTCATCAAACTTATAAGGAGAGACTTAAAAATATTTAAAGATAAAATATTAAAAGAAGGGACATGAAATCTTGAAGATGAAGATGAGGATAACATAATGTGAAATAAGATGGCTACATGAATTAGGAATATATCGAAAGAGATTCTAATAATCAAAAGGTACGGGACACAATCTAAAGAAACTTAATTATGAAACGAAGTACAAAATATAAAAACCAAAAGGGAGTGCTTTAAAACATGGCAAACAACTAAAAACAAAGAAAATATAGAGAAATATATACGTGCTAAGAAAGAAGTAGTGAAAACGGTAAGAGATGCTAAGTTTACGGTATATGATGATCTTTTTAGGTTTGAAAGAAAGGGGAAAATAGTGATAAACTTGTTAAACGTAGAGATAAAAAAACAAAAGATTTTAATAAAGTTAAGTGTATTAAGAGTCACGGTTCTAGAGGCTTAGTCAAGGATGAAGAGATAAAGGAAACATGGAAAAATAAAAATTAGAGGTTATTAAATGAAGATAACGTAAGTAGATTGGATGTGGAGGACCTTTGGGTGATTCGAGAGCGGGGGCTAGGATTGCTCTAAAAAGGATAAAAACAGGGAGAGCATTAGGACCATATGAAACCATTAGGGCTAGCCCAATGGCCAGGGCTCACTCTCATGTAGAATGCTGAGGGTTCGATTCCCCCTAATAAAAATAATAAATAAATAAATAAAGTCAAGACCAAATGGTATTACTATTGAGGTTTGAAAATGTTTAGGTGAGGAAGGAGTCTATTGGCTAACAAAATTGTTCAATAAAATTTTAATGGCTAAGAGGCTATCTGATGTATGGAGAAAGAGTGTTTAGTACCTAATTATAAAAATAGAATAGATATAAATTGTTACAAGTATCATGGTAGTAAGTTAACAAGTCATGCAATGAAACTTTGGAGAGAGATTATAATATTTGAATTAGTTATGCATGGGAAGTCAACAATAAAAATTATTTATTAATTCAGGAGATTAATGAAAAGGTATAAAGAGATAAAAAAAAAAGATCTCTGCATTTTTTTACAAATTTGGAGAAGGCATATGAAAGAAAACCTAGAGATTATATATCATGGATTTTAAATAAAAAAGTAGTGACTAGTAAAATATATTGATGTGATTAAGGATATGTATAATGGGGTCATGATTATTATAAGAACAATAGTTGTAGAAAGTCATAAAATTTTCTATTAGTGTAGGCTTGCACCAAGATTCAGCATTAAATCCTTATCTTTTTAGCCTTGATATGGATGAATTGACTGAACAAATACAAGATAAGGTGCCGCAGTGTATGTTATTCGTAGATTGTGGATGAAACTTAGGCAATGATTAATCATAAATTGGAATTGTGAAGAGAAATTTTGGGAAATAAGAGGGTTTATAATAAGTAGGACTAAATCAAAGTATACGAAGTGCAATTTAAACGAATTCGAAAGTAGTGAAACTTTAGGGTCAATATATACCTAAAATTAATCAATTTCATTATTTAGGCTCCATTATCTGAAGAGATGAAGATATTAGTAATAATGTTACCCATAAGATTGAAGTTAAGTAGAAAAGTGTTATTGCCGTGTTATATGAGCCACAGATACCTTTAATGATAATGGTGAATAAAGACATTAAATGTTATATTGGATGGAGTGTCGGGAACCAAGAAATAAAAGCTCTAAAAAATGAGTGTAGCGATAATGAGGATGTTAAGATGGATGCGGTAAAACCCAAAATGATATAATTAAAAATGAACATATTCGTGAAATAGTAAAAGTAGCTCCTAAAAGAAGATAACGTGAGAAAAAATATGTTTAAATTGTTTGGACACATCAAATGTAAACCACTAAATGCCCCCAAAAGGAGGAATGATTAAATTAATATTTATGGTAACGATGGATGCAATAGTAAGCCTATATTAACTTGGTGGGATATTGTAAAAATGGACATGATGTCATTTTATTTAATCGGGGATATTATGTGAAACAAAGAGGAGTGCAAAAATAAGATTCATCCCTAAATAATTGGAAAAAGCTTTTTTGAGTAAAGATTATATATATTCAAAACAAAAGTAATCGGGCCCCAAGTCGTGTGGTGAGTCTACCCCCCACGCCACCCCTCCTTCTGGTTGGGGGAAGAATCCTCCAACCCTAACTACATCTGAAAAAATAGATCTCTAACACACGATTCATTATGGGCGAACTCCCGCAAAGACCCGTCTCGGCAACAAAAATTGGCATCCCTTAAGACAGCTAAAACAACTTCCAATCCTACTGTTGTGTATTAAGAGAGCCATTCCTATCATTTGCTATATTTTATTTTTTCCTTTCTGCCAATTTCCCTTTTCGTTTGTTCAATAATAGTTCGAAGGCTAGTAAGGGCTATTTTAAGTATTATGATAAATATAAATATAAATATAAATATAAATATATATATATATATATATATATATATATATATATATATATGTTAGATCATGTGATATCACGGTGGGGACCATCCTCTAGTGATGTTATCACATGAATGCTAGCACATTCCTTTAAAAGCAATTAATAGGCTCTAGATCCTTCCTCATAAACTATAAATATTGTACTCCCACATTAGGGCAAATCATTCCTTTAATAGATATTTTAACTATTACCTCTCTTGATTTTAGTTTAATTTCTTTGTGTGCCATTGACACCATTTACGTCAATTGGTATCACAGCCTAATCATTCCACCCCCGTTGTTATTGTTGTTGTTGTAAAAATCGTAAACAAAGCAAAAATGGCACCAAAGAGAAACAACTAAGTCGAGCATCATAACACCCGATTGGAGGAATCCATTGCCCTCCTTGTGAGAAAAAACGATTTACTCCTCTGTCGGGACCAACCACCACCACCTGTCGTGCATTCCTCTTCCACAATGGTGGCCCACGACTCCACCATCGACCAGTCCCAGACCATAAAAAATTGTTGGTGACCCCATTACCCACATTAGCAGCCCAATCGACCCCAACCACACAGCTATTACTATCGCAAGGCAACCTTTTGCGAGATTACAATTATCGCAAGAGATCGACAAAAAAAAAAACTTTCGTCTTATAGAAGAATAATCCGTCAAAGAACAAAACCCCAACTCTCATGACCGATAAGGTTTCTACCATTCACCCGACCAAATGTAACGTGCTACAACCCACTATAAAACCATATTGTAGACACACACCGTACCCACGCACAATCATCCCTCGACTACAACCCCCCGCCCTAATCAAAAACCCTAGCCCCCAAAACTCAACCCCACACTCCTCAATAGAGTCGTGAGACCCCCCCCCCCCAAAAAAAAAAATCTGATCCCCCTACTACCACCGACAACCCCTAACCTCTGATGTCCACTTGGTCGTGGGAAAACTTCATGGGAAGCTACCGCGAGTCCCGTGGGATGCACAATTTGCCGCAATAGCACCTATAGACCCGCTTGATTGAGGGAGGATTACATATAACGAGTCAAGTAGTGGCTACAACAACCCCTCGCCCTCCAACCCCAGATCCAATTTGGTAGTTATGTACGCGAAGAAGACTTGCCTCCCATAAACGCATCGTTGTATGGTGATGGACGAGGGCCCATACCCGAGAAGCGGAGGACGAATTTATCCCCGTATGATTCACTAAGCCCAAAGGTGACCCCATTTGCCTCGATTGGGGAGCGAAAATGCTTCCTATGTTACAAAAAGGGCAACAAATGGATGATTAGCCCCTCAAACAAAGGGAAGAGAGGGTAAAATACCGTCAGCTAATGAGGTCCCACATCAGCATAAAGCACCACCTATGGTCCCATGCCCATGGCGCATAAACGGCCCCCAATTATTGATTTTGACAACGAGGAAGTGAGGATGCTTTCGACTCCCTCGGAGGAGAGGGCCATATGGCCTATGCACTGCGGATACTCTCCAAGAGCCTTAATGGTAACATACGGGCAAATATCCCCATATTTAATGGTCACCTTATCCCGACGACTTCGTTGATTGGCCTGACGCTATGAAGGTTTTTTAGTACAAGCACATCTTCGTGCGCAAGTGTGTTAACTAGCGGCAACGAAACTTCAAGGGTTCATGCCTGTATGGTGGAACGACACGGTCTAGCGAAGGACGTTGACCAGCAACACCCAATCACTTGTGCCCGCATGAAGGACGAAATAAGGGCGTTCTTCATCCTGCCCATAGATGAGAGAGACCTTTTTTCTAGAGTTCAAGGCACATCGACCATAACGGTCTGCACCGGGAAGTTTTGACTATTGTTCAGCTGAGCTCGTTTGGATGAGAGTGAAAAACAACGGCCAATCACTTTATCCATGGCCTTCAGACTTGCATTCGTTGGGACTTGAGCCTCCAAAAGATCTCGACATTCATCAAGGCCTTAGAATGCACGATCAAAGTGAAGAAGCATCACCAAAGTTCCACTACCGCTCCCCGCCCTCCCACCTCCACCCGCTTCCCAAAGCACCAAATGCAACACAGCTATCAAATGCTTCACTTGTGTCGTGATTAGCCACCAAGCTTTTGAGTACTTAAAGGGAGGAAGAAGGCACTCCTTGCGAGAGATGATCTAGAGCCACTCAATGAAGAGGAGGTTAAGTAGAATGAGACCTTAATTGCCTACACCATCCCTGTGAATCCCGTCACCAATGGAGTCTCCCTTTGAGTTCGAGGACGAACTCTTTTCAACGATGTGAGAGTGATATGAAACAAGAGGGGCATTCCAGTCATTTATTACACTTTATTTTGACATTTCATGTGTTTTTCCCTTTTCGTTGGTTTAATAATAGTTAGAAGGCTAGTAAGGGCTATTTTAATATTATGTAATAAGAATATGATAGACCACATGATATCATGGAGGGGACCATCCTATAGTGATGTCATTCCTTGGTGCTCGATGTCAGCCAGGCGGCGGTCGACCGAAGTTCGACGACCACTTTTATCGAACATTTCTAGGGATGTTGGGCATTGTGGACCTTGCCAAGGTGTTGGGCATCATTTGGATGACATGGTGTTAGCACATTTCTTTTGGAGCAAGGAATAAGCCATTCTACATCCTTCCTCCTACAAATATTATACTTCTCGTATGGGACAAATCACTCATTTAATAGAATATTTTGAGTATAACCTCTCTTATTTTGAGTGTAATTTCTTTGTGTGTGATTAGCAATGTTTACCGCACCTACCACCCCTAAAAACACTATCTTCTACAAACGATTGAGGAATCGATGGTTTGATAATCATTTCAAGCTCTCCAATACTTTATAATCAAATTGAAATATTCTATGGTACGAAACATAATATTGTTGCTATAATTGAAATAAAAGCACATCAAACAAGGACGTAGTTCCCCTCAAACAAATTATGCCAAACTCGTCTCGGTTAACGTTCACACCTAATGACATGAACTCAATCCTCCCTAGTCCACCTCCCGAAAAATTATATAAATAAAAGAACGGCCACACTTAAAAATTTAATCAACGCAGATCATTAAATCAATCGCACAAATAAATAACGTGAAGCATATTCATATATGAGTAATTATCCATGAAAATTATAAATGAAAAGGGAGGATTGACATCATTACATATGATGAACTTTTGTTCATGAGCTTCATAAATGAAACCACCATACGAATATTGTCAAATTTCTATACCAACATGCTAACATGTGAAAGTGGTAAATTTGAGAAACTATGAGTAATACATATGACACATGAGGAGTCCCAAAAACTACGCTGTGTGCATACAAAATGGGACTCAACAACCATGATGTATCACTTGCAACTGCAACATAAGCTCACAATAATAATGTCACTCTTCACTTTGTGCTTCGTGTAATAAGATACATGCATGAAGAAGTGGGATTCAACAAAAGCAACCATCAAATGAGATAGGTGAGCATGCCTAATTCAGTACATCTACGCTGAGTTAAAACAATCGTAAATGAAGTGCCGCATAACAAGAAAAGGAAGGGTAGTGGATCTACATACATATTCCCGTAGCTGTTTTTAGCATACGCTCCACCCTCGTGACCAGCATACATAAAAAGAGACCCGGAGTGTTTAAGTGAAACCTGGGAGTAATTTTCACCAAAAGCATCCAATCAAATAAATGAACAGAAATACATGAGAAATGATGATACAAGGACCTAAATACTTGCAAAAAATAAGGACTGAGCTGGAATAAAACTATTATTAAAAGTAGTGTTCTAAAAAAAAGGCCTAGGCGCTAGGCCTGCTCCACCTCACGAATTAGGCCCTAGGCGGTGATCTATCCTCTTATATGGGCCTAAATACACACACATATATATATATTGGCTAATATTTGTGTAAATGTGTTGTTATTGATTTAACTATTACAGATATTGAATAGTTAAAGTTTATTAAAATAGTTATTTTTTACAATATTATATTTACAAATAAAATTACAAAACCTACCACCTAGGCACTAGGAGACCTCATCTCATAGCACCTTTTAGAAGAAGTGGAGGTCCTAAGGAGCGAGAAGTCAACCTACTACTTTTGATTGAAGCTAATAAGGCATTGACAGTGAAGTTGAGGCCGGTTCGAGACCTACTTTGGAAATGGTTTGGGAAGTGCCCGGAGCGGATAATGTTCTACAGCCAGGAAGAAGTGCTACAAATGTGGAGGTAAGAAAATTTGATGAGAAAGATCGTGTATTTGGTGATGAGATGGCAGATGAGGGGTACGAGGAAGTTGACTTTAAGTTTGAAGGTGAAGAAGAAAAGCTTGAGACCTAGTTGCCTAGATCAATTTTTGTGTGTCCTCTTCTTTTGTTTGAAAAGATACTCTTTTGTTTGTGTAAAATGTCAGGTTGATGAAGCATGTTTAAGAAGGTTTATTTTCTTCGAAGGAATTATATTGAAAACAAATTTTGAATTTTGTTTGTGATATGTTCAGTTTAAACACTCTTATGCATGTCCAGTAAGTATTTCTTATATTATTTATAATCATTATATTTAAAATTACTCAAATAAAATAAAATAAAATAAAAACACCTAGGCACCCCCGCCTAGCCCCCTAGGCGCAAGATGGTCCCTCATCACTAGCCCAACACCTTTAAAAACAATGATTAAAAGATAAAAGTATACATTGCATCATTAAGTAAATAAATATGTATTCATTCAAAAAAGGGCGTGTATCCCATACCTCCATTGTAGCCAGGCCTTTGGAGACCATCTCTATCATCCTCGTCCTAACCTGAAACCAAACAAATATAAAGATCCAATAACTAACGATGCCAAAACTAAAGACTGGGACGTAGCTTTGCGGGACAGGCTAATGTCACCATCCAGAAAGATACCAGGTTACGAGTCCCAAAATGTTTGTTTGTAGCGGTAAAACCAAGCTAATGTACCATAATGATACTCTAGTACACACTAAGAACAATTTTTTTAATTAGACCATGTGAAAAGTTACAGATGCTGATGAATTATACCAATACAAGACCGTATATGACTATGTAGCTTTTTGTTAAGAGTGTTTTATGTATTTACTTGTATATATTATATGTTATGAAATGTGAACGGCCACGCATGCTTTTAGCCGCAACTCCTTCAAAACTATTTTTCTCTTGCTTCAGAGAGAAAGGAGAACACCCGCAAAATGAGTCCTCCATTTTGACTTGTTTTTTATTAAATGGATATATCTGTGATTAATGATATGAACAAATAATAAGCCCAGCTTGAGTGGCTTCACTAGATCATCGAAAGACATCAGTAACTGTAGTGCCAAATGAGCCAACTTCAAACCTTACCTACCGCGATAATACCTATAGATCCGAGGGTCAAGAACTATCGTGCTATTTACGATGCATTTCTTACAGACTTACATTAACACGTATTGAGAAGTTAAAATATTTCTGAAACTTCAAATTTATTCAAAATCTAAGCATACAGAAAATCCCTGTTTAAGATTAACGCCTAGGCAACAAAGCATATTAGATGTCCTGTTTAAATCCAATCATTCTCCGGAAACAATATCAGCAATTTAGTGTGAAACTCATCTGAACCACCTAAGTAAGAAGAATAGACAGAACAGTCACCTCTTGATCAGTCTTTTCATTTTCAAACTTGGGATAAAATGTTGCTCTAATTTGGGCAACTGAGTACGTAGAGTTGTCCACAGTGAAATTCTCCAACAAATTACTCTTGAACAACTTACTCAAAACAGCTATACTATTTTCTGCTGAGACTGTTTGAGTTTCATTTCCGCGGCTTTCAGCTAGCTTATGAACAATGGGTGCTTTTCCAACTTCTACTGCATTGTCTCCACTAACCGTTCCATATGACTTTGGTTTCCAGATGGCTTTCTGACCATGCATGGGACCGTGGTTTGCCTTTCCAACACTCCCAAACTGGACAGGCGGAACTGAAACATGGGATTGCCCACTGTTTTCAGCCATACTCAACCCACTTAGTCTGTTGGTAACAACTTCAGTTGCTGCTGCTGCAGATGAATCCTCACTAGCTGGAGACGAGTCGGATGGCCTATTACGATTTGGAACCTCTTTCCATTTTTGTTCTCTATAATTCCTTTGCTGAAAACCATAGAATAAAAGCAATTACATCCCAAAATCCTAGAATCTACAAAAAGAATGGGAAAACTGATGAAAATAAGATGCTTATCAGAAAACCAAGCCTAGACGGGCAAACATTAATGACATCATTATCATCTTA
This sequence comes from Sambucus nigra, assembly GCA_949130495.1. NCBI lineage: Eukaryota > Viridiplantae > Streptophyta > Magnoliopsida > Dipsacales > Adoxaceae > Sambucus > Sambucus nigra. Next base: position 243,421,788 of record OX422217.1, read on the forward strand.
AGCAAACAACATATTTTATGTGATTGCGGGTATGATTGTAGAGTAATATGTTAACATAGAAATTTTCGATCCCCAATATACTTGACAGAGAACAACTAATAAAATTTCATTATAACGACGGTGCAAGGATTGTTAATCAAAATAACTGCCAGCATCAGCAGAATAAAAAACTTATGTCTTCACAAAACTCGGATAAAATCAATAAACTCTAAAACAAGCATCAAGAACGGGGCAATTTCTTAGAAGAATCACATAAATATGACATTAGCAAGCTCTGAAAAAGAAAGATATTGGCAAGTGAATCAACCAAAGAATTCTAAAACAATAAGAGATCAAATTCATTTGAAATCCTATCAACAGGAGTCCATTCAAATCCCAATTAAAAGACAGGACCAAATTAACAATATAATTAGGGAAGGGGAAGAAGGAAAAAAAAAAGGGTGCACTGGTAATAGGATAGATTAGAAAACAAAATAAAAACAAGTAATATTAGCACTAGCTAAGGCTTCCGACTCTCCCTGTGTTTTTTTACTCGAAATTCAGCCAAAGGGTCCATTACCCAAGATTTGGTCGAAGACTTGAAATTTCTGGATTTGAAAGTCCGCAGCCAATGAAGGTTAGCTTCACTGCAACAAAGGAAGGTTGGAGCAAGCGAAGGATTTGTTTCTTGGTTAAAGGAGAGGTATTTAAGGATTTTAGCACATACTTTCCTCAACATATAAAATGATTATTTGGGGGTTTTAACCCTAGGCTTTCATCAGCTAGAGCTTGGGAGGCTTCTTCCTAAGGTGAGGGTTTGGAGTTAGAGGCTCATTATTTTCTTCATCACCCATTGGTACTCCTCAAAGGTGGAAGAAGGCTGAGCTCGTGAGTGCTCATGTATTGTGCGTGTGCTCCATATAAATTTCAGTGAGGAGTTTCTCATCAGGTTACATTGAAATGGTATACTTGGAAAACACTTGTAAGTATGGAATTGATAGGGTTTTAGGTTTAGAACTTGAATAGGAAAGTAAAGGGTACTCAATTTATCCTCTACTAAACTTTGTATTTCTTCATACATAGTAAAATCGGAAAACTATGTGGATGAAACCAAATTCGTTAACATGTACACCGTTGCCTCTCTTGTATTATATCTAATTGTGCTCGATTATTATTATTATCATTTTATCTCGATTATATCCTCGCCTCTCTTGTATTATATCTAATTGCTTGGCTATTATTATCATTATATCTGGATTATATCCAAAGTCCTGATACAACACTCCCAAGGTTGGGAACCAAAAAGTCAACACATGAGTGAAAATAGTAAATCCATTTTTCATGTCAATCCATATAACCAGAGGTATCCGTGTGATCACAATGAAATGACTGGAAGAGGTACCTCAAATCGATGATCAATGAGATGCCATATACGATATACATACATAGTTATATATACCTGGTTGTTCGGCATGGTTGAAAGAGAAAATGGAGTGGTTAATCTGGGAGAAAGAGAGAGAGAAATGAATGAAGGAGAGAGGAGTCGAAAGAAATGTGAAGACGAATAGAGTGTAAGCCTATGTGATACCGACATCAATGGTATAAAAACAAAATGTAATCAAGTGAGGAGCATGTGTATGTATTGAACAGGAGATATCGGGAGCTTATTGCGGAGTGGGGTAGCACTACCACCGCCTTCAACCCAACCGACCGGTTCAACGCAACTCTCACCTATAGCTGATTCTAGAGGCTAGGAGGAACAATGACCGGGTTTATGTCAGGACTCTAGTTCCTTATTATTGACCCGGCGTAGATAATTGGCCGGGTCGCTAATGATCTAATCCGGTTATAAGTAGGTCTAGTGTGGTCCGAGTTTACGATGGGTTGGATTTGGATTGGGAACTAAATAAATCGGTTCGAATAAATTAGGGTGTCGCTAAGGGCACCCCATTTTTTACGTCAACATACCATAAACAAATTTTTACTTCAAAACATCACACAAATGTACTTTTTACGTCATTTTACCACGTATGTTTACTCACTATTTCAAGTTGAAAATTTTCATTTTACACATTTTTCCTTCTTCACTGTTCACATTCTAACCTTTAAACCTCTCAACTTCTACCATTTAAATCTCTCAACTTCTAATATCAAAATATTTCAACTTCAAAGACCAACAACAAATTAATTCAAACAGGTTGGTACTCAAAATTAATCTACTCGATTAAAACTATAAACATCATTTGTCTCATAAACATAAAATCCTAAAACTTCATTTGAAAAGTTTTAAAATCGCACAAACCAACGAACCACGCCATTTGGAAATTTCATCTAACACTGACGAACCAAATATTAAAACTTAAAGATTGAAAACCTTTATTGGTGTGTTCAAAGTTTGAAAGTTTCTTTTAGATGATTTCGTTTTGAATTAACATTCGACGAATCGTTTGAAACTTCTGTTGGCAAATGGAATTGGTTCTTGAAAAAAAAATGGTTTTTTAAACGAATAACGAATGATTCAGGTTGTCTATAACGAACAACATCGGTTCGCTATTAGGGGTTCGTTCAGGATAAAACAAAAAAAAATCAGTCCAATATCGTTATGTTCCCCACGAATGATGTTATTTATTTTAACTTGACATCATTTGGAGCCATTACCCCGGATTGCATCCCCTAATCATCACATTTGTGATGAACCAAAGTAGGTTATGTGAATAACTTCATTCGGGGAAAGGGTAATGAGATGTGTTCGTTTACTCGTCAGTTTTATGCCGTGGTGATATGAATATCCCGAGGCCATTACTCCGAATCAACATTTCTTTTTATATTTTTCATTTTCTTCCATTGGGACCTTGTTGGGATTGAACATTGAACATTGTTGGGATCATTTTAGTTATTCAGGTACATAAGTTTATCTTTGTTTGTTAGTTATTAAAGTTTGTTTTGTATTCATGTATCTTAGTTATTGACGTATGTTAGTTATTCACATGTGATTTATGTATGTTAGTTATTAATGTTTATCATTTGTTCATATATATTACTTATTCATTTATGTTAGTTATTCACATGTGATTTGTGTATAAGAGAGAGAGAGAGAGAGAGAGAGAGAGAGAAATATGGGTGGTTGGGCTATAGCTGTGCACGACGCTACTGGTGTGGACCCTAACCTCCCACCGGAATATCAAAACCAAGCCAAATAATTACTTACTCGTTGTCTTAATCTTGGCATCTCTGTTCTTCGTTCCTCTATCTATGTTATTGACGTTGTTGAACTCGTTAGAGAATTGAAAACTGACCCTATATTTAATTTTGGTCGTGATTATGCACTCACCAAAAAAGTAATGGGGGAGTTGGAAGCGAGTATCATGGATGGGTAGGGTAGGCGATGCGGTGTTGTTTCGAGTATCACCAATGTGAAAAATCCAGTGTCGTTAGCCCGACTTGTGATGAAAAATTACCCCATTCCTATCTTGCGTTCTCTAATGTTGAATTTTTCTAAACAACATGGTGTGGAGATAGTGGACAATGAAAACTTTATTACAGAGGACAATGTGGGAATGATGAAATTGTCCAAGGAAGCCAACACCATCATGTTTGATTATCGAATTCTGATTACAAGCTTGGAAACATATAATCCCACTGCAGAGAGCCCGATAAATATGAATGGACTTTTGATCAATGTATACACCTCAGAAACAGTTGGTTGTATGGTGGTGGACCGTGAAGGTTTGTGTGTAGCTACCACATCCACTGGTGGGCTTTTGAACAAAATGCCAGGACGAATCGATGGCTCACCTTTAATAGGCATTGGGACCTATTTCGATGACCTTTACGGGGTCTCGTGCACTGGTGAAAGCTAAGCCATTATGGGTCTCGTGCACTGGTGAAAGCTCTTGTACTCCAACATGGTTGTTATGTTGGAGTACAAGAGCTTAGGCATGCAAGAGGTTGTGGATTTTGTGATCAAGGAGAGGATGGGTGATGGGAAAGCTGGGTTGATTGTTGTGTCCAATAAAGGGGAAGTGGATTATGGGTTTAATTGTAATGGGATGTTTAGGGGGCGTGCCATTGAAGATGGTTTCATAGAGGTTGGTATTTGGGAGTAGAGTTGTTTGACTTGTGTGATTGCTACTTCCTTACCCATAACTCTTGATTTGATAATGCTAGTTGTCATGACTAATAAAATTTTAATCAAAAGTTATCCTATTTATGATGAAAAAAAATATATGTATGTTAGTTATTCATTTATCTTAGTTATTAACATGTGATCTTCGTTTTAATGGGGTTCATAAATGTATAAAGTTATAAGTCACATTCAAAGAAGAAGTAGGGTACTACTTTTAAGAGGAAGCATCGGAAAGGATTTAATGCTTTATCAGGTTCTATAGAGGGCCATAATGAGGAGAAACGTATAGAGGTTGTTGTAAGAGCCATGTTGAGGCTTCTGTAGAGGGTCGTGTCAAGGGCCATACCGAGGTTGTTGTATAGGGCCATGTTGAGGCACAACATGATGTTGATACTGAGTTAAATTGGGGGGGTATTCCACCATCTACACATGTTGGCTCATCGAGTAATATAGCACAAAGACAACACAAATCAACTATCGCATATAGTAAAATAAAGGTAGTCGACGCTAAATCATCAATCGAGGCATATAGGGGTCCTAAAGAACTCAGTCTTTTGAAGTATTTAAAGGACCATGTTGCCTGTGATATATGGATTGGATCAGTGGTATTCATATTTCCAAGCAAAAATATTTATTTCCATAACTTATCAAAAATATTGATATATTTGTTAGTGTAATGTAGGTTGAACAAGTGTCATTGCTTTGTGGCAACCACGGGACAAAAATAAATGAATGGCCTTTGAAAGATCTAAGTAAAGGGGTGCATAAGAGGGTGGAGAGCGCAAAACTCAATTGCTTGATAAAATATAATCACTACACCAAATCTGTCGACTTGTCACGATCATTGACCGTGACAAGCCAACCTTGTCAAGGTCAATGACCGTGATAAATATGGGGGTGATATTATTTTTTTTCACAAACTTGTCATGGTCATGTCACGGTTAATGACCATGACAATCTTAGTCACGGTCAAAGATCGTGACAAACCCGTGATCTTTTAAAAAAATTGGACTGTGGTTGACCGTGACAATTTTGGGCAGAATTGAAAAAAAATACGTTGGGCAGTATGACCATTGCCACTGCCCAGCAGTATATTTGTACCTGTTATAGCAACGGTGTACCTGCTCAAACATCATATATACAAATAAAAAATAGATAATGCAAATATACATTCAAAACAATATGCATCACGATATAATCCAAATATAATTCAAATGTAACAACTTAAATCCAATGATCCTAGATCTGGCTACCCATGAGCTCACCCCCTTGCGATAAGCGTCAAGCACTTGTCTGAGTACGTCTATGAACAAAGATGCCTTGTCGGTATCGGACTGCGACTCATGCCCTGTCTTAAGCTTTGCCTGAAACGACAAAAAGCACATGATTAGTTAAATAGGTAAATAAAAAAATTATAACGTAATCAACAAAAAGTAAACTGTCGGATTACTTACAATCGTGGACGCGACAACTGGGGAGACCTCATTATAATTACCCTTCTTCATCCGAACAGACACATAAGCATCGAGCCTATGTGGCCTATCCCCAGGGTCACTCCCCGTCCCCTGAAATAAAATAATGTAAAATTAGTATCGAGACCGCAAAATAAAATAATGTAGAATAACGTATTTCTGTAATTATAGAAAAATAAAATCTTACCATCATCCTATGCTCCAGCTCGGCGTAAAACGTATGACCGGAGTAGTACACGTCCGTCTTCTTCTCTTGATTTTCCCTCCCTAATTGGCGAGATGTCAATTGTCGCTCCTCGATTTCATAGAATTTCCTATTTCCTCCATCTCCTCTAAAGAGGCACTACTTGCATATGAGGGGCAATATCTAATAAACCAATAAAAGTTTTGATTAAAAAGTACCCACCCCCACCCCATTTCCCCTGCCCCACCCCCCTTCCCCCCACCACACACATACACATGCACATATACACACACACACACATAGCCCCACCCCCTGCCACCCAACCCCCCCTGCCACCCCCTTCCAGCCCTGCCCCTCCCCCCCCCCCACACACTGTCACCGCCCACCACACACATGCACACACACACACACGCACACACATATATACACACACATGCGCGCACATATACACCCCCCTCCCCACCCCCAACCCTGCCCCCTCAATCCACCACACACACACACACACACACACACACACACATATATATATATATATATATATACACACACACGCACATATACACACACATATATATACAAATGGAAGAGATATTGAGAGAGAAAACATACCAAAATCGTAGAGAGGGAGAGTGCGGTCGCTTAGAGAGAGAGAGAGAGAAATGGAGGGAATATAAATCGGTGGAAAAAAAGAACAGGGAAGGATTTTTTTACTGACAATATTGTCATGGACATGTCACAATCTTTGACCATGACAAGTTTATACGGTTTGTCACGGTGACAAGACCATGATAACAGTAAATGGCACGGCCTTGTCACGGTTATTGACCGTGGCAAACCTTTGTCATGGCCTTGTCACGGTCATTGACCGTGATAAAAAAATGCGTGTTTTTTTATCACGATCATTGACCGTGACAAGGTTGGCCTGTTGAAGGGTGTCAATTTGACCATTTTGGTGTAGTGAGTCATAGGTATATTGACTACACATCGGCGTTCATTGAGTGATTGCATCCAAAAACAAATAGCTTTCACATACGATTTGGGGAGATGATCATCACTCTTGATGATGTAGCTCAAATACTCCAAGTTCCTCTAGTTGGTTATTTAGCCCAAATATTTATACTCTTGATGACGAGGCGATTGAAATGTTAAGCGCTATTAACTTAATAATTGAGTGCTTAGGAGTGAGCAATGTCGATGCTGAATTAGGGTGCAGTGATTCATATGCGGTCCGTTTGAATTAGATCACTCTGAATTTTAAGGAAAAATCAAGAGACGAGAATGTCTGCGTGGATGTGAAAGACCATTGTGCCAAGGTCTATATAATCTATATCATCAGATGCACTATTTTCCCCGATAAGACGGAAAATAAGATATCTTTCTATTACCTGCAAGTATTAAAGGATTTAAAAAAGGTGGGTCGACATGCATGGGCCATGAGAATACTTGCTCACATGTACAAACAACTTGGCCTTGCATCAAGGTTAATTGTTACGCAACCAAGTTGTCTGTCCCTATTACAAGTACAATAATTAAAATTATGTGATATATGTTAATCGCCCATTTAAGTAATCATTAATTTCATATGATTTTGTATTCGTATTATTTTTTGCAGTCCTGGATTTATGAGCACTTTACCAGGTTGGGGGCATGCTACCACATGGAGTTCATAAATACAAAGCCTATAATTGGCATTGTAATAAGCCTCTTAAAATAATGCCTTCCACTCGTTAAATACAAAGAAAAACTCGACAATATGTTAGCGGGGAATGTAAGTCATTTATATTATTTTTGCAATTAACTTTGGAAATATTTGTACCCTAATTATAAGTTTATGTGCAAGTGATTTGGGATCCTTATAAGTATATGAGGGATCCATACCCATTTCAGAGGTTGATTTCTATAGTGGCATCATCATTTGATTCTATGTTGTCGAGCCCTAGTATCCCAAAGGGTGTCTTAGATAATTCGATCGTACTCAAATCATTTTTCGTGACCCAATGACGCCCTTAAGGGACGAGAGAGAAAACAAAGTTTTAAGATATATAATGTTGCAGAGGCTTTTGAAATAGCAGATATTGAGCAACGCAAACATCAAGCCATTGTTCAAAGATATGATAGTTTGAGACATACCCCGTGAAATGTAATAATTAGGTTGCTTTAATTTTTTGGGGTGGGCGTGGTAAATGATATATGTAATTTATTTTATTTTATCTTTAGATGAAATAAAATAAAAAGGAAAAATGGATATTATGATGTAACGTTGCTTTTTAGTTTAAAGCTTCTTCGTCAACTTCAGACAAGGTTAAATTGGTGAACCTTCAGAGTTTAGTAATGCCCAAGCAGGCCATTCCCAAAGCTTCTTTAGTGTCTTTTGCAATAAGTTCAGATTGAATAACTAGTTTTCACTTAGAAATTAACAACACAAAGTTATGGCCATCCTTCAGATATGGCATCATATTATGAGAACTTTGCAAGTATTGTGGTAAGTCTTCTTCAGAGGTGTATTATATTTCAAAAAATTTATCAAATTGGTAAGTGGCCAAACATGTATTATATTTGAGAAAACATCGCGTCGTGATTTGGACATGTCGCCAAGTAGGCGCCATCTTAAAATCTCATCGTGATTTGGACGAGTCGCCAAATAAACACTATTTTGAGAAAAATCTCATCGTGATTTAAACGAGTCATCAAGCAGACGTTATTTTTTAGAAAACTCTTATCGTGATTTGGACAAATCGCCATGTAGGCCATTATTTTTGATAAAAATTTCATTGTGATTTGGACGAATCGTTAATTAGGCGTTATTTTTTTAGCAAAAATCTCATCATTATCTAGATGAGTCGCCAATAAGGACTATACTATTGAAATAAAAATCTCATCGTGATCTGGACGAGTCGTTAAGCAGGTGTTATACTATTAACAAAAAATCTCATCGTGATCTAAACGAGTCGCCAAGCAGACATTATATTTTTTAAAAAATCTAAGTGTGATCTCGACAAGTCTCCAACCAAACACTATTTTTTTTAGAAAAGAAAAACAAACATTAGCAGTTATCTGCTAAGTAGCCTTACAAAGTATAAATTTAAGATAAACCTTAGCAATATTTATATTAAGATAACTTATAAATTGTAAATTTGAGATAAAACTTAGCAAAATTGGTGATGAGTGACCTTAGTATTCTTTTGATAAAATCTTAGCAAGAGTTGTATTAACTCACCTTTTAAAGCATATGTTTGAGAAAATCTTAGCAAAAAAATGAGCTAAGTCACCAAGCATGTGTATTTTTATCAAAACTTATCATGATTAGACGAATCACTCGCATGTGTATACATAAAAATATTATCTAAATGGGGCCAAATCTCAAATATTCCTTCAAAGCAAAACAGGTGCAACCGGACAATCTCAAAGTATATTAGTTGAATAATAAATGATGATCATGAGGTCCGACGAAATAACCTATGAGCTCAAAGTACATAAAATGAGATATGAGATTTAAGATATGACATATGAGACTGTATTATATCATCAAACTAAAATGAGGTATGAGATTATTACCCACGATCCACAGGTTGATCGAACATATCAAAATCGACTAAAAGTGTTTCGTACATACAGTCGATATGTTTCATCCAAGCATAAACACATCAACTCTGCATACGATGGGAAAATGTAGGAGGGGCTTAGTGATAAGCCTCCCATTTACTTATTAAATGTGATTAAAGATGATTAATATTGATAAAAGCCCATGTGTTTATGCAACTGAGGTATTATTATGCGCGTCTAGTATGTCACACGTATTTGTATATTATTTATGTATTGACTAGACAAATATACTAATATTGAGGGTGTAACATATGTTATGGGACACGTGCCACCCAAAATAAGACATGTGTCATCACGAGTTGTTTGACACACATCTCTACAATATATTTGACATGTGGCAACCCACTTGGGTTATTTTTTGCTATAAATAAGCCTCACCCCCTACATTTTAGAGGGAACTTTTTTAGAAGATAAGAGTTTCTATCTTTAAGGGGTTTAGAAAGAGTTTTAAGAAGGATTTCTTGAGAAGAGTTTTGAGTTGAGCTTTGAGAAGAGTTTTGTTGAGAAGAGTTTCACCACCTCCCTAAGAAACCACCACAAATGAGTTTTTCGGTGAATAGTGTGAACACATAAACTATGTTGACTTTGATGCTGACCATGACGAATACGTAGGTGCAACCAAAGTTGCTCGAGTCAAACACATACTAAAATTCGGTATTTCCCCATATTAAACTACCCTCTTACAACAAGAAATTTTAATTAGGTACCTTTCATCCATCTCAGTTTCGATCACACGCACTCTCAAGCTGCATGGCAAGATGGTTTCTCTTATTAGCCGAATTCAACATCACTTATATCATATAAAAGGTTGTCAAAGGAAGGGCCATTTATGATTACTTGGCAAATCACACCATTGAATAAGTCGACGTATTGGTCTCTGAATTACCAAATGAAGATATTCTCTTCACTACCCAAGAGGAACTCTGGTGGAAAATGTTCTTTGATGAAGCCACCAATAAGAAGGGATATGGAATTGGGATACTCCTGATCAAAATTGATGACTCGCATACTTTATCGCCATCAAGATAGATTTTCCTTACACCAACAATATGATGGAATACAAGGCATGCATTGTGAGAACTGACGTTTTCACACACACACACACACATTATATGCTCAACACAACATAATATATATTGATATACTAAATTGGACAAAAGTTGAAATAGAAAGATGAAGAAGAAAAAAAAGAAAAGTTAGAAAAAAAGACAAAAAAAAAGAGTTACATGAGGTCAAAGGTTCGATGTTAAAGCCTTGAGATGACTCATGTGAATAAGTCACGAGCTTCCAATAAGTATGTGATCCTTAAGCCTCGAGGATTTTTTTTTATGCCTGGAAGCAAGGGGAGCCTCGATACTTAGGGTATGTTTGATAGTTCTGTTTGAAGAGAACGAAAGAGAAAGCAAGATAAAGTTGTTCATTTCCTTCATTTGGAAATTTAAATAGGAGAGAAGTCATACAATTTCTCTCGTATGCAAGTTAAAAGGAGGAAAATGAGATTTTTTTAAAGAACTTTATTTTCATTTCTCTCCAAATCAGAAAGAAAATTAGGGAATGGCAGTTTTTTTTAGTGAATTTTACCTTCTTTATCTTAAAATAATTATTTTCCTTCTAACTCCCAAATAACAAAAGGCAAATTTATTTTTCCCTCTCTATTAAACTCTCAAATAAAAGAAACGGATATTAATTTCTCTTCCCTTCTTTTCGTTTCTCTCTTATTAACTCTTTCGACTTTTATTTTTTATGTTAATAATTTTTTTTTCCTTTCTGTCATAAACTCCAAACACAACCATAAGCCTCTAATAAGGTTTTAAACATTGCTTGGGATTTTAATGGTGATGTTGGGGTATTGATAATCTAATATTAAGGAAATGAAGGAATAAACTTCGAAAGGCTCTACTTAGTCTGACGGAGTTGTGCATCATATTTTCTAATTTAATTTAGTTTTTGAATGATTACACTTCCAACTTGTTCGGGAGTTTTCGAGAGAAAATAAAGGAAAGGAATGTTATATTAAGAGAGTAATAAAAAGAAGGAAAAATTAATAAGAGAGAAAATAAAGGAAGAGAATAAAAAATAACTTTCTTTCTTGTTGTTTGGGAGTTGGGAGGGAAATAATTTTTTAGGGTGATATTCAATACATCCACAAATTTTGTAAGTACATCCACTTGAAGGTATTATTAAGTTAATCCACAAAAATGGGACATGTGTTTATAAGCATCCATTTTGTGGATGTTCCATTTTAGTGGATTAACTTATTAATTACTTTTGAGTGGATGTACTTACAGTATCCGTGAATGGATCCAAGATTACCCTTTTTTAAGGGAAAGACGGTACATTCATTTAAAAAAAATCTCTCCATTTCTTTCCAATTTAGAAAGAACGTTTAGAATTTTTTTTAAAAATTTGTTTCGATTCTCTCACTTTAAACTCTCAAACGAAAGAAAAATACTTTTTCTTTTATGTAAATTTCCAAATGAAGGAAAAAAAACTTATCATTTAATTTCTCTCCAAAATAAAACTCTAAAACAAGCATATGTAAGCATGCATTCGTGTGAGCCTTCTCAAATGAAGGTCGACATATTGCAATCCATGCCAAGAGATTCCATATATTAATGGAGGTCATCTACAAAATAAATCTTCCTGTTTTCATACGAAGATCCTTGTGGCACCTTTAATTATTTCATTCGTCTCAATGGGTGAAACCCTTTTAACATGGGTATTTTTATTTTTACCCATATTCCTTTCTCTACCCCCGTTAAAGTTTTTTAAGATGTCATAAGTAAAAGTTTTTAACATAATCGTTATAATACTTTTATCATCCCCCGATCACTTACCACCCTTGAAACTAAATGTTCATAATTATTAGAAACTTAAGAAATCCAAAAGTTCTAAAACCAATCCCATATCAAACTCAAGAAATTCAGCCCCGTAGGTAATCGAACTAACGGAATGTGAGGGATCTTCCTCTAATGTTGGCACTAAGGTGGTCATTTTTCGATGTAAGTGTCTTCAATTACAGAACTCTAAACCTTAAAAGAACAAGTATAGCAAATACCAATCCATTATTGTCGACCTATTTTGCTACCTACTACGTGTTTGTAATTTCTTCAAGTTGTGTTTCTATGATTAAAAACTTTCAATGGACAACAAGATTTGACAATATACAAATACTTGAAAAAACCCATTTGCCCCGTACCTAAAATCGAGGTTCAAAGAAAAGAAATCCAATATGTATACTATATAATTACATAACACAATAATGGCAGAGAGATTCACACAAGCACAATTTCGTCTTCTATAAATTCTTTATTTGTGAGCAATAATTTTTAGACTGTATTTGATAGGTTTCAAGGAACAATGAAGAGTCCTTAAGTGTTTAGGTTCATACGAACTCTTTCAAATTCCCATTTTTCGTAGATAACCTCTGTTTATTGGCTGGGGTAAATGAATTGCAACCTATTGATGTAAGGCTTATAAATGTGAGGGATATAAAAAGAAAAATAGGATTTAAATAAAAACACACATACCCCAGTAAATAGGGTGCATGTATTAGAAAGAAATGAATTTAAGAACAAAACCATTTTGGCATTAACTTTGGGTACTTTTATTTAGAACCCCATTTTCTTTATAGATTCCCAAACTTTATTAAACCCACGTGTATGGATTAAAATGCAATTAAGAGACCGTGTCTACTGATGTTTATAGAATAAAAAACCTAATACATGTATTTACAATTTAAAATTATCCAGACATCTCTTTCACTTCAGTAAACAAATTCGTTCAATAAAACTAGGCATTTGATCCAATAAACTCACCCATTGCTCAAAATTGCACAAACAAATCCATTAAAAACGATTACTATTTTTTTGTTCAAAGTGGTTATGTCTTGAATTATGAGTTTGATCATTTTTTTGTTCACAGACCTATATGAGTTTGTTTATTTGTTCAAAGTATTGATCCTGATCATTTTATTACTTAACTACTTAAGTTATGGTGTTCTTAATTGTTCCTTCCGGAATTGGCAAACAGGTTTTGTCGTTTGTTAGGTGTTATTTTATGGGGTTTAAAATAGGGTTAGGATTGTAATTTTATAATTTTGTTTTCTAAGTACGGATAAAGGAGGAGGGCTACATTAGGTGGCTGATAGCCAGCGTAAAATTTTGTTAGATCTTTATGAAACTGAATTCTATGAATATATGCTCTAATGCTAAGGCATTCCCCTTAAGCGGTGCATTGCGCTTGCCACCGAGTGTCTTGAAAAATAGGCAATGGGAGTTGCACCTTCCACCGGGGGTCTCGAAAATAGTCAATGGGCGTCGTATCGGTGCCCGAATGCGACGAGAAATACGCAAAGGTTCCTGTAACAATCTGGACATGTGCGGGTAAAGAAGTTAGTCCAGGATACTAGACTTAGGTTAGCGACTTGGAACGTAGGGACTATGACGGGGAAAGGGATGGATTTGGTAGATACCATGATAAGAAGAAAAGTTAACATCGCTTGTTTACATGAAACTAAATGGGTTGGTGAGAAAGCTGGAGAAATAGAAAATACAAGGTTTAAATTATACTATACAGGAAAATATAAAAATAGGAACGGAGTTAGAATAATAGTAGATAAAAATTTTAAGGATGATATCGTAACCGTTATTATAAAAGGCGATAGACTTATACTTGTAAAATTGGTATTAGTTGAAAATATAATTAATATTGCTAGTGCTTATGCACCCCAAGTAGGATTAGATGAGCACACTAAAGTACAATTTTGGGAACAAATTGATGAAATAATTCAAGAAATACCCGTAGGTGAGAAAATCTATATAGAGGAATTTTAATGGCCATGTAGGAGAAGATCGTGTGGGGTATGAGATATTGCATGGAGGATATGGTTTTGGAGATAGGAACGACGGTGGAGAGTCTATCTTAGATTTTGCGATGGCTTATGATTTTGTACTAGTAAACACATGTTTTAAAAGGAGGCTTGGACACTTGATAACTTATAAAAGTGGAACACATAAGAGCCAAATAAATTCTTTCATTATTAGGAAAGGAGACCAATTAACGTGTAAAGATTGTAAGGTTATTACGGGAGAGAGTTTAACCTCATAACATAGGATAATGGTGTTGGATATAAATATTAAAAATTAACCACAAGTATGAAAAGATAATACTAACCCACGAACTAGGTGGTGGAACTTAAAATGAGAGAAATTAGAACTATTTAAAGATAAAATATTAAATGAAGCATCGTGGAGTATTGAATAAGAGACTAACATCATGTGGAATAAGATGGAAACATGCATTAGGAGGATATTAAAAGAAATTATTTGAAAATCAAAAGGCTAGGGGCCACAATCTAAAGAAACTTAGTGGTAAAGAAGTACTAAATATAGTAAAAATCAAAAGGGAGTGCTTTAAAATATGGCAAACAAATATAAATCAAGAAAATTTTAAGAAATATAAATGGGCTAAAAAGGAAGTTAAGAAAGTGGTAAAGGATGCTAAGTTAAAAGCATACGATGATCTTTATACAAAATTATGAACACAAGAAAGGGGAAAAAATATTTATAAGCTTGCTAAACTTAGGGACTGAAAAACGAAAGATTTTAATAACGTTAAGTGTAGTGATGATTCGAGAGTTCTAGTCAAAGATGATGAGATTATAGAAAGATGAAAAATTACTTTGAGAGGCTATTAAATGGAGATAATGGGAGTAGATTAGATATAAAGGAAATTAAAGAGACTCGAGAAAATATATTTTTCACAGAATTAGGACAACGGAGGTTAGGATTGCTCTAAAAAATATGAAAATAATGAGGGCTTTAGGACCAGATGGTATCCCTATTGAGGTTTAGAAATGCTTAGGAAAGGAAGGAGTATCTCGACTTATAAAATTATTTAATAGAATTATACGGACTAATAGAATGTCTGATGAATGGAGAAAGAGTGTTTTAGTACTTATTTATAAAAATAAAGGGGGCATATAAAGTTGTTCAAATTATTGTGGTATTAAATTAATGAGTTATATAATTTGTAGGAGGGTAGTGTAACTAGGGTCTGGTAAGATATTGAAACGGGTGAGGCATGACCCACTTTAATAAACTCTACCTCAAAGGTCTTCAAGAGTTTCTGGAGCTGCACCAGGTAAAACCTTCACCTTTTGGTGAAAATGGAACCAAATATAAAACCAACTCCCGTAAGAAGATGGACTTCATAACAATAATAGTAACTTTTCTCAAGAGGATCTCCCAATAATAATGGCTATTAGGGCGGGAGTGAGGAAACAAACACTTAACACTTAGAGAGAGAGAGAAGGGAGGGAATATTAGGTGGTCTGGTATGATTTTGATAAAGTAGCGGCATGACTTGAGTTTCTGATATCTGATTTGACCTCACCTATGGTCCTATTTATAGGTGAACATGGGAATGGTTTGGGTCTTTTGGGTGCCAAAATCTAGAGGGAAAAATTTGAGGTACAAGGTCAGCAATGTACATTTTTTCCCTATTATTTTTGTAATCGCATGTCCCCTCTGACAAGCAACATCTGGTGTGAACCAAAGTCAAAAAGCAAATATGTCTCCTAATGGAGACAAAATATCTGATTTGGTAATTATCTTTTGAAACGATAACTTATTATACAAACTTTGTATTCTTGAGAGGGGTCTCAAGGACCGCATCTTTTAAAACCATTAAACCTGAGAAGGGGCTTTGAGGACCCCTTTCTCTAAAATATTTTTTACTTGGGAGGGGCCTTGAGGACCTCCTCCTCTAAAATCCTTTTTATAAAAAAAGTTCATTTCTTGTGAGCAACCTCTTGGTTACTCACTTTTATTATGACTAGGTGTGAATTGTGTAAGGGTTGGGTGACCCCTGGGGTCTTTTTACTATTATTCTATCAATTTTAAAGTGATAAATGGTTGAGTTTGCTCAACAAACCTTGTTCCTCAACCACTAAGCGAAAACTCCCATAAGATCCCATCAGACCTACTTGAGCCATGTTTGCTCAACTAGGCTACCTGTATAAGAAAGTGAAATATTACTATGGTAAGTCATTTGTGAGTAGAGCGATTATTTATGGGTAAGCCTCTTCACTCATCTTCCCTTTGTACTTTGAAGTTATCTGGGGCAAAGGGGGCTGACAATGGGCCCCCTTGTCTTGGCCTTTTTTTGTGGTCTCGATACATTTGGAGGAGTTGCTCATTTCTACCCTCCTCGAACTTGACTTTTTTATGGCTTGAGCCTTGAGGACGTGGAGCTCCTCATGGTAGGCCTCCTCGTCTTAGCTTTATTTCCTGTAATTTTGATCTTTGGGGACGAGGGTCTCATCATGGTAGGCCTCCTCGCCCAGTTAAGTTTTGTCTTTACCAGATCACTATTTAGAGGGGGTTGCTCGTGATGGGATCCCCCTCACCATATGGGCCTACTCGGCTATTTATTTAGGTAAATGGGTGAGCAACCCTCTATATTAGTCCCCTCGTACAAAAAAAACTTTGTGTTTGGTAGACCAAAGGTTTTTGCATGCAATGATTTATTTTGTTTTGGAATACGAACAGTCTACTTCAATCTCATCATGGAACTGTTGGCATTTAATAGGCCTATCACATCAGCCTAGATTGGGGGTCTTGAGGTGACATGTGTTGTATGGGGAACAGGCATCTCATCATTAGGAAAATGGTTCGCTCCCCTTTTTATTGGCAAGAGCGTGTGTGGATTAATAGGGTCTTAAAGCCTCTTTTAAACCTTTATTTATTTTTACCTAAGAATTTGTTTTCAAGCTTGAGTTTTTTTTAGAGAGGGGGTGGGGCGGGGTGGGGGGGAATATTCACCGCCATTTTTACCATTTCTGTTCGTCGTCTTCTTCCTCCATTTTACCAAGAAAATGGCATCTTCTTCTTATCTAAATCCCATTACTACTATCACCACCACCACCACCAGTGAGGCCCATTTCTGTTACTTTCTCAATAATTGTATCCATCAGAGCCACCACCGTCTCTTCCTCCGTATTGGAACCCACCACCTATGTATTAGGTGGGACATCTGTTGATCTTCTCACGAGCAGGGGTTCCTCGCCCAGTGCCTATTCCAAATCATAAAAGGAATATCTAGTTGCTCGCATGAAAAGAGATTTTGGCCTTTATAGTCTAGAGACTTACTTTGGCGAGGATGACACTTTCATGGCCTCCCTCGCTAATTTCAAATATAAGTTTATGGCACGAATAAATGAACAACCCCATGTGGGTCTAGGTGAGTCTTTTGACCTTCCTATAGTCTTGCCTGATTCCATTCTTAGGGTACGAGTTGATAAGGATGATTTTCCCCATTATAATATTGAGGTCAAGGCTTGTGGAGGTGCCACGGAGGACTGGAGTCTTTGGATGGATCATGTCTTGTCCACCCTCTTGCACAAGGCTGTTATCGAGGGGCAAGGTCTTATAACTGCTATCGGTAACCTTAAATCTTGCTCTATTGCTAAACAAACTCCCATAATTAGTTTATTAGATTATCGTTAGAGTATAGACTCACACATTTTTTTTACTGGTTTGGGTGAGTTTACTATTACCATGGAAGACATCTATCAGCTGCTCGCCCTTCCTTAATTGGGAGATCATGTACTTGCTAATGGTTTCAAGGATGATACTGAGGAGAGGATGGTAGGGGATCTCCATTCAGCTCTAAGTGAATGTTCCAAATATGTTGTTATTAACCAAATTAGGGCCACCAAACACTCCTTCAACAAGTGGCAGAGGTACCAGTTTAAAGAATTCGAGCAGCTGCCCAAGGGAGAGAGCTTGAACAGGGCTTTGAGGAGCCAATAGGGTTCAAAAATTAACTCCCCCTCACTTGGTAGCACTTTTTATTACTTTTCTGAGTAGATTCCTACTTCTAGGGAGGCCATATGACTCCCCTCGCGAGCTTCTTTTCAAGATGGCTGTGAAACTTGCTCGAGGGAGGACAGTCTCCCTTGCTGCTCTAGTATTAGGATCCCTATATACGTGGCTTGATAGATCTCATGTATATGTTGAGAGTTCTTATGGACGTTATGATGCAATTAATTTCACTAATACTTTCATCTTTATGTCTTTTTTGTTTGAGAGGTTTCCAAACTTTGCTCCAAAGTCCAGGGCTTGCTACAGTAATGCTGCTCATGCTGCGAGGTGACATAAAAAGACTCCCTATGCTCCATAGGTCCTTTGATAGATAACATTGATGAGTTCTCTTTCAGACCTTACTGCAAGATAGTAGGTGGCATTTTCACTTGGAGCTCCTTCTCTACTTCTGGGGGAACCTTCTACTGCCCCGTTAATGCTGAGTCCATTTCCACTTACCCTCACATCCATGAAGCTGTTATGCTTCTGCCCTGCACTTTGCCTTCTTCGATTGATCTAGGCCAGGGTGTGGAGTTTTATCATTACGAGAGAGTGAGGAGGCAATTTGTCTATGACCAAGGTGTTCATACCCCGATCTATCTTTCGAATGCTTTCCTATCTGAGCTATACCTTGAGGGCTTTGGTAATTTTGCCTTTGAGGGGGTAGTTCAGAGAGTTAGCCATCTGAGAGGTTTATTTTTGCCTTCTCGAGCCTTCACTCATTTTTGGTTTTCTCTCTGGCAGAGGCAGATCCTGCTCATTCAAAATTGTGTAAAAGATGTTTCACATAAGACTATCTCTACTAAGATTCCCAATAATGACAGGTACCCGGGTAAAAGGACCCAAAAGACACTATGGTATCTAAGCACTATCCCCAAATCCCTTATCGAGTAAGTCACCCCAATTTTGGTAAGGCCCTTGCAAGATGAGTCCATTTACTCCAAGCAACCTTAGCCTTATCTTGCCAAGCCCAAGGGAAAGGGCAAAGAAAAAGCCTTTGTTACTTATAAGATGGAGCATCCTAATGTGGATATTTCCAACTTTATTCTAACCACTTTTGCTCCATCCATTGCTGCTACCACTAGCACTATTTCCCCTACTCCCCCCCCCCCCCCCCCTCGCTGATAAGGACTAGGACAAGCAATAAAAAGAAAAAAGCTACTGTCGAGGTTATTGCTCCGTTTCTCTCACCAGACCAGGGGTTAGACACTGATGACCTTAGAGTGGAGGAGACCTACTTCACTGTTCGCGAGCAAGGCTATGAAGCCTTGGGATTACCTTCTGAGGAGCCTCCTGCCACTTCTATTCATTTTGGTGAAGGTATCATACCTTACTCCTCTCTACTTAGTGAAACTAACTTTCACAAGATTTCAATTGTTGGTTCCCTTTATCTATCATTTGAAGATGAACTAGTCGATTATAGAAGCACCCCTCCCTATGATGATGGAGGTTATTCTTCAATTTAGATGAGTGCCCTTGATCCTTATGATGATCAAAATCCATATACTTCTTCTTTATTGCTAGTTTTGATAGAGTCCTCTAGTGAGGACATTATGATAGACTCCTCTTTTGTTGGCAGTCCTACCACCGAACATCTACCATACGGGCAGACTGCTCGTAAAACCACTGTAAGTCTCTTTCTTTTCTTTTCTTTTCTTTTTTTTTCTTTTATATGACTTATTATTTGGTTTGTATTTCATAGTTTTCCTTTTTAATTCGATTTTATCTTTGTGACCTTTTTAGGACAAAACTGTTGCAGCAAATGATCCTTCACCTCCTCTCCTTGCTCGAGGACCCTTTTTTAAGGGTAGGAACTCCATGTTGGTCTCCTCCTTGGGTCTAGCTAGAGAGGTTTATTGCCTACTCTTTACTTTAATATTATTCTCCTTTTATACTTTTCTTTACCGACATTATCTGTTATCTTCTTCCATTCTTGCAGTTATCATATGTGTTCCCGACGACTATGAGGGCTTCTTTCGTGTTTCCCTTATCTTTCCAGGTAATCATCCATTCATTTTTTTTTGGCTTGTCATATTTTTTTTGAAACATGTCTTAAAGTCTTTCTTCTTTTGTGTATTCATAGGTGACCATCCCTCCTGGCCATACTTCCCCATTTTGCGCCTCCGTTGCAGTGGGTGGTTCTTCTATTGGGCTGTCTGAGGTATTTGAGCTTGTCACTTCTGTTATATTTCACTATTCATTGCTATTTTTATTTATAATTGTATTATATTTGTCTTCCTTCTGTGTAGGGATCATCCTCACATAACCCTTCCTCTGTTGGGGGAATGACATCGTTGATAGGGATTACTCTTTTAGGTTTATCGCCTTCTGGGAGGATCCATGTCTCCCGGGTCTTTGTGCCCATGGATAATAGGCCTCATATTTAGCCTATACCATTGTGGCCACTTTTCACCATTGCCTTCAGTGAGCCTGTCACACAGGTTATCACTACTTCTTAGATATTACTCACTCCTATTAAGCTTAGCTTTATCTTTATATGCGTCTGGTTCTTTGACCATTTTGTGATGATTAGGCCACTACTTTTATTGCGGCCCCTCCATCAGTCATCTTTTATCCTTTTTCTTTAGAGGGGGTTCATGTACACCTGCTTTGAGTCTTTTATCTATTGACTCATTTTTCTTTATCATCAGGATTCCATTCTCATGTCTTATTCCTATTTGTTTATGTTTCAGCTAGCTAATGTTACTGCCTTACCAGCTACTTCCAGTAACTTCTGCAACTAGCAGGGAAGCTCCGACTACCACTGTCTCTATCGGAGGCATCATCATATCATCTATCTCAGTACTAACTTTGACTTGACTCTGTTTCCTCTCTAGATACTTTTATTTTCTATTATGGATAACTTGTCAACACTCATATTCTTATTCCATTCGCAGGTCAACGCTAATGGCACTTCCTCATCCACTGTGCCTGCGATAGAGGCCACATTGACAACTCCCTCAGCACCACTTACGGGTCTTCATTTGACTACCACAGAGGTGACTACACAAGTTTCTGGTCTTGCCTTTCATAAGAGTAGTTGTTTCTGTATTCTCCTTTTACTTATACATTTTTCACTTTGTTCTTCGTCCACAGACTAGTATAGCTGAAGTCCCCTTGTCTGAGGGGCCCGCCTCTAGTTCTTTGGGGCTGACTTCAGTGGTATGCAAAATATTCTTTACAACCTTATTTATTATACTTGTCATTCTTTCCTTTTCTTATGCGCCTGAGGATTTTTTGAGCTTCTTCTAACGTATCTATAGTTGTGGTCCCCTTACCTGCGAGACCTATACTTGGGTTCTCAGGTTAGCACTATGCCAGCTCCTATGCTGATAGAGACCTTGGCTAGCATTTCGGAGGAGATAACTTCGGTACGTACAACGCCATACCTTTTCTTTTTAGTGACTAATGCTTCCTCTAAAAGAATTTATTAACACTTTCCTGCTTTGTTGTCCCATGGGTTAGTATGGTTCTTGTTGCTGAGATCTCTGGGTGATGTCTCATAGGAGAACTCCTAGGTAAGTACTTGGTCTACTTATACCTTTTGAACTTTCATTTTCTTTGTAAGTTCCTGCTAACACGAACCGATTCCCTTGTTTTTAGGTTAGCGCCGCAGCTATTCTTATAATTGTGGAACATCCGGGGGAGGTTGCTATGAGAGAGGTATTTTATTATCATACCATGCTCTCTTTTCTATCTCCCCCTGCTTTTTGCCTTTAACTGTGCAAGTAGGCTCATCATCATGCCCCTGTTTCCTTATTTTCAAGTTAGCAAAGCGGTCGTCCCTAGTTCTGCGGGGCATACTGTGAGTGCTATACTGCGCACTCTCCAGGTATTAGACTGTCATACCTAGTTTATTTTTATCTATTGGAGTCAGTATTTTTTTTATTTCCTTTTGGAAAAAGAAGTACTAACCTATGCCTATATTTTGTTAGGCCTATGTTAAGAGCTACGTGGTGCTTCCTCGTTTTGGTGAGAGCATACTGACCCCTTTGGGCCATGGGTAAGATCTTGCAACCCTTATTTTAATTTTAATATGGATGTTCCACCTTCTAGTTCTTTCTTTCTGTGTGTTGATGTAAAAAATTAGATCGCTCTAATTATTTAATCACAGATAAATAAAATGAGACAAAGATTTTTAAAGTGGTTCAGCCTTATAAGAATGGCCTACGTCCACTGTTATGTTATTGCTGAGTGTTTTGGGAATTCTCGATTACAAGCTCTATCAAGAAATTTCGGTCCCCTTGAATGAGGGTGATACCAGGTATTTATAGCCCTTAGGCTGTACATGAAAGGGGTGATACATTAAATGATATACATATGAAAGGGTAATACATTTAATGCAGTGTGTGCGTTAAGATAATAAGCATTCAATGAATAGTTGAACTGTTGATTATCTGGCAATCAATGCTGGGGCCGAGATGCAGCTCAGACCGCCTTAGTTGCTCGTTACTCAAGAGTTACTCGGAGCGCTGGAGTTCCTCGGAGTGATAGAGTTCCTCGGAGTATCCTTGTTGCTCGGAGAGAACATGAGTTGGTCGGTGAAGTGAACTTCCTCGTTGCTATTGTGCCACGTAGATTGACACATATCTTCGAATTATTCGTCCATATCAGCATATTAATTTTAGTATCAACAGAAGCCCCCAATGTTTCATATTTCGAACTTTGAGGAGTATGGAACATTCTTTCTCCGTATATGGCAATATTAAATGACCCTCCTGGGTTTTAGGAACTTTTTCTTCGTATTTAAATTTCCTTCCAAATTCGCAGAATCCGCCTTTTTGTATTTTTAAAAGCGCTTCGATCTTCGTGCATTTTTTGTCCTTTTAGCCGCCAGTAGCGTAATAGTTTCCTTTCTGTAATCATTTCTTTCGCCGTTTCCCAAGGTAAGGTATTTAAACTTCAGAGGCAATCCCATCGTCTTCTACCTTTTCAATTTCTGCTTTCGAGTTTTCTAAAGCTTTTCTCTCTCTTGTGCGTTCATCCCCTCCTTCGTTTGTTTGTCAACAGATCTCCTTTTTCCCTGTAAGCTCTTCTTCCTTCTTCTTTTATTCATCATGGTTTACATTATTGAGTCTCTTGAGAAATTCCGTTCTGATTTCTCTATTCCATCTTGGGTAATTTTGGAGGTTCTTTCTGAGCCTTCAAGTTATTTTGATTTGGCTGAGGGCCATTGGTTCCCTAGCCTCTTTATTGCTGAATGTGGATTTTCTTTTCCACCAAACCCTTTATGCTTAGAGTTCTGTCAGTATTTCGACGTTGTCCATGCAAAAATAGCCCCCAACACCTGGAGAATAGTTAATGGGGTGTATAGGTTAAATCAAACTCATGGAACTCGTATAGGAATTCCTGAGATTATGTACTGTTATAGATGGGCTGTTTTAGACAATGTTTATTATTTAAAAACTAGGTTTTTGAATAGGGCCTTAGTAGTCAACCTCCCTGATGCAAACAGGGATTATTTTGAACATGGGGTAGTTATAAAAAATTGGCAACATGCCCCTTTGGTTGGAGATGCTGTATATAAGGGTCCCAGATGCCCCCCATATGGCAATGGGATAGGTTATTTTCATTTTATTTCATTTATGAAATTATGATTTCATTATGTTTGACAAAATGTACGACTGGTATTTCGCTATGTTTTTGCTTGCAGCTGACAGTAAAAGAAAAACTCCCAAAGAATCAGAAGTTAATATAAAACATCTGAAACATATCTTGAATTTGCATAGAAGAGTTGCAGACGAGCACATAAGGTCTGCTTCATATTTGCTGTTGTACAGGAGCTACACATCATCCTTTACTGCTCGTCCTATGGTCAGCATTAGTGACCCATTGCCAGCTTCCGAGGAATCTTCACCAGAATCTCACATTCGTCTAAGTCAGAAGATGGGCAAGAGAAGAGTTCCTGTTATCTTCTAGGAGACTTCCTCTGCCGGGGATGGAAAGAGGAACAAGGCTGAAGTTCCAAAGGGGACAAAGAAAGTGGATGTTGTTCCTTCCGTTGCTGCTCAGAAGGCTGCCGAGAAGCCTCCAATGGCTCCGAGCAAGAGAAGTACTTCTGTGGAAGTGGTTACCATTTCCCCCACCAAAGGTTCTTTGGCTGAAACTGCTGAAGTACCACTGAGGAGATTGAAGAAATCCTCCTCGATCAGTTTTTCTGAAGTCATTCCCCAGCTCCAAACTAGCGGAGCTGGTGTTCCAACCATCATTCCCCCGAGCTCTGCAATGAGCTCGGTAAAGACTTGGATTATTCCTAAAGTCCAAGGCATCGAGGAAAACATGCCTAGGGATACGCTGACATCCCTAGCTACTCGTCACATTGCTTCAGTAAGTTTTTCTTATCTTGAATTCTTATTTTCTTCAATCAATATATGTATCTCGGTACTGACTTATCATTACCTTCTCTTTTCAGCTGGTGAGTTGTTTTAACACCATTGTGAAGAAAGATGAAGCGCTCAAGGCTTCAAGCTCCTCGTCTGGAGTAGAGGATGCGTTCCAGGGTTTGACCCAATCTCTGAAAGAATCTCGTCAGAAGTACGACAAGGATAAAGGTGAATGGGAGAAGAAATTGGCTGCATCTGAAGCAGAGAAGGTGCAGTTGGGAAATAAAGTGAAGGACTTGGAGAGGGAGAATAATAAATACTCCGAGAAGCTCACTACCTTCGGGGAGCTTGAAAATAAGCTGAAATCAGCTGAGGAAGAGCTGACACTTCTGCGCGAAGCAAATCGTCAGAAGGAGGAGTTGGAGGCCAAGCTAAAAGCCTCCGAGGACCTTCTATCCGAGAAGCTCTCCTCGGAGAAGATGAAGAGAAAAACATCTGTGAAGAAATCCTTTCGAACTGGTTGGGATAGAGGATGGGATAGGGGGTGGCAGCAATGATGACCCAGGTGAAGTATGGAAGTTTGAAATACTTCCATGATGGTTGGTGTTGATGTAAAAAACTAGATCGCTCTAATTTTTCAATCACAGATAAATAAATAAGACAAAGATTTTTAAAGTGGTTCGGCTAGGAATAAAGCCTACGTCCACTGTTATGTTATTGCTGAGTGTTTGTGGAATTCTTGATTACAAGTTCTCTCAAGAAATTCCGGTCCCTTTGAATGAGGGAGATACAATGTATTTATAGCCTTGAGGCTGTACATGAAAGGTCCAATACATTAAATGATTTACATATGAAAGGGTAATACATTTAATGCAACGTGTGCGTCAAGAATACAATGGATAGTCGAACAGTTGTCCGTCTGATAATTAATGATACGGCCGAGATGCAGTTCGGACCGCCTTAGTTGATTGTTGATCAAAAGTTCCTCGGAGTAGTTAGAGTACCTCGGTGCGTTGGAGTTCCTCGGTGTGATAGAGTTCCTCGGTGTATTCTTGTTGCTCGGAAAGAAACATGGCTGGTCGGGAAATGATCTTCCTCGCTGCTATTGTGCCACGTAGATTGACACGTGTCTTCGTGTTATTCGTCCATATCAGCATATTAATTTTGGTATCAACAGAAGCCCCCAATGTTTCATATTTCGAACTTTGAGGAGCATGGAACATTCTTTCTCGGTATATGGCAATATTAAATGTCTTTCCTGGGTTTCAGGAACACTGTATTCAAATTTCCTTCTTATTTCGCAGTTTCCGCCTTTTTTTATAAACGCTTCGATCTTCGTGCAATTTTTGTCCTTTTAGCCGCCGGAAGTTTAGTAATTTCTTTTTGGTAATCATTTCTTTCGCCGCTTCCCAATGCAAAGTATTTAAACTTCTTTGGTAACCATACCGTCGTCTACGTTTTTCATTCTCTGCATTCAAGCTTTCTCTTCTCTTCTTCTCTTGTGCGTTCATCTTTGTTTCCGTTTGTTGTCAACACATCTCCTTTCTTTCTGTAAGATCTTCTTTCTTTCTTCTGTATCTCTTTTATTCAATATGGTTTATATTGTGGAATCTGTTGAGAAATTCCGTTCTGATTTTTCCATTCCTTCGTGGGTAACTCTAGAGGTTCTTTCTGAGCCTTTAGATTACTTTCGATTGGCTGAGGGACATTGGTTCCCCAGTCTTTTTATTGCTGAATGCGGTTTTTCCTTTCCACCAAACCCATTATGCCTTGAATTTTGTCAATATTTTGATCTTGTTCCTGCAAAAATAGCCCCCAATTCATGGAGAATAATTAACGGGGTGCATAAATTAAATTTAACTCATGGGACTCGTATTGGGATCCCTGAAATTATGTTTTGTTATAAATGGGCCGTTCTAGATAATATTTATTATTTGAAAACTAGGTATTTGAATAGGGCTCTTGTAGTTAATCTCCCTGATTCAAATAGGGATTATTTTGAGCATGGGCTGGTCATAAAAAATTGGCAACATGCGCCTTTATCTGGGAATGAAGTATACAACGGTCCCAGATGCCCCCCATACGGCAATGGGATAGGTTTATTTTTCGTTTTATTTTACTTATGAAATTATGCTTTCATCCTGTTTGACAAAATGTATGACTGATATTCTATTATGTATTTGTTTGCAGTTGATAGCAAAAGAAAAACTCCAAAAGAGTCAGAAGTGAATATCAAGCATTTGAAACTTATCTGGAATTTGCATAAGACCATTGCTGACGAGCATATTAGATCTGCTTCATATTTACTACAGTATAAGAGTTACACAACCTCTTATACTGCTCGCCCTGTTGAACCAGCTTCAACACCAGAAAGTTCTTCTTCAGATTCTCATATCCCCCTATCTCAGAGAATGGGCAAGAAAAGAGCTCCTCCTGCTTTATTTGGTGACACTTCTTCTGCTGTTGGAGCCCAGAAAGGCAAAATTGATGTCCCGGAGGGGACTAAAAAAGTAGATGCTGGTTCCTCCAAAATTGCCGAGAAGCCCCCAGTGGCCCCGAGCAAGAGAAATGCTCCTGCTGATGTAATTGTCATCTCTCCGACCAAGACTTCTTCCTTGGTTGATGCTGCTGACCGTCCTTTGAAGAGATTGAGGAAATCATCCTCAGTTAATCTTGCTGGGACTGCATCTTCTCTACCCGCTGGTGGTAGTAGTGTTTCAAACATCCTTCTTCCGAGTTCTTCAACGAACTCAGTTATACCCGAGGTTCTTGGGGTTGATGAAAAAATTCCTAGGGATACACTGACATCCCTAGCTGCTCGTCATCTTTCTTCAGTAAATTTCTCATACCTTTGATTTTTCTTTCTTTTTCTTGAATGCTTGTATTTGTGTTGACTCTATTGTTTTTCTTATCTTTCAGCTGGTGAACTGCTTCAATACCATCGTGAAGAAAGATCAAGTTATTAAAGCTTCCACTTCCTCGTCCGATGTTGACGATGCTTTGTTGGGTTTAACCCAATCTGTGAAGGAATCTCACCAACAGTACATCGAGGAGAAAACTGTTTGGGAGAAAAAATTGGCTGTGGCTGAGGCTGATAAGATGAAGATGGCTGAAACCTCCAAGAATTTGGAAGAGAAAATTAAAGATTTGGAAGTTAAACATCAGGAATCTGATGATAAATTGAAGAAGGCAGAAGAAGAAATATCTACTCTGCGAGATATTAAGGTTAAGAAAGAGGAACTGGAGGTGAAGCTCTCCTCGGAGAAATCGAGGAGAAAAGTTGCAATCAAGAAACATTTCAGTGTTGGTTGGGAGAAAGGATGGGAGAGAGGGATAGCTGCAATGACGTCCCAAGTCCAATATGGGGAGTTGAAATACTTCTATGATGGTTGGGTAGCTGCTCTGCAAGAGCTAAAAGTCCAAGATGATTCTGAGCTATTCCAACGGCATCTCCCTGGTCCTCCTCCACCAATTGTGGAAGAAGAAGAAGATGAACCTGCTTCAGATGAATCTTCCATGGCTATGGGCGATCAAATTTCTGCCTCTCAACCATCTGCCACCGAGGACATTTCCTCCATGCCTCATCCTCCCGAGAAGACTTCTACCGATCAAGCTGTAGTTATCACCGAGCAACCGAGCTCCTCGTCCCAGCCTCCCGAGAAAGTCTTGGGGGACAAGGAAAAGGTGTGAAGTTGTTCGGCAGCCTTTCTGTATTTCCTTGTAATCGAACGATGTAACTTTTTGATGATCTAATAAAATATATCTTTGCTCATCTCTGTTGTTGATAACTTGTTTTTGTTGATTGTTGTCTTTTTCTTGTCATTAGTTTGTTGCTAGAATGGAATTGATCTCTTCTCATGATACCGAGCTGATGCAGCAATGTCATCAATACTATAAGGCTGGTCATACAGATCTTAGTACATCGGAAATTGTTGATATCCTTGGTCACGGTGCCTCAGAGCAGGCTATTGAAGCTTATCAATACTTGAAAGCTTTACTCGACCGAGCAGTGGCCAACAATGTCGCTTACTATCAGTTGATTGAAGAGCTTCATGGTTCCTTAAAGGATCTTCAAAATCAACATAACGAATCAATGGCTTTGTTACATGAAGATTATGAAAATAGATACCAGCAGCTCTCTTCAGAAACAGGCCACAAGAAAATCATTGCTGGGTATGACGTCAGGGAGAGGACCCTAAAAGGTGAAATTGAAGCCTGTAGACAAATCGCTGAGATCCTGGAGCAAGAAAATAACAATTTGCAGAAGAAATTAGCTCAGTATGAATCTGCTGCTTCATCCTCTACTGCATTAATACCAGTCACTGATGAAGGCTTCTCGTTCTTAGAAGTCGAAAATGCCAAACTGAGGCAAGAGCTGGAGGACTTAAGAAGATCTGCTATTTCTGGAACTGCTCGGGGACGAGGAAGAGGTTCTCGGGGGCGAGGAAGAGTCAGCCAAAATGTTGAGGAAGCTCGCACTCAGTCTACTCTGGAAACTCAAGCATTCCAGTTGAAAGTAAAAGACCGTGCTCTGA
This sequence comes from Sambucus nigra, assembly GCA_949130495.1. NCBI lineage: Eukaryota > Viridiplantae > Streptophyta > Magnoliopsida > Dipsacales > Adoxaceae > Sambucus > Sambucus nigra. The sequence goes on from OX422217.1 coordinate 243,450,877, forward strand.
TTGAAATGTCCAATAAAAATCTGTCTCTGGAAGATCAGCTGGCATCAACGAAATCTGCCTTGCATAACAAAGATCTCTTTGCCAAAAGCCTTCATGAACAATTGGATAGATTAACCTTCCAATTCCATAAACAGCCAAGAGAATTCTGGATGGCAGGATACAATGAAGCTCTCGTTCATCTGGATGCTCGCATTGAACATGCTAATAATGAAGGTTACAAGCAAGGATGGTTAAATGCACTGGGTGTATTAAAGTTGGAGCAAGGGCATTTTTTATGGGACTATCATGCTCCATCGTTATTAGACCTGCCTGTACCACCTTTCAAATTGGATATGGCATGGATTCCAGCTCGCTCCATTCCTCGCAGTCTAATTTCGAAATATCTTGGTGATTATAGCCTTCACTCCCAAGCTGAATTATCTCGTCCTGAGCATCTTTTGGATACACCTTCTGTTATGAACGTCAGAATGCTCAGAGATGTTAATTTCATCAATTCTCCCCTTTGCCTAGAAGACCCTCCTGCCGGCGAGGAACCTGTTTCTAAAGCACAGGGCAAAAAACCAATAGAATAGTAATGTCCATGTAATCAATTTTGTAATTTATTCTAGATTAATGAAAAGATTTTCATTTTCTGCTTGCCAATTTTGTTTTATCAAGCACATTTATATTTGTACATATGTATCTATGTATCTATTAAACAGCTAACAGTATTATTGTTCAATAAGCAACTTAATAAAAGGTTACAAGTATTAGTAATGTTTCTCGATCACTTAATAATAAAGTAATGAGAAAATGTTCAAACTGTTTCCAACCAACCAAGGTGGGTGAATAATGTTTGTCGACCAAATACAGCTCCGACGAGCTATACTTGGTTTGATTATAAAATTGCGTCCGGCCAACTAAGATCAGTAAGTTGTCCTCGCCGACCAACTACAGTTATTGGGTTTTTATCCCCGACCAACTATACTTGGTGTATTTTTGAACATTTTGTTCTTCAAAGAACTCATTGTAACAATATTACCTCCCGACCAACATAAGTTGTAATATGAGAGTATATTTTTATCTTACCAACCGTGGTTGATCCTGCTGGTGTACACTTTTTGGCTCCTTAAAGCTTTTGGCTCCTTAGAGCATTTTTTGGCTCCGTAGAGCATATCCTCCTAACCAAAGGAGGTTGGCTACTTATAGCACTTTTTGCTCAATAGAGCTGTCCTCCTAACCAAAGGAGGTTGGCTCCTTAGAGCACTTTTGCTCCGAAGAGCTGTCCTCCTAACCAAAGGAGGTTGGCTCCTTAGAGCACTTTTGCTCCGAAGAGCTGCATTTGTTGGCTCCTTAGAGCACTTTTGCTCCGAAGAGCTGTATTTGTTGGCTCCTTAGAGCACTTTTGCTCCGAAGAGCTGTCCTCCTAACCAAAGGAGGTTGGCTCCTTAGAGCACTTTCGTTGTATAGTGTATTACACTAGTATTCCCCGAAAAACTTTCATCAAAAGGAAAACTGGTGAAACATCTTTGTTTTATTCATAATGAGAGAAATGCTTTACATTGGACATCATTGATAATACTTGCGCAGGTGTTCAGCATTCCATGCATTTTTAAATTCTTCTCCTTCTAGAGTTGCTATTCTGTAAGTTCCTGGTCGAACAACCTCTGTAACTCGGTAAGGTCCATGCCAGTTTGCTTCGAGTTTATTCTGCTTCTGAATGACCTTCTTTAGCACATAATCCCCTTCTTTTAAATCACATTTCTTTACCCTCTTGTTGTAAAACAGAGCTGTTCGTTGTTGATAAGCTGCATTCCTAATGGCTGCCTCTTCTCTGACTTCCTCGAGCATATCTAAATCCATCCTTCTCATCAAATCACTGATCGGAGAATTGAAATTTAACACCCTATGTGTTGGTAGGCCCAACTCGGCAGGTATCACAGCCTCACCTCCAAATGCTAGCATATATGGTGATTCTCCTGTTGCTGCTCGGGGAGTTGTTCGATAAGCCCACAAAACTGACTGTAGCTCATTAATCCAATTTGCTTTAGCCTCACTTAACCTCTTTTTCAACCCATTTAGTAATGTTCTGTTCGTCACTTCAGTCTGCCCATTGCTTTGGGGATGGCCTGGTGCTGAATGAAACTTCAAGACGTTTGACTGATGACAATAGGCAGCAAATTCTTCATTATCAAATTGTGTTCCATGGTCTGTGATGAAAGCGTGGGGGAGACCATATCGACAAATGATATTCTTCCAGATGAACTGATACACCTTCTCGTACGTCATATCAATTAGTGGTTCAGCTTCCACCCACTTAGTAAAATAGTCTACTGCCACGACGAGATACTTGAACCTTCCTCGGGTCGTCGGCAGTGGTCCAACCAGATCAATCCCCCACATGGCAAATGGCCAAGGTGATGTTATAGGTGTCAACAATGCCTGTGGAGTTCTTCGGATGGAAGAAAAACGTTGGCACTTGTCACACTTCTTAGCATAAGCTATACAATCAGCTCTCATCGTCGGCCAATAGTATCCCTGTGTCATCACCCTTTGCAGTAGGGTCCGACCTGCTACATGAGCTCCACAAGATCCTTCATAGATTTCTTCAATCAATTCTTTGACTTCTGATGGATGCACGCATCTCTGCAAACCTGCCATAATTCCTCGTCTATACAAAACACCATTAGTTAACACATACCGAGCAACTTTATACTTCAATTTCTTGGCAGCTAGTTTGTCCTCCGGTAGTACTCCTTCTTCAATGTATGCTCTGATAGGATCCATCCAAGATGGTCCTAAATCAAGGGTAATAATCTTCATCGTCAGATCTTCTTCTATGCTCCGACTTTCTAATACTTCAATTGGTATTGTTCTTCGCAGCTCGGTGCGCGTAGCTGACGCTAGTCGAGCCAATGCGTCTGCTCTGGCATTCTCCATTCTCGGTATCCTCACCAATTGAATAGCATCAAATTCTTTTAACAATTCCATCACTTTTGCATGGTACTTCACCATTAACTCTCCCTTCACTGCATATATTCCCATCATTTGATTCACAATTAACTGAGAATCACTGAAAACAATTACCTGACGTGCCTCCATAACTTTCGCCAAATGAAAACCTGCTATCATAGCCTCATATTCAGCTTCATTATTGGAAGCTTTGAATTGGAATCTCAAGGCGTACTCCATGTCAATATCATCTGGAGAATTTAAAACAATCCCTGCTCCACAACCAGCGGTGCAAGATGATCCATCTACATATAATCTCCATGTATGTAACTCGTCTTCAAATTTCTTATCTGTTAGAGTTCCTCGGTGAAATATCATCTGTTTTCTTTCATCATCCCCGGGTATCCTTCGTTCCTCGTCGATCATTTGTTCGTGCCCTTCCACCAATCGGAGTTGGTCGGTATTTAAATATGATGATTTTTCTACATCCACAAGTCCTTTTACCAACCTTGGTTGGTTTGGATCTGTGTCTGTCGATCCTGTATCGTCCACAGGTAGGTCAGCAAGCATCTTTTGCTCCTCGGGGGTATCAGGGTATGTGAACTCTGCTATAAAATCTGCCACGGCTTGCCCTTTCAACGATGATCTGGGTTCATACACAATATCATATTCACCGAGTTCTATTGCCCAATACATCAATCTTCCTGATTTTTCTGGCTTGTGAAGGGCTTGTCTTAACGGCATGTCGGTATACACAATGATGGTATGGGCCTGGAAGTATGGTCTCATTCTTCTACTTGCTTCAATTAATGCCAGTGCCAATTTTTCCAGCTTTGGGTATCTGATTTCCGCACCTCGGAAGGCCTTGCTTGTATAATAAATTGGCTTCTGGACTCCATTCTCCAATCTGATCAACGCCGAGCTAACTGCATTTTCTGATACTGCCAAATACAAGTACAGCTTCTCTCCATTTATTGGCCTAGACAACAATGGTGGGGCTCCCAAATACTTCTTCAGATCTTGAAAGGCTTTCTCACATTCATCAGTCCACTCAAAACTTTTTCGTAGCGTTTTGAAGAATGGGAGGCATTTATCAGTTGCTCGGGATACAAATCTGTTGAGTGCTGCAACTCGTCCGGTAAGACTTTGCACTTCTTTCTTCGTCGTCGGGGATCGCAGCCCTAAAAGAGCTTTGATCTTTTCTGGATTTGCCTCAATACCTCGTTGGTTGACGATGTATCCGAGGAACATTCCTTCTCGTACTCCAAAGGTACATTTCGTCGGGTTAAGCTTCATCTGGTATTTATCCAGTTGATCAAAAGTTTGACTCAAGTCAACCAAATGATCTGCAGCTCTCTTACTTTTGGTGAGCATGTCGTCGACATAGACCTCCATATTGCGGCTGATTTGTTCGGTGAATACCTTGTTCATCAACCGCTGATATGTTGCACCTGCATTTTTTAAACCAAAAGGCATAACGTTATAACAATAAGTTCCCCTTGGGGATATAAAAGAAGTACTTTCCCTGTCTTCAGGCTTCATTTTGATTTGGTTGTAGCCAGAATAAGCATCCATGAAGCTGAGTAGCTCGTGTCCCGAAGTAGCATCCACTAGTTGATCAATTCTGGGCAATGGAAAATGATCTTTTGGACATGCTTTGTTGAGATCAGTAAAATCAACACACATTCTCCACTTGTTGTTCTTCTTCTTTACCATCACCACATTCGCCAACCAATCTGGATATTTCACGTCTTCAATAAATTGGGCTTTCTGGAGTTTCTCGACCTCCTCTTGTATGGCCTGGTTCTTCTCGGGACTAAACACTCTTCTTCTTTGCTTTACAGGTTTGATCTCCTTATTCACATTGAGTTCATGACATAAGAAGTTTGGATCTATTCCTGGCATGTCTTCATGACTCCAAGCAAAAGTATTCTTCCTGTTTCTCAAGAAAGTTATCAACTCCTGTTTTATTGAAAAATCCAACGACGACCCTATCTGAGTTATTCGCTCAGGATGCTCGTCGTCCAGGATAACAATTTCTGTAGATTCCACAACCTGTCCTTTAACGAGTTGAGATTCATCCCTAGGGTCAAGAGTTTCAATTTCTGTGCTTTCCTCCACTTGGTAAGTAGTAGTCTTTTTCTGTAACTCTTCAAGTTCCTCTTGCTCGGCCGACGAATAATAGCATTCCCGAGCTACTTTTTGATCACCTTTCATAATTCCTACTCCAAAATTCGTTGGGAATTTCAAACATTGATGAACTGTAGATGGAACTGCTTCGAACTTCTTCAATCCAACTCTTCCCATGATGATGTTGTAGGCGGACTGCACATTCTTATCCATTACAAAAAAGCGTATTCTTTCCGTTCGACAAGCAGGCCAAGTTCCAATGAGTATATCCAACTTGATCGTCCCAAGTGGAAAAACTTTCTCGCCAGCAAAACCCAGAAGGGGTCTGTGATAAGGTTCTAACTGAGATAATTTTAAATTCAAGCTATCAAAGCATGAATAATACATGATGTCTGCCGAACTACCATTGTCTACTAACACTCTTGAAATGACCACATCCTTCATCCTCATTTTGATCACCAGCGGATCATCATGAGGGTAGAGAACACCTGCCAGGTCGTTTTTTGAAAAACCAATCACTAGCTTCTCTTTGTTTACTTTCCTCGGACGATCATCCTCGGCCAAGTTTATTCGCTGAATGTATGAACAAGCTTGAGCCTCTCCGAGATAAGCTTTTCTTTCTGCAGTAAGGTCTCCTCCTCCTGCATCTCCTCCTGTAATAACATTACAATCAAATGACCCAAAACGTATGGAAAATACCTCTCGTTCAGGTTTCCTTGGCTTCTTGGGAAGATCGGGGTCATCATCTGGATCCTCTTCATGGTCCCTCCTCTTTTTCTCCTCTGCACGACGAGGAGATCTAGATCTTTCTCTAGTTCTATCATCATTCTTCCTCTCACTCCTGCGATCTACGTACTTTGATAATTTTCCTCTTCGGATGAGTGTTTCAATCTCGTTCTGAAGGGCTATACAATTTTTTGTCATATGGCCATGATCTTTGTGAAATTCGCAATATTTGGTCTTATTCCTCATGTCGGGATCTGTCTTCAGTTTCTCTGGCCATTTGATTTCCTCGCTATTCCTGATTTCTTCCAAAACATGATTAATACCCACTTTCAATGGAGTATAATTATCATACTTCTTTAGGGCTTCCAACTTCATCCTGTTATTCTTGGAATATTTGTCACCACCATTACTTTTCTGATCTTTCTTCTTAGAATTGTCGACCTCCACTTTAACTTCTTTATCCACACTCTTCTTCGCAGCCATAGCCTCCTCGGCATTCATGATTTTGGCCGCCTTTGCCATCAACTCCGACATATTTTTAGGTGGATCTTTAGCCAAAGTGTAATACAGCTTGTTAGGCAGCAAACCACTCATCAAAGCAGTGATTGCTGTCTTTTCTTCATAATCTATGACTTCCAACTTTTCGTTATTGAAACGAGTTATGTAATCTCTAGTACTTTCACCTGATTTCTGTCTAACACTTAGCAAGTGTGCTACTCGCTTTACCGGCTTTGCTCCAAAACAAAAATTGCCAATAAACAACTCGGCCAACTGAACAAAAGTTGAAATCTTACCCCGAGGAAGATTATTGTACCATATCTGTGCAGATCCAGTAAGAGTTCCCGAGAATGCTCTACACCTCATCTCGTCGGGAACAGCGTAAATATCTGCAGCAGCTTGGTATTGTTCTATATGAAGTACGGGATCTGTCTTTCCATCGTACTTGGGAGTCACTACGGGTGCTTTGAATTTCGACGGCGTAGGGAAATCCACAATGGCTTGCACAAAAGGTGTTCCTTGAACAAAAGTTCTCTGTAGGGGATTTCTTGCCTTAGCCATTTCTCCCAGTCTATCCTCCAATCGTTGAATGGAACCTTTCCATGCTTCATTTCCTTCCTCGGGCCGTTTAGTCCGAGCAACTGATTGCTCTGACGTAGCTTCCTGAGATTTATCTCGACGAGTGGTTGGTCGCGATTGCGCAGATCCTTCTCTTAATCCTGGTGGTGGTCGAAAACTTCTTGATGGAGCCCTAGGTGGATTCATGTTCCTCCTTGGTCCTAACCGACTGAAAGGAGATACTCTACTTAACCTCTCCAAAGCGCTAGTTCTCTTCGGAGAGAGGGTGATACGTTGATCTGTATCCGAAGCCCGTATTGATGAAGTTCGCCCAGGTTGATAAGAAAAATCATTAGACTCCTCATTGCGATATGACCCAGTGCGTCTAGATTGCGATTGCCTATGATCACTTCTTTGCCCTGAATAGGTAGGTGCACCGCCCTGAAGAGTTTGAATGAGTTGCCTCATGGATTCTTGCATGGCGGTTTGTCCTTGAGCCAGATTCGTTATAATCCCAGCCAGATCTGGGGATGCAGATGGATTTGGAAGATTTCCAGTATTTCCAACATTTCGATTACTGGATTCTGGATTATCAGCCATTGGTGATAAATGATTTTTATGAAAAACGATAATAACAGTCGTTTCCCACAGACGGCGCCAATCTGTTGATGTAAAAAACTAGATCGCTCTAATTTTTCAATCACAGATAAATAAATAAGACAAAGATTTTTAAAGTGGTTCGGCTAGGAATAAAGCCTACGTCCACTGTTATGTTATTGTTGAGTGTTTGTGGAATTCTTGATTACAAGTTCTCTCAAGAAATTCCGGTCCCTTTGAATGAGGGAGATACAGTGTATTTATAGCCTTGAGGCTGTACATGAAAGGTCCAATACATTAAATGATTTACATATGAAAGGGTAATACATTTAATGCAACGTGTGCGTCAAGAATACAATGGATAGTCGAACAGTTGTCCGTCTGATAATTAATGATACGGCCGAGATGCAGTTCGGACCGCCTTAGTTGATTGTTGATCAAAAGTTCCTCGGAGTAGTTAGAGTACCTCGGTGCGTTGGAGTTCCTCGGTGTGATAGAGTTCCTCGGTGTATTCTTGTTGCTCGGAAAGAAACATGGCTGGTCGGGAAATGATCTTCCTCGCTGCTATTGTGCCACGTAGATTGACACGTGTCTTCGTGTTATTCGTCCATATCAGCATATTAATTTTGGTATCAACAGTTGGGTTGCTGCCTTGCAGGAATTAAAGGTGAGCGAGGACTCCGAGCTATTTCAACAGCATCTCCTTGGTCCTCCCCCAGCCATCGAGGATGAAGAAGAGGACGAAGCTACCTCAGAAGAATCTTCATTAGTAGTGGGTGATATCATCCTTACCCAGCCTGCTGACGAGGATCTTTCATCTCTGCCATCTCCTCCAGAACAAGTTCCAGCTCCCGCCGACCAACTCATAATCTCCACCGAGCAACCAAGCTCCTCGTCCCAGCCTCCCGAGAAAGTCTTGGGAGACAAGGAAAAGGTGTGAAGTTGTTCGGTATCCTCTTTTTGTTTTTCTTTTACTTGTACTTTGTATCTCATATCTTTGTAACTTTGCCTTATGATCTAATAAAATTTGAGTTCTTTTCTTCCATATGATTGTCTCTTCTTTATCTGCACTCTGTCTTGATCTTCTTTTTCTTTCTCTGTTAGTTTCTGGCCAGGATGGATCTTTTGTCTGCTAATGACACAAAGTTGATACAGCAATGCCATGAGTATTATAAGGCTGGTCACACAGATCTCAGTGCATCAGAAGTTGTCGACATCCTTGGCCATGGTGCTTCAGATCAGGCAGTAGAAGCTTATCAATACCTGAAGGACTTACTTGATCGAGCAGTGGCCAATAACGTGGCTTACTATGATATGATCGAGGAGCTCCAATATACTCTAGAAGATCTTCAGACTCAGTACAAGGAGTCAAATGCCTTGTTACATGAGGGGTATGAAAAGAAATATCAACAGCTTTCTGCCGAGAAGGGCCACGACAAACTCCTTGCTGGGTATGATGTCAGGGAGAGGACCCTAAAGGGAGAAGTTGAAGCTTGTAGACAAATTGCTGAACTGTTGGAGCAAGAAAATAATAATTTACAGAAAGAACTAGCACAATATAAGTCTGTAGCTTCTTCTTTAACAGCGGTAATCCCAGTGACCGATAAGGGATTTTCCTTCTTAGAAGTTGAGAATGCCAAATTAAGGCAAGAGTTGGATGTCCTGCGAAGATCTGGTACTTCTACTTCTAGTCGGGGATAAGGAAGAGGTTCTCGTGGGCGAGGAAGAGTTGCCCAGGATGTTATCGAGGAACGAAGTACTCCAGTTGCTCGAGGTCGATCAAGAACTCCTCGTAGTATTGAAGAAGCTCGTACTCTATCAACAATGGAAACTCAAGCGTACCAATTGAATGCAAAAGATCGGGCTTTGTCTGAAATGTCCAAGAAAATCCAAACTCTGGAGGATTAACTTGCATCGACAGAATCTGCTCTAAAGAATAAGGATGTTTTTGCCAGGAGCCTTCACGAGCAGTTAGAGAGAATAACTTTCCAATTCCACAAACAACCTCGTGAGTTCTGGATGGCAGGCTACAATGAGGCCCTTTACCACTTGGATGCTCGCCTTGAAAATTCCAATAATGAAGGTTATAAACAGGGATGGTTGAACGCCCTGGGTGTATTAAAACTAGAGCGGGGCCATTATTTATGGGATTATCATGCTCCTGGGCTACTAGACTTGCCTGTACCGCCTTATAAACTGGACATGGAATGGATCCCAGCTCGTGCCATTCCTCAGAGCTTAATTTCAAAATACCTTGGTGACTATAATCTTCATTCTCAAATTGAGGTATCTCGTCCTGAGCATCTACTGGACACACCTTCTATGATGAACGTCAGAATGCTCAGAGATATTAACTTCATTAATTCTCCTCTTTGCCTGGAAGATCCTCCTGCTGGCGAGGAGCCTGTTTCAAAAGCTAAGGGAAAGAAACCAATAGAGTAGGAATCTCAATGTAATAGTTAACACACATGTAATTTGTAATTCGTTTTGAATTTTAATGAAAGACTTTCATTTTCTGTTTGCAAATCTGTATTGCTATTGTTTTGTACTTGTCTAACACTTTTATATTTGTGATTGCATAACAATACTTTGTGGTTCATCGACCAATCTAGTAATAAAAGATTACAAGTATAAAAAATGTTGCTCGATCACTTAATAATAAAGTAATGAGTATAAAAATGTTTAAAAAAATTTCAACTAACCGAGGTTGTTAAATTGTGCTCGTCGACCAATTACAATTAGTGAGAGTTTTTATCCCCGACTAACCATACTTGGTAATTTTTGTTTTTTTCATAAAATGTTGTCCGACCAACCAAGGTCGCTAATTTTATCCTCGTCGACTAACTATAGTTAGTGGATTTTTATCCCGACCAACCATACTTGGTTCAGTTTGGAATATTTTGTATTTTGTGGAATAGTTTTACCTTCCGATCAACATAAGTTGGCATATTTTGTTTCTTAATCAGCCGAAATTGGCATTTTTAAGAATGTTGTTCTTGCCCTTTTACTAACCGGAGTTGGTCATGGGTTTGAACTATCATGTCCACTAACTCTTTTACCAACCGAAGTTGATCATATTAGTGTACGCCTCCTATCCAAATGAGTATAGTTTGTTCTCGCTATTTTACCAACCGAAGTTGATCATGCTCGAACTATCATGTCCACTAGTTATTTTACCAACCGGAGTTGGTCACGCTAGTGTATGCCTCCTAACCAAAGGAGTATAGTTTGTTCTCGCTATTTTACCAACCGAAGTTGATCACGCTCGAACTATCAGTGTTCACTAGTTATTTTACCAACCGGAGTTGGTCACGCTAGTGTATGCCTCCTAACCAAAGGAGTATAGTTTGTTCTCGCTATTTTACCAACCGAAGTTGATCACGCTCGAACTATCAGTGTCCACTAGTTATTTTACCAACCGGAGTTGGTCACGCTAGTGTATGCCTCCTAACCAAAGGAGTATAGTTTGTTCTCGCTATTTTACCAACCGAAGTTGATCACGCTCGAACTATCAGTGTCCACTAGTTATTTTACCAACCAGAGTTGGTCACGCTAGTGTATGCCTCCTAACCAAAGGAGTATAGTTTGTTCTCGCCCTTTTACCAACCGGAGTTGGTCATGGGTTTCAACTATCGTCTTCTTTTTACTGTCGAGCAGTGTAGTGTTGTACACTAGTATTCCCCGAAAATCTTTCAATAAAAGGAAAGAAGATGGTGAAACATCATCGTTTTATTCATATTGATAGAACTGCTTTACATTTTACATTACTGATAATACTTGCGCAGGTGTTCAACATTCCATGCATTCTTGAATTCCTCTCCTTCTAGAGTTGCTATTCGGTAAGTTCCTGGTCGAACAACTTCTGTAACTCGATAAGGTCCATGCCAATTTGCTTTCAATTTATTGTGCTTCTCAATGACCTTCTTTAGCACGTAATCTCCTTCTTTTAAATCGCATTTCTTCACCCTCTTGTTGTAAAACAGAGCTGTTCGTTGTTGATATGCAGCATTCCTAATGGCTGCTTCTTCTCTAACCTCCTCGAGCATGTCCAAATCTAATCTTCTCATCAAGTCACTCATTGGGGAATTGAAATTAATCACTCTGTGTGTTGGGAGACCCAACTCAGCAGGTATTACAGCCTCACTTCCAAATGCCAGCATATTTGGTGATTCTCCAGTTGCTGCTCGGGGAGTTGTTCGGTAAGCCCACAATACTGATTGTAGCTCATTAATCCAATTAGCTTTAGCCTCACTTAACCTCTTCTTCAGACCATTTAATAATGTTTTTTTCGTCACTTCAGTCTTTCCATTGCTTTGAGGATGGCCTGGTGCTGAATGAACCTTCAAAATGTTTGACTGATGACAATAGGCGACAAACTCCTCGTTATCAAATTGTGTTCCATGGTCTGTGATGAAGGCATGAGGGAGACCATATCGGCAGATGATATTCTTCCAAACGAATTGGTATACCTTCTCGTATGTCATATCAATCAGAGGCTCAGCTTCTACCCACTTAGTAAAATAATCCACTGCGACGACGAGGTACTTGAATCTTCCTCGGGTCGTTGGCAGTGGTCCAACCAGATCAATTCCCCACATGGCAAATGGCCAAGGGGAAGTTATGGGTGTCAATAATGCTTGTGGAGTACGTCGGATTGAAGAAAAACGTTGGCATTTATCACATTTTTTAGCATAGGCTATACAATCAGCCCTCATCGTTGGCCAGTAGTATCCTTGCGTCATCACCCTTTGCAAAAGTGTTCGACCTGCTACATGGGCTCCACAAGACCCTTCATGAATTTCTTCAATCAATTCTTTCACCTCGGAGGGATGTACACATCTTTGCAAGCCTGCCATAATTCCTCGTCTATACAGAACACCATTAGTTAGTACATACCGAGCAACTTTAAACTTCAATTTCTTGGCAGCGATCTTATCCTCCGGTAATTCTCCTTCTTCGACATATGCCCTGATGGGATCCATCCAAGATGGTCCTAAATCAAGGGAAATAACATTCATCGTCAGGCCTTCATCTATGCTTCGACTTTCTAACACCTCAATTGGTATCGTTCTTCGCAACTCGGTACGAGTAGCTGATGCTAATCGGGCCAGTGCGTCTGCTTACGCATTCTCCATTCTTGGTATTCTGATCAACTGAATGGCATCAAATTCTGCCAACAACTCCATCGCCTTTGCATGATACTTGACCATTAATTCTCCTTTAACTGGATACGTTCCCATCATCTGATTCACAATTAATTGAGAATCACTGAATACCATCACTTGTTGCGCTTCCATAATCTTTGCTAAATTAAGACCTGCTATCAAGGCTTCATACTCAGCCTCATTATTGGAAGCTTTGAATTGGAATCGTAAGGCATATTTCTTGTCAATCTCGTCTGGGGTGTTCAAAACAATCCCTGCTCCACAACCCGTTGTACAAGATGATCCATCCACATACAATCTCCACGTAGGTAGCTCGTCTTCAAAATTTTTATCTGACAGCGTTCCTCGGTGAAATATTTGATGTTTTGTTTCATCCTCCCCTGGTATTTTTCGCTCCTCGTCAACCATTTCTTCTCGCCCTTTTACCAACCGGAGTTGGTCTGGGCTTATGTCTATTGATCCTGTAACATCCACAGGTTGGTCAGCGAGCAACTTTTGCTCCTCGGGGGTATCAGGATATGTAAACTCTGCTATAAAGTCTGCTACAGCTTGCCCTTTTAAGGATGATCTGGGTTCATACACAATATCATATTCACCGAGCTCTATTGTCCAGTACATCAATCTCCCTGACTTTTCTGGCTTATGAAGGGCTTGTCTTAATGGCATGTCGGTATACACGATGATGGTATGGGCCTGGAAATATGGCCTCATTCTTCTACTTGCCTCAGTTAATGCCAATGTCAATTTTTCTAACTTTGGGTACCTGATCTCTGCACCTCGGAAAGCCTTACTTGTGTAATAAATTGGCTTCTGGACTCCATTCTCCAATCTGATCAATGCCGAGCTGAGTGCATTCTCTGATACTGCCAGGTATAAGTACAACTTTTCTCCCATTATTGGTCTGGATAGCAGTGGAGGTGTTCCCAGATATTTCTTCAAGTCTTGAAAGGCTTTTTCACATTCATCATTCCACTCGAAAGTTTTTCGGAGTGTTTTGAAGAATGGAAGGCACCTATTAGTTGCTCGAGACACAAATCTATTGAGCGCTGCAACTCATCCTGTAAGACTCTGCACTTCTTTCTTCGTCGTTGGAGATCGCAACCCTAAGAGAGCTTTGATCTTTGCTAGATTTGCCTCAATGCCTCGTTATTGACGATGTACCCGAGGAACATTCCTTCTCGTACTCCAAAGGTGCACTTCGTCGGGTTGAGCTTCATCTGGTATTTATCCAGTTGATCAAAGGTCTGACCTAAGTCAACTAGATGCTCAACAGCTTTCTTGCTCTTTGTCAGCATATCGTCGACATAGACTTCCATGTTGCAACTGATTTGTTCGGCAAAAACCTTGTTCATCAACCGTTGATATGTCGCTCCTGTATTTTTCAGACCAAAAGGCATAACATTATAACAATAAGTTCCCCTAGGGGTAATAAAAGAAGTGCTTTCCCTGTCTTCAGGTTTCATTTTGATCTGGTTGTAACCAGAGTAAGCATCCATGAAGCTGAGCAGCTCGTGCCCCGAGGTAGCATCTACTAGTTGGTCAATTCTGGGCAATGGGAAATGATCATTTGGGCAGGCCTTGTTGAGATCAGTGAAATCAACACACATTCTCCATTTATTATTTTTCTTCTTCACCATCACCACATTTGCCAACCAGTCTGGATACTTCACATCTTCAATGAATTGGGCTTTTTGGAGCTTGTCGACCTCCTCTTGTATAGCCTGATTCTTCTCGGGACTAAACACTCTTCTTCTCTGCTTTACGGGCTTGATCTCCTTATTCGGATTGAGCTCATGGCATAAGAAGTTGGGATCTATTCCTGGCATATCTTCATGACTCCATGCAAAAGTTTTTATTCTGTTTCTCAAGAAAGTTATTAACTCCTGTTTTATTGAAGCATCCAACGACGAACCTATCTGGGTTACTCGTTCGGGGTGTTCGTCGTCCAGAATAACATTTTTTGTAGATTCTACCACCTGCCCTTTTACAAGCTGTGATTCATCTCTGGGATCGAGAGTTTCAATCTCTGTATCTTCTTCCACCTGGTAGGTAGTAGTCTTTTTCCTTTATTCTTCAAGCTCCACTTATTCGGCAGATGAATAATAGCATTCTCGAGCTACTTTTTGATCACCTTTCACAACTCCTACTCCGAAGTTGTTGGGAATTTTAAACACTGATGTACTGTAGATGGAACTGCCTCGAACTTCTTCAAACCAACTCTTCCCATAATGATGTTGTAAGCTGACTGCATATTTTTATCCATCACAAAGAAGCGTATTCTTTTTGTTCGGCAAGCAGGCCAAGTTCCAATGAATATATCCTACTTGATCGTTCTAAGTGGAAAAACTTTCTCGCCAGCAAAACCCAGAAGGGGTCTGTGATAAGGTTCCAATTGAGATAATTTCAAATTCAAGTTGCCAAAGCATGAATAGTACATGATGTCTGCCGAACTACCATTGTCTACCAAAACCCTTGAAATCACAACTTCTTTCATCCTCATTTTGATCACCAAAGGGTCGTCGTGAGGGTAAAGAACACCTGCCAGGTCGTTTTTTGAAAAGCCAATGATCAGCTTCTCTTTGTTTACCTTCCTCGGACGATCATCCTCAGCCAGATTTATTCGCTGAATATATGAGCAAGCTTGAGCCTCTCCGAGGTAAGCCTTTCTTTCTGCAGTAAGGTCTCCTCCTCCTGCATCTCCTCCTGTAATAACATTACAATCAAATAACCCAAAACGTATGGAAAATACCTCTCGTTTTGGCTGCCTTAGCTTCTTGGGAAGATCGGGGTCTTCATTTGGATCATCTTCATGGTCTCTCTTCTTTTTCTCCTCTTCTCGGCGAGGAGATCTAGACCTCTCTCTAGTTCGATCATTATTTCTTCTTTCGCCTCCCCGATCAACTTACTTTGCCAGTTTCCCTCTTCGAATGAGTGTTTCAATCTCGTTCTGAAGAGCTATGCAATTTTTTGTCATATGGCCGTGATCCTTATGGAACTCGCAATATTTATCCCTGTTCCTCTGTTCAGGGTCTGACCTCAGTTTCTTTGGCCACTTTACTTCCTCGTTATTCTTGATTTCTTCCAGGACATGATTAATACCCATTTTCAAAGGAGTATAATTATCGAATTTCTTCAGAACTTCCCATGACGACCTATTATTCTTGGAATGCTTGTCACCGCCATTGCCCTTATGCTCTTTCTTCTTGGATTTGTCGTCTTCCACCTTGGTTTCTTTATCCATATTCTTCTTCGCAGCCATAGCCTCCTCGGCATTCATGATTTTGGCCACTTTTGCCATCAACTCTGACATAGTTTTAGGTGGTTATTTCGCCAAAGTGTAATACAACTTATTAGGCAACAACCCACTCATCAAGGCGGTGATTGATGTCTTTTCCTCAGAATCGATGACTTCCAGCTTCTCGTTATTGAAACGAGTTATGTAATCTCTAGTACTCTCACCAGATTTTTGTCTAACACTTAACAAGTGTGCTACTCGTTTTACTGGCTTTGCTCCAAAACAGAAATTGCCGATGAACAACTCGGCCAACTGAAAGAAAGTTGAAATCTTACTCCGAGGAAGATTGTTGTACCATATCTGGGCAGCTCCAGTAAGAGTTCCTGAGAATGCTCTGCATCTCATCTCGTCGGAGACAACATAGATATCGGCGGCAGCTTGATATTGCTCTATATGAAGAACAGGATCTGTCTTTCCATCATATTTGGGGGTCACCACTGGTGCTTTAAACTTTTTTGGGGTAGGAAAACCCACAATGGCCTGGACAAAAGGTGTCCCTTGAACAAAAGTTCATTGTAAGGGATTCTTCGCCTTAGCCATTTCTCCCAATCTATCCTCTAAGCGCTGAATGGAACCCTTCCACGCATCGTTTCCTTCTTCGGGCTTATTAGTTCGAGCAATTGATTGTTCTGATGTGGCCTCCTGAGATCTATCTTGACGAGCAACTGGTCGTGATTGTGCTGATCCTTCTCTTAGATCTGATGGTCGTCGAAAACTCCTCGACATGGTCTTAGGTGGACCCCTATTCCTCCTAGGGCCTAATCGACTGAAAGGAGACACCCTACTCAGTCTTTCCAAGGCACTGGGTCTTTTTGGAGAGAGAGTGATACGTTGATCAGTATCTGTAGCCCTCATTGACGAAGTTCGCCCAGGTTGATAAGAGAAATCATCAGACTCCTCATTACGATATAACTCAATACGCCTGGATCGTGAAGAAAGTAAATAAGTTTGCCTCTGACCACTTTGCTGTCCTGAACGTGCAGGTGCACCGCCATGAAAGGTTTGTATGAGTTGTCGCATTGTTTCTTGCATGGCGGTTTGTCCTTGAGCCAGATTTGTCATAATCCCAGCCAGATCTGGAGGTGCAGAGGGATTTGGAGGATTTCCAGTATTTCTAACGTTTCGATTGCTAGATTCCGGGTTATCTGCCATTGATGATGAATGATTTTTGGTGAAAAATGATAATAACAATCGTTCCCACAGACGGCGCCAATCTGTTGATGTAAAAAATTAGATCGCTCTAATTATTTAATAACAGATAAATAAAATGAGACAAAGATTTTTAAAGTGGTTCAGCCTTATAAGAATGGCCTACGTCCACTGTTATGTTATTGCTGTGTGTTTTGGGAATTCTCGATTACAAGCTCTATCAAGAAATTCCGATCCCCTTGAATGAGGGTGATACCAGGTATTTATAGCCCTTAGGCTGTACATGAAAGGGGTGATACATTAAATGATATACATATGAAAGGGTAATACATTTAATGCAGTGTGTGCGTCAAGATAATAAGCATTCAATGAATAGTTGAACTGTTGATTATCTGGCAATCAATGCTGGGGCCGAGATGCAGCTCGGACCGCCTTAGTTGCTCGTTACTCAAGAGTTCCTCGGAGCGCTGGAGTTCCTCGGAGTGATAGAGTTCCTCGGCGTATCCTTGTTGCTCGGAGAGAACGTGAGTTGGTCGGCGAAGTGAACTTCCTCGTTGCTATTGTGCCACGTAGATTGACACGTGTCTTCGAATTATTCGTCCATATCAGCATATTAATTTTGGTATCAACACTATGTAACTTATCTCTTTTTATTTATCCTTTTGCAGGATCCAGTTGGTGAGCTTTCTGAGGCGATTGGTGAGGCCGATTAGAGTTTTGAGGCCACTGGTGATACCGACTCTGGTGAGGATTCCTCTATTCCTCTTTTGTGGTTTGAGTCTAAAAACACAGGCTATGATGATATAGATGTAGAGGCTTCAGGAACTTTTATAAGTGCACTGTGGTGCTCAGAGTTCCATTCTAGATTTCGTGCACACGTACGGGATGTATTGGAGAGGATCTTGAAGCACCAACCTGAGACTTTTACCTTTCAGAGTGTGCTCAATATTGACAGCCTCATAGTCTTCAACTTGAAGGCCCTAACAATCTATCTTCACGACTTCTTATCCACTTCCTTTGTTGACATGACCACCCAAAGGGCTATACTAATCCTCCGGGCTCATCATGACCTCCAGCGCTGCTATCACTTCCAGCTGGACTGGCTTGACGCTTCAGTCTGTCACTTTCTTGATGTTAATTTTAGTAAGATGATGAAGCTCCATACTTCTAGACAGTCCATGGTGCAACAACGTTAGGTTGAGACAGCTCGGATACAGGCTCAGATTCAGCCCCTCTAGTCTAAGTTGGCCAAGTTAGAGGCTGGTGATGCTGAGGATAAGGCCAAGATGGCCAGGCTAGATGAGCAGCTTATTGAGGAGGCAGGCCCTTCCTACACATACCTACGCTCCCGATATGACTTATTTTTCATTTTGTCTAGTGGGTAGCTTGTCTTATTGTGTAGGCCTTATTTTGTACATTTTTTTTATATGTAAAGAACTGTTGACTTATTAATGAAAGATCTCCATTGGCTTCTATTTTTTTGTTTATTCTTTACTTCTATTTGGATTTCAATATCTGCTTACTATAATCTACTCTAACTTTATCTGACCATTTAGTCTATTTGAATTGTCTCCATACATCATGGGGTATTTGTGTATTATTTGAGCATGTTGGTGTAGGAGTTTCCCCTTCTGACTGTGGGGTACTTGCATATTATCGGCATAAGTTGATATTTTTAGAGCTTTCACAAGTTGATATTTTTAGAGCTGCCCCTTCTAACTGTAGAGTACTTATATATTTTATAAACAAGTTAATATTTTAGAGCTGCCCATCTAACTGCGTGGCATTTTATTATGCAGATTCATTTCTTAGGAATAACTGGGAGAAAACTGTTAGCCTTTCTCCTTCCCACAAACTTTAAATACAATTTACAAATAAAAATGACTCTCTCTTTTTTAGAAACATTGCCCCTAGTCCGCGGGGTCCTTATTTCAAGAATTTGTTAGGAAACACTTTTCCTAAACACAAATTTAGAAGGGGGAGGGGGGTAGCCCCCTTTCTTCACAATTTATGAGAACTCGTTAAGTAAAGCTTTTCTTTGAGAACTATGGTTGGAACTTGTTCTCTAGGCTATAAATCTTGTTATTAGAAAATATTATTATTATTACTTGGAGGATGTCCTCCTACTGGTCTGGTGACAAGGATAAAACCATTTGTCTTGTTATGTCTGGAAGGACTTTACTCTTTATACTTTTCTCTTAGGACGGATGTACCCCCCAAGTGTAATGAGCAAAGTTCTTTTTAAATTCACTACACCAAAACTATCAATCTGGCACACTTAGACAAGGAGAATCTGGCACGGTTTTAAACCGTGCTAAAATTTGGCACGGTTTCTTAAAAATCTGGCACAGTTTTAAACCGTGCCAAATTTTGGCACAGTTTAAAAGCGTGCCAAAATCGTCCCAAATTTAATAAGGTTAAATAAAATAAACAAAATTGTTAAAGTCAAACACTTTTCATTTTGATTTGGTCCTGCTCACTCTCGCGCCATTCACTCAATTCTGCTCTCCCGCTCTTCACCCAATCTCGATTGTTCGACGAACAAATATCTCTTCTCAACAGATTCCTAAGCTAAAGCTCATGATGGTACAGGGGTGAACAGAAAGGAATTTGTTTCGGTGAATAGAGATCGTCTTCCACCATTTTTCGACGATCTCTGCTCAATAGAGTTATGGACGACACCAGAGATATAGGGGATGAATAGAAGGGAGGTGATTTGTCACAGTTCCGCGCTCGTCAACTACTGTTCTAGGCCTTTGCTCCGGTATTGATAGCACTGGAAAAATAGTGGCAGACTTGGCACTATAGGTATCTACTAATACCTTTTCGATTGTTTGGAATTTCTTCTTCTTTGGTTTGGATTTAGAATTAGGGTTAAGGTTAAGGTTTAGTTGAGGTGTAGGGTAAGGAGATATTATATGTTAGGGTCTGAAAAGGTCAGTTTCCCCTTTTTTTATGTTGTGTTGTATATGTAGTGTTCGTTGAAATGACTCAGAGAAACTTAGAGCGAAACAAATTATAGCTTCTCTATGTTTTGAGTTTTTGTATAGATGCTATATTCAGTATTTTGTTTTCAATTTTTCATTTCCCCTTTTATTATATCATGTTTTTATGTGTTTTGTTGTCAAACCACACAAAACACACTGATGTAAGAATTACTGACATCCCCACCATACACACTGATGTATTTCTGAGAATGAATCATGATATAGGATGCATAATACATGAATAATGAATTTTCGTAATAACCCACCAACAAATTTAGATTCCCAATCACATGTATGCAACTGATTCTTAGTCTACTATGTTCCACTCTTTCATATGCAATTGATCATGGGCCCTTTTTAACTTCAAAATGGAAATATCCAAGCACGTTGAATTTGAGCAATTAAATACAATTGACTTTCATATGAATGCTCAATAGGTGCCGTGTTGGGGTGAACATTTACACATTGTTGAGGTGATCCTTAGCCGAATATAATAAAAAGAAAACTTACTATCAGACTGAGAACTTTCGTTATGTGACACTATTATGAAAATGCAATTATTTTATTCTTACTTGACATGTTATCGGTATGTGTGTTAGAAAACCCATCACATGTGAATTCTTCCAAGAAAGGAATATCATATCTTGAAAAATGTTTTAGGTCCGCTTAACATCATGCGTATAGCATATTATGATTTTCTTAAGTAATCTAGTGTACATTAAAGGCTAGGTCCCTCAAAATACTCGTACATGTAACACTATTAATCAAAACATAAAGTAGATAGCATGAAAGTGTTTCCACATGTAACACCAATGGACATTTGTTATTCAAGAACTTTACTAATGCACGAGTAAGCTATGGAACAAATAACACCGCATAAACTCACCTCTATGCTTATCAAGACACCTGACACGGAAGTTGCATTGTTTAATAAAGCCAAAAACTCTGTGCTAATGTGAAGCTACAACATATGATTGAAAGAACCTGCTTTAACTCTTTAGTGAAGCTTTATTTCTTTTGGAATCATGAGTTGCTTCAATGAAAACGATAGGTGATACTTTTGTTGTCATAGCGATGCCTTTAATTTAAATAACTTGGTTATATGGTTTATTTTATGTTTCCCATATCAGTCACCTTTGTACTTTGGTATATGCTACTGCTTGCAACTTTGTTCCTATTTTGCAAGGTCATGGTTTCTACACATATGCCACAGGGCTGCTTCTTATGATCATCAAGTCTTGGACTTTCCATTGTAGTGTTTGGTTTTGTTGGGGTATTTGGAATTTGATTACACCTAAGTTGAAGACTAATGATATACATGGTTTTCCTCACATGATGTGCTTCACTTGGGCTTATGCTTGCATCTATGCTTATCTTACTAGAGTTTATGATTATATTCATATGTTCAACATTTCAAAAAAAACTATTTTTCTTCTTAAAGTTGGGAGTGTGACCAACTTAGAGCTATTGTATATTTGCATTTGGATGTTAAGGGAAATACCGTGAAACACCGTATATCATTTCGCACACTTATTCGAAAGAGTGCAGATCTTCTTGGTCCTTGTTTGCTTGTATGTTCACATTTTTTTTCCAAGGGGAAAAAGGATTTGTTATACTATATATGAAAATTAAATCAGATATAAACATCTACCATTCCCATTACAAAAACTTCATATTTCTTTCCAAAAGAATGACACTAATAATATCTAACTTGGACGATGGCACAGAATTGGACTAATGGCAGCTTTGAAATCTTCATAAAACCTCTGCTCGGAAAACCTGTTGGCCGTCTCCTTGCAGCTGCAGCCATCTCAAGTCTCTCATTTTCTGGCATCCTTAAAATCTGTAAAATCGCATCTGTGTATTCTGAGACGCTTTTGGTAAGAAATCCGGTTTGCTTTCCATCTTCTGCTAACACAATGTCCATCTTCGGCCCAGCAGAATTATGAGTGAAAACCGTGGGGCTGAAAGTCATGTTTCACATTAACTTTGAAAGGTCGAAAGCCACATGCCCGTTACGTAAAACAGTTCATTGGAAATGCCAACCAATTGGTATTGCACCAGCAACCATATACTCTACAACACTTATCCCAAAATGTTCATCTATCATGGAATGGATCCCAACAACAGCACCACCCAAAAGTCTCACCAAATCCCTATACATGAGATTCTTGTAGAACTCCATATCCTCTTCCACCTTCAGTCTGATAGCTAGTTCTTTCAAGTTTTGCAACCTCTTTTCATCTGCCTCATTCCGGCAACTGCCCACAAATTGGAGTTTCGGTCTAGGAAAGTCTACATCTAATTTCTTGATGGCAACTGCAAATGCCTCGAGTTGAAGACTGTGTGCCTTCTGGGGACGAAATTGATCCACATAAATAATTCTTGGAGGTAGTGTTGGCCTTTCCAATGGAAGCGCCAGGAGTCCTGAAGTATCACAAGGAGGATAGATTCTCTTGGTACGCCTTGGAATTCGCCAAAGCATCTCAATATGAGATTGCGTCCATGAAGAATTTACCATTGCAATGTGTGCACAAGAACCAACAATCCCATAAATCCAGCTAAAAAATGCATAATAGATGACTTTGCACTGGGAGAGCAGAATGCTCTTAGCAACCAAGGCATCATTATTGTACATTGAACTCCGGGAACGAACTCAAGATAACATGTCTAAACTGATTGTTGGGTAGTGCGTGTAACAAATAACTTTGCACCCAAACATCCTCGCAACAGGATAGGTAAAAGCATATCCACTAGTATCAAAATAATATACAGGAACAAACTTGCATAAAGCTTCCCAGGAGAGGTAAACAGAACCAAGGCTTTGACCAATCATGGTGAAGCGAGGATAAGTGGTTTCTTTAACTCACTTCCTTTTATATAGATGAACCACCTGAGGAGGGTAAATTAAGTTGACCCCAAAGCGATCGAGTGCTCGAGCCATGAGATTGTGAGGGGAAGCGTCATGATCACCTGTGTACACAACGCAATCGAGATCCGGACTTTCTTCCTGAATGGATTTGACTGCACACCACAGAACTCTCTCTCCTCCACCGCCGTCGTTGGTGTAAGGGTGGAAGAATCCTACGGCATTCTTTATGTTTCTGCGACCGTTCACTACAATCGAAATTATTCTGAACCAGATTAGGATTAAAATAGTTGAACACGTCATAATCCAAATTACAACCCCATTTGCCATTTAACCTAAAATCCGTCTCTAATTTTGGGATCAAACCAGGATCAGTGTTAGCTCTCCTCCGCCGTCGTAATCAATTAAACCTTTAATCCGAGGCACCACACATTAGTGAAATTGTATCCATGTCTGAGTTAGAAAAGCTCGCGCAAATTCGTTCACATATATGTTCCGACAAGAGCTTTTATGTGGATGTTCTTTGATTTTCTCCTTTAAAATTTTTGGTGTTCTTTAACTCTTTAATGTGGACCATATTGTACACCTAGATCACAGGAGATATGGAATGTGCTGCATTTAGTGGGCTGTTAGAGTGCCCCCTAAAACCTACTGCCAAGAGAAAGTATCAAGTAAGTCTCCAATTGTCATTATGAAATTTGTATAGAAAATTGGTACACGCAAAGCCTATTACTCCACATTTCTCATCCTTCTTTGTTTTTTTATATTCAGTTGTGCTAAGGTTTAACTCTTTGGAAATTATTTTTTTCCTAACAGGGAATAAATGAAACCTTTGTGTTCACGACGATATATGGTGAATCAAGGCTTTTTAGACTGACTGGTAAGCATATTATTTGCAGGGAGACCAAATTTTCTAGTTGAAATGGCAATAAATTGGGTTTCGGATGGTCAACTTTTTCTTGAATCTGATATGTGAAGAAGGAAAACCATCCCAAAGTTTGGTTGGGGTGGAATGGGGCAAAGTGCTAAGAAGCTTGAACATGTGTGAAAGAGTCGTACTTGCGGTGAACACATTTAAATGTTGGCATTGCTCGAATACACCTAGACACTTGGTAAACTAAAAGTAGAGTTCTTCATCTTCAGGGAAAGAGCATTTTCTCATTAGAAATATATATTATGACTTAGTTTCTGTTAAACATCCTAGTATATTAAGTCAATGTCATCTTGAAAACTTAAAATTTGTCACAGTCACGACTTCCCCATATAGCATGGTGCTGGTTAACTAGGACCAGGCTATGTACACTTGGAGTTATTCTAAGAGAGAATCTAAAGCACTGCTACAACTTTCAGCACTATCTTGAGTCCTCATTTAACTAAAATATAATGGTGGTATTACGACATGTGTGGCTTTTTTGAATTTGTATTTCGTATAGAATTTCATCCATTCATTTTCTATGTTGTACTGATAGTAAATAGCCTCAACATGACATGTATTAGTTGGACACTTTTCACTTTGAGACTGTTGATCATTGTAGTCATGCTTATAAGGCTTTAGGTTTATTTCCTTTTCTAATTTTGGGTTTATTTGGCCGCTTGTACTCTTCTTTTTTGTTTTAATAAATTTGGTCTCTACTTTCTTTTCATAGTTTAAGGCATTCCTTTAATTGTGTTATTTGCACTGTTTGAGAGGGTTTGAAATGTGACTTACTCGGGTTCTTAAAATAATAGTTGGAGCTTATATTACTTTAATACCAATAAAGTTTAAATCGAATCTAACGTTTGTTCTACTCCTACATTAGTTTTTGCTATGATCTCTCTTGTTCTAATATGGTTATTCTAATCATGTTCTGCAGGCTGTATTTGAAATTGTAGCTAAAATCACTCATGGGAAGATGAAGAAAAATGAAACCTTAGACGCAAAGTAAGGGTATGTATATAGTTTTCTTTGGTATGAAAGTGCATGATAATATTATATATAGAGAGTAATATGAAAGTTCAAATAACAGTAAGGGTGAAAGTAAAAAAATTATTCATATGTTGATCAATGTTTTCTTCGTGTAGATTGTATCGGAGATACACAAGACGATGGAATCTATAGGCTTTCGTGAAATCGACACATCGGTTCCACAGGTTTGTAAATTTCTTATGTTCATGTTTGATTGATTCATTTTGTGGTTATAGTTGTCTGATTAAAGCGGCTAGAAATATTAGAAAGCATATTTAGATTTAGGCATAAAAAAAGCCGTTAAAGGGTGAAAACTCAAACCAGTCCTCAAACGGCCCCGTAAGAGGCGCACACACCTCGCACGGGACCAATGTAACTTTTAGGAACTGACCGCGTAGTCTTGGGTCTCTTGGTTTGAGAATACAACGATAATTTGTAAAAATCAACACTTAGGCTTGAAAATAAGCCGTTGTAGGGTGGAAACCTAAACCAGCCACCAAACGGCCCCGTTAGAGGCATGAACACCTCGCACGGGACCAATATAACTTGTACGAACTGACCGCGTAGTCGCGGGTCTCTCGGTTTGAGAATATGACGATTATTTACAAAAATAACACTTAGACTTAAAAATCGGCCGTTAAAGGGTGAAAACCTAAACCAGTCACCAAACGTCCACGTAGGAGACACGAACACCTGGCACGGGACCAATGTAACTTGTGGGAACAGACCGCGTAGTCCCGGGTCGAGAATATGACGATAATTTGCAAAAATCAACACTTAGACTTAAAAATAGGTCGTTAAAGGGTGAAAACCTAAACCAGCCACCAAAACGTCCCCGTTAGAGGCACGCACACCTTGCACGGGACCAATATAACTTATACGAACTGACCACGTAGTCTCGGGTCTCCTGGTTTGAGAACATGACGATAATTTGCAAAAATAACACTTAAACTTAAAAACAGGCCGTTAAAGAGTGAAAACCTAAACCAGCCACCAAACGTCCTCGTAGGAGGCACGAACACCTCGCACGGGACCAATGTAACTTGTAGGAACTGATCGCGTAGTCCCGGGTCTCCCGGTTTGAGAATACGACGATAATTGGTAAAAATCAATACTTAGACTTAAAAACAAGTCGTTAAAGGGTGAAAACCTAAACCAGCCACCAAACGACCCCGTTAGAGGCACGAACACCTCGCACGGGACCAATGTAACTTGTACGAACTGATCGCGTAGTCGCGGGTGTCCTGGTTTGAGAATATGAGGATAATTTGCAAAAATCAAAACAGGCCGTTAAAGGGTGAAAACCTAAACCAGCCACCAAACGTTCCCGTTAGAGGCACGAACACCTCGCACGGGACCAATGTAACTCGTGCGAACTGACCGCGTAGTCGCGGGTCTTCCGATTTGAGAATGTGACGATAATTTGCAAAAATCAACACTTAGACTTAAAAACAGGTCGTTAAAGGGTGAAAACCTAAACCATCCACCAAACGTCCCCATTAGAGGCACGAACACCTCGCACGGGACCAATGTAACTCGTAGGAATTGACCGCGTAGTCTCGGGTCTCCCTATTTAAGAATATGACGATAATTTGCAAAAATAACACTTAGACTTAAAAATAGGCCGTTAAAGGGTAAACACCTAAACAATCCACCAAACGTCCCCGTTAGAGGCACGAACACCTCACATGGGACCAATGCAACTCATATGAATTGACCGCGTACTCGCGGGTCTCTCAGTTTGAGAATATGACGATAATTTACAAAAATCAAAACAGGCCGTTTAAGGGTCAAAACCTAAACCAGCCACCAAACGTCTTCGTTAGAGGCACGAACACCTCTCACGGGACCAATGTAACTCGTTCGAACTGACCGCATAGTCGTGGGTCTCCCGGTTTGAGAATATGACGATAATTTGCAAAAATCAACACGTAGACTTAAAAACAGGTCGTTAAAGGGTGAAAACCTAAACTAGTCACCAAACGTCCCCGTAGGAGGCACGAACACCTTGCACGGGACCAATGTAACTTGTAGGAACTGATCGCGTAGTCCAGGGTCTCCCGATTTGACAATACGACGATAATTTGCAAAAATTAACACTTGGACTTAAAAACAAGTCGTTAAAAGGTGAAAACCTAAACCAGCCACCAAACAACCCCGTTAGAGGCACGGACACCTCGCACGGGACCAATGTAATTTGTACGAACTGACCGCATAGTCGCGGGTGTCCCGGTTTGGGAATATGAGGATAATTTGCAAAAATCAAAACATGACGTTAAAAGGTAAAAACTTAACCCAACCACCAAATGTCCCCATTAGAGGCACGAACACCTCGCACGGGACCAATGTAACTCGTGCGAACTGACCGCGTAGTCGCGGGTCTCCTGGTTTGAGAATGTGACGATAATTTGCAAAAATCAACCCTTAGACTTAAAAACAGGCCGTTAAAGGGTGAAAACCTAAACCAGCCACCAAACGTCCCCGTTAGAGGCACGAACACCTTGCACGGGACCAATGTAACTCGTAGGAACTGACCGCGTAGTCTCGAGTCTCCCGATTTGAGAATATGACGATAATTTGCAAAAATAACACTTAGACTTAAAAACAGGCCGTTAATTGGTAAAAACCTAAACCATTTACCAAACGTTCCCGTCAGAGGTATGAACACCTCGCACGGGACCAATGCAACTCGTATGAACTGACCGCATAGTCGCGGGTCTCTTGGTTTGAGAATATGACGATAATTTGCAAAAATCAAAACAAGACATTAAAGGGTGAAAACCTAAACCAGCCACCAAACGTCTCCGTTAGAGGCACAAACACCTCGCACGGGACCAATGTAACTCATGCGAACTGACCGCGTAGTCGCGGGTCTCTTTGTTTGAGAATATGACGATAATTTGCAAAAATCAACACTTAGACTTAAAAACAGGCCGTTAAAGGGTGAAAATCTAAACTAGCCACCAAACGTCCTCGTAGGAGGCACGATCACCTCGCACGGGACCAATGTAACGTTTAGGAACTGACCGCGTAGTCCCGGGTTTCCCGGTTTGAGAATACGATGATAATTTGTAAAAATCAACACTTAGACTTAAAAACAAACCGTTAAAGGGTGAAAATCTAAACCAGCCACCAAACGTCCCCGTTAGAGGCACGAACACCTCCCACGGGACCAATGTAACTCGTACGAACTGACCGCGTAGTCCCGGGTCTCCCGGTTTGAGAATATGACGATAATTTCCACTCCTATAAGTAATTTTTTAGTTTGAGTAAGTTTTTTTTTAAAATTACTGGGTTACTAATATCGTATCTTTTTTGTATACTATTTTTTTTTGGAGGATAACATTTTATCGTTGGCATTTATTCACGTGGAACACACAGAGAACTCAATGATTTACAATAAGGGGTTTATTCATGATTCTATTTTTTTGTGTTATGGCCGTGCGGGCTTTTGTAGTTTTACTGTTAACTTTTATGGTCGTGCGGGCTTTTGTAAGTTAATTGTTATATTTTGTGGCCGTGCGGGCTTTATGTTAGGCAGATTTTGTATTAGCAGGTTTTGGAATGTTCATAAAATAGAGGAAACTCTGTCCAATTTTTTTTGGCTTGTGAACTATTAAAGACTTGTAATATTTTGAAGTTTGTATGTACATTAGTTTATCAACAACGTGCCAATTTGTGAATTTTCGTGCGTTCAAATAATGATTTTTTTTCTTTTTTATAAAAAAATTTGGCACAGTTCAAAACTGTGCCAAAAGTGTGCCAAATTTGGCACGGTTTTGAACTGTGCCAATTTTTTATGAAAATGTGCTAAATCTGGCACAGTTGAAAACTGTGCCAAAAATGTGCCAAAAATATCAAATTCTGGCACAGTGTAAAAGTGTGTCAGATGTGTTCTTGTTTGGTCAAATCTAGCACACTTTTGAACCGTGCCAGAAAAAAACGGCCATTTTGGAACACCTGATTCTGGCACAGTTCAAAACCGTGTCCGATTTAATCTGACACAGTTTTAAACCGTGCCAGATTCCTGTTTTTGGTGTAGTGATTGGACCCTCTTCTAGCCTAGTGGAGAGTATTTTTAAGAAAAATATTTTGGTAGATCTACCTTATACAACAGGAAAGCAAACAAGATAAAAATCATTATGCACTGATAAAAAAAAGTTGATATTCATTTATTTTTCATACTGTATATTGTTTACAAGACTATACTGCTCTATCATTTTTACCAAAAAAACTTTTCTAGTGTTAGAATAAGCCACTCAAATTCTTCAAAAGGAAATGAACTTTAAAAAAATTAGGCATAATACCTCTTCAGCCACTTGCAATTAATGAATTGGAGAGAGTCACTCTCCAGCTCCGAGATCTGGCGGTATCCTGATTTTCCTACTCCCTTATCCTGTTGGGGTCGATCGATCCTACCTAATTTTGTGAGATGTTTAGCTTTTCTTTTATTTCTTCTTTTCATTTTCCCTAACTTACTATATAAGATATTTTTGTTATAATAAAAGATAGACTTAATTTTAATAGATATTTTAGGTTAGGGTTTGGGTTTTGAGAGCTCATCTTCATTTCTCTTTGGGGTGACATCCATTTGGGTTTGTAAGTTGTACTATTCATCATCCTCTCCATTAATATAGTTGTTTTTCCTTCATTTCTTGCTTTGTAGATTAATTTCATGATTTGTTAATTTGTTTTAATTATTTATTTATTGCTTTAATTAGTTTAATTTAGTTTATTTCCATGTCGTGCCCTTAGATAAATAAGGTCGGGATTGTGTTCCGCCATTTACGGGTTCGGACCTCAAAAGTTAGGATTTTGCATAAAATTGCGTTTAATTGAAACCTCGCATATTAAGGGAGGATTCTTATACGTTTATCTTCCTTTGTCACGCAACGTTAGGGTTTAAGTGACAATCCGAATTTAATCCGCGTGTGATCATTTTCGATTAAATGTTTCATCAAGTATATTTGGGTTAAACTCCCTTCATGAGTGATGTTTATGCTTAATCAAAATGCTCGGTTAAAAAGCTTTCGATCCGAAATTATGATTAGTAGTCGTTTCTATCCATGTGGTGCGATGCGATTCCGTTCCTCGTTTTACTTTTGTGTAGCGTAACTGATTCTTTTCTTTTGTCACCATTCCCAACCATCACCTTTTCTTTTATTTATTTTACACTTTTATTCCTGAAGTAATTAAACAATTAAAATCTAAAATTCAACCACTCCCTGTGGATTTCTTATGATACCCGAAGTACCGTTGTGCTTGCCTCGCAAGTGTAGTAGTAGCTTAGGTTTTTGCATGTAGAGGGAGCCGAAATCAACAACAGTGTCTCTACGCAAACACTCGGTTTCCCTCTTATCACCTATAAATGATCATTTTCATTATTTAGGATCGATTATCCAAAACGATGGAGATATTAGCGATGATGTTACTCATAGGATTAGAGCAGGTTGGGCTAAGAGGAGAAGTGTTATCGGCGTATTGTGTGATAGGCGTATACCTTTAAGGCTAAAAGGAAAATTTTATATGACATCCATTAGACCCGCTATGTTAAGTGGGGCAATATTGGGCAACCAAGAAACAAATATACAGAAATTGAGTGTGGCAGAGATGTGAATATTGAGATGGATTTGTTCTAAAACTCGAAAAGATAAAATAAAAAATGAACAAATTTGTGAAGCGGTAAAAGTATCTCTTAAAAAAGATTATTAAGAGAAAATTGACTTAGATTATTTTGACACGTCAAGCGTAGACCAATGGATTCTCCCGTAAGAAAGAGTGATTTAGTTAGTATTGATAGTTACACAAGGCGTAAAGGTTGGTCTAAATTGACTTGGTGGGATATTATAAAAAAATGACATGATATCACGTGGTTTAACCGAAGATATTGAGTTGGAGATAATGGAATGGAAAAATAGGATTCATGTAGTCGACTCCAAGTAATTGGAAAAAAGCTTCGTTGAGTGGAGTTGGGTTAAAAAATATTGATACAAACAAAAACCTACGTAAGCTATTTAGCTATGGGGTTTATATAAAACCTCCCTTAACTTTTGGGAGAGCATAAAAACCTTTTATGGAAGCTGAGCAAATATTACATTTGTAAGTTATTTCTCTATGAACCGATACTCACACAAAGAAAAAAAATTATCGCTTTCACCGAAATCCTCTATTCCTCAAAATTACCCAGTGGAATCGATGAATTCACATGCGCAACCAAGTATGGGTTGGTTATACTTTTTTTAGAAGAAAAAGGCAAATACTAGATTCGTCGCCCACTGTATCTCGGACTTTGGAGGGGCTCTCCTATGCACTACAATCTCTTTTGGTAGTTGAAAAAAAAAGTCAAACCTCTCCTCTACCTGTTCGTCGGAGACTTAGATGGATCATGTTTGCTAGATAAAATGAAATAAACCAATTGGACGGATGGGTATCTGACTCTCATAAGCTTCCGTCTTAAAGTGGATTTTTTTTTAATGGAGTGCAATAAGTGGGAGAGTTTATCCTTTTACAATTATTTTAAGGTTCTAAAAAATGCGGGGCGTGGTTGAGGCGTGGAGGCCAAGCCTCAAGCCTTAGAAGCCTAGGCGGGCCTTAGGCGTAAAAAGGCGTTTAGGCCTTCTTAATATATTTTAATATTTTTTAACCATAACAAGGTTATTAAAATACTAAAATTTTACATTTCATAAAAATATGTCTGAATAAATGCAAATTAAGATACTATTTGATTATTTTGGATGAGATAATGGTCCGGTTTGTAAAAAAATTCTTTAAAAGGCGATATCGTTTCACTAAAGCATTGTTGTTTTTAGAAAAAAGTGCGCCTTAAGGGTTTTACCAAGAATAAGGCGTGAAAAGCATAAGACGGGGTATTTCTCCCAAGCCTCAAGCCCATGCGAGTTTTTTAGAACAATCATAAATTATACAAGTTTAGTTAATTTAGTTCCTAAATTAATAATCTAGTCAATTTAATCGCTAAACTAATAAAATGATCAATTTAGTCCGTAAAATTTGGCCAATTTAGTCTATAAATTATTAATTTGTTCAATTGAGTCCCTAAACTAATAATTTAGCCAATTTAGTCCCTAAAATAATTTAAAACTGCCTTTTCTTTTCAAAGTTAAAAATTACTCTTTTTTTTAATAAGAATTAAAACCTCTAAAAATGTACCCCAAACAATATTAAAAAATAGTTTTTTGGGGTTTAATCCCATGTTCAATGTTTTTTTCGGCTCCCCTCCCATGTATTTTTGTAATTATATTAAGTTCCATAACCACCCATAACCTTAGTGCCCCAATTCGCTGTAGAGGCTGCCAACTGCGTCTGGAATTCACGAATTTATAAAGGCCGATCGATTTTTGTGGTAGTTCGCAAATTCATTAATGATAGTGCGCGATTTAGAAAATGGAGAGTTTGCGCATTTTCAATATCAAAACCTTTGTCTTTTGTTGTAGAAATTGTGTGACTCAATGACAATAACACGAGAAGACAATCTTGAAAATACCCGCTTTGTACCATTTTTTGACCGTTCAGTTGTTAAAAGGACTTTTTAGTCCTTTGCTTGCTTTACCTATTAACATGACATAGGCTTAGTTTTAGTCTTTTACTTTATACCAAACATATGCTAGAGATTTAGATCACTTTTCTTTTCACATATATCTGTAAACAAAATGAATGGCCTCTATTCATCATCCTTTCTATTTACAATTTAAAGAAATAGTGGTTCTCTTCATTCACTTGTTGCTCCCACGAAACCAAGCTTCAACTTGGAATCAGGTATGTGAGAATGAAAAAAAATATTTTTTGTATTATGTTAACTTTTAAATCTTATGCTTTGCTTTTTTTTTTTGCTATAATAAAAGTTCTAAAATAAAATAAGATGAAATTTAACTGTATTTTTCCTTAGCTTATAAATCTTATGCTTTGATCTTTTCTTTAGAATTAATAAACGCCATAAAATAAATCTTAAGTCAAGTAGGTTCGAAATGAATGAAGGTGAAGTTGATTGTGAAACAGTTGATTTGGACAATGGGGAACATCAACAAAGTGAAGCAGCACTGTTGCATTTGACTCCTCTAAAAAAGTATGTGACTAGTGTTGGAGTGAAGAAAGATGCCAAATGGACATGTAATTTTGGCTGTAAAACCGAACCTTACACGGGTAATTATTCACGAATTAAAGTTCACTTCATAGGGCTTATGATATTACACAAATATCGCGTATTTCATCCGTCGAACCTACGCATTTTAGCCCCCTCGAGTGCCTTAATCTCTATATTTAATCCCGTTAACCAGAAAACCTATGTTTATATTGTTAACATGCTATATGAGGTATAATTGGGCTTTTGTAGGTATTTAGGTACCAAGTATGGGATTCAGACGCATTCCGCGCAATTTCTGTACGCAATCGCACGTTCAAGGGCAATCCGGTCATTTCACAGATTGGGAACCTGGCCCTACATCTACACGGAAGTTGTATCTCTCCTCGTTAGCTTTGCGTGTCCGCGAACGGTGCGCGATTCCGAGTCCGTATGACAAAGTTACGGCGATTTGAGCAGAGTTGAATTGCATGCCAAAATAGGGGATTCTGCAGGCAGCCCTGCTTGATCGATTGAGCATGGGAGTCGATCGATCGACCCTCTTTATTTTTGCCACGATTTTAATGGTCGATCAATCGACCACAGGGGTCGATCGATCGATCCCCTGTTTTTCCCTGCAGGTATTTTCTTTACTTTTCTTTCTTCTTTTCTTTTATTCCAACTTGCTATATAAGCTAATTTTTGTTGTAATAATAACATATACACACTCATAATCTGATACAGATAGTTTTAGTTAGGGTTTGGTTTGGTTTGGAGAGTTCATTTTCTCTTCTTCTTGGATTGACAACCCATATGGTTTTGTAAGATTGAACTATTCACTTCCATTCCCATTAATATAGTTTGTTCTTCATCTTTCCTTGCTTTGTAATTTAGCTTCCATGCTTTCTAACTAGTTTACATGCTTTATTCACATGCTTTGATTTACTTGCTTTGTAGTATAGTTTTATCGCGTTTATTCCCGCTTTCCATTTACCACGTTTTTAACATGCTTTCTAGGTAATTTAAATTAGGTTATGTTTGAATTGAACTCACTCGAGTTGACGCGTTGCTTTGCTTTGGTGATGGAGTTTACGGGTCTATTTCGGGTGCGTTGACCTAGTTATTATGCCTAGGGGATTTGACGGGGCATATCATGTATGTCCCGTGCTTACGACCTTTCGCGCGTAATTTCCGGGATATTTGTTGACGCCAAAATCTTATAAGGCTTTTATGATGATTTAGGGCGTAACAACCCTTGATTTAATTAACTGTTGAAATGAGACACATTTGTAATAACTCTTCGACCCATGTAACCATTTTATACTAATTAACTCGGGTGAGGGATATTCGACGCAACCTATAGTTTTACTCGCTTTCTTAATCTAGTTTCAATACCTTGCCTAGACTAACATTTCCCTTTATGCCTATTTTTCCTTTTAGTTTGTAATCATCTTTTACACTTTTATTTCGGAGTATTAAATCACTTAAATTCTAACATCTTGTCTCTGTGGATTTTCGATACCCGACTTACCGCTATACTCACGCGTTGAGTGTAGTCGTAGTTTAGGTTTTTGTATAGTTCAGGTGAGCCGAATTCAAAACGACCGGCGCGTATGTGACTCTCGCTCTGCGGCGAAAACCCTGTCTATCAAATGGCGCCGTTGCCAGGGACTAGTTTGTTTTAGACTTTATTTGATTTAGTATTTCATAGTATTTTCTTTCTATTTGTATTATTTGCTAATATTTTGCAGAACTTCCACATTTGAGCACTTAGAAACGCTTGAATTGTTCCCGCGCGCACCTACTTTGTGGAATTCACCACTTCGAGCCATTTTTGGGGTAAGCATGTCTTATTCCAATTCTTTCGGTAATCCCTGTTATAATTCTCAAAATTCTCGCAAACCTATGACTTTCGGTGAATACTTAGAATCCCAAAAATTTGCAAATTCAAACATGACTTTGGGCGAGTATAACGAAAGTTAAAACTTAGGTTATTGGAATCTTGATGATGATGATAAAGATTTTGGGCCTTTAACTCCTTATAATAGGAATTTTGAAATGAATTCAAATAGTTTTCACAATTTCTATAATAATGAGTTTTTGTTTAAGTCCGATGACAATTTTGAAAGTTCCCATTCTAATGCATCCGCACCTCGACCTATGACATTCGGTGAGGGTTTGCATATGTATGAGAATGAGAAAATTGAAAATCGTTATTGGGAAGAAAATCGTTCGTGGGAACATGAGTTGGATTTATTATTTCAGTCCGAAATGAGGTACTTGTGCCTACTTTGGAACAAACCATTCTAGACTTTGCCCATCGCATAATAGATACTGAAAGCGAGAATGAAAATGACGTAATATCTATTTGCAATGAAATGATTTCTTCTTTGGACCCCAAAGAAGAACATTTCATTGAAAATGATATTATTTCATTCGAAACTCAAACTTCATGCGATGATGATTCATCTAATGAGTTTGAATTTCATTCATCCCCATTGTCATTCTCTATTTCCCCACCGGAACAAGTACCTGATGATTCGGTTTCAATCTTTAATGTTTTAAACCCTATCGCCGATGAGGAGTACTTGCTCGAGTCTCCCTCCACAATCGCATTCGTGCCTTTGTGTGCGCTGCCTCCCATTCCAACTTCAAAATCATTGGGAGGATTTTCGGCTTTTCTCGATCCCCACTTGTTTTGGTCACCCGTCCTATCCAAATCCCCCATCCTCCCTCCCAAAGTTTCAATTGGGGATGGTTCACTTTTACTGCCTTACACATGCCTTCCGCCGTTCAAACGAAATTCCTATTTTTCGGTAGGCATGCATTTTTGGGAGGGTCCACCGTTGATCCGCCAAATTCAAATTGTGTTTTGGATGGACCCTCAAAAATTTCAACTTTTAGTATATAGTTAATTACACATCCTAAGGGTAGGTTGTATATACTAATTTCTTCATTTTTGTTTTTCTCAATATTAGCCTAGTGTAATTAGTTAATCTCTTTTTATTTCTTTTTGTATGCTTGGTTCTAACTCTTTTTTAGGTTCAACGCACTTGAATTTGCAGAGACTATGCATCCCGCCACACATTTCTTAAGAAAATGGTCCAAAAAGCCCCCAAAACATTTTTCCTTTGTTTTTCACACACGCATCCTCACGCATTTGCATTTGCATTTGTTTTTCTTTTTTCTTTTCTTTTATTTTTTATTTTTGTCGTGAATATGCGTGTGGGTTGCTCTTTGTACATATGTTTAATTTTTGGTTAGCATAGGCCTATTTGTGTGTATATTTAAGCCTATGTCTATTTAATTCTATTTTATTTTTATTTTTATATTTTTATTTCATATTTTTATATATATATACACTTATATATACTATATAAATATATATTTTATATTTAAACCCCCTACATATCCCTGAATTCCATTCCCCCCCTTTAAAACAGCAAAGCAGTGTGCCTTTTGCTGCTTGATCGATCGATCGAAGGCCCAGGCTCGATCGATCGATCGAGCAGTTAAAGGCCGAAGGCTGCTACTGTTTTTTCCCCATTTGCTTATTCTCTTCTCCTCTCCTACACTGTTTTGTGCCCTAAATTTCCCCACACCACATTTCTTCCAATTTCTACACTTTCAAGGTATAATCCTTACTACTTTAACATGTTTTTGTAGTTTTTGGTAGATTTTTGTCACAAATTCCATGTTTTATCCATTTTTTGACAATTGTTTGAATGTGTTGCTATTACCCCTGATTTGTGTTGTTCCAACCCATTTCTTTCATGATTATTGATGTATATCCACTCATGAACCCATGTATATTGTTGCATTGTTGTTTTGTTCATGAGTGGGGCTTTGTGGTTGGTTCAAATCGGTATATTTCAACCTTGACACACATTGTGCACGCCAAGTGTTCGTGAAAATGCCTAAAATAGTTTTCAATCCAATTTTTTACGCACACTTGGGTGATTTTATTCCATGTCGCATTCCGACAATTTTTATCGCAATGTTGCAATTTTTACCTCGGTTTTGCGCACTTGCACCCCCATTTCAACTTGTACACTAACTAACCATTAATTGTGCTTACAATATTTTTTGTATTGCTTAATTCTTGTTTTGTAGGTTGAAATGGCACAGTTAAAGAAATACAAATACACCAGGTGCTTTCCCGTCGGGGGCGTCCAGGGGTTCCGCTGTGACCAGGAGCGGGATTGGTACCGCGCCCATTTTCACACATCCGAGCATCCACTTTGGTATCATTTTGCGTGGGCCATTGAGCATATACCGCGAGAGGAGCGTGTTCTTCTGCACCGTCAGGTTTGGGAGATCTTTCTCGCTACCAACGGGCGCATCAACGAGGAGCTGGTCCGTATTTTCTATGCGATGTTGGTAGAGGTAAAGGGGAGTGGACCGACTACTTATGAGGCGATGGTCCATGGGGTGAGGATACCGTTCAGCATTTCTGACTTGGCTGATTTCATGGGTGTGCCAAACCCCGGGGACTCACTCAGTTTTATGGATGGGACCATCTTCGTCCGTGGGACATTGATAGAGGGCCTTGCACCGGGCGAGGCATGGAAAAAGGGTGTTTTTCGCTCGGCTGCGATGGAGGACTTACCGAGGTTACTGCACAATATTAATGTCCACTCTTTCGTGGTGACGAACAACCGATCAGAGGTTCGTCACAAGCATGCCGCATTGATCTACACGTTGATTAATGGTTTGGTCAATATCAGCTTGCCCAGTATCTTCTTGGATATCATGTGCGCGACAGCTAAAGAGATTGCTTGGAGGTATTCCCTTCCCTTTCCTGCCCTCATTACGAAGATATGTATTTCGTACGGTTGCCCTGAGTTGGACGCTGACCGTAAGCACGAGCCACTCGGGCTTCTCTCCACGGACAATATTTTAAAGATGCTTAAACACGAGTGGGGGCAACCGGGCGGCAAGAGACAGAGGGCAGAGGTGGCTGATGAGACGGACGATGAGGAGGACGAGATCAGGGACATGGAGACTGGTGAGGGTTCTCACGCGCCGCCCACAAATTATGATGCCCGCTTTGAGGCATTCCAGGCCATGCAAGACCAGCGTTGGGAGGAGACCCAGCTCAGGTGGGCTACATAGAAGTCCTGCCTGGACCAGTTGCAGGCTGAGCAGCGGCAGCAGTGGGCACAATAACAGGCTTAGCAGGAGCAGTTCCAGGTCGAGCAGCGGCAGGAGTGGGCCATGCAGAGGCAGGCGAGAGCGTAGCATAGACATGACTATCGGATGGTGCAGCAGATGATGAGAGATCTTTATCTGCAGTGCAGTGATTCCGACACACCGCTACCTCCTCATTTTCAGGACCCTTCTGATCCTAGTGGTTCCGGTCACTAGACTGCTGTTGTACTTGGTTACTTTTGTATTCTGGGATCGAATATTATATTGTACTTTTTATTTTTATTTTTATTTGTATTTCTTTTATTTCACTAGCTGTAATGTATTAAGTGATTTTGTATTGAACTTATGAAATGAGAAATGAAAATGTAGTTTGTGGTTGTTTATTGGATTTTGATGTGTGTGACCTTCCATTTTATAAAATCAAAAAGTTCACCATCAATTTATCTAGTATTTGCACTTCAGCCCCCCTATATTATTGTGACTTGTGACATAGATCATCTTAACGTAATACATCGGTACATATTCTTCATATGCTTTGTACTAACTTGTTTTGCAGCTTCATTTGGACTTATACTTCTGGAGATCGCTCCAAAATTGGGTAATATCATTCTTTTCCTATCTTTGTGTTGTGTTCTTTAATGGACGTATTGGGGACAATGCAACATTTAAGTTAGGGGGTGTAGGATATTCTATCCATTTTGCTAATTAGTCCTTGAATTTGTTTACAATTTAGTTACAAAGCATGTTTTTGTTAAAAATTTGAAAATTTTCAAAAATATTTTCTTTCTTTTTTCTCCCTTTTTGGGCATTTTTCCCTCGTCTTCGATGATAAATTTCAATAATTGCCCCATCAATTAGACAATTCAACGATGCATGTTCTCTATTTTAGAAGTTATTAGACTTTAGTCCTAAATCATTAATATTATGAATAACTTCATGAATTAAACTTTATCCCGTGAGCACATGCACCATTCTTGTTATATTGATTTGGTTTAAGATTTTTATAAATCGATATGCTTTTGTTGCATTGTACATACTTACACTGAGTGAGATTGGAGACTTATCTTCATTTGTGAGTGTATACACTCTTCTTTCCTCTTTGAAAATGTTACGGTCGTTGGTAATCTCTTTATTCTTTCATTGACCGTTCATTAATTGAGTTCATACTTGAAATGTGTTACTTGAGCATGATTTCCATATGTTGTTTGACTAGATAATTGCGTATACTTTTTGAAATAATTCCAGTCCATCTTTGATATATCACCCATATGACCTTGACCTCACCCTTTATATGTTCCCTCGCCAACCCACTTGAGCCTAAATATTAGCCTCTCTTTTCATTACCCAAAATCCCCTACCCAACTCCAAATTGGAGTTTTATACGATACATATTACCTTACATACCCTTGTTTGGATTGTTGCTTGGGATTGAATGTTTTTATTATGTTGTGGTTGCAATTTGAGTATGAAAAGAGTAAGAAGTGAAAAGAAAAAGAAAGTAGAAAACAAAAGAAAACAAAAGAAAAAAGTGAGAAAAAGAAGA
This sequence comes from Sambucus nigra, assembly GCA_949130495.1. Taxonomy (NCBI): domain Eukaryota; kingdom Viridiplantae; phylum Streptophyta; class Magnoliopsida; order Dipsacales; family Adoxaceae; genus Sambucus; species Sambucus nigra. The sequence continues at coordinate 243,490,495 of OX422217.1, forward strand.
AAAGAAAAAGAAAGAGAAAATTATTTATAGTGTTTGTATGTGATTCAATAATCCTTGTTACTCTCTCGATTTTTATATCTAATGCTCGTTTGGAAATCATTTGTCCAATTTTGAAATTACCCACTTTTTCCCATTTTCCCGAGTTTCATCCCCAAACACTTTGAATCCGTATATACATCCCTTTCATTTTGTACCTTAACCTAGCTTATAATTACAACCATATTAAAGTCCTATGTGATCTTAGGTTGATGTATTTCAAATGTTTAAATAGTGTTGATAATCTGTGAAAATGCATTTCGCCTCTCTTTTAGTGTGCGGGTACCCTTTCATTGAGATTACATTTTTCAGTTTATATATAGCGTTCTTCTTTTGTGACATGTGCACGGCCTAGTTTCCCTTTACATTTACTCCTTATGCCCGCATGTCCCGTGTGTTACCTCCCTGTTTCAAGTTAATTCATTTGATGAGTGTAAAGCCTGTGAGGATTGACTTTTATGCATGCTTTGATATTTAGTATCCGAGTTATTTAAGTTTTTCGCCAAATCATTCTTCGCATATGCTACCCCCTCCCACATGTTAAAGTTTCAATTCATTGAGGTGCATTCGATAATGTTAATAACTACGGACTTCTCACGCGAATTCGTTTGCTATGCTAATAACATGTTGAAATCTTGTTCGCATTGATGAGTTTATCGTACTTGATTGGGAATATTTTGAGGAAACCATGTGATGTTTGTGGGTACCATCACTGAAAACCCTCACGAGACGACACTCGTCCACTAGGGTAACCTAGGGGTTTAACGGCTTATTGCATACGCTAAATGCAATCGAATCGCCCGCGAAAGTGGCTTTATGCTTTTATACCATAATTTTGTACTTATCCTGCTTTTGCTGCTTGTTGTTCTTGTTGCATCCTATTTCATTGCTAGGGACTAGCAATGTGTAAGTTAGGGGGTGTGATACTACGCAAATGTCGTGTATTTCATCCGTCGAACCTACGCATTTTAGCCCCCTCGGGTGCCTTAATCTCTATATTTAAGCCCGTTAACCAAAGAACCTATGTTTATATTGTTAACATGCTATATGAGGTATAATTGGGCTTTTGTAGGTATTTAGGTACCAAGTATGGGATTCAGACGCATTCCGCGTAATTTTCATACGCAATCGCACGTTCAAGGGTAATACTGCCATTTCACAGCTTGGGAACCTGGCCCGACATCTACACAAAAGTTGTATCTCTCCTCTCTAGCTTCGCGTAGCCACAAACGGTACGCGATTCCGAGTCTGTATAATAAAGTTACGGCGATTTGAGCGGAGTTGAATTGCATGCCAAAACAGGGGATTCTGCAGGCTGCCCTGCTTGATCGATCGATCGAGCCTGGGGGTCGATCAATCGACCCTCTTTATTTTTGCCACGATTTTAACGGTCGATCGATCGACCACAGGGGTCGATTGATCGATCCCCTATTTTTCCCTGCAGATATTTTCTTTACTTTTCTTTTATTCCAACTTACTATATAAGCTATTTTTTGTTATAATAATAACATATACACACTCATAATCTGATATAGATAGTTTTAGTTAGGGTTTGGTTTGGAGAGTTCATTTTCTCTTCTTCTTGGATTGACAACCCATGTGGTTTTGTAAGATTGAACTATTCACTTCCATTTCCATTAATATAGTTTGTTCTTCATCTTTCCTTGCTTTGTAATTTAGCTTCCGTGCTTTCTAACTAGTTTACATGCTTTATTCACTTGCTTTGATTTACTTGCTTTGTAGTATAGTTTCATCGCGTTTATTCCCGCTTTCTATCTACCACGTTTTTAACATGCTTTCTAGGTAATTTAAATTAGGCTGTGCTTGAATTGAACTCACTCGAGTTGACGCGTTGCTTTGCTTTGGTGATGGAGTTTACGGGTCTATTTCGGGTGCGTTGACCTAGTTATTACGCCTAGGGGATTTGACGGGGCATTCCATGTATGTCCCGTGCTTACGACCTTTCGCGCGTAATTTTCGGGATATTTGTTGACGCCAAAATCTTATTAGGCTTTTATGATGATTTAGTGCGTAACAACCCTTGATTTAATTAACTGTCGAAACGAGACACATTTGTAATAACTCGTCGACCCATGTAACCATTTTATACTAATTAATTCGGGTGAGGGATATTCGACGCAACCTATAGTTTTACTCGCTTTCTTAATCTAGTTTCAATACCTTGCCTAGACTAACATTTCCCTTTATGCATATTTTTCCTTTTAGTTTGTAATCATCTTTTACATTTTTATTTCGGAGTATTAAATCACTTAAATTCTAGCATCTTGTCTCTGTGGATTTTCGATACCCGACTTACCGCTATACTCACCCGTTGAGTGTAGTCGTAGTTTAGGTTTATTTATAGTTCAGGTGAGCCAAATTCAAAACGACCGGTGCGTAGGTGACTCTCGCGCCGCGACGAAAACCCTGTCTATCAGCTTACCCCGGGCAGAAGTCTCAAGGTGTGGAAAAATGTTCAAAAGTAAGCAAATAAGACATTGAGAAGATGAAAAGATAAGAAGCGGAGGCACGAAGGATGTATGGAAAAAAAGGAATAGCTGCCAGCCAACCTATGATTCCCCCAATCATCTCTACAGCTAAATTATTAGAAATGTTCATGTATTTTCAAGGAATGACTTAGATGGAATTGTCGGTTAATTTTTCTATGGTTGTGCCATACCTTTTAATGTGGAAAAATCTCTTTTTTTTTATGGATATGGTGAGAGGTATTAATAATGCACCAAAGGGATATAAGCCACCAAGTGCTGAGAAAAAAAAACTTCATCACTTGATAAGGAAAAATCTAAAGTTGATTATACATTGATGGTTTTAAGAGATCAACGGACATTGTTTAGTGTATCTATTACATCAGATGGTTGGACAAACATTAAAAACAATCCATTAATTAATGTTTTAGCAGTTTTAAGAGCAAAGGCTATGTTTCTTAACGGTGTTGATTGTTCAGGGGATGAAAAAATAATAGTTTATATCTCAAATATTTTAATTAAAGCCATATAAATTGTTGAAACATATAATGTTGTGCAGATTTTAAATGATAATGCCTCAGCATGTAAGTTGGCAGGAGATATTATAATGGACAGATTTCCCCACATCTTTTGGTCAGGATGTATGGCTCATACTTTGACCTTATTAATGAAAAACATTGCACGTTCTAAGAACTCAAATTGTTATTTATTAACAAGATTTATGACAGAGCAGAAGGGGTTGTAAAATACATCAAAACATATAGTATGGTGGCCTTTATATTCAGAAAATTCTCTGCACTGGAGGTTATTTAAGTTAAGAAAACAAGGTTTAGGCATCATTATGTGGTTTTGGAACGTCTTTTTAGAGTTAAAAAAGCTTTAATTTCCATGGTTTTGAATGAAGAGTGGGAGCAAATAAAAAATGGCACTTTTAAATCAAAGTTGGAGCATGGTGATATGAAAAAAAAACTATATTAGATGATGAATTTTGGCAACAATTAAAATTCATTATAAACTTTATAAAGCCAATTTGGTCGATGATTCGTTTTTGTGATTCAGATAAAGCTGTTACCGGGGAAGCATATTAAAAGACGTGTGTAGTTCAATTGAAGTCATATTATCACAACACTTTGAAATGAGGGATGTAGTAAGGGGAATTGTTGTACATCGTTAGGAGAAAATGAATGTCCTGTTACATTATCTAGCTTATGTTCTTACACCTTTGTAATAACCCATTTAATTGAATACCGGGTGGCAAATCATTTACCCAATTAACTCGAATTATTCAGTTGGCTCATTCTTAGCATCACCGTCGAAAAGAATTTTCTTTCGTTATTAACCACATAGTAATCAATTAAGTTAGTGTTAAAATTTCCATTTTAATTTTTAATAATTTAAAAAAAAATATAATTGAGTTATAATATAAACTGTCCCACAACAATGAATAATGAATAAGTATCATCATAACTTAATTAAGGTAACTGGAATAAACTTCCCACTTTCAAACATCCCAATATAATAAACTAAATGTATCCAACACCGACACAAATAAAACCACGGACTAAGACAAAATGGAAATAACACTAATCCTTTGGCAACATGCCATAAAAGAAATGACTACAGAGTACATGAATCAATAGAAAAACGCGTCTAATGCAAAGTCCACAACTCCAAAGTATCCATAACAAATAAATATTCAATTCTCTATGCTGGGCATCCCTGTAGCTGGACACCTAATATAGTATGTACAAGAGGGAAGAGAATATGCAAGAGAAAACGAGTCAGAGCCCAATTGTAAAATATTTTAAAAACAACAAGTGAATAAATGCTACAATTACCGATTATTATATACATGTTAGATTCTCGGACTCTCTCTTGAGATTCTCACATCTCATCTAGTATGCACGCCTAACATATCTCCAAGTTATGCTAGTTATTATTCCCACTTTCACTAGATTATATCACCGTGTCAACTATCCATAGCCATTATTTTCCCCACGTATTTTCTTCGCATTACATGTAATAAATTTATATTACTTAATTTCGTATTTCACTATCTTTCATGTCTACTTAATTCACACAGTAGATAATATCACAAGTATATATATACATTCACTCTATTATATATATACAATACTGCACACTGAGACATAGCTGCGATGCATGCATACTTTGCTATCTAGTCCCAGTATATCTAGTCACTGTATAAAGGACTGTTGGTTCGGTATATCCCTCAAACCACAAATATCAAAACACAAGTAGTGGAGGTGAACATATTCCTAAGTCTTTGGGCTATCACTAATGGGAATCCAACCTAAGTCCTTTGTTCTGAGTCAATAAGTCAAAAATCCTCCACAAGGCTCATCGGGATATGAATGTCCTCAATGTGAAAACCTCCCATCGATAGAAAGTATGCTAGATATGCCATAAATATAAATCATCAAACAATATGTATATACTCAATCTATATAATAATAATAGGTACACACTCGACCTATGTCTCATATTAGGAATTCATCCGACCCCAAGTACCCGTTGTATTTCTCGAATACTACCCGTACTTGTTAATTACGATTTAATATCATCATCATTTTTTATGGTGTAGTTATAACTCATATAATTCCTTTATTAAATCAATATTTAATTATCCAACATTAACCAAAGTTTCTCACTCTTTGTTAATGTACCAAAATATTCAGAACCTACTGTGGGCCAAAATACAAATTTCCAAACTTTTATAGGCTAAAACTGGATTTTTGAAATCTCGTTCGAAGTTTTTGAATTCTCGTTTGAACGATATCCCATCTCGTTAGAAGTCAAAGACATGTATCTCGTTCGAACGATGTCATGTCTCGTTCGAACGACTTCAAACGACATCCTAGTTCATTCGACGTTCCAGCCAATCATCTTTATCCTCAATTTTCTAAGTTTTTCTCCATTTTCTTACACCCAAACTCACATGGAATATATTCTAATGAATCCCAATTATCCCAACACCATTTATAAATGTTTATGGGTGATTATAACACATAGAAGATATCAAATTCCTCACTTTTAAGAAGTGTCTATATCTAAATCAATATAATCCTTAAAATCCACAAAATTCTATATTCACCATTGATTTTCTTCATAAAACCCATAAAATAATTTCGTAATTTACTATTCAAATGATCATTCATATAACCTCAATATGTGGATTTCTCAACTACATGCAATACCTATCACATTAATTTACTTATTCAATATTTCATGCGTAATTTCACAATTCTCATGGGTAAATATTAATCCTATTCTAACATGGAAAATATACTCACTAATTAGAATAAGAATTACACTTGCCTTAAGGTATAGCTCTAATTCTTTGGAGAAGATAAGTGTAGGATGCCCCCTTCTCTTTTCTGGTCTCTTTTTCGGTGGTGGTGCGAGGTGGTTATCCCATGATTTGCTCTCAAAACCTCTTCCTCTCATTGGAAAACCTCTCACTCTCCTCAAAGAATTTTCCTTAGATTTTGTGTGAATGAACCTAAGTCTCTAATCTCTTCACTTATATAATAAAACCCAAGTTTTTGTGGTTACCATTCACCTCCCAATTAAAATGACCAAAATACCCTTCCAGGGTGTCCTTTTGATTCCCAAGTGACCAGAGACCTAAATCAAACCCCCGGATGAAATTTTTTGCCTATTTCGAACTTTTCGAACTAAACGGTGCACTCGAAATAACCATTCGAATGACTTAAAAATAATATTCCTTTTAGTCCTGACACAACTCACACGCGCGTCTCGGCTTACTTTCAATAATTCGCATATTATTCACTCGCGACCATATAATCATTTATTACTTTTAATCACTAAATAATATTCAATATCAATCACATATTACTTTATTCTCCAGTAATATCCAATTCGAATTAATTCTAATTATTATTCATAATTAATTGCAATTAATCCCCATTTTACTATTAATTAATCTTATATTAAAAGTCATTAAAATTACGGGGTATTGCATACTCCCCCCCTTATAATGGAATTTTGTTTTAAAATTCGAAAATATAGGCATACCTGGTATAAACAACTTCACAATATTATGGTGTGCCCACTAGACACGCACGAGCGGAACTACTTTCGATCTCAACCGTCTTTCACTATAGTCCAAGATCGCCACCGGTCTCTCCTCGTAAGAACTATAGGGATGCAAGTCAATCTCCAATAATACAACTGAGTGTGAGCCAACTCATCATGGAGATATCACCTCAATGAAGAAATATGGAACACGTCATGGATACGATGCAAGTGCTCCGACAGCCCCAGTCTGTATGCTACCGGCCCAACTCTCTAGATAATAAGAAATGGTCCTACGTATCTTAGTGACAATTTTCCTTTCTTTCCAAATGAAATTATCCTCTTCATAGGAGATACTCGCAAAAGAACCTGGTCCCCCACATTGAACTCCCTAAAGAATCGCTTTGCATCAGCGTAGCTCTTCTGTCGGTCCTGACCTATCCGAATGCGACTACGAATCATCTCAATACCGACAGACGTATCCCGTATCACCTCTAGCCCAAGTAGCTTATTGTCCCCCACCTCTAACCAACACGCAGGCGAACAATAAGGTCTACCGTATAAAGCTTCAAATGGGGCCATACCGATAGTGAACTGGTAGGAGTTATTATATGTAAACTCCACAAGTGGAAGGTACTGCTCCCAACCTCCCTTAAAATCCAGGATACACATGCGTAACATATCCTCTAGCATCTGGTTAGTACGCTCAGTTTGTCCATCTGTCTACAGGTGATAAGACATACTCAATCGCACCTCGGTATCCATAACCTCGTGAAAACTCTCCCAAAATCGGGACAAAAAAATCTTGTCCCGATCGAACATAATATTTAGCGGTACCCCATGTAATCGTACTATCTCGGCTATAAAAATCTGGGCGTACTGTCCCGAAGAGTAATCAATCCAAACTGGTAAAAAATGAGTTATCTTAGTCAATCGATCCACAATCACCCATATGGAATCGTGACCTCGCTGAGTAGTGGGTAACCATGTGAAGAAGTCCGTGGAAATGTTATCTCATTTCCACATCAGGATCTTTAATGGCTGAAGTAATCCAACTGGCTTCTGATTATCCACCTTCACTAACTGACAAGTGGCACACTTAGAGACGAATTCAACAGTACTCTCTTCATCCCACTCCACCAATATTGTCGCCGCATATCCTGGTTCATCTTATCTCCATCGGTATGTATCACAAAATGGGACCCATGCGACTCTGTCATTACCGCATATCACAACTCCACTCCTTCTATAACAACCAGTCTACCGTTGAAGCACAAGACTCCCTTAGAACTCACTGAGTAGGACTCTGCTCCCTCGGTCAAAAGTTGTCGAATTTTCTCCTAACAAAATGGATCTGTTGCCTGAGTTTGTACCACCCTCATCACAATCTGATGTGTAACAGTCATAAATGATCTGGCAACTGTATCCTGATGTCCCAGTTCCTTCCACTTCGCCTTCCACATCGTGGATAACTCCTCTACTGGCCTTCGCTTCAACGTGTCTGCTACCATGTTAGCCTTCCCCGTGTGATAATGTATCTCAAACTGATAATTCTTCACGAATTGAAGTCACATACGTTGTCACATTTTCAACTCCCCCTGAGTGAACAAATACTGTAGTAACTTATAATCTATGACCAGGTAAAATTTATCTCCCAATAAATAATGTCTCTAAATTCGAAGAGCAAACACGACTACTACTAGCTCCAAGTCGTGGGTGGGGTGATTCTATTCGTGAGGATTAAGCTTACTCGAGGCATAAGCTATAGCCTTCTCTTCCTACTGCAATACTCCACCAACCCCTTGTAATGATGCATCAGTGTAAACTAAATACTCCACTCCTGGTCTGGGCAGTGTTCGTACGAGTTCTGAAGTCAACTTATCTTCTATAACATCAAATGCCAACGAACATGCATCATCCCAAATAAATGGTATGCCCTTACAGGTTAGATTAGTCATCGGACCCATAATCTTTGATAAACCTCGGATGAACTATCTATAATAACCGGCTAAACACAAGAAATTGCACACCTCCGTAGGTGTCGTGGGCTGTCCCCACTCCCTCACTGCTGATACTTTTCCAGGATCCACTAACATCCCTAACTCGGACATAATATTCCCCATAAACTATACCTCCCGAAGCCAAAATCCATACTTCGTATATTTAGCATACGACTGATACTCATGTAAATGCTTGGTATGATCCTCCTCTGTCTGGGAATAAATATGGATGTCATCAATATGGACACTGATAAACTGATTTAGGAAATCTCTGAACACCCTGTTCATTAAGTCCATGAATACTGTTGGCGCATTGGTCAACCCAAATGGCATAACTCGAAACTCATATGATCCATATCTGGTCAGGAACGCAGTCGTAGAAATATCATGCTCCCTGATACGCAGTTGATGATAACCACATCTCAAGTCTATTTTAGAGAAATAGGCTGCTCCTCTCAACTGATTAAACAAGTCATCAATTCGAGGTAATGTATATTTGTTTCGTATTGTGACCTTGTTTAACTCTCAATAATCCATGCACATCCGTGTAGAACCATCTCGCTTTTTTATAAATAACACATGGGCACCCAATGCGAGGTACTCTTACAGATAACCCCTGTTTCAAAAGCTTCTCTATCTGATCCCTTAACTCCGTTATCTCTGCAAGAGCCATACAGTAAGGCGCACGAGCTATCGATCGAGTACTCGATGCTAAATCAATCACAAACTCTATTAACCTGCTGGGAGGTAACCCCGATATCTCCTGGAATACATCGACGAACTCACAAACTACCAGTATCGAATCAACGGGAATCATCACTCAAGTAGAGGTCTCCTCCTCTATATAATACAAATGAGTGGACGATCCCCCCTCAGGATGAGGCATCGCCAAAAGGAACATCTCCTGTACAGGAATAGTAAAGATAATGCTTTGACTATAACAATTAATCATAGCTTTGTACACGACTAACCAATCCATGCCAATAATCACATCATATTCGAACATGTCTAATATAAGCATATCAGTCGGTAAAATCAAATTCCCTATCTCTATACTGAAATTCTGACATATAAAGAAAGTAGGCATCCTATTACCCATCAGTGAGTCTACAAAAGTAACAATACTTTCGGTCGTGTCCAATAACCCTACGACCCGTGTAAATCTAGTGGCTATAAAAGAATATTAGGCTCCCGTGTCTAACAAAATACGCCTTGCTGGATTGCTGCCTAATGAACGTTGTAGACATGCCCATACTGTAATTATCCCTACGGTGCTGGAGCAGGTAGTGATGGAACCTGAGCTAGTGTTGGGAGGGCGATATGAGGAAAAATGGGTTTCTATGGCTCCTGATGAGCACCCTGCTGCTGAGGAAACTTGCCCTTATTGCGGAAATCCTGTTGTTTATAACCAAGCTTTCCACACACGAAGCATCTACCGATAAACTTTTTCCCATTCTGTCCTTGCTGACCTCGACCCTACTGGCCGTTACCACCCCTCCCTTGGCACTGCTGAACATGCTGTTGGCCCTGATGGCCCTGTTGCCCCTATTGTCTTTGCTGGCCATGCCTATTACCTCCTTCCCCAAAGCGAAAACATCCAGAACGTAGATGCTTAGAATAGTCCCCCTGTTGGGAACCATGCTCACCCTGACGTTGCTAACTCTGGTGTGACTGGGGCCCACTGGCACTGCCTCCTCTGTTTTTACCCAACTGGATGGACTCAATCTCCCGTTTACCTCCCTTAGCATGGAGGCGGTGGTCCTGGTAGTGAAGCATCGCAACATTATGTACATCCGTGTAAGTTTGTAGTGGAAGATTGCCCAATAACTGCTGGCAAATCTTTCAGGTCAGTCCATCCATAAACATCTGAATTCACTTTTCTTCAGTAGGTACCTCTCCTGGCACCAAATTTGTCAGCCTCGTGAATTCTTCCTCGTATTCTGCCACTGTCTGTCCATCTTGGGTTAGATCGAGTAATTTTTGCCTCATCTCAGTCTCAATGGTGGAAGGGAAATATTTGCAGTCGAACTGCACCCAGAAGTCCTGGATAGTCAAAGTATCTCTCTCTCAGCTGTGGTAGTGGACTCCCACCACTACAAAGCTTCCCCAACTAGCTTAAAAGTAGCTAGTATCTGACTCTGTGCCTTCGTGCATTCATACATTCTTAAGTGCCGTTGGATGTCTTTCTTCCTTTAGCTACCAGTAACGACATCATAACCCCCATGAAACTCCGGTGGGTGTGCCTTCTGAAAGGCATATCTAACACACTCCCAAGCAGTGGGAAATCATCGAGCTGGTGTTGGTGGCACTGCTTGTGCCTACGTTGGTGCCTTTTGAACAACCGATAAAGCTGCGTTAGATACCTGTGCAACAATGGCAGTAGCCTCTACAGTGTTCATAGTGCCCTGATTTGGAGCGGGTTGAGGTGTACGTCTTGGTGGCATCTGTAATGAGAGATATTATCTCCATCAATATTCAATTTAATTATCATAGAATAACTGAAGTACGTAAGTGCACAATAAGAATACAACAACCCTAATGATTGGGCTCTATATCAAAGGACACTAAGTTGAAAGCATAATAAACTGTACAAAGCCTAAAGACTCTAGAACCTGATGCTCAGATACCACCTGTAAAATCCCGCTTAATTAAATATCGGGTGGCCAATCCTTTACCCAATTAACTCGAATTATTCAGTTGGTTCATTCTTAGCATCACTGTCGAAAATAATTTTCTTTCTTTATTAACCACCTAGTAATCAATTAAGCTAGTGTTAAAATTTCCAATTTTAATTTTTAATAAAATTCTTTTTTTACAATACCAATGAGTTATAATATAAACCATCCCACAATAATGAATAATTAATAAATATCATCACAACTTAATTAAGCTAACTGGAATAAACTTCCCAATTTAAAACATCCCAATACAATAAACCAAATGTATCCAACACCGACGCAAATAAAACCACTGACTGAGATATAATGGAAATAACACTAATCCTTTGGCAACATGCCATAAAAAATGACTACAGAGTACATGAATTAATAGAATGATGCGTCTTCACAACTTCATATTATCCATAGCAAATAAATATCCAATCCTTTATGCTGGGTGTCCTTGTGGCTGGACATCTGATATTATATATACAAGAGGGAAGATAATATGCAAGAGAAAACGGGTCAGAGCTCGATTGTAAAAGATTTAAAAAAAAACAAGTGAATAAATGCTATAATTAGCAATTATTATATACATGTTAGATTCTCGGACTCTCTCTTGAGATTCTCACCTCTTATCTAGTGTGCATGCCTAACGTATCTCCAAGTTATTATTCCCACTTTTATTAGATTATATCACTGTGTCAACTATCCATAGCCCTTATTTTCCCCACGTATTTTCTTCGCAATACATGAAATAAATATATATTAGTTCAATTCTTAGTATAATTAAGTGTTCTCAAACTTACTTAATTTCATATTTCACTATCTTTCATGTCTACTTAATTCACACACTAGATAATATCACAAGTATATATATACATTCACTCTATTATATATATGTAAATAAAATATTGCACCTCGAGACACAGCTGCGGTGCATGCATACACTACACCAAAATGAGTAAATTGACACCCTTCCAGCGGCTCGCCTTGTCACCGTCACTGATTGTGACAAAAAAATACGCGTTTTTTTATCACGGTCATTGACCGTGATAATTCTTATAATATTTTCACGGTCAAGGACCGTGACACGTCCGTGACAAATGTCCCAGTAAAAAACCCTTTCCCCTTATTTTTTTCCTCCGTCGATTCTTCCCTCCTTTCTCTCTCTCTCTCTCTCTCTCTCTCTCTCTCTCTCTCTCTCTCTCTTTTCCATTTATATATATGTGTGTGTGTTTGCATATATATGTGCGTGTGTGTGTGTGTGGTGGGTGGGGGTGGGGCAGGATGGGGTGGGGAGGGGGGGCTGTTTGTGTGTGTGTGTAGTGGTGTGTGTGCGTGTGTGTGTGTGGTGGGGGAAGGGGGTGGGGTAGGGTGGGGGGGAGGGGGCAGGGATGGGTGGGTAGGGGTGGGGGGCTGCGTGTGTGTGTGAATGTGCGCGGATGTGTGTATGTGTGTGTAGTGTGCGTGTATGTGCGTGTTTGTGCGTAATGTCCCTTGTAAACGAATTGATTGGTTATTAATTTTTTTAGTAAATTAATATATGATTACCCCTCATTGTAAATTAGTAAATTAATATATGATTAATTATGAAAGTAGGATTGCCTCTCATTGTAAATTAGAAAATTAATAATTGTATACTTTAATTGTTAGTTTAATTGATGAAAATAATTAATTGAGTAGATGAATTAGAAGGAGTACGGGATACACATTTGTTGTTGACATTGCTGTTGGATTATAGTGGATCGATGTTGGGTTGGTTAGGGCCCGTTTGGTTCTCTATTCAGAAAACTAGATTTAAACGTTGTTTTTAAATACAGTTTTAAAATTCATTTTTTTTGTGTTTACAATTATTAGTGTGCGTTTGGTAAACTTGTTTTTAAATACAATTTTTTGAAAATTTGACAAAATTGGCAAACATGTATATTTATATCATACACGTGTGTGTGTGTGTGTGTGTATATATATATAAACTTACATAAAACTTTCATACATACATCATAAATTATATACATGTACATTTAATATCATGTCTTTTTAGGTATATTTAATGAGGTATATTGGGGAGTTTAACTATATATATATATAAACATACATAAAACTTTCATATATACATGATACATGAATGTATACATATATGTATACATACATACATACATACATACATACATACATACATACACGTACACATACATAAAACTTTTATACATACATGAATACGTACATACATACATCATAAATTATATACACATACACATACATAAAACTGTCATACATACATGATACATGAATACGTACATACATACATCATAAATTATATACACGTACATGTACACATACATACATACATACATACATACATACATACATACATACATACATCATAAATTATATACACGTACACATACATAAAACTTTCATACATACATGATACATGAATACGTGCATACATACATCATAAATTATATACACGTACATGTATACATACATACATACATACATACATCATAAATTATATACACGTACATTTAATATCATGTATTTTTAGGTATATATATATATAATGATATTGCATGTATAATTCACTATACAATTATATACATACATAAATTGATAATATTTTTTAATGCATATGTACTATATGTATATTTTATATTATTTCATACATTAATAATACATGTATAAAACTATATGTAAGTATCATGTATCTATTGATAATATTATTTAACTTTATATTATTCCATATGTAATTTTGTGTACACGTACATATATATTTTTATTTATAAAAATTGCACACATATTAATGTATTATGTATGTATATTATATATTAAGGTATAACTGCTTTAAAATATTAAGAATGAATAATGCTGAGTAGAAAAATAAAAAACAGAAGTTACAAAACACCCTAAACCTGTTTTCTGAAAAACTTGATTATAACACATAAATATTATAATTCTGTGTTTAAAAACAGGTTGCCAAACGAATTTTTTTATTAGAATTGTATTTAAACACAGAAAATAGAATTATAGTTGCAAACCAAACAAGCCCTTAGTTTTAAAAGTGGCATGACCACTGGATTATTGTCCACATGGGGGTGGAATTTTTTAACTTTTTTTGAAAATTACTTTGTATATCGAACAATATATATATAGTATGATAATTAAATGAAACATACTTGAAATTACATATAGTGCGTATAGATATTAGCCTTCTAGTTATTATGCGTACGCATTCAATAGCCCTTAGACCCGTTCGAGAGTCATTACCCCTGTAATGAGATCTCTCGAATTGTCTCGTTTGGACAGTTTGAGACTGCATAATTTCTGTATAATATTCTTAGTGGCTTAAAGTTGTTACTTTTGGAGGAAGTTCTGCAGTCGTATCTTAATGTTCTTTGGGTACATACTAGATTCACAAGTGTGATTGTTATTTCAATTGATAAATTGAAATAACACCTACACTTGACAATCTACGTCGTGTACTTGGAGAGCTACGGGGATATGCTGCCGAATTTTTTTCAAATCGTAACAATGTGCATGAGGTATTAAGTATATTACAGAAAAATGTGGTCTTGAATGCAATAGGATCACTCACCCTTTAGAGGAGATAGAGGAAATAGAAATTTCTATTATAAATTGAATTTGAATATAAATAAGACATAATTAAATGAAACATACTATAAATTTAAGTTTTGTTTATACTAATCCATGAATATACGCGTCGTACCTTTAATAGGTGATTATTTGTGGTAGCTGTGATGGGATATCCGAAATACAAAGAGTGAATGGGTGAGACAAATAGAATGGGGGATGTGTTTCACAGAGGTGCTAACGAATTTGTGAAATATGCAAAGAGATGTCATAATGATGAAGAGTTTCCATGTCCACGTGCTAGGTGTAAGAATGGTAAGGTGTTTGAGTGGAAAACTGTTGAACTACATTTGTTAAGATCGAGTATGCAAGATAGTTATCGATTTTGGAGTTTTCACGGTGAATTAAAAGTTCCTTTTGTCTCCGACCAACCTTCACAACAACCTTCAACAAGTAGGATAGATGTAGAAGGGGACGACGTAGATCATAATATGTTAGAGGATTTAGTTGATAATGCGTACGGAGTTTATGAAGCAGAAGAGAATGAAGTTACTGATAATGTAGAAGGTTCAAGTGCTCGTGAAGATATCACGATAAAACTTGACGATGACAACCAAAGTTTAAAATTTAAGGCAACCCAAGCGTTATACTCTGGCTGTGAGAAATATCAAACAACTTTACATGCCATGGTTGGTTTGCACAGTTTGAAGACACAATACGGTTTGTCTGGCAATAGCGTGGCAGGAATTCTGAAATGGGTGAAGGGCTTATTACCCAAGGAGAATACACTTCCAAGTAACTATCCTGGTAATAGCGTGGCAAGTATTGAAATATTTTTCCGTTGGGCCTAGATTAAAGCGATTTTTCACAGTACCATGGATAACGGAGGCAATGACTTGGCATGCTAGGGCAGAAGTAGGGGGTAATATCATGCGCCATCCTATTGATTCTACTGCCTGGAGGAGGATGAATTATGAGTATCCCGATTTTGCTCGAATTTTAAACAACTTTTCAATTTGTAATAAATATTCCAATTTATAGCGAAACATCCATTTTTAGTGCTTTTAATTGATTTGCACTTTATCATTTTCACTCTTGTGTAGTGTGCGTGTGTGTGGGCAGTAGGGGTGGGGATGTTTAAGATTTTTTGGTAATTGTACATATTATGAGCTAGATGTTGTTGTTTTGGAATTCAGAATTGAGGTGTTTGACAGTAACAATTCATTTTTATTTGTAGTAATTTTACATATTTGCATGTCTTCTTTTAATTCATTTTGATATGTACTAATAACATTTTTTTACAGCAAATGTCTCCTTCAGGTATTAAGGTGAGGATGATGATGCTTGTTATGATGATGTCGTCTGGGCTCGGTGGTAGCGGAGGCAACGAGGGCTCCTCGGCCCCTAGGCTTCCCAAATACGGCAAATTGGGGATGGCCATCGAGAATAAGTCGGTTCTATTAGTGAGATCCTTCAAGCTGATAAATACGATCATTGGCCCGAGGTACATTAGTTGGAAGGGCGTGCCATATAAGCTCAAGTTAGCTGTTTGGATGACACTACAGGTAATTTATTTATGTTTATATTCATATGAATATTTCAATTTCGATTTTGATTTCAATTTCATTTTATATTTATATTTATATTTATTTGCAACTAACATTATATTTGTTGGACAGGAACAATTCAACCTGGATCCAAAGCTTCGCGATTCTGTCTTGGAGCAGTTGAGGGAGCAACACAAGACGTGGAAGAAAAATATGCGGACCCGGTACTTTGGGAAGACACGAGAGTCCATTATCCAAAGGCGTGAATCCGACTTACCGAAGGAGCCCATCTCATTGGCACAATGGAAAAAGTTCGTTGACAATGAGATCGGGGAGTGACAATTGGCATCTCGCCAATCAGGGAGGGAAAACTGAGGAAAAAAGACGGACGTGCACTACTCCGGACGGACGTCTTACGCCAAGGTAGAGCATAGGATGATGGTAAGATTTAATTTTTCTATAACTATAGAAATATATTATTCTGCATTATTTTACTTTGCGGGGCCGATACTAATTTTAATTTATTTTATTTCAGGGGACAGGGAGTGACCTTGGGGGTAGGCCACATAAGCTCGATACTTATGTGGCTCTTCGGACGAAGAAGGGGAGGGACAAGGAGGTTTCCCCGAGTGTCATGACCACGATTGTAAGTAATCCGACAATTTACTTTTTGTTAATTACGTTATAATTTTTTAATTTACTTATTTTACTAATCATGTGCTTTTTGTCGTTTCAGGCAAAGCTTAAGGAAGTGCATGAGTCACAGTCTGATGCTGGCAAGGCATCTTTGTCCACAAATGCACTCCGCCAAGTGCTTGGCTAGGATCGTAAGGGGAGGACAAGGGGGTGAGCTCGCGGGTGGCCAAATCTAGGATCATCGGATTGGAGACGAGCGACACCGGGTTGGCTCGAACGGTGGACTCGTATGACGCGAAGCTGTCCCGTTTGGAGGCGACGGTCCAAGATATGTTCTCATTCATGAAGCGTTCATTGGGCTACAGAAAACGTAAGGGGAAAGGGAAGGAGAAGGTGGGGGGGGGGGGGGAGGAGGTGCGGGAGGACGAGGTGCAGGATGACGAGGATGTGGACCTCGCTGCTTCATCTTCGACACGTGCGGACTTTGATGATCCACTTCCCTATTTGGCTCCCTTCGACCGACCGATGTCGACACTTGGTTGGTCGTGTGTGTTTATACTGGACATATTTGATGGCCAACGGATAGGGCAGGGGTTGAGGTACCCGAATTTCTTCCAGGTTGGACTAGTTCATGGACGTGAGCTTCAAGACATCGAGTCTAAGGTGCTCATCACGCATGTGATACTCGGGAAGGATAACTCGCTGTTGTGGTTGCGCGAATAATGCGGCACGATATATATCAATGGGCGTGTCAATTCTTATATCGTGTGGCCTACTCACTTCCTCGGATTTAACCTTACCCAAGACATCTAGTGACATTATTTGAATTGAATTGTATTGTTTTTAAGTTGGTACATTTGAATTATATTTGGATTATATCGTGATGCATATTGTCTCTATTTTGAATGTATATTTTCACTATCTCTATTTTATTTGGATATATAATGTTTGAACCGGTACAATGTTGCTATAACAGGTACATATATACTGCTGGGAAGTGGCAGTGGCCATTTAGCCCAACAGATTTTTTTCCAATTCTGCCAAGAATTGTCACGGTCAATGACCGCGATAATTTTTTTAATTAAATGCCACGGGTTTGTCACGGTCCTTAACCGTGACAATATTTATCACGGTCAAGGATCGTGACATGGCCGTGACAAGTCTAATGAACTTGTTACGGTCAATGATCGTGACAAGTCCGTGACAAAAAAAATTATCACACCCAGAATTGTTACGGTCATTGACCTTGACAAGTGACAATTCGATAGATTTGGTGTAGTGATACTCTGCTATCTAGTCCCAGTACATCTCGTCACTGTATAAAGGACTGTTGGTTCGGTATATCCCTCAAACCACAAATATCAAAACATAAGTAATGGAGGAGAATATAGTCCTAATACTTTGGGCTACGCACAAACCTAAGCACCCAAATGACCGTTCAATACCATTGTTCTCACTAATCGCAATCCAACCTAAGTCCTATATTTCGAGGCAACAAGTCAAAAATCCCTCACAAGGCTCATCAGGATATGATTGTCCTCAATGTGCAAACCTCCCATCGATAACAAGTAGGCTAGGTTTGTCATACACATAAATCATCAGACAATAGGTATATACTCAACCTATATAATAATAGGTACACACTCGACCTATGTATCATATTAGAAATTCATCCTGCCCTAAGTACCCGTTATATTTCTCGAGTACTACCCGTACTTGTTAATTACGATTTAATCTCATTATCGTATTTTACTATGTAGTTATCACCCACATAATTCCTTTCTTAAATCAATATTTAATTTCCCAACATTAACCCAAGTCTCTCACACTTTGTTAATGTACCAAAATTATTCAAAACCTATTGTGGGCAAAATACAAATTTCCAAACTTTTCTAAGCTAAAATTGGATTTCTGAAATCTCGTTCTAAGTTTTTGAATTCTCGTTCGAACGATATCCCATCTCGTTAGAAGTCAAAAATATGTATCTCATTCGAACGATATAGCATCTCGTTCGAACGATATCATGTCTCATTCGAACGACTTCAAACGACATCCCAGTTCGTTCGACGTTTCAGCAGTTCGTCCTTAATCTTAATTTTTTGCATTTTTCTCCATTTTTTTACACCCAAACTCACATGGAATATATTCTAATGAATTCCAATTATCCCAACATCACTTATACATGTTGATGGGTGATTATAACACATAGAAGACATCAAATTGCTCACTTTTAAGAAGGGTTTATATCTAAATCAATATAATCCTTAAAATCCTCAAAATTTGTATTCACCATTGATGTTCTTCATAAAACCCATAATATAATTTCGTAATTTACTATTCAAATCATCAATCAGATAACCTCAACATGTGGATTTATCAACTACATGCAATACCTATCACATTAATTTATTTATTCAACATTTCATGCCTAATCTCACAATTCTCATGGGTAAATATTAATCCTATTCTAACATGGATAATATACTCACTAATTGGAACAAGAATTACACTTGCCTTAAGGTGTAGCTCTGATTCTTTGGAGAAGATAAGTGTAGGATGTCCTTTCCTCTTTTCTGGTCTCTTTTTCGGTGGTGGTATGAGGTGGTTATCCCTTGATTTGCTCTCAAAACCTCTTCCTCTCCTTGGAAAACCTCCCACCCTCCTCAAAGATTTTTCCTTAGATTTTGTGTGAATGAACCCAAGTCTCTAATCTCTTCACTTATATAATAAAACCCAAGTTTTTATACCATTCACCTCCCAATTAAAATGACTAAAATACCCCTCTGGGGTGTCCTTTTGGTTCCCAAGTGACCAGAGACCTAAATTAAACCCCCGGCTAGAATTTTCTGCCTATTTCGTCCAAAATCAACGGTGCACTCGAAATGACCATTGGAATGACTTAAAAATAATTTTCTTTTTATCCCTTTCAATCTAGTCCCGACAAGACTCACACGCGTGTCCCGATTTAATTTCAATAATTCACATATTATTCACTCACGACCATGTAATCATATATTACTTTTAATCACTAAGTAATATTCAATATCAATCACATATTACTATATTCTCTAGTAATATTCAATCTGGATTAATTCCAATTATTATTCATAATTAATTCCAATGAATCCCCTTTTTTTAAAAATTAATCTCATATTAAAAGTCATTAAAATTACGGGGTATTACAACTTTATTTTTATTCTGATTCTTGGTTACAAAGTTTGGGTCCAAAGGAGGATAAAAGAATGAAGCCCCATTTCAATTTAGAATTCAAAATGTGTACTTAAATGTGGTGGATTGACTACTTATCAACTCTGGTGAAGTATCTATAGTTCGCGTGCAACTTAGTGATTTTGTTTGTAATACATGTGTGATTGCAGCAACTGCTCCACAACTTTATGTATTGGCTATTAAAGTATTATCGCAAAGTATAAATAGTTCGTGTGCAGAAAGGGCATGGATCACTTACGGTTATATTCATAGCACAAGGAGGAATCAAATGCTTATGGATCATGCTGAATCATTGATATATGTTCATTATAATCATCGATTATTAACACGATACTGAGAAGATTATGAGAAATCATATAAAAATCGGGATGTTTATGTTGAAGATGATACTTTGGACTTTGGCGTGATGGAGGTTGAAGATAGAGAGTTCATATTGGTTTCTTCTATTGATGATAATGTTGCTTTAAGTTCCACTCGTTCTACTTCATCAACTTAGGTTGTTAATGAAGACAATGCCCACACAACACATTGACAAGTTCAGAATGATGGGAAAAGGCTAAGGTTTTCCTAGTTGGGTTTGGGGCTGTTAAAATTTTTTTGGGCTTATCTTTTGGGTTGGTTGCTTAATAGTAACATGTATAGCATGTCATGTATGTTTTGTATACATTACACATGTGGGTAGTTGCTACAAAGGCTGTCTTTTTGGTTCAAAAGCTATAAGCTCTGTATGTGGGTTGTTTTGTATATATTTAGCATGTTATTTATGTAAATCCTTTTGTGAACTTCAATATAAAATGCAAGTATATTTCTTTAACTTTGTACCATTTATTATGTTATTATAATAATGTAAATATGTGTAAATATATATTTATATGTTAAATATTTAAATGCACTGGTGGCGCTATCAAATTCCAATTCTTTGACAATTGACAAATTGGCGCACTTGAATTCGCACTCGCACTCGCATTAGGGCACTATTTATTCCTTTTTAAAGTTGATGAATAACTATCTTTTCTAATAAGAGTCAAAACCTTTAAAATGTACCCGAATTAATTAAAAAAAACGGGTTTCGAAAAAAAATGTGTTTTAAAAAAAGGGGATAAAAAGTATTTTTGTAAGCAAATTACAATAGTTTTCTTCAAAGTTGAAAATTACTCACTCGTTTAGTGAGAGTTGGAATATTTAAAATGTACCCAAATAGTAATAAAAAATATTTTATTTATTTATTTATTTTAAATTATAAATTTTTATGTAAACAATGGAATAAAAAATGTTTTTGAAAGTTTAAAACTCTTTTTCAAAGATTTTTTAAAAATCCAATAATAAATACAATTTTGTTTTCTTTATTAAAAATCGATAAAATGGGTATTATAAATAAAAATAAATTATTTTTTATTCCATGTTTTTTAGAACTATTTTTTTAATAAAAGTCATTTTTTTCTTCTAAAAACTCATATTTTTTTTAATAATACAACTCATTTGTTAAAAGAAAACTAAGAATTTTTTTAATAAATCTCAGATTTTTTTTGATAAAACTTGGAATTTTTTAATAAAGCTTAATTTTTTTTAAAAACTCAGAATTTTTTACTTTGAAAGAAAAATTAGTATAAACCGTTTTAAAATATATTTAAATAGTTTAAAATTGTTTTGAAAAAAATTGTTATAAAATTAAAAAAAAAGTTTTTTGTCCCATTTTTTTAAACACTGATTGGCCCATTAGGAAAGAGTAATTTTTTTAGAGTTTTTATTTTTCATTCAAATTTGAAATGTTTTTTAAACTATTTTATGGACTAAATTGGTCAAATGATTAGTTAAAGGATTAAGTTGGCCAAATTATTAGTTTATGGACTAAATAGGTCAAACTTGTATAGTTTAGGGGCTATAGGGGTTTTTTACTTTATTTATTAAAAAAAATTGAATTTTATGACGGGGTGTCTAAACCGTAAATGTGGGTCGAAACAAAATTTTTCTCTTTAAAGGGAACTTTCGAGTCCTTTTTAATTAAAGATGATGGACTAAATATTAATATTACCATGCTAGCGGGTTTTGAAGCGTTTGTAACGGTATATGGAGAGCTAATAGCATCGCCATTAACAATTATCATTGTTAATCAGGTACACTCACATGATACTATCTCAGAATGTGGTTTCTTAAATTATATGCTCTGTACTTGATGCCACAATTTTTTTAATTCACAAATGAGATGGTTCCCACAATATACCAAACTTTAAATTTCTTTCAAATTTAACAATTAAGGTTCCCAAATTTTAATTTCAACAAAATTAAAATTAAACTCAACTAAACAAATATTTAATTCAAGTTTTACATATGCCTAACAAACCATGCACGAATATTTTCAAATTAAATTCCTTGACTTGAATCAAACTAAAATCATCCAAATTTAAACTAGCACCAATTTACACTGAGGTTGTGATTAAACTAATTTTTATCTTTTTAAATCTACACATGCATCTAAGTGATTTTTGCAGGATAAAAATAAAACACAACACACAACGCCGCGATGTATGAGGAAAACCCACAACGGGAAAAACCTCGGACGTTCTAGCCAACAAATCTACTAGGTATGGTTTTACAAAAATAAGACAAAAGACTTACTTCCTCGACTCGACTCCTTCTAAAGCCTTGACGCTTCTTTTTGCTTCCACTTTTGCCTAATTGATAACTCTGGAATCTGGAATCCATCGCAGTCTCGAAATCCATCGATGGGGTTCAACTACCGTCAACTACACATGAAACCTTTCTTCGTATGCACACCACAAATCAACAAGATACAGACTCCTCCATAGGAATCTTCCTCCTTTGAGGTAGACATGAAATTCGGTGCCAATAAAATGATCTCAACAATATAATATATGTAGGAACTTGGATCAAATTAAACTATGTGTGTAAACTTATGTTTTTATAGAAATTAAACCATTAAAGATCAAGAACACAAAATGGGACCTTTTGGGTTAACGAATTTTCTCTCTAATGCTCTTTAAACTCTGGAAGTTGTCCCGAAGTCTTAATAGCAGGAAAGAAGGAAGTGGGAAAGTGGGTAGTTTTTAAGCAAAACTGACAAAACTGGTGCCGGTCATTCGAACGAGATTTCAGAAAAGAAAAAGGGCAAAAATCTCGTTAGATAAACTCGTTCTAACGATGTCGTTCTAACGATAATTCAAAAAATTGGAAACTAATCTCATTAGATGGATCGTTCGAACAACCTGGGCATCTCGTTTGAACGAGATCCCAGTTTCATTCGAACGACTTTTCAATAAATCCCATAATGCTTTTAAAGCCTAAAAAACTTTTATGTAAAGATTTAAATTGATTTTCTGAGGAAAATATAAAGTCGTTATGACAAATTTTTTATAACAACACACCCATAAAAAAAATATCCAAGACTGTCTCTATATATTAAATGCATTCATACCTTTAGAGAACTTGGAATTCAAATGTTAATGACTTATAAACTTGGCACGTCGGCACTAATGATAGTTTCACTATAGGCTTGACCGCTATGCCTTCAACTCGAATGTCATAGGCTTGAAAGGATATAACAAACTACTATCCTATGACTCAATTAGTTTTGTCCAGAATTAAGCCAATACTACAAATTGACCCAATTGGAAATTTGCCTTTATAAATCTCCCCCCTTGACTATTTCGGGACAAAACTCAAAGTAAAAATCCTATGGGCCGTTAAGATCTTCTAAAAAGACATAACCCTCCCCAAATAAAAAATTACAAACGCTTGACTAGACACATGGGATGAAATGCTTTCCGCTTTAACAGGTTACCACTAAAGATGAAAATCTGCAAACTTAAACACACTATCAAACGCATAAGGAATATGACAAGATCAATGACATAATTAAATACTCCCCATTTATCTAACATGACCTACTTAATAAAAGCCGTGCCTCTCTCCCTAAGTTAGATATCCCAGAATAAAGGTTTAGATACCATTTCTCCCCCTTTTTATTCAGGAATAAACAAATATTAAAGTGCATCGAATAATCCATTACTCCCCAATTAAAATCAAATACTCCCCCTAAATGTAAGAAGGGATAGGAATAATGGAAAAACAAGTATATCATGTAATGGTGAATAAAATGACTAGTATAATAAAGCACATGGCATGAGAAGCAACTTATCCAATACAAAGATGAATAAATACCAATTATTATGCAATAGAAAAAAAAACGATACCAAATAGAGTAAACTAATATAAGCATGAGATATTAATCGCAACAATATGAATATCTATTTCAACATGAATCATACATGGACTAGATAGCAAGACAAAGACTCAAAAAAACAAACAAAATACCGTATATATATATATATATATATATATATATATATATATATATATATATATATATATATATACAAAAAAAAAGAAGAAGATAACAATAGCGCACACGCACATATACATAGGTATAAACACCACACACGACACAAAATACATTAAGCTTTCCACGCTCATATGGCATAAATGTGTTTAAATAACATGTGGTAAATGATAGTGAATGAGTGTAAACTAGTAATAAAAGAATATATATCCAATCGCTTAAAACATGTTCACGGAGTTCTTATTTGATTGCAAAACCTTATCAAACTTAAATATAACCTCATATGACAAGATAAAGTGAACTCAAGGAACAAACAAGCATAATAAACACAAGCCTGGAATTTTGATGATTTTACAAACCAATAGAGTCATGACAAAATAAGCATAACTAGGATATATTGTCATTGTGCAAACCCGTTGATATATTCATCCAAACTTCCTCATACACAATACTTAATTTCTTTTGAACATTCATACCATACTCAACTACTTTGGCCTTGGCTAATTTTAACAATGCCATATTTTTTTGCCATATTTCAATGGTGGCTATTCACGCAAAGTAATTTTATCTTTCACATCCCGTTTCCATTGATAAACAACTACACTGGATAAATATTTTTCTATTTTTTTTAAATCCGGATAACGGTTCTTACATGCACAAATTCTCCACAGTCATAAAAATATGTAGATGCCAAAATTGATTGGAGAACATCTCAATTAGCTCAAATATACATGTGAAGTTAAAGTTCAAAAGAGCTCGTGCATGTGTGAATTGAGGCATATAAAAAGAGAATCCATTAAGCAAGTCAAAGTAAAACTACTCCATGCAAGCATGATAAAGAACACTTTAAGGATTGAAAATCTTAACCAAAAGTTCTAGCCACATGGAAGCGAAGATGATATTGGATTAAAAAATAAGCATATGCCACATAAAATGTGTAAAACTATAACACACAAAAAAATCTTTTTGAGCTTTTTCATTTTTTAAACACAAAGACAACCCAAAAGACAAACAAAAATCTTTTGTATTTATCAACTAAGACACAATAAATAAAAATCAAATATAAAAGATACACATGTCATAATTGATAATTCTACCAACACATATATGATGTAGCAACGACTAGAAAATGATAAATAAACAAACAACTAGCAAGAATATATCATGAGGAACAAAAGCTAGTGTATGTAAACAAAATAAACACAATCAACCTTTAGATTTAGCAAGTGAGTAATCATGTGCAAGTAAATGAGAATCATAAAGTCTATTATGTAAAGCCTCCAAATTGGATCACTTAACCCACACAAGTGAAGCGTGACGCTCTTGGGTTTTGGTGACTTTGGTCACTCTACCCTTGGGCTTCCTAGGAGCCTTTATAAGATTAAAAGAAAACTTCCTAAGGTGACCCTTTCGACCGTAACGAGTCAAGGTGAAAACACAGCGTGAAGTATTACCTAAGGATTGATATTTTCTAGTGTTCCTAGTCCATTATCTCAAAATCATGATTTTGGATTTATTAGCGGAAGTATCTTGAGTATTAAAGCCAATACACACTTGTCGTCTTTGATTTGTACGGTCCATAAGATTTTATCTAATTTCTCCGACCTACACTCCAAATCAAATTTGACTCGACTTGAGTCTTTTAATTTTTCTGTAAGTTTTACTATTTGAGACTCAAGTAAACATCTAGTCTCTTCAAACTCGAGAAGCTCTTTCTTCATAGCCTCCATTAAACCTCTAAGGCTATCTCTTTCACCTTCTACACACTCTAGCTTCTCACGAAGAGTTCTCTCTCGAGCCTTAAGATCTTCAACTAAAATACTCTCATCATTATCCACGACACGTTCTCTCATTTTAGCTTCTAACTTCAAGTTTGCCCTTTTTAATTTTTGCGATTCCGCATACAACTCACGAAAGGCTACTTGAAGTTTGCTCTCCTCTTTCTCTTCTTCATTCCTCCACTCTCTCAACCATCAAACTTTTAGGATTCACAAATAATGGCTTCGAAAGTGTCATGTAAATGAATATCTTCATGCTCACATGACTTGCCATGAACGCAGTGAAGTTGCGCTCAATGGGGGAATCGGGTCCCTCCTCCAGTTCACTATCACTAAGGGTGTCATTAAATGAAATAGGCCTCTTTCCCTCCTTCCTTAGTTTAATAGGACACTTGTATGCCCTATGACTTTAACCCTCACAACCATAACATATATTTGACTTGGCCCTATTAAGATCCTCATTATGATTTTTAGGGAATTTCTCGATTTTACTATGCTTAGACTTCTTAAACTTCTTATAATCATTTTTAAGTTTCTCTTTATTACTCTTGAGAAATTTTCTAAACTTCCTAGCAAACAAAGCCATATCTTCCGAGTCAATCTCAAACTCATCATCCGAAACTGATATTTCCTCCTTCCGTGATTTCAAAGCTACTCCCTTATCTTTCTTCTTCTCATCCTTGGAGGGAAACATGTCAAGTTCATAGGTTTGAAGGTCACCAACAAGCTCTTCAAGTTTCATAGAGTCTGAAGTGCCTAAATTTTTTAAAACGGTAACCTTTGGAATAAATCTATCAGGTAGTGACCTTAAAATTTTCTTTACAACGCGGTTGTTGTGTATCTTTTCTCCCAAATTAAAACATAAATTCACAATATATGACAATCTTGCATTGAACTCATCAAACGTCTCACTTTCTAACATTTTAATGGTTTCAAGTTGAGTGGTGAGGTTTTGGAGTTTCGAATCTTTAACGACACTTGTTCCCTCGTGAGTGAATTGGAGTATATCCCATGCCTCCTTAGACATTTCACACGTCATAATCCGACGAAACTCATCCGTTGTGACCACTTTTTTAGGCATTTAAATCACAGGAATTAAAATTAGCTAAAGTCTCACTCCATCTTTCGGGTTTAGGTACACGAACATCTCCTTTAAGGCATGTTGGTGGGGTCCACCCTTTAACTTCCGATAGCCAAACCTGCTCATCTAAGGATTCAATTTTCGACCTCATACACGCTTTTCAATATGCGTAATTGGAACCATAAAAAACAGGATATTTTGCAAAAGGTAAATTTTTCATTTTTAAATCAAAATTAAACAAAGAA
Organism: Sambucus nigra; assembly: GCA_949130495.1. Taxonomy (NCBI): domain Eukaryota; kingdom Viridiplantae; phylum Streptophyta; class Magnoliopsida; order Dipsacales; family Adoxaceae; genus Sambucus; species Sambucus nigra. The sequence goes on from OX422217.1 coordinate 243,518,199, forward strand.
TCTCAACACAATAATTTAGCGTTTCCACTCTGAGAATGTGGTTTCTTAAATTATAAGCTCTGCACTTGATGCTATAATTTTTTAATTCACAAATGAGATGATTCACACAATATACCAAACTTTAAATTTCTTCCAAATTTAATAATTAAGGTTTCCAAATTTTAATTTCCACAAAATTAAAATTAAATTCAACTAAACAAATATTTAATTAAAGTTTTACATATGCCTAAGCAACTAACCAAAACTAATCCATAATTATTAGTGTAAAGACGGGGTCAAAATACATTGACTTGTGGTCTCTTTTATTTGCAGATAAACTTCCAATAAGTATCTATGCCCAATCCATTAATTTTTCCCTAAAAAACAAAAATCGAAAACAAAGAGACTCTTTTCTTGCTCCAAAAGAGCAAAACTGGTAATATATACATCAGCAATTTTCAAACTAAACTAGAAAAGTGGTCCGAATTTTCCACTGAATCACTAAGGGTTGCCTCTTCGACAACTTCTTTATCTTCTTTTGTGAGAATTTGATCTTCTTCAATGGCAAGCGGCCCTTGCGGGCTTCCAAAGAGTGTATCGAATATCTGTCTATGGCATTCGTCGCAGAAATAGAAATAGGTGAAATGTCCCTCATAAAGGAGCTTATGCACCATGGTCCCTGGCAGAATCCGCTGCACAAAATCACTCATTGATGGTGGGACCACCCTATCTTCCATGCCCTATATAGTAATATAAAATTCAACAAAAAACATAAAGTCAGCATACTTGATTATGGCAGCAAAAAAAATGTCCAAATATTCAAGACAGGCTATAGGGTGACTTTTCGCAAAGTTAGGAGAGAATTTGAGAGTTCAGGGACATAATTGCAATTTAATAGTTCAGACTTGGGAGGTTTATTTTCTCTTATGGTGGGTTTATGAAGGATAGATGGTGCAGCATAGTTGATGATCTTGGCATAAAGTTCATAGGATCTCTGAAAAAGGGATGATGTGTAAGTTTGGGGCGATAACAAAAAATGTGATGAATTAATGTGGAATAGTTGAAGATCCATTATGTTATAATGATTGCTTAGCAGGTTGATTGTAGGTTCTAACTTTGCTTGTCAGTTGTGTGGTCTGCTCGATTCCTTTAATTTAATAGTTTTTGTGATTTTGTTTGCACTATTTTTTTGTTGTTTTGATAGATGAACACGGTGTGCACAACTTATTTTTCTGTAGCAGTGGTGTGTAATATGTTACTGACCATTCACCCCCACACCATCAGAAAAATAACATGTATTTAAGAATCTGCATATTTCTAGGAACACCATTCCTAGGCCTCAATATATTTTGGTAGCTGGTAGAGTCGTCTCTAAATTTTCTTTTAGCATCTTCCTATTTATGCACCTATAATTATTTAGTAACTTTACAAGAGCACCTCCACACCCTGAATATAAATTTAGTAAACGCCAAAAAGCTCAATTATCTCTTCATATTCCTCCTATTCCTCGGAGCCAGTTTCAAGGGTTTCCATAAGGTGCCAAAATAATATTAAAGGTGCCTTCACTGGCAGCTTTTTTGGGGGGTTTAGCCTTTAAGGAAGTATTGGTTCCAGATGAAATCTAATTGAAATGACACCCAAATCCACATGATTCAGAAACAAGTTTTACGAGGATAAGGAAATGATTAAGGCCTGTTTAGTTATGGAAAACGAGGGTGTTTTCAAGAAAAAATTTCCAAAATTATTCAACGAAAATAGAAAATTAGAAAATGCGTTCAAGTTTGATATTTTTCTAAAACTAAATATTGAAAAATAGTTTTCCAAATTTTCCGATTTTTCAGGATATTGGAAAACAACTTTAACATGTTTTCCACCAATTTTCAGTATCCTCAAAATTACATTTAAACTCTGAACTTTCTATAATTTATTTCTAGACCATTAACCTTTTGGTAAATTACATTTTAATCTCTTAGTTTAAAAAGAAAAGACATTTTGGCCTTTAAATTTTTTAGAATTAAGGGCCTGAACTTTCTATAAATTTTATTTGGCCATTTTGGCTGTCTATAAATTACATCTGAACCTGAACTTTCTGTTGTTAAACTAAACCCCTATACGTTGTGTGAATTACATTTGGCTCCCATATTTTCTATAAACTTCATTTTGGAAAAATTTATCTACCATATGTTAGCATATTCTAGTTTTCTAAAATTTCCGATGGAAAATGAAAATTAGAGATGAAGATGAAAATTGCGAATAAAAAACAGAAAATAAATTTTCACAACTAAACAGAGCCTTAGCCCTGTTTAGTTGCGGAAAACAGGGTAGTTTTCTGGAAAACAATTTGTAAGAAAAATGGAAAAATAGAAAACGCGTTCAAATGTCTATTTTTTCCAATTTAAACAACTAATTCCTAGTTTTCCAATTTTTTAGAAAATTGGGAAAAAATAATTAGAATGTTTCCAGAATTTTTCCTTTGAATTGAAAGTTTATTTTAGCTCACCATCACCACCACCACTTCCGCCACCATTATCATACCATTGCCGCCACCACGACCACCACCCCACCCTACTCCACTGCTGTCGCTGTGACAACCATGGTAAGGTTGCAATGGGGGTGGTTTTGTGGAAGGAGATAAAATGGACTTTAGTTTCAATACTTGAATGAGTATTCTAATTTTCTATATTTCTTCACGAAAAATGAAAACTAAAAATGGAGATGAAAAATGAAAATAGGAAAATGGAAAATGTTTTCCCAACTAAACAGGCCCTTAAAATTGTTACATGAAGAAAGCCATATTTAAGAGTTCTCAACAGTTTATTTTCCTTTTTTTTCACTACTTTCCGGAATATAAGTGGAGGACTGAAAGATCATGCATAGATTGTAAAAGGAAAAACAAATCTATTTGCGAATTTATATCTATAACAGCAATGTAGGTAACCTAATATCATCAATAAATCATCATTACTAAGGCCAATGCAGCCCAGTCCACTTTGTTAAGTTCTTCTGTGGCTGGTTGACAGTGGGCTGCTTAGTTAACTCAGAAGCAGTGGGCTCATAAACGGAGATTGCTAACCCTACAATGACGGACGAACAACTCCATATTTGAGGAGAATCTTTCTTTGAGTAGGCTAAATAAACGGATATCTCAACAGGAACTTTAATGGGAAGTTCAGCGGAAACAAGACGCAATTAATTAAAACCTTGGGCATGATAATATGATAGTTTAATAGAAATTTACTATGGCCAAATACCTTTGATAGAATTAAAAAGGAATATCCTAATCAATGTTACCGAGAATGCCAACATGTTATTTTCATGATTCAAGCAATGACGGCCAAGAAAGAGGAGATCTCAAATATTCATCGTCACTATAACTTGACTTATGTTCTGAAGACAAAAGAAAAAAAAAAAACTGATTGTAAGCTTTGGAGGTGGTTGGCTTAAGCCTCCTTTTTTCTTTTTTTTCTTATTTTGATGATAAATTCTTCCTGTGAGTGGCCTTTATATTAAATAAAAATTAGAATAAAAGTCATCAATACAACATAGTCAAAAACAGAAAATGTGGCCATCATATGTGTTCACAGAACTGAGAATCAAAAGCATCGAAGGAAAGGACCACACGAGGCCGAGGGCAATACATGGAGTTGTCTTGATAGTAACTGTTGCGTAAAAAATCAAACAAGCTTAAGACAAGGGAACAGGATGAGGAATTAAATTTCACTGACCTGCCATATATGTATCGGACCAAGAAATCCCGTCAACACTTCTTCTGCTGGACTGTACATGGACTTGAGCCAAAAAGTGATGCCTTTACCCTGGCGTTTCTTCTGTACTTTGAAGTCTGAGAGTCTAAAACCCCAACTTGAAACCTGTAAGACGGCTTCCTCCACAAATGGTTTTACATTTCGTTGTCGGACTGATTCCTCCACATCTCGCTGCCAATACTTTTGAAACTTTTCCTCCTCTATGAAATTACTATCCTAGACAAATCATCACTCTCTTCAATGAGAAACTATCAAATTAAATAATGAAAAAGTCAGAAGAAAACACCTTCTATTCACGATCCTCCAACAAATCCTAACCATAGGGCCATCATAACATTCCAAAAAAAAAGTGATCTTCACAAAAAATTTCTTTCTTGGATAAATTGCAAGAAACCCCCTGACCTATCACTCATAAGGATTTTAATGACGCAAGAGTGTATGTGCAAATTTTCATAGTTTAAAGGGATATTTGCAACGCCAGGGGGTATTTGCAATTGGGGAATGTTAGGGTGTTTCTAACTGTTATTTGGGGTTTGGCTTTCATTTATTGTCACGTTGAGTTTGGCCTTCATTTATTTTGTCACATTGAGTTTGGCCTCCACTATTTTCACTCCTTTGGCCCAAAAGCGTTATAAATACCTTTTTTTATGACGCTTTGTAAAAGTCTTCTGTGAAACTTTGAGTAACTATTTTTGGTGCCAAAGTCCAAGAAGTGGAATTTATGGGGGGAACTTGAACGTGGCAAACTATATGAAAGCCAAAGGCCAATATATATATATAATTGCGTCTCTCCTTATTTTTACTAATTATACTTCCTGCAATAAATGATAACCACATTTAAAAGAGAGATTCAAAATTAAGCTGATATACAGGCAGTGACTGTCAGTCACGATGACTCACTCTCTTTCCAAGCGACAATGATAGCCACTTGTCTATTTGACCAAGTTCTCCAGAGAGGAAGCTTCGGCGGTAGAAGTAAGAAAGAAATCTAGGAAACTTTCGGGCTAGGAAGTACATTAGTTTCCTTCGTTGTGTCCATTTTTCCCAAATTCTGCGTGTCTCTTGCTTAGTCATGCTTGGTTCATATGGATTGACCATTGGCGCAAACATGAAAGCACCTGCATACTTGGGCAATAAAGTATCAGAGACAAGTCCATCTAGAAGAAAGAAAATAACCGTTTCAATTCAAATGTTATTCTAGGTGAATTCAAAGCATCACGACAAAATCTTATTCCAGGTGAATTTAAAGCATCCCCAAAAAATATATTTTGTCGCGAGGAATCTTCTAACCTCCCATAATTAACTTGTCAATCTTCTCACCATTCATGAGTCTGTAGTGATTAACACTAATTAGTTCTTAGCCCCGCGCGATGTGCGTGCGTTTTACAAATATTATAATAAAAGGCAAGCATATACTACATTGATAAAAATAATGTAACATTCATATAATTTTTACAAACACAATATATTTTTTTTATTCTCAAAGTTTATTTAAAAGAAAAAAGTATCTATGCTGTAGTGCATTTTTTGTTTGCTTAATTTTATTACAAATATTTTCCAACTAACCATTATATTTGTTAATCTATATGTCCCGTCTAATATCTATATTAAACGGGTTTACATGTTGTTACGCAAGCAAATACTTTTCGAAACATACGATACAACCTCAATACTAAGATTATACATATACAGTTCATTATATGTTACAGGGTATTGAGAGCCATATACGAGATACATTTGTAAACATCGGCTAAAAAACTTGATTATTATTTTAACAATGGAGCTGACGAATCAAAATAATTGATTCATAATACAAAAACGAAGCAATAAGCGCGGATTAATGATGCTAGGATAATTAATGTAATTTAATGAAATACAAAGCATGATTATTAGTCATATAATCAACCAAAAGAAGGAATCAAGTGTAAATTTTTGGACGATAACCATTTTAATAAGTTAAGCAATTGAGATAATGAATTAGTTGGTAATTGGGTTTTTAAAACTGCTTTTTTTACCAAAAGAAAATATCAATGTGAAGATTTCTACCACATTCTTTTGTAGTAATTATGTTGAACATATATATTTCCTCAAAATAACGCTATAACAAACCCAAGCAAAACAATATGAAATAAGAATCAAGTGATTTAGAAGATATTTTAAAACATAGACCATCTCAGTACAAATGGATTTTTAGATTATGAAACTGCATCATCACTATTTAATGCTTTAAAAAAGCTTTGAAGAAAACTCATTGTCAACATCTTTCACATCAAAATTACCAATTCTTGGAGGAACCACAAAAACAATTCATTCAATATTGCAGTAAACTAAATTGTACCTAGCTCGGGGAAAAATATCAGGTGTAAAAAGATAAGACAATATAAAATTGTATCTAATGTTTCAATGAAATTGTACTTCCACCATCCCACCAAAAGTCAAGTTGCCTAAGAATTATTACTATTTCAGGAAGGAAATAACCAACAGAAAAAAAGGTTATTTAAAAGAATAAAGATTACAGCACGTGTACCTCACATCAACAAATAATTCTCTCAAAACCTTTTCCTTAATTCTATGCTTTGTTAGAACATGGGATTTCCATTCAGCATTGAAAACATCCAACTTCACCCAGGGAAAAGAGTTGCAAATTTTATCAAACAATCCGCGTGACCTCGAAATAACCTCTCCACCTATACTAACCAAAGCAAAACATGACTGAGTTTGCTTGGACTGATGAAGTGTTCAGTTCTGTGATGGCTCCTAATACTGTGCTGATGCGCGCGTCCGTGACTGAATTTGCTTGAACTGATGAGGTTGAGGCGACATTCCAGCTCATCTAGTCCAGGGTGACGTCAGCTTCCATTCTAGCCCTGCCAGACCAGCTGCTTGAGTTGACTTGTGATACCAACAAGTCCAGGATTGGTGCAGTTCTTTGTCAGAATGGTCACCCCGTTACTTTAGTCAGAAATTTATCGATTATGTTAACAACTATTCTACCTATGATTTGGAGTTCTCTGCAGTGGTGCATGTTGTCAAGCATAAGTATCCCTATTTGATTCATCGAAAGTTTGTCATTAAATCGGATCATGAGACCCTCTGTTTTATGAACACCGAGAAGAAGGTCAGCAATCGACACGTCAAATGGACTAGTTTCTTGCAGCAGTTCATCTTCCATCTATAAGAGAAAACATGGTTGCAGATGCCCTGAGTAGGATGTCTTATGCCCTAGTCGCCATTCAAGGGCTGGTATTCAATTTTTCTAAGATTCGTGATTTGAATGCGATAGACACCTTTTTTGGGCCCATTATGGAGGCATGTGCTCGTCAGCATGACGTTTCGGGTGATTACTTGCTGTATGATGGGTACTTGTATCGTGGCATTGCATTGTGCATCCTTGCTTCTTCCTTACGAGAGAAGATCATTACAGAGTTCCATGGTAGAGGCCTAACGGGCCATTCGGGTGTCGCTCGTATCTTAGCTACTCGGCGTGAGTGTTTCTATTGGCTACCATGCGGAGGGAGGTTAGCAGCTATGTCCAGCATTACTATACTTGTCAAACGGCAAAGGGTTAACGTACTAATGTCGGTTTGTATACACCCCTACCCATCCTTGATCGACCGTGACTTGATGTTTTTATGAACTTTGTGGTTGTATTAGACAGCGAAGGGGTATGATTTTATGTGTGAAGTTGTTGATATATTTTCTAAGATGTCCCATTTTATTCCATGCTCGCAGAGTTCGGATGCTTCACATATAGTCACACTTTACTTCTGTAAGGTTGTCCGTTTACACGGAGTACCGAGGTTACATCTGACAGAGATGTTCGTTTAACGGGACACTTTTGGCGGCATTTTTGGAAATTGTTGCGTTGCACGCTTTAATTTTTCACATCTTTCCACCCACAGACGGATGGTGAGGCTAAGGTGGTCAATCGAAGTTAGGGAGATCTTTTACGATGCTTAGTTGTTAAGTCACCTAAGACTTACTTAAGAGGTGGTTCTTACTCAGGTGGAATTTGCTTTCAATAATTCTGTCAATCGTTCTGCAGTTCTTTCACATTTCACATTTCCAGATTGTTTTGGGGTCTTCTCCTTTATTACCCGTTGATCTAGTCGAGACCCCCCCTGCTATTACAGTGAGTCCGACAGTTGCAAATTTTGCTACCAAAATACTCTCCATCCATGACAACGTGTGAACAAGTTTACAGCTTATGTATGCTTCCTGCAAAGAACTCATCATCGGTCCCTTGTTTTTCAGTCCGAAGATCTTGTTATAGTATATCTTCGACGCAAGTGGCGGGTGGGCAAGCCCACCAAGTTACAGATGCACCGATTCGATCCCTTCCCCGTTCTTAGTCGCTGTGGCGATAATGTGTATGAGCCCACCCTGCCCGAGGGTTTCAGGACACATTCCACATTTAATGGGGCTTATTTGACTCCATTTCGGGGTTCACATGTTCCCCCGATACCCCTACTCGTGGATCCAACGAAGCCAGTTCTCTCGCATGTTGACCCTGTCGAGAGTATTTTGGACTATAAGACAACTAGGACACCTACAAGCCCCCTTGACCGTTATCTGATCCGTTGGTTGGGATGCCTGAGAGTGACGACTCGTGAATATTTAGGGCCACCTTGTAGCATGTTGATCGTGACTTCTACGACCATCTCCAGGAGGATATGTCGATGCTTCGTAGTTGGGGAAGTGGCGTAGGAGCGTGTCATTTATGTTATGTCATTTGTTTTGTTCATTTACTTATTTAGGATATTTTAGTCTTTTAGGACCTTGTGCTCATAAAAGGACCCTGAGTTGCTTAGCTTTTATTATTATTATTATTATTATTATTATTATTATTATTATTATTATTATTATTATTATTATTATTATTATTATTATTATTATTATTATTATTATTATGTTTCGAGAGAGAATTTACGGAGATTTCTTATTTCATGGTTTTATTCATGCGTGTGTATAATTAATGTGTGTATATTCCGCTGCGTTCACATCAGAATTACTGCACCCAAAGGCTCAAAGTGAAATACTATAGTTTTTGACAATTTTAGAAATGACACGAAAGCACGAAAAAAAACGGCATGAAATTGACCCAAAATTGACACGATCTGTCACGTTCATATCGTGTTCGTATCAGATCTTTTTGACATGAAGTCGTGTGGTGTTTGTGCCAATCGTGTTTTTATTCGGATGATCGTGCCCATTTTTAATTAATTGAGCATAAAATTTAAGAAATCGTGTTCTATACGGGTCGTGTTCGTGTCAAGTAAAAAAAACACGAAGTCGTGTTCGCGTCCAAAAAACCCCTGTCGTGTTGACCAAAAAACACAAATTGTCACCCCAATTGACTTTAGGTACTTAACAATGATATATGGAGCGTTGGATCATTGCCCACCACATAGCTAACCAAAGTCAATTATAAGAAGCCTTTTATGTCCTAGTGAAGCACTGTTGTCTCATTACTAAAAAATTAGGAGACAAAAGACACTAATAGCTAGACTTAAATTTCTTGAATGGTTTATTATATATCTTTATGTCTCTTCACAGCGGTATATAATTGTAATTCATATGATATGTTGCCCATTATAGATTATAATAACTTTAATATTCCAAATATAAAATAAAATCTATTTTTTGGCATGTTTTTTACAGTGTGCGCGTAATATATATCAGATAATCAGGCCCGTGGCTCACCTAGAGCCTAGTGCCTCACATTGGTACCTTGGTTCGCCTTGCGTCTTAAATAACTCTGCTAATTAATTAACATAATTTCAAGACAGCCAAATGGCAGGTCAACTAGTTTTGTAAGATTTCCATGGCAACAATTACAGTCCTGATGATCTAAGCAACTTTTATATCAATATCTAAGACATGAACTTAAAATACTATCAATTGATAAGAAAGTTCAGATAAAAAGGCCACCATACCTGCAACTCTATCAGGAATGTATTTAAGTGCAGCCCATGCATGCATGCTTCCCCCAGAGTATCCAACAGCCCAGAACTTGTCAGTAACACCCACAGCATATGACAAGTGTAGCATATCCAAAGCTGATGACTCAAGGTTCCTGCTGGGATGAGGATCACTTTCCCCAAACCCTGGAAGATCATATGTTATCAATCGAACCCCGAATTCTTCCATTAGTGATACCTTAAGTCCCGGTATTCCTATTTGTGCAAAAAGGATGAAAATAAGATTGTACCAAGATTAGTGTCACACATCAAATGTCAGTAACACCCACAGCATTTGAGCTTATTTTTACCTGCAAGTCTGGATGAAAGAAAAGAATGTGGAGCAATCATGGAAAATCTGGCCCTGTCAGCCGGAAGACCTTGCTCCATATATGCCAAGTGTCTACCATCCGGTAACAGTATACGAGTAGCATTTGGAGGATGTATACTCAGTTTCCGTATTAATGGGTTTGTAGTATCACATTCAGTATTTACATAAATCACTGCAGATTAGTTCAACTACGTAAGTAAGATGTTCAATAATGACATAGCACCAAGGTTCTAAAAAACGCGGGGCGTGATTGAGGCGTGGAGGCCAAGCCTTAGAAGCCTAAGCGAGCCTAGGCGTAAAAAGGCGTGAAAAGGCGTTTAGGCCTTCTTAATATTTTTTAACCATAACAAGGCTATTAAAATACAAAAATTGCACATATCATAAAAATATGCCTGAATATGTGCAAATTAAAATACTATCTGATTATTCTGGATAAGATAATGGTCCGGTTTGTAAACAAATTCTTTAAAAGGCGAAATCGTTTCACTAAGGCAATGTTGTTTTTAGAAAAAAGTGTGCCGTAAGGGTTTTACCAAGAATAAGGCGTGAAAAGCGTAAGGCGAGGCGTTTCTCCCAAGCCTTAAGCCTAGGCGGGTCTTTTAGAACAGTGCATAGCACCAATAAATTATTCTCTATAAAATCAATTATTTAATCCCCCTGTCGCTAATTAATAGTTCAATTTTCGTTTTTGTCCGTCCCGACTTAATAGTCCAGTTTCTTTTTAATAATATATAAAATTAGGTGAAATTACAAGTTTCGATTTCAGTGCATGTGTTACTTTGCAATGGTATTCATAACTTAAGGAAGATAAATGTGGAAAGTGATATTTCTTTAAAATGTTTGACTTTCAAATGGGAATAATAAGGGAGGGGGACAGAATATATAAGTAGGAATTCATCAGGAATATTATTGCTAGAAAACTATGAGGACAAACAGTAACTCTGGATAACACAAAAATTACAGCTAAACCACCGATTCCTGTCACTGACATTATAAAAGAAGGCATTACTGATTGGATTTAATTCCTGTCACTTAAGGATAAAATATTTTTTAACCACACCCACAAACACAGACATAGGCAGAAAGTAGGACACAAGTTTATTTGCAACTGCAACCACTATCCCGCAGTCAATGACTAGTCCTTAAATCCCACATTTGGAGATTGACCGGATTAACGTCTCTCCCCCTCCATTATGGCTTCCTTTATCTCCTTTGGAAATCACCTTCAAGGTTTAATGTGTGCCACTGTTGTGTACTTGTATATGAAGAAGAGATAGGCGCCCCATATTAGTAGCGTGGACTTCTGTAGTTAGCTAGTTGATTATCTACAAAGCCAATCATTCATCTCCTTAGCAATTTAAACATCTGCAAGTTAACTAAAGACATTACGGATCATGAAACCCTTTTCCTGAAGCTCCATCACATTTGTTACTCTCCCGTCTCAACTTAAGAGTCATACTTTCCAGTTTAAGATATCTCAAATTAAAAGTGAAGTTTTAAAAATCAATGCACCAAATGTTGTGTCAATTATTTCCAAACTTCCAAAAAATTTCAATTTCCGTTCATATTTTTTCCGACTATGGCATCATGTATTAAATTTCAATTTCTGAATTTTCCAAAAAAAAATTGTCAAGTAATTGGAAAAAATTAAAATTTCAAAATTTCTGCTCTCACTGAGTTCACGTTAACCCTAATTTTCAACAATATTTTTCAAAATTAATAATAATTTCTACGTTATAATAGTATATTTATTTCTCATATATATTATGTATTTTATTATTTGTTTCCATTGAATCGTGACCACCCAGATAGATCAATCACATACATCCATCAGCGTTCTGCGTACTCACTTGCTACCCAACTAACAAACCCTAAGGAGCTCTATTATTTAATTACTTGGTTCGATTATGTTCAACATAATCTACGTGTCACTATACCGTAAAATAAGCATCAACAAATAAATTTGCGATATTACCTACAAAATAACAAAATAATTCAACAACTTTTCTAGAAAAATATATAAATTGGAAATTTCCAATTTTGAATAAAATGAGAATTTCTAAAAATTCTAGAATTGTACATAGAAAAGATAATTAATTCCGAAAATTTTCAAAACACCCCTTTCCCAATCCTGTTCAATTTAAGTCGGAGCGAGTAGATAAATTATGAACCAAAGTGGTGGTTGTGCATACGAAACAACGAGCCTTCAATATAGGGTCAACACTGCTCCTCAGAATTTGACACACATGTTGAATATATAGTCATCCTAATGAATTTACCGACCACATTAGAAATTCTAGGGTGAGTAGTAATATCACAAATAAGCTTATGAATTTCTTTTTATGTCGAAATTTTAATTGAATTTACCAGCGACGGCGAGAAGCGTAACAAAGAAAAGCACAAGCCAGGAGTGAAGAGGGTGACGATCCTCCGGTAAATACTGATTGAAGAAGCTCAATTTTTGACAAACTTTGACACAAGGCCCCTTAAACTTTCTCACAACATAAGAGTCGTCTGTGACCAGAGTCTGTTTGACCACATCTCTACAACCTTTCCCAAATTCCACACTCATCTCCGCCAACCCCTTGGCGAATTCCACCGCCTGAAACTTCCAATTATCCATCTCGGACATACCCAACCCAACTATGTCTATCACTCTATCACTGTGATCATCAAGTTGTTACGAGAATGTGGAGACAGAATATATATATGCATGTATTGTATATATATAATAGATATAAGGGCGGTTTGTTTGTATATGTGAATTGTCTGTATATGGGTGTATTTTTGTTATTTGCCATGAATGGGAATGGCTAGGCTAGTGTTTTTAGCTGTTGGAGAAGAGGAGGGGCAAGAGTGTCATTTTCTCAGAATGTGGGAATGGTAGGTGGGGTGGCGATAAGGAGATCTTACGGTCAATAGAATGCCACGTAGGCGAAAAGATGCGTTAGTGGGAGTGGGGTACTAGTACTGACTCTGGTGGTTGCGTTGCGCTGGGCTGGTCGTTTATTCTAAGTAACCGCCGTTACCCGCAATTCACTCTAAAAAGTAAATCCATGCGATTTTGTATCCAAAATTCACATACCTACCAAAATATATATACTCACAAATTTTCGTGTCTACCATTAAAATTTAATTATGTCACGCACAATCTTAAAGAGTATTTTAATATTTAGAATACAGGTCACGCGATGTGTGAAATTCATATATGAGAAATTCGTGTGTACACATAGATTATTTAATATTTTCAAGTGTTTTAGTTTTCTTGTCACCATTTATTGCATTTTCAAAGTGAGATACCCAAAAATTAAACAATGGCTAGAAAATTAAGAAACATGAAACAAAAAATATGAAAAATAAAAAATTACTGAAAGAAATATTTATTAAAAATAAAGAGACAAATAAAAGTATCAAATGGCTTGATAGTAGTAAGTGTTCTTAAAAAATCCCAAAGCCAAATATATCAATACAAATTTAGTATGATATTTATCCCTACTTGAGATAATTAAATATCATCACCATATTTACCTTGTACAGTGGACGAAATCCATCTTCTCCGAGCTAGTTTTCCTTAAAAAAATATTTTTTAACAAGCCGTATGACATCTAACCGAATTAATGGAAAGTTCAATAACTTCGATTTCGGTTCTCCACGAGAATCTTCATTTGAACAGTCATTAATATAAATATGTCCTGCAACAAATTCCGTTAAATAAAGCTCTTGGTTGTAATTTTTTTTCTCTGTAAGATAAAAATTTATGTCCTATAATATAATATAAATGTTAAATATCTTATAAACCCATTTCATACATCTTCTCAAGTATTTTTTTCTCTTATAATAACCAATACAAACTCCTACCAACACCACAACCAAAAATACTTATATACTTGAACTGATTACAATCAATTTTGCATTCATGTTATTCTCTATTAATCAAATAATAAATTTTTATATAACCACTTATTACATTTTTCCAAATATATGAACTTTAAAGCATCCTTCCAAAACATGTCCCATAAATCCATATATAAATCAAGCCTATTAGGAACAAAATAATGAGGCCTTAAACAATGTCGCCCCCATGATTTTAGCGAATGATGGGTGAAAGACATAACATAATAAAATAAAATTTAATTAAATAAAATAATATTTAAAAATTAAAAAAATCGTGATTTATAAAACCTACGTAATATTGAGAATATCATATATAAATCATCAAATTTTCTTTGATTACAAACACCACACATCAAACATCAAATTACATAAGATGCCCGCTCTAATTGACTCCCCTTCGCGTGTCTTTTTAAAATACTTCAACATAGATGCCCTATATAATACAATAAACTAATTTAACAATTTATTTTAATCATTTAACAATTTAAATAATTTACTAATTCTTACGATAAACTAATTTAATAATTCTAATGATTTAACGGGAAAAAAATGTTCAAATAGAAAAAATTGTTAACAGTATAAAAAAAACTATTAAGAGTATTGTGACACCCCGCCTAATTAAATACCAAGTGATCAGCGCTTTATTAAATTGAAATAGGTTTCTCAGTTGGTTCATTCTTAACATCAGTGTCGAAAAACTTTTAATTACTAATCATCTATTAGTTAATTAAGCCGATGTCAAAATTATAATCTTCATTAACAAGTAAGAATATAAAATAATAAACCGCATTCACCATCTAATTAAAACCAACATAATGAAAGACCAGAATGTCTAAATAAGTGAAAGTAACTGGAATAAACACTCCAAGAAAAATCTCAAATACAATAATCCAAATGACTAAGTCTCATCAACTGAAAATAAAGGAAGTTCAACCTCTCTGAAATAAATACTGTCTAGAATGGACGACATGTCTTGCCTGAAACAATTGCATAATAAAAGATAGATGGATAGGAGTGGAGGCGTCTAATATCGAGGACCTGCAACTTCCACAGCGACCGAACCTCGTCAAATAATCTGAAATCCTATGCCTGGCATCCCCGTGGCTGGACACCTAAAATAAATTACACAAGAAAAAATAGATTTGAAAGAAACGGGTCAGAGCCCGAGTATAAAACAGTTTAAAATATTTTAGCAAGTATTTAAAATGCTTAAAAGTAAATATCATATACATGATAGTTCACGACTCTCACCTCTCATCCAGTGTGCACGCCTAACGTACTTCTAGACAATTCTAGTTACTGTTATCACGCCTAACTAGTTCGAATACGTTAGCCTTTTTAAACTATTACTCATAGTCTCACACAATACATTATTGAATATTTCCACATCTTTCAACTCGAGAAGAATTTCCCCAATTACCCATTAAGTGTTCACATACTTAATTTATTTAGATTTCATTATCTTTCTTAACTACCAAGCACACACAGTAGAATAAATCACAAGTGTGTGTGTGTGTGTGTGTGTGTGTGTGTGTGTGTGTATACTATTACGGCACCCCTAGGCTCAGCTGCGGTGCATGCATACTCTGCTATCAAGTCCCGGTATATCACGCATTATATAAGGGACTATTGGTTCTGTATCTCTCCCGAACCATAAATACAAATCACATATATTGGAGTCCCAGCCGAATGGGTCACGCACATACCTACGCTCTCATTCAACCGTCAAAACTATCATACTATTAGATAACACGTATCCAAAGTTTTATATTCCGGGTACAAGTCTAAAATCCCCCAATGGACTCATCAGGATAAGATCGCCACAACGAGAAACCTCCCCCCGATAGCAACCAACGTAGGTATGTCATGCACACAATAAATTATACAATAAGTTTTCATGCAATTTACCTATTTATATCATTAGTATAGGTTTACTCGCAACCTATCATACATGTCCCATACGTAGTACATCTGTATCCCTCGAATATTTCTATGTATTAATTAATTTTCAATTTTACTTCTCATCGTACGTTCCCGAGCATCTCTCACCACTCGAATTGTATACATCATAATATCAGTAGGTAACTCACTCATACCCTACCGGTTTAAGTCATCGTTCTTCCCGAATTTTAGTGACTCGAATTATTCTTTAATTTAGATTTTCTTCTCGATTAAGCCCAATTAAATTAGCCCTTAAATTTCCCTTCTAGGGTCAAGCCTAAAACCCAACCTAGGCCTACTAGTTCTTCAATATAATATCCATTATATTTAAAATTTAATCCAATAAGTGAATCCCAAACATTTTTCAAAGATTCTAAACAAAAAGTGAAAAGTGGCCAAAAATCTGGGCAGTCGAATCGATTCGGCCCTGGTTCGAATCGATTCGCCCCTACAGGTATCGTCTTTTACTTTTATCTATTACGAGTTTCTCCATTTTTACACCTCCAAACCATCATTATACTATCCCAAACTCCCAACCAAAGTTCTATAACATTATATTAACATGTATCAATGATTTTTAACGTAGGATAATTATAAATCTTGTACAAAACCAATTCCAAATCAGATTTAATCCAATATAATCTTAAAAACCCTAGAATTTCCTTTTTCTTTAAAACCTCATTAAAGATTCTATATTTCTTCACCAAGATTAAATGTAAATTCGTGGGTTTTATACTACATGCATGAGGGAACCTATCCCATATTAATTTCACCCAAGATTAAGATACATGTCTTCGAAATTCATCCAAAACACATGAATTTCGTAAGTAATTCAACTTACTCGAACATATACCTCATATATGCTTATAAATTCACAAGTTTAAATACTTGCCCTTTACAGTAGGTCTGATCCGTTGGAGATGATAGGTATGGTGGTGTTCTTCTTCCCCCGATCTACGCGGCGGTGGTGTAATTGGAGTAGGAATTGGTGGTTCTAGCCTTTGGAACCTCCTCTCTTCCCCCCCCCCCCCTATGGCCTCTCTTAAACTCTATGAATTGTAACCCTCGAAGACTCATATTCCCAGATTATATAAACCTCTTAATTTCGTAGGTCATTTTTCCTCAAAGATACAAATGACTAAAATACCCCTCTGGGGTATCGGTTTGGCCTAAAAATACCCCGGGACCCAAACGAAACCCCTAGGTAGGCTTTTCTGACTATCGCGACCTTTCCTGACACATTGACATAATCGAAACGACCATTCAGATGATTTAAAAATAAATTACTTTGTATTTCATTAAATTGAGTCCTGACATGACTGACTCGCGCGTCCCGACTAAAAAACTATAACTATCGTATTTTTCACTTGTAATAATTTTAATATATTCATAATCCCATATTACTTTATTCACTAATTAATACTCTATATAATTCACATCAACTAAAAAAAAGTTTATTGTTTAATAAATTTTTAATATATTTGACATTTTTCATTACATTTACCATTTATCTTTTTTCAATACTAAAGTTATATATCAAAATCAGAATGAATACACATCTCATCAAGTAACTAATATGTGGTTGTGGAATACTGAATTGAAAAAAAAAGATAAAAAGTTGAAAGTTACTTGCTCTTCTTGAAAGTTGAAAGTAATGACATAGCGCCAAAACTTATTTATGCACCCTACTTTCAAAACCCTAAAAACACTTGCTATCAAAGACAAAATAGAAATTATTGAACTATAAAATATGCGTATCTTGGGATGTTGTGGCCAGTCAGTGATGTTGAAACTTTATAGCAAAATAGCAAAGGGTAATATATTATTGTGAAGAATCATAGAAATGAAGAGTCATAAAAGTGCAATGGATATGGGTTTTTAAGTCTCGATTAGTGGAGAGACTTGATTTAAATTTATGAAAGAATACTTATAATTAAGGCTTAAGCTACGTGTCAGTACAAAGTAATTTAAAGCTACTATTTTATATATATACATAAATTAATTTCATTTATTAAGCATGCAATTAAATAAAATTATGGTTTCTTTTGATCCAACATGTTCAATAAAAAATTGTTTTTTCTTCAATAGATTTTATTTGTAAACAATTAGTGAAGTCTCAAGTTTGGGAAAAAAATTCGAGGTCTGGACCCCTAACTTGAGGACAAATTTTGGGATACAGACTTCTAATATGAGGCTAAATTTCGAGATCCAAGCCTTGAATTGGGGGCGGGGGGGGGGGGGGGGGGGGGGAGTTTGGGATCAGGGTAATGAAGTTGCAGATTTCAGATTTTTTTAACAAAATTTTAACTATGTTCTGAATCATCCATTACTATGTAATTTATTTTAAGTTTATTATGAGTTAAATCTTAGAAAATAATGTTGGTTAGGGTCATTTGTTGATTAAAAATAAATACTTTTTATACCATGATTTTTTTGTGAGAGAAAGTTAATGAGAGAGAAAATATATATACAAGTGCGCACTCATACACATAAATTATTACGTTGGTGGTTATGGTGGTGGTGCGGTGGTGAAGATTGTGATGGTATATGGTGAAGATGGTAATAGTTTAGTTTTTAGGTTAAAATGGGTTTGGAAGTTCTAGAAAGAGAAATAAATGAAAAGAGAAGGGAGAAAAGGAGAAGGTCGAAAAATGAGATATTTGAACTTTAAATATGTTGGTGCCGTTTGATGGTAAGTTATTTCATCTTGTGGGTATTGTGGAGTAGTTTTTTGGGTGTCAATAGCAACATCCTTAATTATAACCTCATATGGTTACCTTATGCACAAGATAATGCTTTTGCGCATGAACACATGAGTTATAATATTAATTCTTACATTAAAAAATAATTAAATTGACAATAATCTAGGAAAAATCATAGCAAATGTTAGAGTGTAATAGCGACACAAAGCATATCCAATGATAGAGTGAAATGCCATGAAATGACTAAATTTTATTTCCCGACATACTTGTTTTACACTACGCTGTGTTCATAACCACTACATGCCCCTTTAGTAGACACCACAATGTAGCCCTAATGTATCATGTTAGCTATTATTCATATTAGTAAACTGTATATATAGTGGATTACACCTTTAAAATATAATTAACAATTCAGAAAAAATAAAGAGTAGTCAAGTTAAACTGTGGAATAACATACAAACTTTGTTTTTTGTAAATATCTAAAGGTGTGCTAAGCGATCAACTGAAAATAGTTAGACCATATTAAACGTAGATAAATATGCAATAAAACAAACAAACAAAACTATTTAAGTTAAATACATCGTATTAAAAAACTTTATACAGATTCACAATGGCAAGTTACTCCCAAAAGTGAAATATGTCATAATGAATAAATGTATATCAAATTACACAGTCAACTCAAATTCAAAATTGAGTATACCTAACTAAAATTCAAATTTAAGGAGGAAATTACGATTTTAAACCCCTGCATAAATACTAAGATAATAAAAGACTCTTAACAAATAACACGTGCTACTACAATCTGATCAACCATTTGCAATCTTCACTAACTTGACTTTGAGTGCATACCCAAATTATAACTCAAACACTTCCTACGAACAGTTGCATACCCACTTTACTACCAAAAAGCATGTAGTTAGTCAAAGTAAATTGTAAAAAACCAGATTGGATAGCATTAGTTAAAAATATAAAGAACTTATACTTAGGCGGTGATATAATTTGCAAGGAAAATTTAGAAAATTTACATATTCATAATGATGCAAAAAAACTAAAATGATTTACATATTCATAATGATACAAAAAAAACTAAAACGATTCATTGTTATAAAAAAAGATGTAAGTTTCAAAATTCACCGTGATAGTAAATACTCAAGTCCCTTCACGAAACTATAAAAGGAATCATTTAAAACAATCAATGATATGTTAATTCTAAAAAGCCTACACATAAAGTACTCCATCATCAATTTAGTTTTGAAACACATCTACAACTAGGTAGAGAATAAATTGGAAGTGATAACAATCAAACGTAAACCCAAATGAAGAAACTCAGTGAAAGAGAAATATGTAAAACAAACACCCACTATACCAAATCTGTCGGATTGTCATGGTCATTAATCGTGACAAGTCCAACTTGTTAAGGTCAATGACCGTGACAAGTTTGGGGGTGACAACGTTTATTGTCACGGACTTATCACGGTCAATAACCGTGACAAGCTTAGTCACGGTTAATAATCGTGACAAATCAATGACATTTAAAAAAAAAAAAATTATCACGGTCATTAACCGTGATAATTCTGGGCAAAATTGAAAAAAAATCTGCTGGGCAGTATAGCCACTGCCACTGCCCAACAGTATATTTGTACCTGTTATAGCAACGTTGTACCTGTTCAAACATCATATATCCAAATAAAATAGAGATAATGTAAATATACATTCAAAACAATATGCATCACGATATAAACCAAATATAATTCAAATGTAACAACTTAAAATAATTCAATTCAAATAATATCACTACATGTCTGGGGTAGGTCTGAGGAGGTGAGTAGGCCACACGATATACGAATTGATACACCCTTAAATATGTATCGTGACGCATTATTTGTGTAACCACAATGGGGAGTTCTCCTTTCCGCGTATCACATGCGTGACGAGCACCTTGGCCTCGATGTCTTGAAGTGCACGTCCATAAAATGACATACCCTGGACGGTATTCGAGTCCCTAAACCCCCACCCTATCCGCTTGCCATCAAATATGTCCTGTATAAACATGCTTGGCAAACCAAGTGTCGTCATCGGTCGGTCAAAGGGAGCCAAATAGGGGGCTGGATCATCAGAGTCCACACGTGTCGGCGATGAAGCAACGATGTCCACATCCTCATCCTCCTCCACCACCTTCTCCTTCCCTTTCCCCTTACGGTTTTTGCCCAACAAACGCTTCATAAATGAGAACATATATTGGACCACCGCCTCCAAACGAGACAGCTTTGCGTCATGCGAGTCCAACGTTCGAGCCAATCCGGCGTTGCTCGTCTCCAATCCTATGATCCTAGATTTGGCCACCCACGAGCTCGCCCCCTTGTCCTCCCCTTGCTATCAGTGCTAAGCACTTGGCTGAGTGCGTTCGTGGATAAAGATGCCTTTTCGGCATCGGGCTGTGACTCATGCACTTCCTTAAGCTTTTCCTGAAACGACAAAAAGCACATGATTAGTTAAATAAGTAAATAAAAAATTATAATGTAATTAATAAAAAGTAAATTGTCGAATTACTTACAATCGTGGACGCAACAATCGAGGACACCTCCTTATCCTTCCCCTTCTTTGTCCGAATAGCCACATAAGCATCGAGCCTATGTGTCGTACCCCCACAGGACCACTCCCAGTCCCCTGAAATAAAATAATGCAAAATTAGTATCGGCCTCGCAAAGTGAAATAATGCAGAATAATATATTTCTGTAATTATAGAAAAATAAAATCTTACCATCATCCTATGATCCACCTCGGCGTAAGACGTCCGACCGGAGTAGTGCCATGTCTGTCTTTTCGCCCGATTTTCTGTTCCCAATTGGTGAAATGCCAATTGTTGCTCCCCGATCTCATTGTCAAGGAACTTTTACCATTGTGCCAATGAGATCGGCTCCTTTGGCGGGACGGAATCACGCATTCAGATAATGGAGTCTCGAGTCTTCCCAAAGTACCGGCTCCGTAAAATTTTCTTCCATGCCTTGTGTTGCTCCCTCAACTTCTCCAAGACGGAATCGCGTAGTTCTGGGCGAAGGTTGAATTGTTCTTGTCCAACAATTACATTGTTAGTTGTGAATACATATAAATATAAATTGAAATTAAAATTGAAATTGAAATATTCATATAAATATAAATATAAATATAAATACTTTACCTGTATTGCCACCCAAATAGATAATTTGAGCTTATTTGGCACCTCCCTCCAACTAGTGTACCCCGAGCAGATGATCGTCTTTATGAGCTCGAGGGATCTCGCTAATATCCCCGTCTTGTTCTCGACGGCCATCTCCAATTTGCCATATTTGGGGAGACTAGGGGCTGAGGAGCCCTCGTCGCCTCCGCTACCATCGAGCCCAAACGACATCATCATAATCAGCATCATCACCTCGCCTTAATAGCTGAAGGAGACATTTTCTGTAAAAAAATATTGTTATTAGTAGAAATCCAAATGAACTAGAAGAAGACATGCAAATATGTACAATTAATACAAATCCAAATGAATTATTACTATTTAACACCTCAATTCTGAATTCCAAAATAACAACATCTAACTGCAAATATGTACAATTACTAAAAATCCGAGACATCCCCACCCCCACCCCCACCCCCACCCCTACTGCCCACACACACGCACACTACACAAGAGTGAAAATGATAAAGTGAAAATCAATTAAAATCATTAAAAATGGATTGATAAAGTACAAATTAGAATATTTATTACAAATTGAAAAATTGTTTCAAATTCGGGTTATCATAAAAAATGGATTGATATTCGCTAGGAGCAGCCAAGTCATTCACACTACTATTTAAACGTTTTGGCGCATGTAGGACAATTGACCACGGCTCGTTGTTGATATACTCCGAGTAAATTGATTGGTTGACCTTTTGAAATGCACAAACAAACGGCTCATCGCTCACGTGGTCGTTGCTCTTTAACTTGGACAAGTCAACTATGATAAAATTGGTACCAGGATCAAATTAACAAGCATTTTTATCACATGCCAATCATGGGACTTACATCATGAGTAGCATAATTCGCAATCCTTTGCAAGTTGGACAAAAAATTATATGGACCCTTCAAATTATATATTGTGTCTAAAAGCACCTTCCTTTCCCCACTCGTCAAAGTAAATTCACTAGGGGGAATTATTGTCCTTCCCCTACTATCTTATTTCAACCATAGTTGTGGCTTAAGTTTCAACTATTTAAGGTCTTTTCATGCATTTTCTCCATCCTTCGTATGACTCCCCCCAAGGCAAGTGCCCATAATATGATCAGCGAGGTTCTTCTCTGCATGCATCACATCCAATACATGGCGCACTGGGTTATTCTTCCAATAAGGCAAGTAAAATAAAATTGACCTCCCTGATCATGACTTTCTTGTCTCAGTTTCATTCCCAGTTGGAGTCTTCTTATGCTTGACATTTGATACGACGCAAATATTGCGTATTTCACCCGTTAACGTACGCCTTATTAGTCCCCTCGGGTATCTTAATCCCTATATTTATGCTCGTTAACCATACAACCTCGTATTTCTATGTTACCATATTTTTCAAGGGTTAGTTGAGATTTTGTAGGTATTTGGATGCTTAGTATGAAGTTTGGATGCATTTCGGTGAAGTTTCGTACACAACAGCACGTGCAAGGGCATTTTTGTCATTTCACAATTTGGGCAACTGGCCCAATGTCTTCACGGAAGTTGAAGCCCTCTGAACAAGCTTTGCGTGGCCACAAACGGTGCGCGAATCAGAGCTATATCGAAGAAGTTACGAAAGTTCAAGCGGAAGAGGATTTCAAACTACTCAAAACAGGGGAAGGAATCAAATTCCTGCAGGTGCGAATCGATTCGGACCAGCCGAATCGATTCGCTGGGAGACAGTGGCAAAAATTCACATTACCGAATCGATTCGGACCCTCTGAATCGATTCGCCCCAATTCAGTATGCCAGTTCCTCTGTTTTCGAATCAATTCGGACCAGCCGAATCGATTTGCCCCTTTAGCAGCCTTCGAGGAACCTCCTTACCGAATCGATTCGGACCGGACGAATTGATTCGGTCCTGCAGATATTTATTTTTCTTCTTCTTTATTTACAAGTTTTCCATGGGATTTTTTTTGTATAAATACTCTTTTTCTTCATTTTGAAGAGGATAATAATTCATTTTAGGTTAGTTTAGCTTAGGGTTTGGGGAGTTGAGAGCTCTTCTTCTTCCTCTCTTGGTTTGACACCCTTTAGGGTTTGTAATTGGTACTTTCATCTTCCCTCTCCATTAATATAATTGTTGTTCTAGTTTATTTCCATTGTTGTAGTTTAATTTCATGCTTAGATAATTAGTTTTAGTTATTTATTTCTTGCTTAATTAGTTTATTGTTGTGTTAATTAGTTTCATTTATGTCTTGCCCTTAGATAAATAGGGTCGGGGTTGTGTTCCGCCATTTACGGGTTTGGACCTCGAAAGTTAGGGTTTCGTGTAAAATTGCATTTAATTGAAACCGCGTGTATTAAAGTTGGATTATTATGCGTTTAACTTTATTTGTCATGCAACTTTAGTGTTTATAGCGATAATCCGAATTTAATCCACGTGTGACCATTTTTGATTAAATGTTTAATCTCGCAACTTTGGGTTAAATTTCTTATTGTGTGATGTTTATGATTAATTGAAAATGCTCAATTAAATTTCTTTCGAGCCTTACTCTAATTAGTAGTTGTTTCGATCCGTGTGGTAGAATGTAATCCCGATCCTCGCTTTACTTTAATTTAGCGTTAACTTCTCTTTTCTTTTTCCTCCATTCCCAACCATCACCTTTTCTTTTATTTATTTTACACTTTTATTCTTTAAGTTTTAAAGCAATTAACATCTAAAATTTAATCACTCCCTGTGGATTTCTTACGATACCCGACTTACTGCTGTGCTTGCCTCGCAAGT
The DNA here is from genome assembly GCA_949130495.1 of Sambucus nigra. NCBI lineage: Eukaryota > Viridiplantae > Streptophyta > Magnoliopsida > Dipsacales > Adoxaceae > Sambucus > Sambucus nigra. Next base: position 243,542,718 of record OX422217.1, read on the forward strand.
GTAGTTGTAGTTTAGGTTTTTTTTGCATTGAGTCGTAGAACCGATAACAACGATTTGCGTACTACACGATGCACGGTTTGCGCTCGACCAAATGGAGCCGTTGCCGGGGAGTGTGTTTTAGATAGTAATTGTTTTATTATTTCGTAGTATTTTTCCTTTTGTATTTGTATTCTTTGTTTTAACCTTTTTTGCAGGATAACATATTTGAGCGCTAAGAAACTTTGATTCGAGGTTGCTCACTTTCTTTCTCGGATTCTCCATCTACAAACAACGAGGTAATCATGTCCTACTATTATAGTTATTACGGTTATTCCACTGATTCATACTTTGGGGATAGTTTTCAAGTTTTTCATTTTCAAGATTTTCTTGAAAATGAAAGACTTGAAAACATTTATCGCAATGAAAATCGTTATTGGGAGTTTGAGTTGGATTCATATTTTGAAACCAATGATGATTTTTATTCCGATGATTTAGAAGATGAGATTTTACCAAATGAGGAGTTCGAGGCTTTTGAGCCGATGAAGCCTACTTTGGAAGAAACTTTTCTTCTTTTCCTCCAAAGTGGGAATAACGCTATTAGTGATGAATTGGGATTTGAAGAACTTTACGATGAGATCGATTCTTTTGTGCAAAACAATGAGGAGGTGGAAACTTGTGTTTCACCTCATTTTTTCAAAGAATTTCTCATCAAATGTGAATCTCTATCCCCCGAAATTCAATCTCCTTCCGACGATATGTTGACGGAGATTGAATTTATTTCATTACCATATACGTTTTTCGTCATTGAACCGTTAGAATTACCGGTTGATTCATATGAGTCGGCAAAAAGTTTGAAAACTTCTACACTTTTTACCGATGAGGACTCCTTACCGAACTTGTTTTCGATGGATGTTATCCCCACGTGTGCACCATCTCCCATTCCATTTGAAAAATCCTTGGGAGATGAGTCGATTTTTCTTGAACCTCGAGTGTACCTTTCCCCCTTATTATCCAAATCCCCCATCGTCCGCCCAAAATTTCAAATTGACGATGGTTCATTTCTTTCGCCTTACACATGCCTTCCGTTGTTAAAACGAAATTCATATTTTTCGGAAGGCATGCTTGTATGTGAGGGTACATCGGTTATCCTCCAAAGTCAAATCGTTCTTATGGTGGACCCTCAACTATTTAGATTTCTAGTGTATAGTTAGTGTGAAGTCTAAATAGTAGGTTGTAAATAGTTAGCTTTTTAATTTTCTTTCTTTCCTATTTTTTTTCCTTTTTGTTTAGTCTAGTGTAATTAGTTAACTTTTTGTTATTTGTTTTTGCTATGCTCGGTACTAACTTGTTTTGTAGATTCCTTTGGACTCGCACTTATGGAGATCGCTCCAATTTTGGGTAATATCATTCTTTTCCTCTATTTGTGTTGTGTTCTTAATGCGCATTGAGGACAATGCAACATTTAAGTTAGGGGGTGTAGTATATTCTATCCATTTCATGTGTAGTCCATTGATTTGCTTACTTGTTAGTTACTTAGTATGCCTTTTTGTGAAAAATTTGAAAATTTTCAAAAATATTTTCTTTCTTTTTTCTCCTTTGTTGGGCACTTTGCCTATTGCCCGATCCGATTGACAACTCAACGATGCATGTTCTCGATTTTAGAAGTTATTAGACTTTAGTCCTCAAATCATTGATATTGTGAATAACTTCATGAATTGAACTTTATCCCATGAGCATTTGCACTTTCCTTGTTATATTGATTTGGTTTAAGATTTTTATAACTCGGTAATCTTTTATTGCATTGTATATACTTACACCGAGTAAGCTTTGTACCTTTCGTCGTTTGTGAGTCTATACACTATTCGTTCCTCTTTGAAAACGTTGAATTCGTTGGTAATCTCATTATTCTTTCATTTGATCGTTCATTAATTGAGTTCATTCATGAAATGTGTTACTTGAGCATGATTTTCATATATTATTTTGACTCGAGAATTGCGTAAACTTTATGAAATGATCATAGGCCATCTTTGTTATAACACCCATATTAGCCTTGACCTCACCCTTATATGTTTACCCTCGTTAACCCCTTTGAGCCTAAATATAACCTTTCTTTTCATAACCCGAATTCCCATAACCAACTCCGAATTGGAGTTATAAACCATACATACACCTTCCATACCTTTGTTTGGAATGTTACTTGGGATTGAATGATGTTGTTATGATGTCGGTTGCAATTTAGGCATATGAGAGTTTGATAAGCAAAGAAAATATATGTGAAAAAAAAAAGTGAAGAAAAAGAGAAAGCAAAAAACACAAAAGAAAACAAAAGAAAACATGAGAAAAAGAAGAAAAGAAAAGAAAAAGAAAAGAGAAAGTTGTATATGTTGTGTATATAGTTCAATAAGCTTTGATTACTCTCCAAATGATACATTTAATGCTTGTTTTGAAACTTACTTTCCAATTTTGCTATTGCCCGCATCCTTCCCATTATTCCAAGTTGTCATCTCCGAACACTTTGAATCCGTACATATACCTTTCATTTCTTACCTTAACCCCAAACCTACATTACAACCCTATAAAGTCCTATGTGATCTTAGGGTGCATTTAATTTAAAAGTCATAATAGTTTTGATAATCTGTGAAAATGCATTTCGCCTCTTTTAGTGTGCGGTATCCTTTCATTGAGATTACAAAATTTTCATTTTATATATTGCGTTCTTCATTAGTGACATGTGTGCGTCCTAGTTTCCATTTACATTTACTCTTTATGCCCGTATGTTCCGTGTGTTACCTCCTGTTCCGAGTGAATTCATTTGATGAGCGTAATGCCCGTGAGGATTGAATATATGCTTGCTTTATGTTTATCCGATTTATTTAAGTTTTTACCAAATCATATTTTGCATTTGCTCTCCCCCCTCCCACTTTTAAAGTTTCAATTCTATGAGGTGCATTCAACCTGTTAATTACAACGGACTTTAGATTGAATTCGTTCAATATGCTAATAACATGCTTGAAATCTTTTTCGTTGTTGTTGAGTTTGTCGCATGTTGGGTTGCGCATATTTTGAGGAAACACACAACGATGTTTGTGGGTAGCATCTCTGAAAACCCTCACGAGACGACACTCGTCCACTAGGGTAACCTAGGGGTTTAACGGCTTATTGCATATGCTAAATGCAATCGTGCACCCGCGAAAGTGGCCTTATCTTTTTATTACTTTTTCATCCCATTTTGTACTTGTATCCTGCTTTTGGTTTACTTTTAGTTCTTGTTGTTTCCTATTTCATTGCTAGGGACTAGCAATGTGTAAGTTAGGGGGTGTGATACGACGCAAATATTGCGTATTTCACCCATTAACGTACGCGTTATTAGCCCTCTCGGGTATCTTAATCCCTATATTTATGCTCGTTAACCAGAAAACCTCAGATTTCTATGTTAACATGTTTTGCAGGGGTTAGTTGAGCTTTTATAGGTATTTGGATGCTTAGTATGAAGTTTGGATGCATTCCGGTGAAGTTTCGTACACAACCGCACGTGCAAGGGCATTTTTGTCATTTCACAATTTGGGCAACAGGCCCATTGTCTTCACGGAAGTTGAATCCCTCTGAACAAGCTTTGCGTGGCCACAAACGGTGCGCGAATCAGAGCTATATCGAATAAGTTACGAAAGTTCAAGTGGAAGAGGATTTCAAACTACTCAAAACAGGGGAAGGAATCAAATTCCTACAGGTGCGAATCGATTCGGACCAGCCGAATCGATTCGCTGGGAGACAGTGGAAAAAATTCACATTACCGAATCGATTCGGACCGTTCGAATCAATTCACCCCAATTCAGTATGCCAGTTCCTCTGTTTTCGAATCAATTCGGACCAGCCGAATCGATTCGCCCCTTTAGCAGCCTTCGAGGAACCTCCTTACCGAATCGATTCGGACCGGCCGAATCTATTCGGTCCTGCAGATATTTGTTTTTCTTCTTCTTTATTTACAAGTTTTCCATGGGATTTGTTTTGTATAAATACTCTTTTTCTTCATTTTGAAGAGGATAATAATTCATTTTAGGTTAGTTTAGCTTAGGGTTTGGGGAGTTGAGAGCTCTTCTTCTTCCTCTCTTGGTTTGACACCCTTTAGGGTTTGTAATTGGTACTTTCATCTCCCCTCTCCATTAATATAATTGTTGTTCTAGTTTATTTCCATTGTTGTAGTTTAATTTCATGCTTAGATAATTAGTTTTAGTTATTTATTTCTTGCTTAATTAGTTTATTGTTTTGTTAATTAGTTTCATTTATGTCTTGCCCTTAGATAAATAGGGTCGGGGTTGTGTTTCGCCATTTATGGGTTTGGACCTTGAAAGTTAGGGTTTCGTGTAAAATTGCGTTTAATTGAAACCGCGTGTATTAAAGTTGGATTATTATGTGTTTAACTTTATTTGTTATGCAACTTTAGTGTTTATAGCGATAATCCGAATTTAATCCACGTGTGACCATTTTTGATTAAATGTTTAATATCGCAACTTTGGGTTAAATTCCTTATTGTGTGATGTTTATGCTTAATTGAAAATGCTCAATTAAATTGCTTTCGAGCCTTACTCTAATTAGTAGTTGTTTCGATCCGTGTGGTAGAATGTAATCCCGATCCTCGCTTTACTTTAATTTAGCGTTAACTTCTCTTTTCTTTTTCCTCCATTCCCAACCATCACCTTTTCTTTTATTTATTTTACACTTTTATTCTTAAAGTTTTAAAGCAATTAACATCTAAAATTTAATCACTCCCTGTGGATTTCTTACGATACCCGACTTACTGCTGTGCTTGCCTCGCAAGTGTAGTTGTAGTTTAGGTTTTTTGCATCGCGGCGGCGAAACACACAACGATTGTTTCCTCACACGAACACACTTTTACCGCTCAATCAACATTATTAAATTTGGGATTCTTACCTGGCATATTAGGGCCACAATCTGAAGATTTATTTTTAATTTTTTAACCTAAAAGTTTTCTCGGCGGTAGCCTATGTTCAACCTCGCCCGATAAAAAATTGGAACCTTTCTCAAATCTGAAACTATGAGTCGGTGGTAAAAACCTCCTATGGCAATGGTATACATTTTTTGAGCTAGCGGATAGACGAAGAGATCTCCTCTCCATAAATAGGACACCCAAATAACCATGTACTACATAACCGGATAATGTCCCATAAGCTGGAAAATCATGAATTGCCCACATCAACATAGCTTTCAGCGTAAACTCTTGTTTTCTAAAAGGGTTAACTTCTTGAACACTCTTTTCCCATAACTCATTTAATTATTATACTAAAGGAGCCAGGTAGACGTCGATGTCATCACTTGGTGCCTTTGGCCCAGGTATCAACAAAGACAACATTAAAAATTCAGGTCACATACACTATGAAGGTGGAGGTTGAGTGGGGCTAGGATCACCAGCCATACACTCTGATTGGCTCTTAGATTTCCAAATGGATTGAAACTATCTGTTGATATAGCCAAATGAATATTGCGCTGTTCTCGAGCAAAATCAGGATACTCATAATTCATCTTTCTCCAAATTATAGAATCAATAGGATGACGTATGAGATTATCCCCTGCTTTTGCCCTAGCATGACATGTCATTGCCTCCGCTATCCATGGTACTGTGAAAAATCTCTTTAATCTAGTCCCAACGAGAAAATATTTCAACACTTTTTGAGGCACTTTTGAACTTGTGCCTTCTTTGCCAGTAGATTGGACATATCTAGGTTCATCGTATACCGGACGACGATCGATATTTTCATACTCCTTTTGGTATAGTATGCAGTCATACACACAAGAATGATTCGATTTATACTTCATTCCCAAACCTTTCAAATTGTTCTTCATAACATAATAGCTATTTAGTAGCGTATTCTCCTTGGGTAGTAAGCCTTTCACCCAATTTAGAATTCCTGTTACGCTATTGCCAGACAAACCGTACCGCGTCTTTAAACTGTGCAAACCAACCATGGCATGTAAAGTTATTTGATCTTTCTCACAGCCAGAGTATAACAGTTGGGTCGCCTTAAATTTTAAACTTTGGTAGTCATCATCAAGGTTTATCGTGATATCTTCACGAGCAGCTGAACCTTGTACATCATTAGTAACCTCATTCTCCTCCGTTTCATAAACTTCGTACGCATCATCAACTAAATCCTGTAACATATTATGATCTACTTCGTCCCCTTCTTCATCTATCCTACTTGTTGAAGGTTGTTGTGAAGGTTGTTCGGGGACAAAAGGAACTTTCAATTTACCGTGAAAACTCCAAAATCGTTAAATATCTTGCATACCCCATCTTAACAAATGTAGTTCAATTGTTTTCCACTCAAACACCCATTCTTACACCTAGCACACGGACATGAAAACTCTTCATCATTATGACATCTCTTTAAGTATTTCACAGATTCATTAGCACCTTTGCGAAACACATCCCCCATTCTATTTGTCTCACCCATCCACTCTTTGTATTTAGGATATCCCATCAAAGCTACTATAACTAATCACCTATTAAAGGTAAGAAGCGTATATTCTTGGATTAGTGTAAACAAAACTTAGATTTATAGTATGTTTCATTTAATTATGTCTTATTTATATTCGATTTTTAAATTTCAAATTCAAATTCAATTTATAATAGAAATTCCTATTTCCTCCATCTCCTCTAAAGGGTGAGTGGTCCTATCCCATTCAAGACCACATAGTTCTGTAATATACTTAACAGCTCATGAACATTGTAACAATTTGAGAAAAATTCGACAGCATATTCCCATAGTTCTCTAGTACACGACGTAGATTGGCAAGTGTGAGTGTTATTTCAATTGATCAATTGAAATAACACTCACACTTGTCAATCTAGTATGTAACAAGAGAACATTAGGATATGACTGCAGAACTTCCTCCAAAAGTAACAACTTTAAGCCACTAAGAATATTATTATACATAAATTATGCATTCCCAAACCGTCCAAACGGGACAATTCGAGAGATCTCATTACAGGGGTAATGACTCTCGAATGGGTCTAAGGGCTATTGAATGCGTACACATAAGAACTAGAAGGCTAGTATCTATGCGCACTATATGTAATTTCAAGTATGTTGCATTTAATTATCATACTATATATATATTGTTCGTGATACAAAGTAATTTTAGAAAAAAGTTGAAAAATCCCACCCCCATATGGACAATAATCCAGTGGTCATGCCACTTTTAAAATTAACCAACCCAACATCGATCCACTATAATCTAACGACAACAGCAACAACAAACCAACAAATGTGTATCCCATACTCCTTCTAATTCATATACTCAATTAATTCATTCCATCACGTCTTATAAGTATATCATCATTAAAGCTATACAATTAAACTTACAATCAAAGTATACAATTGATTTGATTAAAGCTATACAATTAAAGTTACTTCGAATCTCAACAATTATCTCTTAATGAGGGGCAATCCTACTTGCATATGAAATGGGAAATAATTATTAATTTGCTAAGCTAAAACCAAATAAGGGGAATCTAAAGACCCCCCCCCCCCCCCCCCACACATGCAAACACCACCCTCATTCCCCCTGCCCCCTCCCCCCACCACACACACACACACACACACACACACACACACACATATATATATATACACACACACACACACACGCGCGCGCGCACATATACACCGCCTACCCCACTCCCAGCCCTGCCCCTTCCCCACCCCCACCCTCCCCCCTCCCCCCACCACACACACATGCACACAAATATACACACATACGCATATATACACACACATACATATAAAGGGAAGAGAAAGAGAGAGAGAGCAGTCGCTTAAAGAGAGAGAGGGGGGAAACCAAAATGGTGGGAAAAAAAGAAGAGGGAAGTTTTTTTTTTCTGGGAAAGTTATCACGGACATGTCACGATCTTTGACCGTGACAACTTTATAAGATTGTCATGGTCATTGATCGTGACATGTTCGTGACAATAGTTTTTATCACGGGCTTGTCACGGTTAATGATCGTGATAAAAAACGCATGTTTTTTTGTCACAGTCAATGACCGTGATAAGGCTGTCCGGTTGAAGGGTGACAATTTAACCTTTTTGGTGTAGTGACCTCATATACTTCTTGGAGAATTTATAATGGGGTGGGATGGGGATCAAAGCTGAATAGGCCCCAAAATCAAGTTTTTAATTGACATGTTCTCCTCATATTTATCATAATCTAGAAAATAATGTGCAAAATACAGACATGTTCAATTCCTTAATAAAAACACAAAAATTTATGTCACATCAGCAATAAATTATGTACTCAATGAAAATGTTTGATTATTTTTCTCACCTTGGTGTCCAAATAAATTTGAAAAAAAATCTCTTGCAACCCACATTAAATAATAACTAAATAGTGAAAGAACAATGCAATCCACTCATTTATCTTGGTGTCCAAATATATATACAACTAGGCTCTTGTGAGGACCAAGTATGATAAACTAATTTTTTAAAAATATAAAAATAATTGAGTTAATTTTTTTGTGTGGGATTTAAACATTTCAGGTTACCCCACAAAAAAGTAACATCTCAACATATGTTTTTTTAAATTTTTTTAAAAAAGGTCAAAATATGCCAGTTTTTAAATTGCTTGTAAACTGACATACTTTGACTGATTTTTTTGCAATAGAAAAAAACTTCATTTTGAGCTTATATTTTCTTGGAGTTCCCTCAAATGTTTCAATACCACATAAAAAAAACAACTCAAAAATAATTTTTTAATATTTAAAAAAAAATTGTCCACATACTTGGTCCTCATACTTATTCCTCATTGGAGCCTAACTATTATCCAAAATGCTTCAAGATTACTCTATAATGATGAAGCCACAATATGATACAATATCTTTAAGTTTTTTTTACTTAACCCACACTTTTTAATGCATTATTTAGCTTAATCCCTACTTTACATTCTTTGAAATAATCTCCAAAATTTTTACACGGTTGGAGATCTGTTAAAAAATTCTAATATGCTAATTAAACTTAACCCCCAATTTTTTAAGACCAAAATACCCTTCTTTTAAATAATACCCATCTTACTTCAATCATTTTTTTTTATCAAACCCTAAATTTTGAAATTAAATCAAACTAAGAAGATTAAGATCAAATTGTATATGTTATTTTTTTTATCAAACAATTATAACTCAAGGTTAAAATAGAAATCCTTAAGATTATTGATTCCAAACAACTTTAATTCAGATACACTTACTCTTAAATTGGATTCTAAAGGATACCTCTCAAAGTTAAAAAATCCCCAAAATGCATTATGATTCTCACCTAATATCCCTATAACTCGCAGCAACCCATATCTCATAAATGCTATCTCCTCCTCAATAACACACGTGTCCACCACAAAGAGAAACAACAGTGGTACTATTAATGATGATACTTTTATTTGGTATTCAATGGTAGTGTAACAGGGAAAGAGTTCAACGACAGATTTTAGTCGACCAACATCTATTTTTTTCACCTGACTTGAGGTATCCAAGACATGATTTGTTTTAGTTGATAGATAGTCGCGATTCATGGTTAGTGGATGGGAGATGAATTGAGAACGAGTGATGTGGGTTTGAGGTGAATTTGATCTTAACGTTTTTTTAGTTTGATTAGATTTTAGAATTTGGGGTTGGATAAAAAATTAGGATTTTGATTTGGAGAAGAAGATGAAGTGGTATTTAAAAACAAGGGTATTTTGGTTAACAAATATCTTGGGGGTTAAGTCTAATTAGCAAATTAGAATTTTATAACATATAAAACGGTGTTAAATTTTTAGGATTATGTCAAAGAGATTAGTAAAGTGGGAGATAAGTCAAATAATGCATTAAGAGGTGGGGTTAAGTAAAAAATCATATCTTTAAAATATTTTTGATATATATGATATATCCTTTTTCAATAAGTGTAATTGTGCTTTTGTGTATAATTGGTTTTGTATTTTTGACCTTCTAATTCACTATGTGCTCAAATATGTAAATTCATTACTAAAATAGAAGCTATTATGTGGCACAACAAAATTCAAATTTCGGTCTTGTGGGTACCTCGATTTGTCAAACTTTGGCTCAGACGAGTAGCCCAATTAAATACGGCCTAAAGTCTAGAGGCCTCGCACCTTGACTAATTCAGTTGTGACCCAGTCAGTTCCTAAAATCTCTCTTGAGAGATACTTTAGGGATTATGGGCTAACGTGGAGGAGTCCCACATCTCCACTCTTCTAAATAACATGCATATATCAAACCCCTAGCCCGGGGCAAAGGGCATGAAATTTATAAACCCTCCCCGGAGTAAAGAGAAATAAAATACCGAGAGCACCACCGTGGACGTAGGCCTTCTTACCGAACCACGTATATCTTGTGTTGTGTGTGATTGCAGTTCTTTTAAGTTCTTTATTTATTCTGGTGATTGCCTTTGTTTGTTATTTTGTGTTGAGTTTAATTGTCACCACAATTGGCGCCGTCTGTGGGAAACTTTTGTTTTACTTTAAGAAAGCCTTCACCAAAAAGAATTTGGAATGTCTGGTCACAAGAGCAATGCCCCTAAAGCATGGGATATTCAAGAGCAACCTGTCCCTCACAGGATCAGATCTGAAGTTCGACCTTCAAATACTAGGGATCATTAAGAACGACAAGCTTAGGAAAAAAGCCAAGGACTAGCCAGGTCCACACAGGTCTCCAGGCTAATCGATGTCTATGAGGAAAAGCTCTAAGAGCAAGAGGAGGACACTCGCAAGCAAGAAGTCAAGAATGCTCGTCTGAAAAGAAGATTGGAGAAAATGGAGAAGGAACTCCATCGTAGCACCAAGAAATGTAAGTATCGTACTCTTAGCCCTCAGGCGAGCAAGTCTTGCAGCCGAGGAAGGTGCCCTAGACGTGGATCTCTAAGATTTGAGGAATACAGGTCAGATGATGACTTGCTCGAGCAAGCGCAATGACGCGACTAAGAATGTGTCTCAAGAGAGCATACTCTCTAGGCTCAAGTATAAGCCTATCGCTCAAGTAATAATCCAATAAGTCGGGTATCGATCCTTAGGGAAATAGGACAAACGGAGTCATAATGATGTCGGATAGATGAAGGAAACCTAACTTTGACTCTAAAGAAAAGGAAAAAGGTTATTTGATTTATGAAATAACTACAGTATATGCACTTTTGAAAATGATTACCTAATGAAATTATGAAAAAGAATGCGATGCAATTACTCTAATGCATAATTAAGAACGATTTGACTAAAATTTAAAACTATGAATGGAGAAAGATAGGTCGGGTTACAATCCCCCACACCCTAGTAATTCACTTTGTAAGATACTAGATTCAGAATTAAAACTTTAAATTAATCCGACTTTTTAATACTCCTAAGTATTACATATATGAGGGATCGTAGCCTGCACAGTATGTAAACAAAGGTTGAATTAAAATTCGGTCTTTAGTTCTCGTAAGTATTACACATATGAGGGATCAGAGCCCACACAATATGTAAGCAAAGGCCAAAATAAAGTAGTATCGTATTAATTACGATACAATTCATCTAATGTTTTGATTCCAACTTCAATTACCACTATCATGCATTACATCGGGTGGGGTTCATACACCCTAACCCTTGATAACTTAGCCAAACATATGAAACTGGAAGAAAACGCGTTTGGAATGAAAGAAAACATTTTTACTACTGAATGAAGATGAAGAGTGATGAAATTGCTATTAGAAAAGTAACTACTGCAATAATTAAAATAAGAATTAGAATGGTATTACTTGAATTGTAAAACTATAAGCAAACTAGGGTTTCTTATTGTTCATCTTCTCTAAACTGATTATAAAGCTTCCCTAATGAATCAGAAGCCTCCCCTATTGTTTTGGAGGAGTTACATTTTATAATAGATGAATTCTCACAGTTTCAACCATGGAAGATTCTAATTTTACAAGTGGATAAGTTCGAATTTTCGAAGCCAGAACCGATCCTATTAAGGGGTTCGGTTCGGTTCCATCTTGACAGCCTTTATAGAAAGTTCTTCGAGCATAGGATCGGTTCATTTTTCCTCTTCTTCGGTTCAGTTCCATCTTGACATTGCTTTACAGGATGTTTTCCGGGCATAGGGTCGGTTCATTTTTCCTCTCCTTCGGTTCGGTTCCATCTAGACATTACTTTACAGGAGCTTTCCTAGGATGGGATCGATTCTTTTTCCTTCCCTTAGGTTCGGTTCCATCTTTTCAGGAACTTTCCTCCTTGTATTTCCTTGAAGCTTTTGGTATGGAACTCAGATTAGGATGCTGGTCCTTCCTAAACACTGAATACTAGTGAAATAGAGGGAAAATACACGAAACTCGACGTACTCATTAAAAACTTGTCAATAGCAATGATATGCTATAAATCCACTCGAATTACACTTTGCGGAGTGATAAAAGCCTCTAAATTAAGGGGATAAATGGGAAGAATTTATGCCTAATCAAACCCCCCTGACTTAGAACTTTGATCATCTCGAGCAATGTAAAAAGAATCAAAACACGGTCTAACTCGAAAATGGGATAGAATACCTCTTTCGTGGGCGAGCGATTGCATTTAGCGTATGCAACAAGCCTTTAAACCCCTAGGTTTCCCTAGTAGGATGAGTTGTGTCTCGTGAGGGTTTGCAGAGAATATACCCATAAAACTCGACTCAAACAAAACTCAAAATATGCAAAAATTGTATAATTCAAACTTTTCCAGAAAATAGTCATCATCATTTCATGCAAGAGTCTCAAATCATAGTGCGTGTGTGCGAAGCCGAAAATTTAGCCGCGAATTTTCAACGATTGACCATTACATTACTTATCCAAAAATTCATTTTGATTTCAAAATCTCACGGAATGATCTCACAAACGAATAACTCGGAATGTGTCTATTCTCTCGGTATGCGTGATTTATAAGAGTAAATGTATTGGAACCAAGTTCACGCATACAAATAGAAAGACGAAAATTTTATGGTAATCGGATCTCATCATAGGATTACAGTTATAAGAAAGAGGGAACATTGCCTCTAATTCATATTTTTGGTCTCTTTTATTATCTTTTTGTGTATTTTCTCTCCACGCGGTAACCAATTTCTCATAAAGGACTCGGTTAGGACTTTTTCGGGTTAAAGGTGTATTGGGTAAAATGAGAATGGTGCGGGAAATCATGAATTGGAAATTTTCGTATAATGTTCGTTAGCGCTTTTTCGGTCTTTCGCTCATTTGTTCTTTTGATTTTTCTTTTTATTTTGTTTTTCACGCTCCTCTTTTCTTGCTGTTTTTATTGAGCATAGCTTAATTTTCTTGCTATTTTTGTTGAGCATAGCTTTTTTTCTTGCCCCTTTTTCTGCACCTTCCGGACTTAATTTCTGGGATTATCACTTTTTCACAATTCCGGGACAGTTGGGATGTTTCGAGTTGTCAAACGAAAAGGAAAAATTTATTCGTCTCAGTTTGGGTTACAAAAGGGATAATTTTTTTCGCTACTTTTTCTGGCCAATATTTTTGGGTGACAAACGAGGGCCTACTTCATTGTCCAAAATACTAATTGCGTTACCATATGCATTTCGAGATGAGTTAAGTTTAGAGATCTATTTTGGCACGTTTTTCAAGGAAATATAACACACATTTTCCATAACTGATCAAATTGAAAGGATTGAGATCCTCGGCGACTTATTAGACGCGAAAAAGAACTTTTGAGTTAACAATTAACTCAGATTGATTTATAAATTTCACAAAAATGAAAGGCTCGAATCTCACCGGGGTTATTAATCTCCACATTTATTCGTTAAGTCGCCTACGTTCGCTCAATTTCCATATTTGGTCAATTTCGGCTTTGTGTATTATGTTTTTACAATTTGAGACTTTAAACCTACTTTTAATGATATTTTCGAAAAATTTGATTTCAAATTTTTATTTATTAAAAAAAAACATTTTTGGATTTTTCAAGATTTTATGATTTTTTTGAAATTTCTGGGCATTTTTGAAAATTTGTGAAGTTTTTGAAAGACGCACTTGTGACCCCCCCAACTTAGACTTTTGCTTTGTCCTCAAGCAAAAAGGACTAAAATCTAACTCAAAGCGAATTAAAAGTACGAGAAAATAAAACAAACGGATGAGATAGAAATGCAAAATTTTTATAGATACTGAACAACTGTGTTACAAAGGGCAGGGTAGAACACACAACCAACAATGTTTAAACAACTAGCACAACACACAGACATCAAAAAAGCAGACAAGGGCTTCATTGGGGAGGCGGATTTGAGAGACCATGTGCGCTGGGATCATAGGGATCATAGAAGAAAGTTAGGGGTGGTCCACCGATGTTGAGCTCGTATAGATGGGCTTGGAGTTGATGCATCATGCTCGTGTCCCTTCGGTTGGCATCTTGATCCCTTTGATAGGCCTCTTGGTATCGATTATATAGGGTGATGAACCCGTCAAAATGGAATTCCATCACTGCAAGGCGCTTATCAAAATCCACACCTGGGGGCTCAAAGTCCGAGTCATCGTCCTCGTCGTATTCTTCTTCTTCAACCCCGCCCATCTCAACGTCCTCAGTCGCGGGCTCTTCAACATGGATCTCCTCCTCGGCATCTAAATTAACCACCTCCTGGGATTCTCGAAGGTTAGCACTTTACTGGGCACTCCGAGTGCGTGACACCTTCCCAATGGGTTCCAGGAGGAGTGGGAAAGCGTGAGGTGGCTGGATACCAGCGTCGGTAAGGAGGGAGGCTATTGTGACACCCCGACTAATTAAATACCGGGTAGCTACTCCTTTATTAAATTAATACAAAATGCCAAGTTGGTTCAGTTCATAGCATCACTGTCGAAAAATGTTTTAACAATTTCTAGCCACGTAATATTTAAAAAGTGAGTTGTCGATTTTAATTAAATCCGATTAACATGCAATAATTAAATTATGAAATGCTAACATAACCACCACAGCTTAATGACAATTGAATAACCATAAAATAGTAATGAGTCTGGAGGGATACTCCTCACAACAATCCAAATACAGGAATAAACAAATACTAAGTCTGCATCACTAAATTAATTACAACCCCAAAAATCTGATATAACTGGATAAATAAAGTGTCTAAAAGAAATGGGGCGACATGCCCAACAAATGAGGAAAATCTGGTAACATAGAGTCAAGATCGAAAGTGGAGGCGTCTACGGTCAAGGTCCTGTAACTTCCACAGCAACTACAGTACGTCACCTGAAAGGAACTCCTATGCTTGGTGTCCTTGTGGCTGGGCACCTAAAAGGTTTTTACAAGAAAATATATTTGAAAGCAAACGGGTTAGAGCTCGATTGTGGAAAACAGTTTAAAATATAACAAGTGTTTTAATGACATTAAACAATGAATGGAAAATACATGTTAGGATGTGCTCTCACATGAAATACTCACCACTCGACTATCTGTGCACTCCTAACGTATCCGCAATCAAATCTAGTTATGCCCGTATCTATCTAGTCTAATATAAATTCTAACGTTATTATACGAATCACGATTTAATTCCCGACAACGTAGTTTAAACAGAGTGTTACTCTTCTTCTCAATTCCCCATATTAGTACGACTAATTACTAGTGATCTTCCATTTTATCTTTACAAAATGTTGTTATTATTGATACTCACAGTTATACATGACAATTCATTGAAATTAACAGTATATTATTCTCATCATAAACATACAATACTAGCACCCCGAGGCTAAGCTGCGGTGCACACATACTCTGCTATCCAATCCTGGTACATCACATACATAAGGACCACGCATTCCGAATCTCTCAAGAATCGTTTTCAGATAATAACAATCACACAAAATGGAGGCGAACATAGCTCACATCACATGGGTCACGCACATACCTATGCTCCCATGATCAGCAGACTTATTAACTTCTCAATAAGTCCTTCTCTGACCTATGTCCTCAAGGTACCAATCTGAATCCCCCCTTAGGCACACAAAGATTAGATGGCCCTGATCGAACGCAGACCTCCCATGATAGCAAGTATGGTAGGTATGTTATACATATAAACCACATATACTAAGCATTCGCACATATTAGATATCTCATATGATTAATATAGATATACTTCTCGTTCTTATACCGTCATTTTGTGTTACACGTTCACAAGTCCCCGATTTGTATATTAACGTTGTCACCCTTCTCACGTCGTAATTAGGTATCATTTCCTATTCCACAAATTTCATCCAGATTACTATAAGGTTCTAAGTTCTACTCCTCAACGTACCCCAATTCTCACAATTATACCCACTATTCAATAAGGGAAGGTTAATTCTCAATTGCTTAAGTCTACGGGACATTTGAAATAAAATCAGACCAAAAAGGCCATTCTGTCAACTCGTTAGAATTCTCGTTCGAACGAGTGTCATTCAAACGAAAGGCTTCGAACGAACTACCAACTCGTTAGAAGGGATACTGTCATCTTGTTAGAAGCTCGTTCGAACGAGGTCGTTCGAACGACCTGGGCAGGTCTTCTAACGAGATGGCAGACTGCGCCCAGAATTTCCCCCAATTCATTTTTCTTCAGATTTCTCTCCTCTAAATCCCCACTAAGATCATACCTATTAAGTTTTAACGTTTTTAAACTACTCTTTGTCCTCCTAAGTCACTCTCTGACATATATTTGGGGTCAATGCTTCCTAAATTAACATGTAATCATCATAATTCCCAAACATTATCCCAAATCCTATAAACATGAAGCCAGAATTTTAACGTCTACAATTTCTCCTTATAAATCCGTTTTTAAATCATCAAAAGATACATTTTGGATATGAAATTCATTCATTACCATTCTACATGCAATCCCTATATAAGATTATGAGTTCTATCTCCAATTTCATGGGTTTTTCATCAAACTTTCAACACAAGACATATATTCAATCCTAAACATGGAGGAAACATTTGCTTAAAATTATGTAATTAAACCACTTGACTTAGATGTTCTGATTTGATGTTGAATGATGAAGGTTGATTCTCCTCTTTCTCTCTACAGATTTCTCCCAAAGATGGTGATGGTGGCTAGGGGTTTCTTTTGGAACCTCTTAAGACTCTCCCTATAACTCCCGTATCCCACTACTTGTTAAATGCTGATATTGGACTTAGTGGGTTTATTTCCAATATAGAATTAACCTCTAAAATTCGTGGGTTTTAATTCCCCTATTTTTAAAATTACCAAAAAACCCTTCTAGGTTGCCGGTATGGCCCAAAAATGCCCCGGGACCCAAACTAAACCCCCGGCTAGTGTTTTCTGGCTATTTCGACCCTTTCGGACACGTTGGCGCACTCAAAATAACCATTCGGTTGATAAAAACATAATTCACTTTTTAATTCAATTAATATCATTCCTGACGCGACTGACACGCGTGTCCCAATTTAAATTTCCAAATTATCGTATTTCTGTCTCGTGACAATTTAAATATTTTCAATGCTCATTTATTACCATACATACTCACAGATATTAAATTTTGATATCATAATCAAATACCAACTCACATCTCTCTAGTATTTATACCCGGATTAATTCCCAATTAATTTTCATTTAATTTAATTAATCCCTTAAATAAAATCAATAAAATTACGGGGTATTACATACTTCTCCCCTAATAACAGAATTTCGTCCTGAAATTCGGAACTAAAGAGTACCTGGTAAAAATAACTCCGGATTTCGCTCGCGCATTTCATCCTCTCGCTCCCATGTGGACTCCTCGGCATTATGATTCCGCCACTGTACACGTACTAACGGTACTATATTCGACCTCAGTTTTCACTCGCTTCGGTCCAAAATAGCAATCGCCCCCTCCTCGTAGGAACTATCGGGCTGAAGATCGATGTCCTCTAAAGCAATGTGAGTATGGGCCAAATCATCCCTAAGATATTTTCTTAGCGAGGAAATGTGGAACACATCATGAATCCTATGCAATTGCTCCAGTAACCCAAGTCTATACGCAACTGGCCCAATACGCTCGATGATAGGAAATAGCCCCACATATCTTGGTGCCAGTTTCTCCCTCTTCCCAAAACGCATGATCCCCTTCATCGGAGATACTCTGAGTAACACCTGGTCCTCCACCTTGAATACTATGAAGAACCTCTTGGCATCAGCATAACTTTTCTGCCGGTCCTGAGCTACCCGAATACGGCTCCGTATCATCTCTATCCTTGCTGAAGTATCCTGAATCACTTCCGACCCAAGGAGTTTGTTATCCCCCACCTCTAACAACATGCTGGGGAACGACAAGGTCTACCATACAACGCCTCAAATGGAGCCATGCCAATGGTAAACTGATAGGAGTTATTATAAGCAAACTCCACCAGTGGAAAGTACTGCTCCCATCCACCTCCATAGTCTAGGATGCACATACGCAACATGTCCTCAAACATCTGATTTGTTCGCTCGGTTTGCCCATCCGTTTGCGGGTGATAAGCCGTACTCAGCCGTAACTCCGTACCCATGGACTCCTGGAAACTCTCCCAAAATCATGAAATAAATATCTTGTCTCGGCCAGACATGATATTTAGAGGTACCCCGTGAAGTCTCACTATTTCTGCAATGAAAAGCTGGGCATACTGTCCCGTTGTGTAGTAGGTCCTCACGGGCAGAAAATGAGCAACTTTGGTCAACCTATCCACAATTACCCATATGGAGTCGTGACCCCTCTGTGACGTAGGTAAACCCGTGGTAAAGTCCATGTAGATGCTCTCCCATATCCACGTCGGAACCTCTAACGGCTGTAGAAGTCCTGCCGATTTATGATGGTCCACCTTTACTAGCTGATAAGTGGCACATTTAGAAATAAACACGACGATATCTCTCTTAATCCCGCTCCACCAATACTGTCGTCTCATGT
This sequence comes from Sambucus nigra, assembly GCA_949130495.1. Lineage (NCBI taxonomy): Eukaryota > Viridiplantae > Streptophyta > Magnoliopsida > Dipsacales > Adoxaceae > Sambucus > Sambucus nigra. Next base: position 243,561,598 of record OX422217.1, read on the forward strand.
CTTGGTACATCTTATCCCCACCAGGGTGTACTACGAACTGTGAGCCGTGCGACTCCGTCATTACCTCGTGTCGTAAGTCCTCCCCTTCCGGAATGACCAATCTCCCATTGAAGCATAATCCCCCATCTGAGCCAATGATATAGGACTCGGATCCCTCTGCTAGTAATCGAACTATCTGCTCTTGATAGAACGAGTCATTTGCCTGGGCCTTTACCACTCTTGTAACAATCTGAGGTGTAATAGTCATCACATACATGAACGATCGGGCCACTACATCCTGGTGTCCCAACTCCTTCCACTTAGCTTTCCACAACTTGGCCACCTCATCTACCGGCCTACGTCTCAACGTGTCTGCTACCACGTTAGCCTTTCTAGGGTGATACTGGATATCGAACTGATAATCCTTCATAAACTCAAGCCACCGACGTTGATGCATATTCATCTCCTTCTGCGTGAAGATGTATTGTAGAGACTTGTGGTCTGTGAACAACCGAAATTTCTCCCACAGGAGATAGTGTCTCCAAATACGAAGAGCGAATACGACTGTCGCTAGCTCCAAGTCGTGGGTTGGGTAATTCCTCTCGTGAGGCTTAAGCTTACGGGAAGCATAAGCTATGGCCTGACTCTCCTGTTGCAGCAAACCTCCAAGTCCTTGTAAGGATGCATCGGTGTATACTAAATACTCAACTCCCGACCTGGGCAATGCTAACATAGGCGCTGGGGTCAACTTGTTCTTCAACTCATTGAATGCCAACTGACAGGCATCGCTCCAGATGAATGGTACACCTTTGCGAGTTAGATGTGTCAAAGGACCCGCTATCTTTGAGAAACCCCGAATAAATCTCCTGTAGTATCCTGCTAGGCCCAAGAAACTACGAGTCTCAGTCGGTGTCGTGGGTTGTCCCCACTCCCTCACCGCGAATATCTTCCCCGAATCAACAGATATCCCCCGGTCTGAAATGATATGCCCCAAAAACTGAACCTCCTTCAACTAGAACCCACACTTATCATACTTTGCATAAAGCTCATTCTGACGCAACGTCTGCAAAACATTTCTTAAATGCTCGGCGTGCTCCTCTTCTGTCTGGGAGTAAACCAGAATGTCATAAATAAAAACAATGATGAATTGGTCTAGGAACTCTCTGAACACCCTATTCATTAAGTCCATAAACACGGCTGGAGCGTTGGTCAAGCCAAAAGGCATAACTCGAAATTCATAGGAACCATATCGCGTCAAGAAAGCAGTCTTTGAGACGTCCTGTTCCCTGATACGCAACTGATGGTATCCCGATCGCAAATCAATCTTTGAGAAGAAGCAAGCTCCCTTCAACTGGTCAAATAACTCGTCGATTAGGGGTAAAGGATATTTATTCTGTATCATGACTTTATCCAACTCCCGGTAATCTACACATAATCTCAACGATCCATCCCTCTTCTTTACAAACAACACAGGGGCACCCCACGGTGAAGTACTCCTCCGGATAAACCCCTGACCCAACAACTACTCTATCTGATCCCTTAGCTCTCTCATCTCTGCTGAAGCCATACGGTACGATGCGCGGGCAATTGGCCGAGTGCCCGGCGTCAAATCGATAATAAAATCAATCTCTCTACTAGGAGGTAATCCAGGTATGTCCTGAAATACATCAACAAACTCCCTCATGACTGGAATCGAATCAAGTAGTATCACCACTTCTTTAGAGGTCTCCTCCTCTATATAGTACAAATGAGTTGAAGATCCTCCCTCAGGGCGAGGCATCGCCACTAAAAACATCTCCTGCCCAGGAATGGAAAAAATGGTACTCCTATTGAAACAATCAATCATGGCTCGATACGCAACTAGCCAATCCATACCAACAATCGCATCATACTCAGTCATCTCTAATACTAACATATCAGCGGGTAAGGTAAACCTCCCGATCTTTATACCCACACCTCTAAAAATAAGGGAAATTACAGAACCCCTACTCAACGGTGAATCTACACAAGTAATCGTGCTCTCTGCAGTGTCTAACAACCCAATAGTGCATGCAAATCTCGTGGCAATAAAATAATGTAGGGGTGGAAGCGGTACGGGTTTTTATCGTACCGTACCGTTTTGTTCTAAAAAAAAATGGTTTTGGTTTCATATATTAAAATACCAGAAACTAGTCTTACCGAAACCGAAATTACCGTAAAAAAGTTGGTTGGTTTTGGTTTTAATATTTAAAAAACCGATTTACCGAAATTACCGTACCGAATTTTATGAAACCAGAAAAAACCGTACCGAAATTACCATACCGTACTGAATTTACCGAAACCAGAAAAAACCGTACCAAAATTACCGTGCCGTACCGAATTTACCAAAATTACCGTACTGAATTTACCAAAACTTGAAAAAGTTGGTTTTTGTTTTGGTTTTAATATTTAAAAAAGTTGGTTGGTTTTGTTTTTGGTTTTTGGGTACTTTTAGTGTTGTTTACTGAAACATAAAAAACTGAAACCAGAAACCAGAAAAAAATCAGAATTTACCAATACCAGAAAAAACCAGAAGAAACCAGAAAAAACCAGAATTTACCGAAACCAGAAAAAAATTGAAATTACCGAAAAAACCGAAATACCAGCCGGTTTGGTTTTGGTATCGATTTTGGTGTACCGGGTGGTAAACTGGTACGATTTGGTTTTACCATCTAGAGTTTGGTTTTGGTATTGATATTTACTATTTACCAACCAAACCGTACCGCTTACACCCCTTTAATAATGTGTGGCCCCCGTATCAAATAAAATACGCCTCATAGTCCCCTGAATAGAGAACATACCCTCAATAGCCGGTGGATCTTGTGGGACTCAGGCCTGCTGGAGATGATACACTCTCCCATACTGAAGCTGTCCCTGCTGAACTGGGACCGCTGGAATGGGTGGTAATGCTTCCATTTGTGGTGGTGCTGGGAGGGCGGCGGGAAACATAGGCCTCTGTGGCTCGTGTCGAGCACCTTGCTGCTGCTGCTGTGGGTCCCTGCCCCTATCAGGGCAATCCTGGTGTTTGTGGCCAATCTTTCCACACACGAAGCACTTCCCCGGGAAGTTTCCTCCTCGCTGTCCCTGCTGCCCTCGGCCCTGATGGCCGTTACCATTCCTACCTTGACAATACTGGCCCTGCTAAAACTGTTGCTGCTGACCAATCTGGCCCTGATGGCCGTTCTGACCCTGATGGCCATGTCTCAAACCTCCCTAACCATTCCTGAAACCCCAAGATCTGAATCTCTTAGGATCCCCCTGTTGGGTGCCCTAATCACCCTGCCTGTGCTGACCCTGAGCAGATTGTGCCCCGCTGGCACCATTTCCCCCTGTCCTGCCCTGATGGCTAGAATCTCCTGATCTCTTACTCTCAGACATGTGAAAGCGGTGATCTTGGCAGTGAAGCAGTGCCGCATTAACCACGTCAGAGTAAGTGGCCAACGAAAGATTTCCCAACAAGTGCTGTCGGATCCTCCAAGTCAATCCGTCCATGAACTTCAGAATCTTCTTCTCCTCAGTCGGAATCTCATCGGGAACAATATTCAAGAGATTTGTGAATTCATCCTCATACTCGGCCAAGGTCTTTCCCTCCTGCTTGAGATTCATCAACTTTATCCTCATCTCGGTGTGAACAGCTGACGAAAAATATTTGCGATCGAACCACACCCAGAACTCCTGAATAGAAAGGGCATCCCTCTCCTCCGCGGTGGTAATAGACTCCCAACACTGCAATGCTGATCCTACTAGCTTAAAAGTAGCCAGTATCTGCTTCTGAACATCCGTGCACTCGTACATCCGTAAGTGCCTTTGAATGTCCTTCCTCCACTGACTGGACACTACAACGTCGGAGCTACCTGTAAACTTCGGAGGATGTGCTTTCTGAAAAGCATCACGAATGCGTTCCCAAGCAGACGGGAATGCATGAGCCTGAACTGGTGTGACTATCGGCGCCTGGGGTGGTGCCTACAGTACAACCGATAGGGCGGCATTTACCGCTTGGGCTACAATAGCTGCAACCTCTGCGGCATTCATAGTGCCCGGAACTGGTACAGGCTGTTGCTTGGGCTGAACAACCCTAGGAACTCGCTGTGCACGTCGTAGAGGAATTTGAAATGAGAGTAAAGTCTTATAAGTTCGCAGTTATTATCTCAAAATAGCTGAAGAGCGAAACATACATAAAAGAATACAACATTCTTAAAATATAGGGCTCTACATCAAAGAAAGCTCAGCGAAAACATAATAAGCCGTACAGATCCTAAGGACACTAGAACCAGATGCTCTTATACCACCTGTGACACCCCGACTAATTAAATACCGGCTAGCTACTCCTTTATTAGATTAATACAAAATTGCAAGTTGGTTCAGTTCATAGCATCACTGTCGAAAAATGTTTTAACAATTTCTAGCCACCTAATATTTAAAAAGTGAGTTGTTGATTTTAATTAAATCCGATTAACATGCAATAATTAAATTATGAAATGCTAACATAACCATCACAACATAATGACAATGGAATAACCATAAAATAGTAATAAGTCTGGAGGGATACTCCTCACAACAATCCAAATACAGGAATAAATAAATACTAAATCTGCATCACTAAATTAATTACAACCCAAAAATATGATATAACTGGATAAATAAAGTGTCTAAAAGAAATGGGGCGACATGCCTAACAGATGAGGAAAATCTGGTAACATAGAGTCAAGATCAAAAGTGGAGGCGTCTACGGTCAAGGTCCTGTAACTTCCACAACAGTTACAGTACATCACCTGAATGGAACTCTTATGCTTGGTGTCCTTGTGGCTGGGTACCTAAAAGGTTTTTACAAGAAAATATATTTGAAAGCAAACGGGTCAGAGTCCGATTGTGGAAAACAGTTTAAAATATAGCAAGTGTTTTAATGACATTAAACAATGAATGCAAAATACATGTTAGGACGTGCTCTCACATGAAATACTCACCACTCGACTATCTGTGCACTCCTTACGTATCCGCAATCAAATCTAGCTATGCCCATATCTATCTAGTCCAATATAAACTCTAACGTTATTATACGAATCACGATTTAATTCCTGACATCTTAGTTTAAACAGAGTGTTACCCTTCTTCTCAATTCCCCATATTAGTACGACTAATGACTAGTGATCTTCCATTTTATCTTTACAAAATGTTGTTATTATTGATACTCACAGTTATACATGACAGTTCGATGCATTTAACAGTATATTATTCTCATTATAAACATACAATACTAGGACCCCGAGGCTAAGCTGCGGTGAACACATACTCTGCTATCCAATCCTGGTACATCACGTACATAAGGACCACACATTTCGAATCTCTCATGAATCGTTCTCAGATAATAACAATCACACAAAATGGAGGCGAACATATCTCACATCATATGGGTCACGCACATACATACACTCCCATGATCAACAGACTTATTAACTTCTCAATAAGTCCTTCTCTAACCTATGTCCTCAAGGTACCAATCTGAATCCCCCCTTAGGCACACAAAGATTAGATGGCCCTAATCGAACGCAGACCTCCCATGATAGCAAGTATGGTAGGTATGTTATACACATAAACCACACATACTAAGCATTCGCACATATTAGATATCTCGTATGATTAATATAGATATACTTCTCGTTCTTATACCATCATTTTGTGTTACACGTTCACAAGTCCCCGATTTGTATATTAACGTTGTCACCCTTCTCACGTCGTAATTAGGTACTCGTTTCCCATTCCACAAATGTCATCCGGATTACTATAAGGTTCTAAGTTCTATTCCTCATCGTACCCCAATTCTCACAATTATACCCACTATTCAATAAGGGAAGGTTAATTCTCAATTACTTAAGTCTACGGGACATTTGAAATAAAATCAGGCCAAAAAGGCCATTCTGTTAACTCGTTAGAAGTCTCATTCGAACGAGGTCATTCGAATGAGTGTCGTTCAAATGAAAGGCTTTGAACAAACTACTAACTCGTTAGAAGGGATACTGTCATCTCGTTAGAAGCTCGTTCGAACGAGGTCGTTCGAACGACCTGGGCAGGTCTTCTAACGAGATGGCAGACTGCGCCCAGAATTTCCCCCAATTCATTTTTCTTCAGATTTCTCTCCTCTAAATCCCCACTAAGATCATCCCTATTAAGTTTTAACGTTTTTAAACTACTCTTAGTCCTCCTAAGTCACCCTCTAACATATATTTGGGGTCAATGCTTCCTAAATTAACATGTAATCATCATAATTCCCAAACATTATCCCAAATCCTATAAACATGAAGCCAGAATTTTAACGTCTATAATTTCTCCTTATAAATCCGTTTTTAAATCATCAAAAGATACATTTTGGATATGAAATTCATTCATTACCATTCTACATGCAATCCCTATATAAGATTATGAGTTATATCTCCAATTTCATGGGTTTTTCATCAAACTTTCAATACAAGACATAGATTCAATCCTAAACATGGAGGAAAAATTCGCTTGAAATTATGTAATTAAACCACTTGCCTTAAATTTTCTGATTTGATGTTGAAGGATGAAGTTTGATTCTCCTCTTTCTCTCTACAGATTTCTCCCAAAGATGGTGATGGTGGCTAGGGGTTTCTTTTGGAACCTCTTAAGACTCTCCCTATAACTCCCGTAGCCCACTACTTGTTAAATGCTGATATTGGACTTAGTGGGTTTATTTCCAATATAGAATTAACCTCTAAAATTCATGGGTTTTAATTTCCCTATTTTTAAAATTACCAAAATACCCTTTTAGGTTGCGGGTATGACCCAAAAATGCCCCAGGACCCAAACTAAACCCCCAGCTAGTGTTTTCTGACTATTTCGACCCTTCCGGACACGTTGGCGCACTCAAAATAACCATTCGGTTGATGAAAATATAATTCACTTTTTCATTCAATTAATATCATTCCTGACGCGACTGACACGCGTGTCCCAATTTAAATTTCCAAATTATCGTATTTATGTCTCGTGACAATTTAAATATTTTCAATGCTCATGTATTACCATACATACTCAGAGATATTAAATTTTAATATCATAATCAAATATCAACTCACATCTCGCTAGTATTTATACCCGGATTAATTCCTAATTAATTTTCATTTAATTTAATTAATCCCTTAAATAAAATCAATAAAATTACGGGGTATTACAGTTATGAGGTGTGCATAAGGGAGGGGCACCGCACCTTTTTACTCCGAGGCCGCGTAAAGAATATCGACGTAAAGCATGCGGGCCAGATTGAGGGTGAAGTTTGGGTCGAAAAGGTGGTACACGAGTCGTTTATGGTTTGATGCAAGTTGGCGCACACTATATGGAAGGTGATGCGCACCTTATCGTTTAGGCAACCCACGAGGAAGGTAGCCCTTTACCAAATATCGTTGGGTGCGAGACGGTCGATGCATTGCTATTTTGGGATGGTGGGGGCATTGGTTGGGTAGTCATAGATTTTCGGGTGGGGGATACCCATGGTAGCATGTTTTCGAGCGAGGATGGCCAAGGAAAACGAGATGTGGAGGACGTTGACAAAGGCTTGGCACTCAAACTCGCCCGTGCAGACAAGAGAGGCATCGAAAGATCGGATTTCATTTGCCCACACTACATTGTGGGGTTCTTGGAGGTATTGCACCCACCCCTCCTGCTGAAAAGGTTGGTGACTGAGCGGGGAAACTCGTCCCAATTGACGACGCGATCAATGTGCAGTTGGCGGGACAAACTTAATTTTTTTTCGCACCATACGCGCTCCATTTGGGAGCATTATTCCCCATTGTCGTTGGGAAGAATCTCGGTGGACATATATTTCAGGGGAAGAGAGGGATTTGCCATGGGGAAAGCTGGGAATATTGTGAATGAGAGAGATAGGGTTGTAGAGAGGGAGGATAGAGTGGAGGTGTGAGGGAAATGGTATGGTAGAGGTGGGTTTTATAGGTGGTGGGGAGGGATGGGGGGAAGGAATTTGGAGGGAAAAGGGGAATGGATGTTTGTAGGGAAAGAAGGGAATGGATGGAGGGGAAGGAGGGGATAGGGGGGAGGAATGGTCACCTCGGGAAGAACCAAAATCGCAAAACCCGAACCGATCTGGTTCAGGGGCGATTCGGTTCGATTCTAGTTTTTTTTTACGATATATCAAAACTGAACCGATCCGGTTAGGGGATTCGGTTCTGTTCCATCTCAGGCAGAACCATCTTACTTAGCAAGCTGACTAGAATCTCACACCCTTGAATTTCTGGACACTTTCTCACTTATTCTCCTACTTGGATTTCTCGATGCCCTCACGAAGTGCGTGTTGGTGCGCGTGATATTATCCCTAAGCTTACGTAACCAATTACAAACTCAAGCTACTCTACCGACACTCAACTACTATACATAAGAATTCACCCCATACGTGTTGGGGGTGCGACGACCTCTCAAATCAAGCTTATTTGGTCTCATAAACGGGGTCCGACAACAAGATGGTGTCGATCTCTTCCACGCACACCTCAACATATAGCTTTAGGTGCTGTCCATTGACTTTGAATGCGTTCCCCCTTTTGGATGTTCCAACTCTACTGCTCCGTGTGGGAATACGCTTCTCACAACAAATGGACCAGTCTATCGGGACCGTAATTTACCCGAAAATAGATGAAGCCGGGAGTTGTTGAGGAGTACCTCTTGTCCTAGTTGAAACTCTTTTCGTCGGATAATATTATCATGTGCTAGTTTCATCCGAGTTTTTGAAATCTTAGCATTCTTATATGCATAATTGCGTATCTCCTCTAACTCATTCAGTTGCAGCTTGCGAGCTTCACCGTCTTTATCCATATTGTAATTTAATCTCTTAATGGACCAATATGCTTTGTGCTCCAACTCAAAGGGAAGATGACACGACTTGTCATACACAAAGCAGAATGGGGACATTCCGAGGGGGTTCTTGTATGCGGTACGGTAGGCTCACAGCGAATCGTTCATTCGAAGGGACCAATATTTCCAATCTAGATTGACGGTCTTCTCTAGTATATGCTTGATTTCATGATTTGCCAATTCAGCATGCCCATTCATTTGTGGGTGATAGGTCGTTCCAATTTTATGAACGACGCCATACTTTCTCATGAACGTCTCGAATGGCCTGTTGCAAAAGTGCGTGCCATTTTTATTAATTATCGCTTTTAAAGCACCGAAGCGAGAAAGTATGTGTTCCTATAGGAATTTTATCACCACTTTATTGTCATTAGTCTTGGTAGATGTAGCTTCCACCCATTTAGAAACGTAGTCTACCGCGACAAGGATGTATAGGAAACCAAAAGATGAGGAAAAAAGGCCCATGAAGTCAATACCCCAACAGTCAAAAATCTCTATAATGAGTATCGGGGTTAATGGCATCATGTCTTTTCGGGTAATCGCTCCCATCCTTTGACACCTATTGCAAGATTTGTAACAATTGCTCACATCCCGATATATGGTGGGCCAATACAAACCGCATTGAATAATTTTAGTGGCTATCTTTTTCACGAAAAAGTGTCCTCCACATGCTTCCGAATGACAGAGTGGGATAACTTTTGGGATTTCATCATCCGATACGCATCGTCGGATGATCTGATCGGCACAATATTTAAAAAGAAATGGATCATCATAGAAAAATATACGCGACCAAGTGATGAACCTCTTCTTATCTTGCAGTGTCCAATCGGGAGGGATGGATCCCGTAACAAGATAGTTCACTATATCCGCAAACTAGGGCAAAGAAGAGGTGGCAAGAAGTTGCTCATCTGGAAAATATTCGTTTATGGGTTTAGGATCACTAGGTACATCGGACGAAAGCCGTGATAAGTGATCGGTAACGACGTTTTCTACTCCTTTTTTTAATCTTTAATGGAGATATTAAACTCTTGTAGGAGTAGGATCCACATTATGAGGCGCGGCTTTGCGTCCTTCGTAAGTAGATATTTTAACGCCGCGTGGTCGGTGAAGCAAGTGATGGGAGAACCGATAAGATATGACCGAAATTTTTCGAGCATGAATACTACCGCTAGCAACTCTTTCTTCGTGGTGGAGTAATTTAGTTGAGGTTCGGTAAGGGTCCGGCTATCATAGTAGATAACATGAGCCTTATTGCCTTTTCTTTTACCCAAAACAACCCCTATCGCGTAATTGCTAGCTTCACACAGAAGCTCGAATGACAAGGACCAATCCGAAGCTTGCATAATAGGAGCGGGCACAAGCATGTTTTTCAGTTTTTCAAAATCACTTTGGCATGCTTCCGTCCACTCATATGGGGTGTCCTTTATAAGAAGGTTGCTTAAGGGTCTAGTGATTGGCGCTAAAGTCCTTAATGAACCATCTATAAAACCCCGCGTGGCTCAAGAAGGAGCGCACGTATTTCAATAATTTAGGTGGGGGTAGGTCAGCTATGACATCTATTTTTTCTCGATCGACTTCGATCCTTTTGGATGACACGATGTGGCCAAGAAATATATCCTCGGTTACCATGAAGTGGCATTTTTTCCAATTCAACACTAAGTTCTTTTCCACACATCGAGCTAGTACTTTCTCAAGATTGGCTGAACATAGGTCGAAGGAGGTGCCAAAAATACTAAAGTCGTCTATAAACACCTCTAGACCTCTCTCAACCATTTTACTGAATAAGCTTAACATGCACCTTTGAAAGGTTGTCGGTGCATTACACAAGCCAAATGGCATACGTTTGTAGGCAAACGTTCCAAAGGGGCAAGTGAATGTTGTTTTCTCTTGATCAAGTACATCTACTTCAATTTGATTATATCCGGAATAACCATCTAGGAAGCAATAATAAGGTGTCCCGCTACTCTTTCAAGCATTTGGTCGATAAATGGTAAGGGGAAATGGTATTTTCTAGTTCCGGCATTGAGTTTCCGGTAATCAATGCAAATGCGCCATCCAGTGGTGGTATGTTGGAAAACTAGCTCTCCCTTGGCATTTTCAATCACAGTCATGCCCGACTTCTTCGGGACGACTTGAATGGGGCTCACCCACTTGCTATCCGAGATTGGGTAGATGATATCGACATCCAACAGCTTTATAATTTTAGTCCTCACCACATCTTTCATTATGGGGTTTAGCCGTCTTTGCATTTCTCTCGAGGGATGAACATCCTCTTCGAGATGAATCTTATGGGTGCAAATTAGGGGGCTTATCCCCTTTAAATCAGCTATACACCAACAAAAAGCATCTTTGTGCTTCCTCAAAATCTTTCATAATTTACCCTCTTGCTCTTCATCTAAGCTAGAGGAGACAATAACATGAAATGTCTCACTTTCACCTAGGAAAACATATTTGACATTTGAGGGTAGTTTCTTCAACTCGAGAGTCGAGAATGTGTCGCTAGAGGGAACCATGCATGCTTTCCTTGGCGATAACTCTTCAAATCGACAAACTCAATTAACATCTCTCTCATCCTCGTCCGACGCTCTCTCAACGAGTAAGCCTCTTAACTCCTCTATCTCCCTCTCAAGCTCAGTATAGGTGACCTCACTCTCATGATTAGAAGCTAGGCAGACTTCTAAGGCGTCTCCACAGTAATTTTCCTCAAGGTGTTCTTCTATGACCTCCTGAATTAAACTCACCGCGTGAAGATCATCTTCTTCCCCTGCTTGCTGGGCTATATTGAAGATGTTTGTTTCCAAAGTCATATTCCCAAAAGTGATTTGCATTTGCCCATTTCTAGTATTGATCACTACGTTAGCCATAGCTAAGAATGGGCGGCCAAGGATGATGGGAACATGATTTTTCAAGGAGAAGGAGGTATCCGTGTCCAAATGAAAAAATCTATCGGGAAGTAGAAGTGTCCACTTGGACTATCACGTCCTCAACTATACCCCTTGGTATCTTCGAGGTTCGATCCGCTAACTGGAGAGTGATCCTTGTGGGCTTAAGATCACCTAGATCAAGTTTCCTATAAATCGAATAAGGGAGAATGTTGACATTTGCTTCCAAATCGAGTAAGGCTTTTTCAAATTTGTTTTCTCCATTGGTGCAGGAAATGGCCGGGGCACCGGGAACTTTATATTTCGGGGGGAGATCGTTAAGAAGGACTGAGCTCACATTTTGTGCTAGAAACATATTCCTAATTACCTTCATCCTCCTCTTGACTGTCAACTAGTATTTTATGACTTTTGCATAGGATGTAATTTTCCTTATTGCATCGAGGAAAGGTAAATTCAACTTTACGTTCTTACGTACTTCTAGCACTTCTTCACTTATGGTCCTGTTATGGGCAAGAACTAATCTTTGAGGAAATGGTGCTGCGGAGGGTTGTTTCACTACTACCTCGGGCTCACTAGTGTCTTCTTTATCAGTCTCTTTCAAGGGGACATCTTCGGCCTCTTTCATGCTGGGTGAAATCTCCTTATCTTTGGTTGCGTCATGTGGAGGAGGTGATAAATCAACGACTCTTCCACTACGATGAGTGGTCACAACTTGACATTGTTCCTGATGTTCTGTATAGGTGGAGCTAACACTAGTTTGACCTTGGGGAGGTCTTTGGCCCTGGGCAGGAAACTTGCCCTTCTCTTGGATACTCAACGATGATTACAACTTTGAAATATTCATATTTATGTCGTTGATTATGCGATCATGTCTAGCGATGGTTGCATTCTGGGCAGTGATGAATTGGTTTATTGTATCCTCGAGATTTCTTCACGGTGGAGTGATATATAGCCCCGGAGGTGGTGGTTCCTTCACATATCTTGCATGTGTGGTGCTTGTTGAAAGTGCAATGGTGGAGGAGGGGCAACATGAGAATTAGGATTCATCACAGCATTTGGTTGCCCATAGTTAAAACCAGGATGGTTTTTCCATGAAGGGTTGTAAGAATTCCCGTGCGGTGCACCGAAATTACCCTTAAAACTTCCTATACCACTCACTTGCTCTTAAAGCATAACTTTATAGGCGGGTATCGTCGGGCATTCCTCTGTTGAATGTCCCGTCTCATAAATAGAACACACCTTCTCAATGGGGTTGGGGATGGAGCTAGTTGGTCCTCTTGCATATATCTCAAGTATCTCTCGCAGTCCTTTCTCAAGTATATCGAGTCGACTGTCCGTCATAGTATTTTTTTCTACGTAAAATAGGCCGGACGCCGATGGAGTGATGGTCATTTGGCGAGTTTGATTATGAGCGCTAGGGTCCGATGTATCCCATGCATGGGTAGTCTCGACGACATACCTCAGGTAAAGCTCATCATCGTTGGCGTCTATGTCAACAAAGGGACCATCACACATGGTTTCAACGAGTTTGTTGGAATTTATATTCAATCCATTATGGAAGAAGTAAATGATTTACAGTTTATCAAGTCCATGATGAGGGCACAAAGTGATTAACTCATTAAAACGCTCGTAACATTGATCGAATGACTCGTTTTCTAATTGTCAGAAGGTTTGAATTTGAGCCTTGATGGAGTTCGTTTGATGTGTAGGAAAGAATTTCTTGAGAAATTTAGATTGCAACTCGTTTCATGATGCAATCGAGTTTGGAGGTAAAGACCATATCCAGGTCTTAGCCTTGTCCTTTAGCGAGAATGGGAAGAGTTTGAGGCGGATCACATCTTTTGTGCAAGTTTGATCACTGAGGGTCTCGCACGCCTCCTCAAATTCCCTGATGTGGAGATACGTCTTTTTTGACTCCATTCCATGGTAGCTGGGAAGTATCCGGATCATCCCATTCCTAAAGCAAAATTTCCCTGCATTATACTAGAGTAAAATGCATCCCAGAGTGACGGTTCGCTCGGGATATAAGATTTTTCTTAACGGGCAGTATGGGATCTCTTCCTCACCGGCGGCTACACTACCGTGTTGTGACATGGCTCTCTCACTTGATGACTCTGTATCCTCACTTGGTATGCTCGTAGCTTGCTCTGTAGTGTGTACTAAGAGGGATGTCGGAGTGTAACTTGTAATTGAGTGTGAAGGTGTGGGAGGTGGAACCCAAAATTATGGAGCATTTGGAGTGTGAGGGTTGTCGGGGTCGTACTCAACTATCGGGTTTTCGTGAATGATGGTTGGAGTATTTTGGGGAGTTAGAGTGAGTTTAGGATTTTGCATTAACAGGCTTATGAGAGATGTTGATTTTTTTTTTATGCTTTTGGAATTTTGGAATTTTTTGGTCAAAGTTTTAGATTGACTTGATCTAATCCTAAATCTACCTAAATCCCCGGCAACGACGCCAAAAACTTGACGCGACTAAGAATGTGTCTCAAGAGTGCGTAATTTCTAGGCTCAAGTGCAAGCCTATCGCTCAAGTAATAATTCGATAAGTCGGGTATCGATCCTCAGGGAAATAGGACGAACGGAGTCGTCACGACGTTGGATAGACGAAGAAAACCTAACTTTGACTCTAAAGAAAAGGAAAATGTGATTTGATCTGCGAAATAACTACAATTATATTCACTTTTGAAAATGATTAACTAATGAAATTAAGAAAAAGAATTCGATGCAATTACTCTGATGCAGAATTAAGAACGATTTGACTAAAATTTTAAACTATGAATGGAGAAAGATAGGTCGGGTTACAATCTCCCACACCCTAGTAATTCACCTCGTAAGATACTAGATTTAGAAATAAAACTTTAAATGAATCCAAAATTTTAATACTCCTATATATTACATATATGAGGGATCGTATCCCACACAATACGTAAGCGAAGGTTGAATTAAAATTCGGTCTTTAGTTCTCCTAAGTATTACACATATGAGGGATCGTAGCCCGCAGAATATGTAAGCAAAGGCTGAAATAAAGTAGTATCGTATTAATTACGATACAATTCTTCTAATGTTTTGATTCCAACTTCTATTTCCACTATCGTGAATTACATCGGGTGGGGTTCATGCACCCCAACCCTCGATAACTTAGCCTGACATATGAAAATTGGAAGAAAACGTGTTTGGAATGAAAAAAAATATTTTTACTATTGAATCAAGATGAAGAGTGATGAAATTGCTATTCGAAAAGTAACTATTGCAATAATTAAAATAAGATTCAGTATGGTATTGCTTGAATGGCAAAACTATAAGCAAACTAGGGTTTCTTATTGTTCTTCTTCTCTAAACTGATTATAAAGCTTCCCTAACGAATCATAAGCCTCCCCTCTTGTTTGGGGGGAGTTTACATTTTATAATATACGAATTCTAAGAGTTTCAACCAAGGAGGATTCTAATTTTACAAGTGGATAATTTCGAATTTTTGAAGCCAGAACCGATCCTATTAAGGGGTTCGGTTCGATTCCTTCTTGACGTGCTTTACAGAAAGTTCTTCGAGCATAGGATCGATTTGTTTTTCCTCTTCTTCGATTCGGTTCCATCTTGACATTGCTTTACAAGAAGTTTTTCGAGCATAGGATTGGTTCATTTTTCCTCTCTTTCGGTTCGGTTCCATCTTGACATTGCTTTACAGGAGCTTTCCCAGGATGGGATCGATTCTTTTTCCTTCCCTTATGTTCGGTTCCATCTTTTCAGGAACTTTCCTCCTTGTATTTCCTTGAAGATTTTGGTATGGAACTCGGATTAGGATGCTGGTCTTTCCCCTAAACACTAAATACCTGCGAAATAGATGGAAAATACACGAAACTCGGCGTACTCATTAGAAACTTGTCAATAGCAATGATATGTTATAAATTCACTCGAATTACACTTTGCGGTGCGATAAAAGCCTATAAATTAAGAGGATAAATAGGAAGAATTTATGTCTAATCATGCAACCAGCTCGCCGTTATAGGAGCCCAGCTCGCCGTTATAGGAGCCCAGCTCAAGGAAATAATGACATATGTAATTTGGTACGGAGAGAAATGGATCAGCACCGAGCACATCGGGGTGCCAGATCGATCAGAGAGCTCGCTAGGTGAACTCTCAGGACCCAGATGAAATCCGCTTTCTCAAGGGAGGTAGAAAAAGATGAAGACCCCAAGAATTTCGCGATTCCTATATTCAAGATCTATGACGAAAAGACTGGTCCTATCGACCATATTTGGCAGTACATGCAGGCCATAACCTTCTGGAACAATAAGGACGCACTAATGTGCTAGATCTTTCCATCGAGTTTGCACGATGTGGCCCAGAAGTGGTTCGAGAGACTCCCTCATAGATACATCAGGAGCTTCGAGTCCCTGGCAGAGCTCTTCACAACTCGCTTCATTACCAGCAGCTCCTATCCAAAGAGGATGGATGCCTTGTTGATAATGAAGAAAATGCCGCAGGAGAGCCTCAGAACTATGCAAAAAGATTTTGGGAGTTATTCAACGAAGTTGAGGATTGCTCGGAGAAGGTCGCTGTAGCATCCTTTAAGATTGGCCTACCCAGTTTTTGCACCAATCCCTCACTAAGAAGGAGGCCACAACTATTGACGACCTAATGGATCCTATCGAAAAATACACCAAAGTTAAGTATATGACCCGCCTCAGTGCAGGGGAGAATGGTCGCTCCAAATTCGCCGGCAAAGGCATAGGAAAAGCTGAGAACCAGAAGAAAGGAAGCAAAAATGGGGGCAAAAGTGACTCCAAGAGCGGGAATAGAAATGATACTTCAAAAGCATTTCAGGCAGTGAACACTTACTTTAAGGAACCAATCTACAAGATTCTAGCAAAGATCAAGGATAAGCCGTTCGTTAAGTGGCCCAGAAAGGTGGGGGGAGACCCCTCAAAACGGAATAACGTACTGAGATGTGCTTTCCACAAAGAGGGTGGGCGCAAGACTGAGCACTGCAAAGCTCTCAAGTCTCACCTTGAGGAGTTAGCCCAGACTGGACATTTAAATGAGTTTGTGGAAAGGAAGGCAGAGAAGGTCGCTGCCAATGGAGACCCGAGGCTCGACAACGTGCTCGAGGAGGATATTGGCCATGAGTTTACAGTGATTCATGGGGCATCAAACGTGAAGCAGATTCAGGAAAACTCAGCTCGGATGGAAGTTAAAAAGCTTACGGTAATGATGCAAGCTTTTCAAATCGACCAAGCTAAAACGCTGGCAAGGAAGCATCGACGAGCAGATGAAGTCGACTACAGCAAGAACATTATGTTCACGGATGAAGACCTAGTGGGAGTGAGGACCCCACGTCACGATGCCTTGATCATTACAGTCAGGATAGCTAACTATGATGTCGATAAGTTGCTCGTCAACCAGGGTAGCTCATCCGAAGTAATGTATCTCGACCTATTCAGAAAGTTGAAGTTAAGCGTCACTGACTTGAAGGAAGCCACTGTCCCTCTAGTTGGCTTCGCTGGTAAAGTGACCAACCCCTTGTGAAAGATTATACTGCCAGTAAGGGTAGGAAGTGTCTCCAAAATGATTGAGTTTCTGGTGGTCGACATTGACTGACCCTACCAGGCCATCCTTGCCAGAGGGTGGCTACATGCGATAAAGGCCATCACCTCTACCTACCACCAAAAACTCAAATATGTGACTGAGTGAGGAGTGATGGAGATCTATGGAGATCAGGCGATGGTGAGAAAGTGCTTTATAGTAGCCATCCTCCTAAAGCCGGAGAAGAAGGTCGAGAAGGCTAAGGAAAAGGTTGAAGAACAAGAAGGTTTGATACCTTTCAAATAGCAGCTAAAATATGGAAGACCTGGAGTGTAGGAGACCAGTCTCCTCCCCTCTGAGCGAGTCGTTGAGAACCTGGAGGAAGTCGAAGCCGACGGTAATAAGAAGGAGAGGATGTTCTTGATCAGAGCCTCTCTCACAGATTGAAAGAAGAAGGAACTAACATTACTTTTAAAGAATGACTTGGACATTTTCATGTGGAAACCTTACGAGCTACCTGGGATTGATCCCAGTGTGGTTTGTTATCGGTTGCATGTAGATCCGGATTTCAAGCCGATCGCATAAAAAACACGACGAACTGCACCCGAGAAGGCCAAGGCTATGGAAAAGGAAGTGGAGAAGCTGATGGATGCAGGATCCATACGAGAAGTTCAATTCCCTACGTAGCTGTCCAACCCAGTAGTGGTCCCAAAGAGCAATGGAAAATGGAGAGTTTGTATTGACTTCACTGACCTTAATAGGACGTGCCCTAAGGACAATTTTTCTCTCCCAAAGATCGACTAGTTAGTGGACGCCACAGCAGCTCATAATAGAATGAGTTTCCTAGACGCATACTCTGGGTACCACCAAATCTCTCTACATGAGCCAGATCAAGACAAGACAACGTTAATCACCACCGTCGGGTTGAATTGTTACAAGGTCATACCCTTTGGGCTAAAAAATGCAGGAGAAACCTACCAGCGGTTGCTCACCAAAATGTTTAAGTACCAAATGGGAGATACCATGGAGGTCTACATCGATGATATGCTCGTCAAGAGCAGGCATAAAGAAGAACACCTCTCAGACTTATCAAGGACCTTCAAAATCCTCAGAAAATACCGAATGAAGCTCAACGCAAGTAAGTGTTCCTTCGTTGTCCAGTCAAAAAAATTTCTCGGGTACTTGGTTAGCAGGAGAGGCATTGAAGTCAACCCAGACTAGATTGACGTGATCAATAGGGTGCAGCCCCCCGTACGATAAGAGACGTGAAGAAGCTCACAGGGATGCTCGCCGCCCTAAATTGGTTCATCTCTAAGTCATCCGAAAGGTGCTAGCCATTCTTCCAGTTGTTGAAGAAAAGTAAAAATATAGAGTGGAACAAGGATTACTCGAAGGCATTGGAGGGGCTCAAAGCTTACCTCATCACACTACCCTTGACCGTAATACCTCAAGAGAACGATTCCCTGTACCTATACCTCGCAGGTTCCAACCACGCTGTCAGTTCTGCACCGGTATGCGAAAGAATGGGAATCCATCACCCAGTCTATTACGCGAGCTATATCTTTTGGATGCCGAACAACGATACCTACCACTGAAAAAGCTCTCCTTTACACTAGTGGTAACTTTGAGGAAATTGAAACATTACTTTAAAGCTCACTATATCATCGTCCTCACCTCTCACCCCCTTAAAGCAGTCCTGTAAAAAGCAAATCTATCCAGCAGACTATCAAAGTGGTCAGTTGAGCTCGAACGATTTGACATCTAGTTTCAACCAAGGAATGCAATCAAGCGATAGGTCCTCACTGACTTCATCGCAAAATTTATAGGAGAACATCCTTGTAACCAAATTCAACCTGTTGATCGAAGGGAAGACCACTCGGCGCAAGGTGTTTGGCGACTGTTCGTTGACGGAGCCTCCAACTCCAAAAGGGCAGGAGTGGGCATCGTGCTAGTTACCCCTAAGGGTGAAATCTTCGAGCAAGGAATCAGGTTTGGATTTAAAGCCTCCAATAATGAAGCAGAGTATGAAGCATTGATAGCAGGACTATAGAAGGCACAGGTACTGGGGTAAGACAACTCCAAGTATTCGAAGACTCACAGCTGGTCTCCAACCAGATAAGTGGAGACTTCAACGCGAGGGATGAGATAATGGCGGCCTACCTCACCAAAATAAAGAAATTAATGTCTAACTTCGAATAAATCAACATCCAACAGTTTCCTAGAGGACAAAATAGCCATGCCGACACCCTAGTGGCCTTGAGCTCAACCATCAATTCTGACTTGAAGAGAATAATTCCGATCGACTTCCTTGCCCAGCAAAGCATTAACCATAGCGGCGAACTGTAGGACACATGTCATGTTCTCCAAATTGAATCAACCCCCAACTGGATGGACCCTCTAAGGGATTATTTGAAAGATGGGGCCCTACCTGACGCTAAGAAGGTCGCTCATCAGATAAGAGTCAAAGAAACTCTCTTTCACATATCTCCTGAGGGCAAATTATATAAGAGATCTTTTACCGGTCCTTACCTCCAATGCGTTCACCCGAAGGACGTCGAGCAAGTTTTGCACGAGCTCCATGAGGGAATTTGTGGGAGTCATATTGGGGGTAGGTCACTGGATTTTTGAGCAATGAAGGAAGGCTACTGGTGGCCGTACATGCAGAAGGATTATGGTATATATGCTCACAAGTAAGAAAAATGTCAACTCCACGCTCCTATGGTTCACCAACCGGCCAGCGACCTAAAGTCACTTACTAGCCCATGGACTTTCGTCCAATGGGGGATGTACATCGTAGGCCCTCTTCATACCGCTGCCGATATTCATAAGTATTTATTGGTCGTGAAAGACTACTTCACCAAATGGATAAAGGAAGAGCCGTTAGTAAATATCAGAGACGCGGATATAATGAGGTTCATATGAAAGAACATTATCACCCGCTTTGGGATCCCCAGGACCATCATCACTGACAACGAAACCCAGTTTGAAAGTGGCCTCTTCCAGGGGTTCTTTAATGACCACGGGATCAGGCACTATTTCAGCTCGGTGGCATATCCTCAGAGCAACGGACAAGCTGAAGCTTCAAAAAATATAGTGATTAATGGATTGAAAAAATGATTGGAGCGAGCCAAAGGGGCATGGGTGAGTGAGCTGCCACACATCCTATGGGCCCTCTGCACTACCCCATGGCGAGAAATCGGGGAAACCCCATTCGCACTGATATATGGTATAGAGGCAATCATTCCCTTGGAATCCGACCTCCTCACTATGAGGTCCACCCTGATCGACCAAGGCCAGAACGATGCAGCATTGCTTGCTGAACTTGACCTAGCTGAGGAACGAAGAGAGCTAGCTCTAGTGAAACTAGCAGGCTATCAATAACCGATAGCAAAGTACTACAATAAGAAGGTCAATCCAATAGCATTCCAAGTTGGGGACTACATCCTAAGGAAAGTTCTTGGCGGCGCAGTAAAACCATCGGATGACAAGCTAGGACCAAACTGGGAGGGACCACTCAAGGTGATAAGGGACAATCTACAAGGAGCCTATCACTTGGAAACGCTGGAGGGAAGGGAGATACCTCGAGCTTGGAACACATCCAATTTAAAGAGATTCTACTTCTAGTTTTCTGTGTTGATCTTTTATTACAATGCTGAAATTTGTAGATCATTTCCGATTAATAAAAGATTATTTGGCAGTAGCATTTTATAAAGTGTTGATTTTATCTAAAATACTTTTTAATTCATGCACCTTTTCCAAGTTACAGGCTCCACTCTCAACATATAAAAGCAAGGTATTAACCTCCTCAGGTTTTCATTATCAAACAGGAATAACCTCATAGAATTACCCCTAGTAATATATATATGAAGCCCTACAGGGGACCCTTAGGTAGCTTGACCAACCCAGGTTGGTCGCTAAACAATATTTGGCCCAAAAAACCTTCTCGGATAAAACATCCAACACTAGGTTTGTCCTTGCCATTGCCACACTTAGGCCAAAAGAAGTGTGACTACATAACCTAAAAGGTAAAGTGAGGCAGAATGGTATCTTATAAGCATACTGAACTGGGGGGATACTCACTCAACAAAATAACTCTACCTATATTAAATCTAGTCGGCTAATAAGAGCCCAAGATAATCAAACAAGAAATCAATGAAGTGAAAAATACACAACATATGTTTAGTCGGAAAATCTCCCAAAACATAATTATTTTATTACTTCACTACATGTACAAAGAGTGACATTGATTGAATTAAACAAATCCCAATGAGGAATAGGTCGCCGAGCAAGATAGTCAGCCACTTGCACTCTTCGGCCATCGCTTAGGTGAGGAACTAATTCCTTCTCAACTTCATTGGATCTGGCTCCAGTAGCTTCCTGGGTATAGAATCTATAAGGACCCACTGATCAACCCTCCTAAATGGGTTAGGCATTAAAGTTGAGGGGGAGATCTCATGGCGATACTAGAGAACTGAGTTCCTTGGGACCTGCAACTCCTTAAAAGCACTTAACCATCCTCTAACGAAGAATAACTCCTCGACCTCCTTCAACTTCATCGGTGCATCGGTCCCGCCCTGATCATAACCATCAGCCCCACACCTACCGAGGACCTTTCTTGAATAGGTGCCTCAGCAAGGTAACATATCTTTGGAGTTCGACAACTATCACATACGACCTATGAATATCACCCCGGAGCTTGGCAATCTCCCTAGCCAAGCCACTACTATCAGTACCAGCTCGCGACCTAGTCGATGAGGAGGAGCCCTGCAAAACTTGGGGGCAATGCTCGGAGCATGCTCTCTAAGTCACGAAACCTCTCTCCTTAGAGCGTCATTCTCTTATTTAAGTATTTCTCCAACTTGATTAATCTCAGAGGCATCCAGAAGTTTATCCCTTAGAGCATTCACTTCCTCTTGAACGAAAGCGCCAACCTCTTCCATCTCCTGAAGCCTATCTTTCAGTTTGGCAACAAGCTCCGATGGTCCTTAAAGTTATGATTCCTCGACCTAAGACACTTGCAAATCCTTACAACGGATTGGCGAACTTGATTGCTCGTATTAGGACCGAGAATCCTTCCTAGTTGAGAAGTAGCAGGTATATACTCATTAACATCAATCAGCTACAGACCATATAAGCATTGAAGAATAAATAAATCAGTACGCAGAAGGGAACTAAATTTCATTTCATTACGAAAAGGTTCAAAGTACATCATCAAAAGGAAAGAATAATAAAAAGTATAAAGAGCTCCCTAAAGAAGACTAGCTTGTAACCTCAGTCTGCTCTGAGGTCGCTGGTTACTTCCCCTTATCTGCAGCAGCAGCAGCTCCAGGTGCGTCTCCTCTATATGGAGCAATTACTACCTCCTGATCAAGGGAAGCATCAACTACGATGGTCAGAATAGCAGGAGCAGGTGCCTCATCCATAACCGACTTAGGGCCAGGATCATGCTTGTCAAAGAGTGGAGAGTCAATATCCACCTCGACCACCAGAAGAACCTTGTTCCAACCCTTCTTGAAGTTAAGACGGCTAATGTAGCCAATTTAAGCATCAACATCCTCATACGCAGCAACCCATCCAGCATTATACGAGCTCTCCTTAATGGTGGCAGCCTCAGATTCCACCTTCTTCACCTTCTCCGTGAGCACCTTATTCTCCTCCACCACAGCCAGCTTGTTCGAGTAGACCAAATTATAGGACTGCCTCAGCTCCTGAAACACCTTGGTCGTCACCTCCTTCGCTTGATTGGCTTCAGTTAGGGAGAAATTGAAAGACTTCTGAGCAATATTAGAAGCCTTTAGACTAGCCTCCATCTTAACATTCTTCCTATCCAGGTTGGCATTTCTCCTCACCAGCTCGTTACGGATGCGATAGAGGACAGTGAAATCGGTCACAAACTGCAGAGAAAAGGGGAATATTAGAAAAATAAGTATTGAAAGAATATTGCAATAACGGAGAAGTAAAAGCAAGCTTACCAAGACTAGACTCTGACTTTCCTTCAGAGCTAACTGGTAGGCTCCCATCGCCGTATGGCGATTAGCCGTCAAAACTGCTCTCTCGAGCATTGCCGGAGCCATATGAGGGGAAAGGGCAACAAAAGCCCCTTAGAAAAGAGTGGATACGGGCACCAGATACTGCACTACCTTCGTCCTTTACTCTTCCCTCCTCTTTTCTTCTTATCTCTCATTCTTCTCCTTCTCAACCCTCTTTCTCTCCTCCACCCTCTTCCTCTCCTCTTCTTTTTTCCTCTCTTATTATTTCTTCCTTTCTCTTTCTCTCACCCGTGACTCCTCCTTCTTCTTTCTCTCCTGCTCATGAGCAGCACACTGATAACCGATCATAACATCCCTGCCCCCTAATTTTTGCTTTTTTGATCAGCGAGAAAGAAGCACATTGTCTTCATCATCACCTGGAATCAAATTCTTCCTGGGAGGAGCTATAACTTCCTCTCCGAAGCTACTTGAATACCCTGAAGACTCTTGAACCTCTGAACTCTCTTCCGAGCTGGAAGATTCTTCACTACTAGAGCTCTCCTCACTGGAATTACCTTCAGCACCTCCTCTGTTAGCACCCTCGCTCTCCTCACCAGAGCTGCTTTCCTCCTTGTCTAATTGGATTGGGTCGATAGTAAACTCTTCTGTGATAGTGATCTCATGAATGCTATCCACAGGCTGCGTAATGAAACTGAACCCAATGTTCTTATATTCTAGAAGGAATGCCGCTGATCGAGGATGCTCACCGTCAACTAAGAGTTCCATGATTTTCCAGGGCTTAACTAGCTCGGCATCCCGAATCTTGCGAAGATATGGTTTTGATTTCTTTGTCTTCATTGAAAAAAGAAAAAGAGAAAGATATGAGAAACATCATGCATTAATAGAGAATCAATGAGCAGAATAAGAGCTATGCTAATCTATATATTCCTCCCCATTGATGATGCTGAGAATCAGCACCACCAGGTGAGGTGTTTTGCAAGCTCAATATAGATGCAACAATGGCAACATGGAAGTATAAAGAAGATAAGAATGAGGTGAGGATAAGGGGAATAACACCTGAAGATAAGTGGTTCAGCTAATTTGGCCTACGTCCACTGTGAGTGTGTGTGAGTAATATCACTGAAAGAAGGCACTAATGGCCATGGATACAACCTCTCAAGCTCTTTCTCTCTCTACAATATGTATTTAAACAGAGTTTTAGCTAGGGTTTTTTTATCTGGATCCCTTTGCAAG
The DNA here is from genome assembly GCA_949130495.1 of Sambucus nigra. NCBI lineage: Eukaryota > Viridiplantae > Streptophyta > Magnoliopsida > Dipsacales > Adoxaceae > Sambucus > Sambucus nigra. Next base: position 243,586,091 of record OX422217.1, read on the forward strand.
GTAGGGGATGATCCCTTTATATAGTGCCTAGGGGGTGTAATGTACCCCCTATGCATGTAATGTGCATGTGTGTGGTATCCTCACCAATGGGGGTGTGCCACCTGTCATGGCCACATGTAGGTAATGATGATGAAATATTCTCCCACATGTGGAGAATAATCTTGTTATAACTGATTTGTGCCCAGGTGTCCTTATCCAAATGTCAACAGAAACTCGGCAGTCATGTTGGTGAATGACCTCGGCCTAGGAGAGGCCGAGCTGTAAAGGTTGGATGTCCGCTCAATTCGCAAAGTGTCATGAGGAGTCTCGGCCTGATATCAGCCGAGACATATGCTTGGGTCGGCCCGAGCCGAGGTTGGGCATGCAGCATGTTGATGTTTATTAATACCTCTGGTAGCCTCGGCCTAGGCCGAGGTAGGAGCCGTGTTGAAGATGAAGTGGCTTCTTGTCCTCTCGGCCTACTGATGGCTGAGGTTGCTATTCCTGGGTACTTTAGGATGCTGTTGATGTCTGCGACGTGCGTAGTGTCCTTGGGGAGGTGTAAGTAGTAGTGTCGGCCCGGGACGACCTAGTCCTGGCCGAGGGATGATATCGTGGGCCCTTACCCCTCATTGGGTCGATCAGTGTCTCGGCCATTATCTCGGCTGAGGTAGGTACCCTTGTGCCGAGGTTATACTTGGGTATATCAATCACCCCCAGCCCTTAGTCATTTGCGAGAGCAGGTGGCTAGGGGATTCTCACCTCCGGGGCCTGTTCACCCTAAGGCAAACACCTGCGTGACACCTGTCCCATGCTAAGGCGTGCCCACTTGGCTTGCGTGCGCTGTCAGTTGTCCCTTGGGTTTCCCAAGGCAATGATGAGCCTTGGGAAGTGTGCCTAAGTATTTAAGGGTTAAACCCTTTCTTCCTCTTTCTTCTTCTTCATTGCTGTCAGGGTCGTAGGTCTGAATCCGATGAGTCGGGAGTCCGACCTCCGTTGGTATGACTGCCTCGGAGCCATGTGCCAGCATGAATGGGGTTTCTCCTGTGGGTGTCCTTGCCATAGTTCTGTAAGCCCATAGCACAACGTAGACTTCTTCTATCCATCTCCCCTTCGCGTCTTCTAACCTCTTCTTGATTCTATCCAAGATACTCCTATTTATGACCTCGGTCTGGCCATTTGCTTGAGGTCGACCAGGAGATGAGAAGAACTGCTTAATCCCCACACTTTGGCAATACTTCTCCAAGGAGGAGTTTTTGAACTGGGTCCCATTATCCGAGATGAGCGTGTTTGGGAGGCCATACCTATATATGATGTTCTTCCAGATGAACTGAAAGGTCTCCTGCTCCGTAATTATTATCATTGGTTCGGACTCTACCCATTTTGAAAAGTAGTCAATGGCAACTATCAAGAATCTATAGTTGTTGACAGCTCTTGGCAAAGGTCCTACCAAGTCGATCCCCCATATCGCAAATGGCCATGGAGAAGAGATCAACGTCATAGGCTGATGGGGTTGGTGAGGGATAGTGGCGAACCTCTGATATTTGTCACACCTCTTCACATAGTCGGCAGCGTCCCTAGACAAGGTGGGCCACCAGTATCCCTGAGTGATGATCCTCTTGGCTAAGGGTCTTCCTCCTATGTGGCTGGAGCAGGAGCCTTCATGAACCTCCAGTAAGATCCGAGGTACCTCCACAGGATGCACACATCTGAGGAGGGGCAAGAGAAACCCCTTTTTATACAAGACGTCTCCTACCAATGAGAACTTTGCAGCTCTGTATCTCAACTTTTTTCTTTCCATCTTGGACTCAGGTAGCTCCCCCTCTCTTAGGTATCTGACAAGCGCGTCAATCCACGAGTCTCCCAGGTTTACATTGTGACAAGGGTTACATACCTCGTCCTCCTCGATACTTGCCTTTCCTAAGACTTCAATTGGGATGGTTCTTCCCAAGTCTGTCTTCATTGCTGAGGCCAGCCTTGACAATGCATCAATGTTATTATTGCTCAGTCTAGGCACTCTCTTTAGTTTGGCCTCTTCAAAGTAATCTAGCAACCCTCTTACTTTCTTTAGGTATTTGGCCATCCTTTCATCCTTGGCCTCATATGCCCCCAGCACTTGATTGACAACCAACCTCGAGTCGCTATGGAGTAGGAGCCGCTTTACTTGAAGAGCTGTTGCCAACAAGAGACCTGCTATCATGTCCTCATACTCAGACTCGTTGTTGGAGGCCTTAAAGTTGAATTTCAAGGCGTACTCAATGTTGGCGCCATCTGGAGCCGAGAGTACTAGCCCCGCGCCGCTTCCATGGTCACAAGAAGAGCCATCAACGAAGAGGCTCCACACGTCCGCATCGGATGAGAAGGCCCCTTCACTCATAACCCCCTTCATGAAGAGGTACCGATCCTCTTCGTTCTCTTCCACTCTTTCTCGGGTTTTTCCTGGTACAACCTCTTCTCGGCCTTGGAAGACGTTTGGTGCTACCTCTTTCGAATTTCGGAAGACACTACGGTTTGTCTCTTCGCCGTCATCTAGGCCTTTCTCTGTCTCGGCCTCTTCTGAACCTCTATCTGCCTCTTCCCAGGTGAACTCTGAGACAAAGTCTGTGAGGGCCTGCCCTTTGATGGCTGTCCTGGGCTGGTAGGTAAGATCATACTCTTCTAGCTCGATGGCCCAGGTCATCAATCTTCCTGACTTTTCAGGCTTGTGCAGAACCTGCTGTAGTGGTGAGTCGGTGAGGACTATCATAGAGTGAGCTTGAAAGTAAGGCTTCATCTTCCTTGAGGCATGTATCAGTGCATAAGCCAACTTCTCCATCCGGGGATAGTTTTGTTCAGACCCTTGAAGGGCCTTACTATTGAAGTACACAGGTCTCTGAACCCCATTATCTTCTCGTATGATGGCCGCGCTAATGGCTGACTCAGAGACTGCCAGGTACACAAACAACCTCTCTCCCGCGATGGGCCGGGACAGCAGCAAGGGAGACCCCAAGTAGGACTTAAGTTGATCAAAGGCCTTTTCACACTCTTCGTCCCACTGGAAGGCCTTTCTCAGAACTTTAAAGAACGGAAGACACTTGTTTGTGGCTCTGGAAACAAACCTGTTAAGGTCCGCCACCCTTCCAGTGAGTCTCTGAACATCCTTGATACTCCTAGGAGTCTTCATGTCGAGTAACGCCTTGATTTTCTCCGGGTTTGATTCAATCCCCCTCTGATTAACGATGAACCCCAGGAACTTCTCGGCTCCTACCCCGAAGACACATTTCGCCGGGTTGAGCTTCATTCTATAGGAGTCCATGACATCAAAGGTCTTCTCAAGGTCCGCTACGTGAGTACATGCTTTCAGGCTCTTCGTTAGCATATCGTCCACATACACCTCCATGGTCTTACCTATCTGCTCCTCGAACATCTTATTGACAAGACGTTGATACGTTGCCCCAATATTTTTTAGACCAAAGGGCATCACCTTGTAACAGTACGTCCCCTTGTCAGTAATAAAGAGTCCTCGGCATCCATGAAGATTTGGTTATAACCTGAATAAGCATCAATGAAACTCATAAGCTCGTGCCCTGCCGTTGCATCCACCATCTGGTCTATCCTGGGTAAGGGGTAGCTGTCTTTCGGGCAAGACCTATTCAGGTCTGTGAAATCTACACACATCCGCCACTTTCTATTGGCCTTAGGCACGATGACTGCATTCGAGAGCCACTCTGGATAAGTAACCTCTCTTATGAACTCGGCCTCTTCCAACTTCTTCACCTCTTCCCGGATGACCTCATACTTCTCTCTGGAGTAGATCCTTCGCCTCTGTTTAATAGGCCTAGCATCTCCGTCCACGTTGAGCTTGTGGGTCATGATCTCAGGGTCGATACCAGGCATGTCTGCATGGCTCCATGCGAAGACGCTCTGCCTCCTCCTAAGGAAGTCTATCATCTCTTCCTTGATCCCTTGCTCCAGGGCTTTGCCGACCTGGACGGTTTTTTCCTGCTCGTCCTCATTGAGGACGATGGATTCTACCTCTTTCGCGGGCTCGCCCTTCTTCAGTTTTGTTTCATCTCTGGGATCAAGAGTGTCAATGCTGTAAGTGGCGGTTGCTCTCTTATGGGCCTCTCGCTCTTCGGCCGAGTTGAAGTAACACTCCCGCGCCGTGGTCTGGTCCCCTTGCACTTCCCCTACCCCATAATGAGTCGGGAGTTTTAGCATCTGGTGGACCGTTGACGGCACGACTTCAAACTCTTTGAGGGCCACTCTTTCGATGATGAGGTTATAGGCCGAGAAGACATTTTCATCCATGATAAAAAAGTTTATCTTCTTGGTCAGCCTCTTAGGCCATTCATCTCCCATCCGTACATCCATTTCATACATGCCCAATGGGTGTACCTTCTCACCACTGAAGCCTATCAATGGGTGATGGTAGGGCACCAGCCTTGCCCTGCTAAGACCCAGGCTCTTGAAACAAGGCCAGAACATCACATCTGCATAGCTTCCCCCATCTATGAGGATTCTCCCTACATCGCACCCATGTACCATTGTTGTTATGACTAAAGGGTCATCATGGGGGGCTAAGATGCCCTTGAAGTCGAGTCTGGAGAACCCCACTACGAGGGTGTCCATGTACACTTTCTTCCTCTTCTGCATTGCGTCAGAAGATGTTAGATTCACAACCTCAGGTTTGACCACTGACTTGGCCTCCGCTACATGAGCTTTCCTGTCGGCTACCTCAGAGCCACCTCCTGCGAATCCCCCACATATGGTGCTAACACCAAAGGAGATTATCCCTACCCTCTTCACTGGGGCGTTGTCATCCTTAGGGGGGAGATCCGGGTCATCTCCATCATCACCCTCTGAATCATCATGCCTTCTAGCCGGGACATCACCACGGCACCTGTCATCTCTTCTCTTCCACCCTTCGGGTCTTGCCATCCACATACTTTCTTAGCTTCTCGGATTTCAGCATCTTCTCAATCTCATCCTTCAGAGCAAAGCATCTATCTGTGACATGGCCGTGATCCTGATGGAACTCACACCAGAGGTTCTTATTCCTCTTATATGGTGGGGCCTTCAATTTCTCTGGCCACCTCAGAGCCCGGTCAGTCTTGATCTCATTAAGGATGTGCTCACAACTCACAGTCAGAGGAGTGTAATGAGCGAACTTGTCATCTGCTGACCTCTTCTTCCCCTCTTTCTTACCCTGGGACCTCCCAGTGCTACCACGGTTCTCCTCCTCATATTTGGCGTCCATTGCCTCTTCCGCATTCATCACTTTCCCTGCGGTGGACAACAGTTCTTCCATAGACTTGGGGGGGGGGGGGGGGTCTTCCGCCAGCTTCCACAATAACTTCCCCTTCTGGAGGCCTCCTATCAGGGCAGTCATGGCTATGCTCTCCTCGTAATCCTCTACCTCCAAATTCTCCTTGTTAAATCTTGCTATATAGTCTCTTAGGATTTTTCCCTTAGCCTGTTTGACATATAGGAGGTGGGTAGTCTTCTTCTGAGGTCTTACCCCAAAGCAGAAGTTATGGATGAACGGTTCTGCCAGACCTTTGAAGTTCTCGATCGACTTCTTCGGAAGAGAGGTGAACTAGCTGTGCGCTGCCCCTGTCAAGGTTCCTGAGAAGGCCCTGCACTTCATCTCATCGGGTATTGAGTAAATATCTGCCGCCGACTGATACATCTCGATATGGTGCACTGGGTTAGTGCTGCCATCATACTTAGGCGTCACTGTATGAGGCTTGAACTTAGCTGGGGTTGGGAATCCCACTATCCTAGCTACAAACGGGGAACCCTCCGAGTAGCCCCTCTGCAATGGGTCCCTGCTCTTGATGAGGTCCCTTATCTTCTCTTCAAGACGTTGTATTGAGTCATTCCAGGGTCTTCTCTCTTCAGCTAGGCTGAGGTTATCCCCTGCCACCTCCCTACGATGGACAGAGGGTTCCCCAGCCAAAAACGCTGACTATTGACCTCTTCCTGCTCCCTGGCTCTTCTCTCCAAGGGTCGGCCTTGATCTGGCTGAGCCGGCCTATTCCCTCTTTGAGAGCCTGCCGCGCTCCTTGACCTCGATAGCCTTTGCCTCAGGTCATTGACTGGGCCCAGCCTTTCGAAGGCCGACCCTCTGCTCAACCTGTTAAAGGCCGACCCTCTCTGCTGGGCCTCATCTCTTCCTCGGCCGACACATCCTTGACTCTTCCTGTCAAAGGCCGATCCTCTTTATTGGGCCTCGTCTCTTCTTCGGCCGACACATCCTTGGCTCTGTCTAAGAGGTCGTACAGTGTTATTTGACACCTCATACGGCTCCCAGCAGTTTTTCGAGGCCTCTTCAACTTCTAGGTCATCATATCTGTCCTCCGGGCAAGGGTTTCCTTGCCTCCCAAGGCGCAAGCGCCTAGGGTCAGCAACGTCCCTCCTTCGCTGGGGTGCAGGTTGGTCCTTCATGGGCGCCTGGGGTGGTCCCCTGGCGTCGGGATGAGGCTGAGCTGCCGCCGGAGTTATCATATCCGGGGAGACCCCAGGTGGCCTCATCATCATGGTTTGGCTGAGCTGGGCAAATTGCTCCTTCATAGCTTGTTGTGTTGCAGCTAAAGATTTCAAAGCTGCAGCCACCTCCGCCATTTCGGACTGGGGAGGAGCCTGACTGGAACTAGCCCCTCCACCTCCAGGCGGTGGAAGAGGCGATGGTAATTCCGGTGCCATGTACTATCAATAAGGAGCTTGAACAGCAAGTAAGCTTAATACCTTAAAGGACCTCTTTCAATGGTGAAACATCTCCACACAAGGGGTGGTTCCTGGTTCACCACCAGAGTCTCCGGTGAGGTAAAGCTGAAGATTAGGAAGAGACAGCCTCTCAAATTCCCACAGACGGCGCCAAAATGATGATGCTGAGAATCAGAACCACCAGGTGAGGTGTTTTGCAAGCTCAATATAGATGCAACAATGGCAACATAGCAGTATAAAGAAGATAAGAATGAGGTGAGGATAAGGGGAATAACACCTGAAGATAAGTGGTTCAGCCAATTTGGCCTACGTCCACTGTGAGTGTGTGTGAGTAATATCACTGAAAGAAGGCACTAATGGCCATGGATACAACCTCTTAAGCTCTTTCTCTCTCTACAGTATGTATTTAAACAGAGTTTTAGCTAGGGTTTTTTTATCTGGATCCCTTTGCAAGGTAGGGGATGATCCCTTTATATAGTGCCTAGGGGGTGTAATGTACCCCCTATGCATGTAATGTGAATGTGTGTGGTATCCTCACCAATGGGGGTGTGCCACCTGTCATGGACACATGTAGGTAATGATGATGAAATATTCTCCCACATGTGGAGAATAATCTTGTTATAACCGATTTATGCCCAGGTGTCCTTATCCAAATGTCAACAGAAACTCGGCAGTCATGTTGGTGAATGACCTCGGCCTAGGAGAGGCCGACCTATAAAGGTTGGATGTCCGCTCAATCCGCGAAGTGTCATGAGGAGTCTCGGCCTGATATCAGCCGAGATATATGTTTGGGTCGGCCTGAGTCGAGGTTGGGCATGCAGCATGTTGATGTTTATTAATACCTCTGGTAGCCTCAGCCTAGGCCGAGGTAGGAGCCGTGTTGAAGATGAAGTGGCTTCTTGTCCTCTCGGCCTACTGATGGCTGAGGTTGCTATTCCTGGGTACTTTAGGATGCTGTTGATGTCTGCGACGTGCGTAGTGTCCTTGGGGAGGTGTAAGTAGTAGTGTCGGCCCGGGACGACCTAGTCCTGGCCGAGGGATGATATCGTGGGCCCTTACCCCTCATTGGTTCGATCAGTGTCTCGGCCATTATCTCGGCCGAGGTAGGTACCCCTGTGCCGAGGTTATACTTGGGCATATCACCCATAAAAAGGAATCATAAATCTCCCAGACCTCGACCCTTAAGTATAGGGAGGGAACTGCTAATTTCTGGCAATAAACTCCTCATGCCAGTAGTCCTTGTGGGAATCAGGTAGGTTCACTACCAATACCCTATCAGGACTCCTGGTCTTGAGGTAAAGAAGGCTAGAGCTGGATCGAGAGAAAAAATAGCAGAAGCAGATTTCAGCAAGGCCTAGATTGGTGCCATAGAGCTGATTGATTCTATGCACACCATTGACAATTTTCCAAACATTTGGCGAACACTGTGCAGGAACTATGTCGAAGTAGCTAAAAAATTGCAAGAATAAATAATTTGGGGGAAAAGCAATACCCCCCTGGGATGACAAAAGAACATGTATCCAGTGACCATCCTCAATGTCCCTGACATTACGAGGAACAGGGGAACATTCGATATCTACCCAGTTTGGGATATGGTAGAATTTCCTAAACTCAGTTATCGACCTATTGCCTATCTTCGTCATCAAACAAGAGAAACCCTAGTATCGAATATGAAGAAATTCTAGCAGAAAAAGAAAAAAGAAAAAGTGAGAAGAACATACGAAGTAAGAGTCAGCTTGAGACGATGCAAAGTCGCAAACAAGGATGATGAACAGACAAGAAATAAGCTTGAAGATGGAAGACGAGACCTGGGAGTAAGAGAGCTACCGTGAAATCTTGGAGAAATTTAGAGAATACGAATAAGTTTGAAGCGACGTTTAAGGAATCACCACTCCAAGATGATTTAAACCTTTTCAATCATAACGCACTGGCAAGGAGGCAATCAGCCGCCTAAATAAATTCGGGAAGGGTGCTTGAATCCCAAAGTGTTGCATGATTCACAAAAATGCCATTAAGGCAAATCATTTAAAATTATCGAGCCCAAATTTTGACCCAAAATTTTTAAGGGCAATTGTGGGTATCTCGATTTGTCACACTTTGGCCCAGACGAGTAGACCAATCAAATACGACCCAAAGTCCAGAGGCCTCGCACCTTGACTAATTCAGTTGTGATCCAATCAGTTCCTAAAATCTCTCTTGAGAGATACTTTAGGAATTATGGGCTAACGTGGAGGAGTCCCACACCTCCACTCTCCGAAATAACATGTATATATCAAACCCCTAGCCCGGGGCAAAGGGCATGCAATTTGTAAACACTCCCCGGAGTAAAGAGAAATAAAATACTGAGAGAACCACCGTGGACGTAGGCCTTCTTGCTGAACCACGTATATCTTGTGTTGTGTGTGATTGGAGTTCTTTCCAGTTATTTATTTATTCTGGTGATTGCCTTTGTTTGTTATTTTGTGTTGAGTTTAATTGTCACCACATATCTCACTTAACTTATTGCGAGAAAGTTCTTTTTTTATTTTTTATTTATATTTTTTAAAGTTAATTTCAAAATATAATTCTATAAAATATTTTTATTATAAAAATTCACATTAGGCATTTTCAATCAATCATATTTGGAAACTAGTTTGGAATTTTTTTAGGAAGCGTTTTTTTTGGAAAACAAATATGGTATAATAGAATCATCTTGACATGTTTCATTATTTTTATTTATTTGTAAAGTAAGTCGATGGTAATTAAGTGTTGCACCATTTTTTTTGCGACATTTCAAAAGAGGTAAGACTTTGCATAAAGTAATGACAAGTAGAGGAACATTAAGGTTTTGGTAGAAAAAATATGTTGCATTGTAAGGACATATTTTACATAGTCCGTTTTAATTTGAGTATGTCGTATACCGCTACACACGTCAAAGGAAGTTCAAGATCATACATGCATCAAGACGGATCCAAATGTCAAAGTTCTTCAACAAACAAGCCTATGCGAGAAAGATTTTGGTAAGGTTGTGGTGAAGTCCCTTAGTGTTTCATTTGAAATGTTGGGATATCTTTTATAAAATATTTTCACACATCTGAGGCGTCTTTTTTTGTCAAAATAAAATTTCTAAAATCTGTAGGTGGAGCTTTAAAGATTTTTTTTTCATTGAGGTCGTTCAAACGATATTCTTATGTCGTTCAAATGACATGGAGTTGTCGCTCGAACAAGGACTTCAAGCGACACTGTATGTCGTGTGAAGGCTTGCGAGAAGCTCATTTGAATAGTTTCATCTAACTCCATCACACTATTTCATATTTTTTACTGTCGTTAGAAGGTCACACGAAGGAGCCTTCAAGCGGCATGTACTGTCGTTCAAACGAAATTGAGTTGTCTTTCGAACGAGGTCGCCGACTCAATTTTTTTTATAAATAGCTGATTGTTGAGTCCTTTTTTCTTCAAAAGACTTGAGTATTTTGATACACGAAAATTTGGACCAAAAACTTGTTTGCCAATTTATAAAATAACACACGTGCAATGGACTATTATAGAATAACGAGTATAAGTACGGGTCGAACCCACACAGATTTGTCAATTTTTTGTTCAAAGTAATTGTAACTGTTCAACTAGACTAAATAGTTTTAGAGATGAGATGTCATATTAAACTAAGCTAACACAAATAAAAAGTGTGACTACGAAAGATATAATTAAGTGAACTTGAAAACTAGGAGGTTGGATCTATTTATGACATTTAACTAATATTATGTAATAATTTAAACTCGTCATTCCCGATTTATAACTCAAATTAATCTGACTCTCGTTGTATTTAATTCGGAAGATAACACGGTTAAGTGCACAATAAAATTTAACGTCTCTAAATTTAGATGCCTAAAATTCCTATTCCCTTAGAAAATACAAGTTTTAAAGTTCGCAAATGTATTTAAGCATGGACTATCAAAACAATCAAAGTGCAAGCATAATCCATAAAAAATTACTATTTTTAAATTTCAAAACTTGATTTGACAAAACAATCTTGAAGGTTTTGAAACACACTATAGTGTCTCTTTAAAATGAGTACCGAATTTTTAAAACTTTTAGAACATGTCGAAAAATAAATACGAATTTAAACTACATACAATATTAATCAAACATAATAAACTTCACCTAGTCCTAGTAAAGAAATTAAGCTAGCATCATTGAAGAAAAAATATAAATACAAGAATGAATATTAATTCTCATTAATGAAATAAACTTACAAAATTAATAGAGTCTTAAATTGATGTTGACAAAACTTCTTCCACAAAATAATTATTGGCCCTCAATAAAAATATACTCTAAAAATAAAGGAACCAAAAACTATCTCTCAAAGCTCTCTCTAAATTCTCTCCATAATAATAAGTCAAAGGGTCATATTTATAAGCTTAGGAATGAAGTGTTTGAGTTGGAGTGAAATTCTCTTTCATTGGTTGTATTTGATCTGATAATTATCTCATGGAGTCTTGAGAAGAGTTAGAGATAATTGATAAGTCTTTTTTTAAAAAATATTTATTCCCAACTTTGGCACTATAAATGTCACTATTCACAGCAACAACTTTAATCCCATTTTCTTCCAAAACTTCAAAATCTCATTTTTGTCCAAACTCCAAAGTTGTGAGTCTTGTCAATACCTTTACGAAAAGCTATGACACGTCCTCAATGGACACTCGAATGATATTATAAAAAATATTTAGTATAATTGTGTCAATCGTGTAAAGTCCTGTCATATCGCGACGTATCGTAATAATTTTTGCACATCGACTCATTTGTTGTCCACATTTTTAGGGTACCTGTAAAAAAGAAAAAATAAAAATAATTAATTCAATTTTAGGAACATGAATATTTTAAAAATTACGAAATTATCCCTCTTTGCATTTTAGCCCCCGAAATTTATAAATTGCTTGTTTTAATCCAAAATTCAACCAAATTTCAGAGAGAAATTTATTTTGCTTCGGTAAATATTTAAAAATTATTTTTAAGACCATAAAGTTTGGAAAATTACAATTTCACCCCTTCAAGTTACTAAAAGTGCATTTTTAACTCAAATTTTATTAAAAGTGGAAATTTTCTTTTCTTTTACGAAAACGACTCTAAAAGCTCATTAGTTATAATATAAAGGGTCTAACAAGGCCTATATTTGGACATAATTCATGCAAAATAATGCACTCATCATCTGCACTCTGCAGAATTTTTGTCTTCTCATTTAGGGATTAAAAATTTTGTTTTTCAATTCACAAATCATCCCAATTACTTTGGTGAATTGTTTTAGAGCCGAAGAAAATGATTTTGATGAAGCTTCTCTTGTAGGGAAGATTTATCTACGACTGACTTGTTGGTTTTCAAGGGAATTACTGGCTGACTACGACTGCGGTCATTGGGAGTGCTTGTGGGTGTTCCTTGCTGAAGACCGAGCTTCGATTCTAGTGTATTTTCCGAGGTAGATTCATTACTGATTCTAGGTTGAGGCCTATGTGAATGTTCTGCGGAATAGTCATTGCAGATTTCATTGTGTATGTAAGTTGCAATTTAATTTTCATAGTTAAATAAAAGTTTTTACTCGAATTTTTTTTTCCTGCAATCTGCGTATTAGCAATTTTGTGATGGCATGATTAATTTATCCAACTAGATGCATGTTTAGGGTTTAATTAAAATTGGATTTAATTGGTTTGATTTGGATAAAAAATTGATAATTAATTAAATAAGTTCTTAACTAGAAATTAGCGAATCAACGAGCAATCGATATCACACAGTATTCTCAAATTGGTATCAGAGCAGGTTTCACCAAATTACCCCGAGATCATTTTTTTGCAAAATTTTTATGATATTGATTTTGAAATTTTTTGCAATGTTTTCGAAAAAAGCTTATATAATCGGTTACCAATTTTTTATGAGGCTAATTACGCATATTGAAAAGCTCGCATGAAATCTTCCTTAAAAGAAATTGATGGGCTTGTTTGAGTTGTTTATGAAAGAGGGTGAACTTCTCCTACTGTCACCGCTAATAATGTCACTAATCTAATGCCTGTGAATGACTGGACTGAGGATGAGCTTAAATGGAGCACTTTTAATTCTCATGGGCTAAGTGCAATTTCTGGAGTAATTATTCCTGACGAGTTCTGATGCATGATGATGTGCACCACGTCCAAAGAAGCACGTGATGTTTTACAACTTACCCATGAAGGCACGACATCAGTAAAAGAGTCTAAATTGCAAAGTTTAACTACTCAATTTGAAACTATTACCATGCATGAATATGAGTATTTTGATGAGTTTTATGCACGTTTGTCTGATACTGTCAACACTAGTTTCAATCTTGGTGAGCTCATTCCTGATGCACGAGTGGTTAAAAAGATTTTGCGATTGTTGACTAAATGTTTTATCCCGAAAGTGATTGTGTTGAATTCCTTAAGAAATTTGAGCAAGCTTAAGTTAGAAGAATTGGTAGGAGACCTCCAGACATTTGAAATTGACATATTTCCTGACACAGTCAGGCCTAAGGATAAAGTAATAGCACTTAGATCCCAATCTAGGAAGAGTGAGGAAGTGTCCAAGAGAGAGAAGAAGAAGAAGAAAGTGAAAGTTTTTGAGTTCGAGTCTGAGGGCGAGTTTGATTTTGATGATGTGGACATGCTTGCTAAAAAATTTAAAAAGTTTCTCAAATTTTCAAAATAAAATTCTTCCAATAAAAGATTTTTTGAGAAAAATAAAAAGAAAGAAGAGGCCAAAGAGAGCGATGAGAAAGAGAAAGAAAAAAAGAATGAGTAAGAGGAGAGATATTTTGAACGTGAGGGAAAGTGGGATAAGGTGTTTGAGTGTCCCACTAGGCTAAATATAAAGGGTAAGAAGATTTCCATGCCAACCACTGCTAGCGATAATGGGGAAGAGGTGAAGGATTCCGGGGATGTGTCTTGTGTGTTGCCTTTTTAGCTAGTCACGTAAGCATACTTTTGAGTGTTTGTAGCGAGTGTGAGGGTGAGTATGCTAGTGAAGGTGAAAGTGAGATCTAAATAGTTTTTAGAGATTTATTCTTCGAGACCTTAAATATGAAGAAGTTGAATAAGGAATTAGGTCTTAAGGTGTTAGATTTTGAGAGAGATATAAGTTTTGAGGGGATTTGAGGCCTCAGCGAGTTAACTCGAGAAGGTGAAGGTTTATTTGAGTGAGTAATTGATCGTCGTAAGTTGATAAAAGAGTGAACTTGAATCCCATGTGGATCAACTAGAGAGATCTTGAATGTGCCTGGGAGGTAAAGGTCACTTTAGAGGATACATCTAAGAAGGTAGGAAGGATGCTCCTCGGTCCCACTTTGAGTAATATTGAGAGATTATAAATTAGTCATGAGTGTGCGTTCACTTCCCATGTTGCACCCGAGTTGGTTTCTGAGTTTGTGATTAATCCATATGGCTCTCAACCCAACCCACCTGGGCGTTCGGTACACGGTAGGAGAGTGCATCCTAGACATTTTAGGAGAGGTGTTACTAGACCCATGTATGTTTGCATCCATTGCAGGAGGAGAGGATACCTTAGGTAATTTTATTTTAAGTTGGGTAGTGAGTCACATAAAGTATTGCCACGTGTCCCACACACGCACCCACACATGATGCTCCAGATGATTACATGAGAAGGTTTGAACATATTCGAGAGCAAGTTAAGTTTTTGGTCAAGACTTCACCTGTTAAGTTGCCACTCCTCCTTAGCTTCGAAATTGACAGCTAGTTGGTCTTCCCACGTTTTAGAATTGGTGATAACAATTTAGTAGTTATAGTCATCTTTTGAAAGATATTGTGATGACTTAGTTAATCCCCATCATTTGAGCTTTTAAATTTCATGTGCATTTCCTCTTATCATGTTGCTTTTTAGCCATGTTTAATCATTTTATGTCCAATAACCACGTCTTACTTCTATGATCAATATGAATATGATTCTTCATCGCCTCATTCCTCCCCAAGGAGTTTTTTATGCCCTATTGCATATCACTATGTTTCATTCCCCCAAGCCTCTTAAAACAAACTTTAAATGAGTTTGGATCCCTTAGATTGGATTCTCATAATGAGGCATGTTCTTAGAATTCCAAAGCTATTGAGTTCACTGTGGAAAACACTGTGCCCTCTAGGGTTTGACCCTTTCATGAGTGGGTTTCTTTTATTACTCCCCTTTCACAACCTGATGTGGAAGATAACCCTGAGGGTGAGGAAAACCATCAAGCTGATGATTATAGGGTAGTTCCTATTTTTTTTGCCCAATGTTGAGGATAAACCTTCTCGTTCTCACTCTTTTTTTATTCAACCCTGGTACCAACTAGTCCATCTTTCTTGTGATACTTCAAATCTTGAATCTCATCGTCGAAGGTCATTCATTTTCATCACTTATTGGCCCCATATGGTTCATCCATCCACATCTCAATCCCCCGAAGGTCCAACCATCTAAACACATAAAGTTTCTTAATACTATCTTTTTATGCCTCACGAAGTGTGGAGGTTAATCTGCAGTCTATTTAGCTGTTTGTTCTAACTCCATCTCTGTTAGGGACTCTAGTTTTTATGGGATTCAATATCAAAATTCTCGCCTTCATCCTTTTAGTTGTCTCTTTCTCCCCCCTTTAACAAACAATCTCTGCCCCACTTATATTTTGGTCATGGTTAATTTTGACTTGGATGCCTTTGAGAATTTAGTAAGTTAATAACAAATTTCTCTTACTGGTGACACCACCATGGTCATAGTTCCTCATCATCATAAAGGGGATGCTTTTGAGGACTTGAGGTCTTATTATGACAGTGATTGTAATACCTCATATTTTTGCGGCATTTATTTATTAGTTTTTAATTGTGGAAATAATTTAATAAATAAAAATAATTATTATCGGTGTGAATTCGTAATAATAGAATTCATAATTTAGATGATGATTAATTTTTGCATGTCATGTGATTTATTATGCGCATGTTGTAAATAATTAATTGATGATATTATTATATGAGATTTGATTATTTGCCATTAAGCGTAAACTAAGTAAGTGCATATTTTTATTTTACGTTGTGAGGTATTACCATGTGTTATGCGTTAATACCATTTGGACAAGACTCTAAAGTGATGCGAGACTCGGATATTTATTTTTATTACTTTGAATTGGGTTTAGGGGTAGGTATACCTTTGGAATAGTTTAAGTAGTATTTTGGTCTCATTTTGAGGCCTATATATTAAGCATTTTAGTGGCATACGGGTGTAAGGATATTTATGGGGTTTTACCCCTCATTAATCAAACATTTTACACACAAAACATAAATCCTAGCAGCTTAAAAGATTTAGAAAAGTTTAAGGAGATCTTTAATAAGGAAGAACAAGGAACCAAATAGAGAAGATCATTTGTTTTTATTGTTCATGTAAGAAATCTCTTGATTTATCATCACGTAATCTGTAACTTGCTTATGATTTTATTGTCATTTATTCTGATTTGGGATTAGAATCATGTTTAGGAATTACATTATTTATCTTAATTATGTTGTTATTGGTTTTATTTGAGTTAATTTATTGGACTATTAATGGATTTATAATCTGATTTTAAAATTGGGAATTTTGTAGAGCACCTTTAATTGATTCATTTTGGTTTATAATTCTGGTGTTAGAACTCATGTTTAACATTGATTTATTTATGCAAATCAAAAACCCATGTTAGTTTGATAAATCGATTTTAAATCATTTATTTATTTGACCAAATTGAATGAAAAAGATGAAGTTAGGTTTAAATTGGAATTTTATAGTTTTGAACCTTTAGTCATGTCAGAAGGATGTTAATTTTTGTAGAAATGGATTAACATCATCAATTTATAGTTTATATGGTTGGAGGTTGGGTTTTGGGTGTTGTATTGAAGCTTTAGGACGAATTATCTGAGGGTTCAGTCAACCATTAATGAACTTGGAACGAGGAGCCGCATGCCAGACCCCTCAAATCAATTTGACCCTATGGCATGGGAAAACTTAAAGAGATTTAAGTATTTTTGCTAATTTGGGGGTATGTATGTATGTGTGTATATATATATATATATATATATATATGCATATTCATTTAGTTTATGCGATGCTAAACTAAGAGAACACAAAGGTGGGTTTTAAGATATTATAAACCTTTAATTTTAATGGGAAATCCGGCGTATATAAGGTTATATGTATATGCATATTCCTTTACGTTATGCGATATTAAACTAAGAGAACACAAAGGTGCGATTTAAGATATTATAGACCTTGAATTAATGGGCAATCCGGCATTAGGGATTAGGATGATTTGGGAATGCTTGAGAGTATGATATATATATATATATATATATATATATATATATATATATATATATATATATATATATATATATATATATATATATATATATATGGTTTATTGATGTGAACATATTGTTTTTGACTTGTGGGGATTTAATCAGTTGGGGTTTGATTTAAATGGGTTGTGATCGGGAACCACACTTATGACTGATGATGAGGGACTTTGTTGAGGTCGATATGTATTTCATCACACGTTCAGTTGGTCACCGCCTCACAAAGTGAGATGCAGATGACTTGATCCATTAAATGTCTTTTAGTATAGCTGATGGTAGTGATATGTTAGATGATATGTCAAGTCGATCACTGTCTCGTGATGTGAGATGCGAATGACTTGATCCATCAAGCGAGTTTTCATATGGGACTACAGTTAGTGTGACTCCGTTATGATCCCCAATTTTTATTTCTGTGAATGTTTTTAAATCAATTAGGTGGGAGACTCTATGGGTTTACCGCTAGAGGTATAAGAAGGTCCCCTAAAGGTAGAGGCCTTCATGTGGTTATTATTATATTTATAAAATGCATGTTATTGTCCAATGATGGACTTTTAATTAAAAGGAAACTATGTCGTGTTAATGTGTTTGGATTAGGTCATGTGCAACTTAATTTTCGGGTGACATGAGTAGGGATTGGTATTGGGTTATATTATGTACATTTGTAGTTAGTTGCATCCCAATGTAGTGTCTTAATATGTGATGCTCACTTATTAGTCCAGTGATAGAGATTTATTATTATTTCTTATGCCTTGGGTTGGGACACAGTGTAGTATTTCACTTATGATGAGGAGTGAGGTATCTCTTGCATGTGAACATGGATGAGTTGGCATGTTTATCATAAATGAGTCTCATGATTATTACTACATAGATACTATGAGATATTTCTTAAAACTTTAGGGCACTGACCTAAACTATATAAAAATATTTTTCAGGCATTCATTGACAAGAGCAGCAGGGCTGAGGAGATTCAGATTCCCACTTTATTATTTTTCAATCGTTGCATTGTTTCATAGATTAAGTTGTTATTTATATTTCAGTATTCAGACTTTTATTCAAATATTTACGCGGACCATATTGGTACCGTTTATTATTCAAGAGTTGGACCATATTAGTATACTTTATTCAGTTGTATATATCTCTAAGAGTTGAGATCATTTCATTTATTTATGTTGGATGTTGAGACATTAAGTTATTTCAGTATTTTTTTTTACCATTATCACATGTTATGGATGGTTTAAATTCACTTAAGTTATTTTTTATTATTGTTGATGGTGAGAATGGTATAAATTGATTAGCACGCCCTATCTTCGGCATATCGGAATGACCAAATGGCATGTGAGAAAATAGGGGGTGTTATAAACGTCATCGAACTACTTCTACATGGTTAATCCATCCCTCTACTTCTGTTGAAATGGTTTAAATTCTGGAATCGTTGCATGCTCTTATCCTATATTTCTTTTACTATCTTTCTCTAGGGAACTACCTTCAATAACTTCAAACGGTCTACTGGGGTCATATTGAGAACACACTGTATATTGACTTAGTTGAGTCTACATATATAGGAGTTCCAATAAGTTTGAATATCTAGACAAAATAGGTAAGATTTTATGAGAACTCCATCTCCTCAAAGGTTCAAGTACAATGAAGAAATCTTGTCCAAGAAAATCCTCAAGATCAACATAAAGGGAAGTTATTTCTATCCTTAAAACCACAAATAGGGCAGACTCACTACATTATTCATATCTCCTATTTGCATTTATGGTTTTACAACACTTTAAGACTTTTTAAAATAATTTAATTCAATTCAAAACATTTTATACAATTTTAAAATAATTTTTGAATTAATTAAAAATCCCTTTAAAAGTGTTGTGGGTAAAATTAGGATTACAAGAAGTTATTTTCTTTACTGATTAATTGCCTGGGTAGAATACAAAAGCTCTATAGAATTCAGGGTATGCTTTGTAATTACTTTGTGACATGCGTTTTTGATTGCATCCTGATCATACACGTGTTGTATTCTCGTCCGCCTAGATTGTGTTTTCTTTAAGACACAAACTGTTTATGTCGTCTCATCCCTTGGATCAACCGTATCAATGATCTGCATGTGGTGAGAGTCAATCCTCGTAACACCTGTGTAATCCAATCAATAATCATTTAACCCACCGCTTGTGATGAACCATAGGATTATAAGTCAGTGGTCAATCCCAGCCATTGGATTGAGTTAGAGGTTCTGGATCCTTCTTCGTTTAATATAAATAGGACCCAAGTCTGGGCCATTACAGACTTTTTCCATTTTGTCAAATAAGAGAGAAAAGAGAGAGTAGAGAGAGAAGAGAGAGAAGGGAGGAGAGAGGGAAAGAAAAGAGAGAAAAAAGAGAGAAGAAACCCTAAGTTCTTAGTAGTTCAACCTCTGTGTGATTTCTCCCAAAACTAAACACCAAAACCTAAACGTTCCATACACCAGAAAACCTATTCTTGAGAGTTAGATATTTTTAGGGTTTCTGTGTTTTTGGTGTGGAGCTTATGCTTCGTTAGAAGACCTATTAAAGTTCTTGATTCTCTCAGAACTTATCTCTAATAGAAACATAAGTTTCATTGTTGAAATTGAGTTTTTGAAAAAAGAAAACATCACACGATTTGTTTTCATTTTCTCTTTTTGGACCTGGTATTTTAGATCCATTCTATTTCAATAAATTTTGAAATAGAAACTTCTAAGTTTCAAAATATTTTCAGATCTAGTGAGTTGTTTGTGTTTCTGGTTTTATATTTCATATTTTATGAAATACACGAGTATAAAAATAAAGAGAACACAAAGAACTTTTGTTAAAGTTTTTATAGCTTAACCATAGATATGATAAAATAAGTTTTATGTCAAAATATGTTGAATCAACTTCTGCATGTTAAGTCTGAATCTGTTTTAACAATATAGACTTCTAATCTGGGTTGGATCTTAATTGGAGGTTTACAATTTCAATAATATTTTCAAAATGATGAAATTGTTTAAGACCTTCAACCGTCTTCTGCGCAAGGTATCCTTGAGATATGTGGAATTATAGACAGATAAAGAAGTCTTAATTTGAAAATACAGATTTGAAAATAATGTAATCATTTTAGAACTGTTGTAATTTGTTAGGAATATTTGTATAATTTTGATAGGGTGAGTAGCATGTTTGCATGTAGTATCACATCACAAACACTATCTTACACGAACACTTAAACACTGTGATTTTGTCTGAGAATCTTGGATTTTAAACGATTTACTGGAATCAGAAATCAAAGAGAAGGAGATCAAGGAAAAAATAAAGAAGCAACAAGAAAAGATCAATCCAATTCAGATTACCTTTGGAGTGGATAATCTCTTGTAGGTACATTATGAACTTAGGTAAGGATCTTTGTGGTTTACTTAAGTGTTATAACTTGATTCTTTATTGTAGTGAATTTTTATTTTGTGCTGTAGAGGGCACCGTGGATGTTTCCCTTGTTTAAGGGTTTTACCACGTTAAAAATTCCTGCGTCTATTTCTTTGAATGTTCTTAACTGTTGTTGTGATTGGGACTGCATGGTAACTTTAGTAGATGTTCCTTAAAACTTAAAACTTAAAAATTAAAACTTAAAACTTAAAACTTAAAACTTAAAACTTAAAACTTAAAACTTAAAACTTAAAAAGAAGGTAATCAACTATCAAATCCAAACCATACATTCTGAAAAACTTTTACAACACATCTTGTGTTTTTCGAAAAGATTTTTGCCTAAAAAATTTATTCGGAGTTTACACAACTTACAACAGTTTGTTATTAACCTTCTAAACAAGCTTTTAGCATTAAAGCTTTTCTTCAACTCGTATCAGAGTAGGAACACCTTTTGTGATCCTGAAACTTGAGAAATTATTTTCAAAACTTCTTTATGAAAAATTTCTGAATATGAAAGAAAAAGTTGAGAAGTTAGGTAACTTATCCGGACCAGCACTCTTTGATGGAAATAATTTTTCGTACTGAAAAGTACGAATGAGTGCTTTCATTCAAGGAACCCTGGGTCATGAAGTCTGGGAAATGATTGAAATAGGGTTTGAACATCCTACTAAACCTACTTCAGCAAAGGATCCAACAAGAATTAAGAAACTTCTCATTGAATTTACTAAGGAAGTGAAAAAAGCATCTCTAGATAATAACAAAGGAAATAATGCAATTTTTATGTCCATTAACGAATATGAATTCAAAATAATATCCATATGTTCTACTGCCAAAGAGGCATGGGACAAGTTAGTCATTGCTCATGAGGGTGATGAACGTGTCAAAGCTGGAAAAACTCAAATGCTCATCCAGCAATATAACACCCTTATTATGAATGATAAAGAATCCTTTGATGATTTCTACATAAGGTTAACTGATATCTTTACAAAACTTCATGCCAATGGTATAACCTATAGTAGAAAGGAAATTGTTGTAACGATTCTTAGGTCATTGCCATCTAAATTTGACAACAAAAGATTTGCCATTGAAGAAATGAATGACCCTAATATGACTCATGAATTACTTAGCTGTAAACTGAGGACTGTAGAATTGGAACTAGACTTCAAAAAGCAATTGACCAGACAGACTAATAAAGCCTCTAGTTCAAATGTTGTGTTTTCTTCTAAATTGCCAGTGACTAAAGATTTTGACACTGACTGTCTTGAAAGATGTGATTTGGAAAACCTTGACAATGGAATAGCTCTTATGAGTAAGCACTTAAAAAAGATTTTGAAATTTAGAAATGTTATAGCCTATAAACAAGGCAAATTAAATTATTTAGGCAATCAATTTCACAGACCTCTTGACAGAGACAATACCAAACACACTTATGACAATAAGAGGAATTATGACCCAAACAAACATAAACCTGACATAAAAGATGTTAAATGTCACCGTTGTGGTAAACTTGGTCACTATGCTAGTAATTGTCCAACTAGTTTTAATAACAATAACAAGGCTAATATGTGTAAGACATGGGGAGACTCTAGTGATTCTAATGAGGATGAAATTGAGTCAACCCATATAAATGAGTACTGCATGTCTTTCTTTGCTAAGATAATATATAATGATGATGCATGCTTATCTGCTCATGAACTTGTTATGCCTATTAATGTTGTTAATGGTATTCATGATAATTTTGTTCCTATAACTGCTGAAAGACTGTGTGTGAGTCAAAGTGAGAATGTTGATGACGAATTGAATGAGTGCGTGAGTAAAGAACCTATAAAAAATATAAGGGACACTTCACACGATGCACATAGCGAGTCTGATGATGATCTACCTGATTTACATGAATTATACACTAAAACGGTTAAAAAGAGTGCTCACCTAGAAAAAATGATTAAAACCTTAAGTAAGCCTATCGATTTTCTTAACCAGACCATTAGAAAGAACACTGCAGATTATACTACCCAATGTGTTGCTCATGAGACTGAGATTGAAGACTATACCTTGAAAATAAATGATTTAAGTTAAAAGAACCAAGAATTTGAACAAAAATACAAGGCAACCCTTGTTGAACTAGAAGAGTTAAAGCAAATGTCTTTAAAAAATGTTAACACTTTGAAACACATACTAAGTCTTATGATTTTTTTTTTTACTGGAAACAAATTTGGCTCTGAAGATAAGTCTGGCCTAGGTTTTGTAGAAATTGTGCACACAAGTAAGACCAAAATTTCTCCTGAAAATATTAATTTTGTGAAACAAGGCCAAACTTGTCAAAATGTTCAAAAAGGTGAATCTAGTCTCAATGTCTCTGAAGCATCACATAATCAGTACAATCAATGGTTGAAACCAAACTGTTAGACCAAATATTCTTGTCCTTATGCCAGAGACCAAAGACAAAAACCTAAACCTAATGACGACTGGACTACTGTACCTAATATATCTAAGCCAATTTTCAAAGACTTTAGAAATAAAGTCAAGTCCTATACTCATCAGTACTGTTCCTACTACGATATTTTTGGCCATACTCTTGATGAATGTTTATAGAAAAGGTTGTACACCCCACCTGCCTAAACTTTAACTATTCTAGGAAATCAAGAAATACTTATGTACTTCCTAGATAGGCGACAAACAACTCTAACTCTAAAAAGAAAAAGGGAGGGTCTAAGACTAAGAAAAAAACATTAAGAAAGACCCCTCAAACCTTTTCCAAGTCAAAAAGCCATAAATTTTTTAAAACTAGGCCTATTTGGATTAGAAAAAATGATCTATTTACCCAACTCAAGTGCAACATTGTCATTTCTACTTTAAAGGCACAAATCACTTCAATTGAATGTTACTTAGACTCCGGATGTTCTAAACATATGATCGGGGACGAAACCAAATTGAAAAACAAGATAGACTTCCTTGGAGGTAGTGTCATATTTGGAGATGGTGTTTCATCTCAGATCATAGGTAAGGGAACATTGAATGAGCATGGGCTTACTGAACTAAATAATGTTCTCTTAGTTAAAGGCCTTAAAGACAATCTCTTAAGTATATCACAATTTTGTGACTCCAGTCACTCAGTTACCTTTTTTAAAAATGATTGCAAAATTATTGATGAAAAAGGTAATTGTATCTTAACAGGAAACATAACCCTGAAAAACTGTTACACAATAATTCCCAATTCTGAATCTTGCCATGTTGCCAGATTAGAGGATTCTGATATGTGGAGCAATAGATTGGGACACACAAATTATGATAACCTTAGAAGATTGAGTTTCCAAGAAATAGTTAGAGGTTTACGTAAAATTAAAAATTCTTTTACTCCTGTATGTGGGCCTTGTCAGGAAGGAAAAATAAGTAAATCCCCTCACAAGAAAGTTAAAGATATCCTTACCACTAAGCCTTTAGAACTTATCCACATGGACCTCATGGGTCCCTTAAGAACTGTTAGTTTTTGTGGAAACTCTTACATCCTAGTTATAGTGGATGACTATACGAGATATATATAGGTAGCTTTTATGAAACAAAAATCAGATACCTTCAATGAATTCTAAAGAATCATCTTGAAAATTGAGAATGAGAAAGATACCCAGATATGTCAAATTAGGAGTGATAGAGGTGGAGAGGTCAAGGATTCTGGTATTTCTGAGTATTATGTATCTAATGGCTATAAACATGAGTTTAGTACTCCCAAAACCCCGCAATAAAATGGTATAGCTGAACATAAGAATATGACTTTACAAGAAATGGCTAGGGTTATGAAACATGCTAAAAATCTCCCTAGATATTTTTGGGTAGAAGCAGTCGAAATCGCGTGTCACATTATTAATCGTATCTACCTTAGAAAAAATTCCAAAGAAACTTCTTATGAGTTATGGTTCCACAAAAAGCCAAACTTAAAATATTTTAAAACCTTCGGGAGTATTTGCTACATCTACAAAGATAGAGAGAAACTTTCAAAATTTATTATCCGAGGAGAAAAGGGAATTTTTCTTGGTTATTCCCCAAATAGTAGGGCTTTACGTGTCTTTAACTATAGAACTAAAACTATTATGGAATCAATTAATGTAATTGTAGATGACACGAGTGTAAGGATAAGTGACAATCAACCAGTAGCATTTGATGAGGATGGACCTAAATTATCTATTGATCCTCCCGATGACACTGATTCATTGCCACCTGAGAATCCTTATGTACCCACTTGGGTTTTTAAAGATCATCCCACTGAAACCATTGTCGTTAATCCTTCGGAACCAGTTCGAACTAGATCCCAACTTTGATAAGTGGCACAATTTTCTTGTTTTGTTTCTCGTGAGGAACCTAAAAATGTTAATGATGCCCTTACTGACTCATTTTGGATAAATGCTATGCAAGAAGAGCTAGTCCAATTTAAGAGTCACGATGTGTGGTATCTTGTTCCTAGACCAAAAGATTCGAAGGTTATTGGCACAAGATGGATTTTTAAAAATAAAACTGATGAAAATGGGGAGGTCATTCGAAATAAAGCTAGGTTAGTTGCATAGGGATACTCCCATATTGAGGGAATTGATTTCGATGAAACTTTTGCACCTGTTACTCGTCTAGAATCAGTTCGTATCTTTCTTTCCATCTCTTGTCATATGCAATTCAAATTATTCCAAATGGTTGTTAAATCAGCTTTTTTAAATGGAATTTTATCTGAAGAAGTTTACGTAGAAACAACCCAAAGGATTTATTGAACATGTACACCTGGACTACATCTTTAGACTTAAGAAAGCCTTATATGGTTTAAAACAAGATCCTAGAGCTTGGTATAAGCGACTGTCTACCTTTATAGTGTCTCACAAGTTTGTCCGCGATGGAAACGATCAAACATTATTTATTAGAAAGGAAAATCAACATGTCTTAATCGCACAGGTATATGTAGACGATATTATTTTTGGTTCCAACTGTCCTAAAAAAGTCAAGAATTTTTTTGATATCATGCATATCGAATTTCTGATGTCTCTAATGGTTGAGCTACAATATTTTTTGGGTTTACAAGTAAAATAATGAAGTGATGGTCTT
Source organism: Sambucus nigra (assembly GCA_949130495.1). Taxonomy (NCBI): domain Eukaryota; kingdom Viridiplantae; phylum Streptophyta; class Magnoliopsida; order Dipsacales; family Adoxaceae; genus Sambucus; species Sambucus nigra. The sequence goes on from OX422217.1 coordinate 243,611,601, forward strand.
TTTATTTCTCAATCCAAGTATGTTGCTGATTTAGTTAAAAAATTCGGCATAGAAAATGCTAAACCTTCTAGAACCCCCATGAGTACTTCAACTAAACTTCCTAAGGATGATAATAAGAAAAATGTTAATCCCACTCTTTATAGAAGTATGATAGGAGTTTACTGCATCTCGACCCGACATATCCTTCGCTGTCTGTATCTGTGCTAGATATCAAAGTAACCCTAAAGAATCTCACTTATTAAGTGTGAAAAGAATTATTAAATATATTAAGGGTACTCTAAAATTTGGTATTTGGTACACAAACAATACGACCAGTTCTATTGTAGCATACACCGATGCCGATTGGGCTGGTTGTTTTAACGATAGTAAGAGCACTTCTGGTGCTTCCTACTATGTTGGCAATAATCTCGTAGGTTGGTCATGCAAGAAACAAAATTGTATTTCATTATCTAGTGCAAAATATGAATATAAAGCAATCGGTAGTTGATGTGCTCAATAACTATGGATTAGACAGATGCTTAGCGATTATGGTATCACCAAAAATCAATTAACCATGTTTTGTGATAACCAAAGTTCTATTAATATTTTCAAGAATCCTGTAATTCAATCATGAACTAAGCTTATTAAGATTAGACATCACTTTATCCGTGACCTTGTCGAATGAAAAGATCTCATAATTGAATATCTGAACACTTAAAAGCAGCTCGCAAATCTCTTTACTAAGCCTTTAGAAAATATACGATTTGAGTATTTGCGGACGGCTATAGACATTATAACTCTCAATTAATCTCTATTTTTTGTGATTTATACCCCTTGTATATTTGAGAAAAATTGGGGGAGAAGATCTTGAGTATTGCTTAGCAATTTTTCTATCCATTTTCGATTCCATCTCAACTAAAATGCCATTTACTGTTTATTTTGTCACATGCATTTCAGATCCGTTGTATAGCTTGTCACTATTTTGTAGGGTATTGGTCTGTATATAGTTGAGTAATGTAATTTTTTTCCTTATTTTCGGTTCTAGAATGGGAATGGGTAGTTAGAATCTTTGTAGGACAGCTAGAATTTTTCATTTTGACCCACGAGTTCTGTATACTTAAGGGAATTTTGTCTCTAATATCTAAAGGCGGAGATTGAGAACACACTATATATTGACTTACTTGAGTCTACATATATAGGAGTTCCAACTAGCTTAGATATCTGGACGAAATAGGTTAGATCTTATGAGAACTCCATCTCCTCAAAGGTTCAAGTACAATGAAGAAATCCTGTCCAAGAAAATCCGCAGGATCAACATAAAGGGAAGTTATTTCTATCCTTAAAAACATAAATAGGGCACACTCACTATATTATTCATATCTACTATTTGTATTTTTGGTTTTACAACACTTTAAGACTTTTTAAAATAATTTAATTCAATTCAAAACATTTTATACAATTTTAAAATAATTTTTGAATTAATTAAAAATCCCTTTAAAAGTGTTGTGGGTAAAATTAGGATTACAGGAAGTTATTTTCTTTACTGATTAATTGCCTGGGTAGAATACAAAAGCTCTATAAAATTCAGGGTATGCTTTGTAATTACTTTGTAACATGCGTTTTTGATTGCATCCTGATCATACACGTGTTGTATTCTCGTCCACCTAGATTGTGTTTTCCATAAGACACAAAATGTTTATGTCATGTCATCCCTTGGATCAACCTTATCAACGATCTGCATGCGTTGAGAGTCAATCCTTGTAACACCTATGTAATCCAATCAACAATCGTTTAACCCACTGCTTGTGATGAACCGTGGGATTATAAGTCAATGGTCAATATTGAATCCCAGCCATTGGATTGAGTTAGAGGTTCTGGATCCTTCTTCATTTAATATAAATATGACCCAAGTCTCAGCCATTACAAACTTTTGCCATTTCGCTACACAAGAGATAAAATAGAAATTAGAGAGATAAGAGAGAGAAAGTAGAAGAGAGGGAAAGAAAAGAGAGAAAAAAGATAGAAGAAACACTAGGTTCTTCATAGTTCAACCTTTGTGTGATTTCTCCCAAAACCAAACACCAAAACCTAAATGTTCCATACACCAGAAAACCTATTCTTGAGAGTTAGATATTTTTAGGGTTTCCGTGTTTTTGGTTTGGAGCTTATTCTTCGTTTGAAGACCTCTTGAAGTTCTTGATTCTCTCAGAACTCATCTCTAAGAGAAACTTAAGTTTCATTGTTGAAACTGAGTTTTTCTAAAAAGAGAACATCACACGATTTGTTTTCATAATATATTTTTGGATCTGGTATTTTAGATCCATTATGTTTCAACAAATTTTGAAATAAAAACTTCTAAGTTTCAAAATATTTTCAGATCTAGTGAGTTGTTTGTGTTTTTGATTTTGTATTTCATATTTTATGAAATACGTGAGTACAAAAATAAAGAGAACACAAAGAACTTTTGTTAAAGTTTTTATAGCATAACCGTAGATCTGAGAAAATAAGTTTTCTGTCAAAATATGTTGAATCAGCCTCTGCATGTTAAGTCTGAATCTGTTTTAAAAATATAGACTTCTAATCTAGTTTGGATCTCAATTGGAGGTTTACAATTTTAAAAATATTTTCAAACTACTGAAATTATTTAAGACCTTGAACTGTCTTTTGAGTAAGGTATCCTTGAGATATATGGATTTATAAAAAGATCAAGATGTCTTGTTTTGAAAATACATATTTAAAAATAACCTAATCATTTTAGAACTGTTGTAATTTGTTAAGAATGTTTATATAATGTTGAGAGTGTGAGTAAGATGTTCGAACACTTAGACACTGTGGTTTTGTCAGAGAATCTTGGATTTTGAACGAGTTGCTGGAATCAGAATTCAAAGAGAAGGAGATCAAGGAAAAAAAAAGAAGCCGCAAGAATAGATCAGTCCAAGTTAGATTACCTTTGGAGTGGAGAATCTCATGTAGGTACATTCTGAACTTAGGTTAGGATCTTTGTGGTTTGCTTAAGTGTTGTAACTTGATTCTTTATTCTAGTGATTTTTTTGTGCCGTAGAGGGCACCGTGGATGTTTCCCTCGTTTAAGGGTTTTACCCCGTTAAAAATTCCTGTGTCTATTTCTTTTAATGTTCTTAACTGTTGTTGTGATTGGGACAACATGGTAACTTTAGTAGATGTTCCTTAAAACTTAAAACTTAAAACTTAAAAATAAGGTAATCAACTATCAAATCCAAACCATACATTCAGAAAATATTTTCCAACACATCTTGTGTTTTTCAAAAAGGGTTTTGCCCAAAAAGTTTATTTGGGGTTTACATAACTTATAACAGTTTGTTATTAACCTTGTAAATAAGCTTTTAGCATTAAATATTTTCTTCACATATGACATTATGAGGGGCTTCTTCTTATATTTCGGGCTCAAGTGAACTTCGTCTTGATTATCCTTCCTACATTTCTGAAGTTAGTGGAAGGATTTTCCTCTTGAAGGGCTTCATTTAAGGCTCTTATAGAATCTTATGAGGAATTCAAAGGGAGGTAGAGACGATCCAATTGTATATAGTGGACTTGGAGAAAATTTTACCTAATCAAGACAATGTTCCCATTGATGACAATGGTCCAAATCCCTTACTAACCGCTGTTGTGATTATTACAAGCGTTACTGAGCTGGAGGAATACGCTAGTCAAGCTCTTCATAGGTTACTGAATCAAGAGACCATTGCTCTAAGACTTCCTAGATGGCAAGCACAAATGGATAAGGATTAATATTTATATCAATACATATGGGATACATTTCACAAATTTGTAACTTACTTTGCCTTAACTTTGCACAATCCTGAAGGCCTAGGATCACAAATTTGACTTTTTTGACAATTTTCAATTTTTTTTTTGGAGTTTTTGGTATTTTTTAATTTTTGTGGCATTTTAAAATTTGTGAAGTTTAAAAGACGCACTTGTACCCCCCCGTAACATAGACTTTTCATTGTCCTCAATGAAATTGACAAAAATCTATATAAGAAAAGAATGAGTATGAAATATAAAACAAGCAAAATTTAAAATGCAATGAGACAATATATAACATAACAAAGATTTCATTAAGGTAAAGGAAAGAATATTACATATCTTCTTTTTTAGAGATAGAGCAATGAAATACAAATAAACTACATAAAGAAATTCATTTTCGCCAAGAGTTTAACTGGAAGGACTGGGGGCGTTGGGGTTGCGAAGGTAAGGATCCATGATGTAGTGGGGCAATTCGCCGCCCGGACCCATGGTATGTTGGTAGAGGTCGGCTTGGATATGCATCATCATTTGAGTATCCCGATGGTAATCATCCTTATCTTTATGGTATTCGGAGATGAAACTGTCGAGTCAGGACTTTATTTGGTCCATGCAACCATTTACCATATCCGTGTTGTAAGCATTCTCATTAAAGTCGCCTCAAAACCTCGGTCCATCGAATCATCATATTCTTGCTCACCCTCATCAAAATTCCCCTCCACCTCTTCATCGTCACTTTCTTCTTCTTCGAATTCTCCCTTGTCTTCAGCTCCCTCCCCCATTTGAAATCTTAAAAAATTATCTCGGGGGGAGGTGGCGCATTGTGAGCCTCTTTGTTACTATAGTCTATCGATGTGATGTTAATGGGTTTTGGCACTCGGGCTTGGTCGCCCTACGAACCACCCCTTCTTCGAGGCATAAGAAGGCGATCAAACGGTCATAGGGGAGAAAAGTCGTCCCGATTGGGCAACAAGCCGCGATGGTGATCTCATCATATCTGATATGTGCCAAGATCATTTTAGACTCCATGTCGAACAAGAATTACAAGAATGTACCATGACTCAAATGGATTGCAGAGTTGTTTTTGGTTGGGAGGACAACCAACATGTGATTAAATTTGCCAATCAAGTGTGGGCTGAAAGTGGCCCAGGGGGGAAGGTCTCGCGAGTCCATGGAGAGTTAGGGGCCCACCGGCTTTAAAATTGAGATGAGGGATATCTTTGCAGCAGTACGAGTAGTTGTAGGATTTTAAATACTTTACCCCCGTCACTTTTATTTTGTGATTGATAATTTGGAGGGAGAAAGGAGTTTTGACCCAATCAATATAGGCCTCGTATTTTTCGGTGGAAGTGCAAATAAGGGACCCGTAAAATTATTTGACAACGGTATCGTAAACTGGGTCTGAGTCCTTAGCATACCAATCCTTCCATCCAAACCAAGATAAAAGAGAGACTATGTTGTCGATCACGTTGTCTCATACTATTTTTAATTTGATGAGCAATGTGGGCCAAAATATTCTTGTCACCAATTCCGTTCTTGTGTGGAAAAAAATGTTTATCGGTCATCACTCTCGTCAACTTTGGTGGAGTTATATTTTTTCAAATTGATCTTGGGGGCATTGGGAGAGATGGGAAATTTAAGGAGAAATTAGAGTGAATTCTAGGATAAGAGAGAAGGTTAAAGGTGCGAGGAAGAATGGTGGAGGGGTGGAAAATGAAAGGGTGTTTAAGTGGGAATGGGTGGATTTGGGAAAATTAAAGGTTTTGAAGGCGGGGGGAGTATTTTTGGGTGAATTTTCATGGTTGGAGGGAAGGGGGATGAATTTGGGTGGAGGGAAGGTGAAAGGGGGGAAGGAAGGGAGGAAAATTATAGTAAAATTCGAGTTACGCACTTAGTAAAGAGAACTGGTTTGCCCTGTGGGGTGAAGTAGTTCAGTTAGTGAACCAGTTCACTCCTAGAACCGAAGAGGTTTGGTTTGGATCTCTGCCAAAAGCAAACCCTCAGATATGAGGGTCCATTTTTGGACCAAACCTCTTACTTGACGGTTCAATTTTTTGAACACAATTTCTTTATGTTTCCACTTTTTCCTCGCAAATTTCACGCTCCCTTGGGTAAGGGGGTGGGTTTACTAAAAGTCTCACTAAGTTTAATTGAAATTCATCATTTTGACCTAAAATCATCGATCTGACTGCGCGCTCATTTTTCACTCGCAGGACAGGTCTCGAAAAATCAAAATAATTCCACTCTCGCTAAATTGCACGCGACTCACTCCTAAACACACGACTCACTCACACGACCCAAATGTGTAATAAAAACTCAACCCATATGCGTTGTGGCCATCCCAGGGCCTCTCTTTCTAGATTCCCTCTAATGTGCGTGGGGTTTGTGCTTTTTCTCGGGGCATTCAATCGTCATCAATGTAGGAGATAATTTAAAGAGATAGAGTCGCCAACCTATTTTTCACAAAATAGGCAAAATAAATGTTGCCTCCTCGAGATAACGGCATCAAAGACAATACTGATGCTTGAGAAACCAAGTAGTTCAAGAGTCTGGGGACTAAGTTATGGAATGGGAGGGTGTTAGGCACCCATCTCGCCCTTTCTTCCTCTTATGGGCATGTACTAATATTCTCTTGTTAGACTCCGTGATGTGTGTGCTCATGTGCATAATATAGGTGAATAATGGAATCATTTAACTCGCGTCATAGAAAATAGAGGAGTGAATTCATCATTAGAAGTGTTCCCGAAAATAATAGTTCAAATATAATATGAAAGTTTGTCGAATCACAAGTCTCTATGGAAGAGCGAATGTATATATAGGATAAAACATAAGCATGTAAGAATATGAACTCATAAAGAATACACACACACACGCACGCACACATACGCACACACATATATATATATAATAGGAGGGAAACATATAAACATGCATAAAGGACTTGAATCTCGAGATTGACCTAAAATGCCTACGTATTCCAAGGGGCATCAAAGTCCACGCAGTTTGAAGATAACATAGGGTGGGATTCAATCCATAAATCCAAGCAGGGGATTTCTATTATGTGTGTGTAGAGAGAAATGTGCTTTTAAGACAGAGAGAGGTGTTCAAGGGTATCTTTTCAAAGTGAGGTCATGGCCTCTATTTATAGGGCCAAGGGTGCCGATTGACATGGTTTTGCTCTTACTTATCAGCATAGCACCTTAGGCACACTGCCGATAGCTAGGGTTCCTAGGGCGGCATTTGGCAGTCCGAAATAGATTTTATAAAAAATAAACATAAAACGCAAATAATAAGTCAGAATCTCGCATGGTGCAAACCATTAGAAAGGGTATTAAGATCCTTTCAAGAATCCATTGAGCCACTTCTGGGTTCGGGAGTTGACCAAGGTCAAACGGGGCCCTAAAGCGCCCGATTGTCACTAGACATGAAGTTTTCACAGGAAAACATATTTTTTGTCTGAATTGTAAGGTCGATTCATGAACGAGATGGACTATAGGAAAGGGTATTCAGTGACTTTTGATATTTCATTTAGATTCCTTTGGTTCAGAGAGTTAACTAAGGTCAAACCCGACCCGAAAGCACCCCTTCAAAGTAAAATATGCCATTCATTCGTACTGTTAGGTTGATTCCCCCACAGGGAAGACTGTTGGAAAGGAGATTTAGAGCCCTTTAAAGATTTATTGAGATTTAATCAAGCTAGAGAGTTGACCAACGTCAAATAGGGCTCAGGAGCGCCCACTAACTGCTAGATCAGTTTTCACGGTAAAATAAATCGTTCGTTTGTAGCGTAAGGTCAATTCATGCATGGGGGTGGACCATTCAAAAGGGGATTCAGAGCGCTCCAAAAATTTATTAAGCTTTTGCTCAGGCATGAAAGTTGGCCGGAGTCAAACGGGGCCCGAGAGCGCCTGGTGGCCTCTAGATCAGTTTTTGATCATGAAATAGACTATTTATTCGAATCGAAAGGCCAATTTGCACATGGGATGGATCGTTGGAAAGGGGATTCAGTGCCCTTTAAAGATTCATTGAGCTTCTACTCAAGAAAGAGTGTTGGACAGAGTCAAACGGAGCTCGAGAGTGCCCGATGGCCTCTAGATCGGTATTAGGAGTATGTCCTAGGGTTGAAGGTGAAGGAGAGAGTGTTAGGTTCCTAAGGAGGTGCTTGGGGGAGGGGTCCTAGAATGGGGTGTTTACAGAGATAAACTTAACGGGTGAGATTTCGTCAAATGATAAACACCATATCGATGTTAGATAAGAGAGTTGTTAGGCCAATTTTGTGGACCTAGAGGATGAGGGTGAGTGATTCAGAGGGTAAAGGTCAGTTTTGAGACCTAAATAGATGAGGATTACCGATTCAATGGGTCTAGGTCAATATTAAGGACCTAAATGGACAATAATGACTGATTCAGCAGGTCGAGGATGTGTTAAGATTGGTTCTAAGGGGATAAGGTGACCAATTTTGCTTGTCGAGGAAGTGTTAAGGTTTATTCAATGGGCCTAGGGTAACCGATTCAGTGAGTCTAGGTCAATTATGAGGATCTAAGAAGACAAAGATGACCGATTCAGCAGGTTGAAAATGATGATCAATTCAGCAGGCCGAGGTAATTATGAGGACCTAAAGTTATGATGACTAATTCTATGTGTCGAGATCATTTATGAGGACCTAAAGTTGTGATAAACAATTCTGCGGGATGAGGTAAATTCTGAGGACCTAAATTTATGACGACCAATTTTGAGGACCTAAAGTTTTGAGCGAACAATTTTGAGAGCCGGGGTCAATTTCGAGGACCTAAATTTTGGGCGACGGCCTATTTTGAGGATCGAGGTCAATTTTGAGGACCTAAAGTTGGGGGCGACCAATTTTAAGGGTTGAGGTCAATTTTGGGGACCTAAAGTTAGGGGTGACCAATTTTGGGGGTCGAGATCAATTTTGAGGACCCTAAGTTGGGGGTGACTAATTATGAAGGTTGGGATCAATTTTGAGGACCTTGAGTTAGGGGTGACCAATTCTGAGGACCTAAGGTTAGGGGTGACCAATTATTAGGGTCGAGGTTAATTTTGAGGTCCTAAAGTTGGGGGCAACCATTCTGTGGGTCGAGGTCAATTCTGAGGACCTAAATTTAAGGGCGATCAATTCTTTGAGTCGGGGTTAATTTTTGGACCTTGAGTTGGGAGCAACCAATTCTGTGGATCAAGGTCAATTCTGAGGATCTTGAGCTAGGGGTGACCAATTTTGAGGGTCGAGATTAATTCCGAGTACCTTGAGTTGGGGCAACTAATTCTGAGGGTCGAGGTTAATTATGTGGACCTTGAGTTAGGGCGAGCAATTCTGAGGGTCGAGGTTAATTTTTTGGACCTTGAGTTAGGGAGATCAATTCTAAGGGTAGATGTCAATTAGGAGGACCTAATGTTTGGGCGACCAATTCTGAGGGTCGAGGTAAATTATGAGGACCTTGAGTTGGGGCTGAGGGTCGAGGTCAATTATGAGAGCCTTGAGTTGGGGTTGAGGGTCGAGGTCAATTCTGAGGACCTAAAGTTGGGGGTGAGCAATAATAAGGGTCGAGGTTAATTCCGAGGACCAAGAGTTGGGGCGATCAATTCTGAGGGTAGAGGTCAATTTTGAGGACCTAAAGTTCTAGTTTGGAGGGGGATAACTCTAGTGGGTAAGGCGTGAAAGACTTTAACATATACGCAACTTTGATTATGCTATGGATGGTGTTGTCTTGAAATTCTACTAGGGAATGTTTAATTTTGAAGCTTCAGCTAGGGAAATATGGTAGACTTAGGCACGAGTGCATTATTAGATCTGCTGCGGGGCATGCTGAGGATAAGAGTGTAATATTAATTTAGTTTGTGGTTTTGAGAGTTTGTAAGGGGCTTAATGCTCGAAACAATGATTTTCTTGAGGAAAAAAATGTTCCATATTTTTTAGGGATTTCTGAGAATTTTTAAGATTTTTTTGAGTAAATTCTAGATTTTTCTAGCATTTTCTGTACAAAATTTGAAGGGGATTGCCAATAGGTAGTCTGGGGAGGAACCAATCGGTACAGGGCATGGACTTTAGGGATTCTTTGGGAAGAGAAAAAGGCAGTTACTGACCGATATGGTCAGGGGGTTACCGATCGGTAGGTCCCTTAGCCTTGTATAAAAAGGGGGCGATGTCTCTTCATTTTTCACACCTTCAAGTGTTTGAATCTTCATCTTTATCTCCTTAAGATAAATTCTCAAGTCCTTTCTTCTTCAAATATTTAAATAACTGGTACATCAAGTGATGTTTACAATAATGAGTGGTGACGATTAATGAGTAGGCTGGCCTAAAATGGCAGTCTGTGGCGCCCCTTGTGTTGGGAATTGAGAATTCTTTTGACTTGATTGATCCAGTTACTGATGAGAGTATATTGTCGCTTGATCTTGCATATCATCGTTCATCCAGGGTGAAAAACCCTAATGGCTATGTAAGTGTAGTGACCTTTGGTTTCCAATTTATTTTTATTTTTGTTCTTTTTTCTTTGTTCCTTGCGCTTAATGAAGGGTTTTCCTTTTGTTTTTTTTCATACTCACATAGCTCTTTCAATCATTTGGTCCCATGGGGAGACTAGGGTGAAGGATGTTTGGGAGAGGCTCCCTGTTGTTATGCGCTAGATGGTATTGTACGTGGAGTTTGGCCTATTAACGAAGGCGCTGGATGAGACACTGTGTTCCACTACGGTGTTACGTGATCATAGGGAAAGGTGGTGGGACACTACCCACACATTCTATCTTGAGTTTGGGAGATGACTATTACTCCCATTGATGTTCAACAACTATTGGAATTAGATTGTGAGGGGATCCAGATTGTGCTGGACTGCACTTTGAGGGTTACCCTGAGGTAGTGCAGGCAACTTTGGGGGATGTGGGTAAAATTGTGTCGAGAGATTCTATCCAGATTTATGTTTTAAGGGAGACACTTTTGAGGAGGAGGGTGGATGCAACCGACGGGCGATAGGTGAGACAGACAACCCGTATGTTTATTTTTCTTTTACTTGAGGGTTTCTTGGTGGAGATGTGCGTCATCGTTGTCCATATTTTGTACTTGCCGTATCTGAGGATGATTTCACATCTTGATGTATGATTGGGGGAGCGGTACTTTGACATCACTTTATTTTTCCCTATATTTATTCATCCTGTGATGCTGATAGACTTTTACAGGAGCCACGTAACTTCTGGAGGTAATTTTGGATTTATTTTTCTTTTTATTCATTTCCTTGCATTATTCTTTTATTCTTTTTGTTGATTTCTTTTTTTTTCGCTACGTGGTTGTATGAGGTAACTGGGCACAATGCGTGGTTGTTGGCCCTAAAGGATGATGATTTGGTGGACTTATGTCGGATATTCATGTAGCGAAAGTCCAACCGTCAGTCAAACTAGTCATTATCTATAATGGTCGTGGGGCAGGTCTTGAATGTCCTAACGAGTAATCAGGTTATTTTTGTCTTTTCTAAGTTCTTCCTGGAATATTTTTTTCTTGATTAGATACTGATTCTTTATTGGAAATGTAGTTGACCTTCTACTCCTTGGGGGTGTCTCTGCAGGACACGAGTGTTACTGACATGTATGCGCAGATGCATCGGTTGATTGCGAACGAGTTTGGGTATTGTTGATGCTAAAGTTTCCACCTACGTTGACCAATCATAAGTGAACACTTGTTTTCCTACATGAACATAATCCTAGTCTGTAGATAGTATCTTGGCAGTCATATACTGACCAATATAAGGAATGCTGACCAATACAAGGAAGGCTGACCAACGAGATCAATGAAGCGTCACTATACTAAGAGTCATACTAACGGTATATATACAACTAATTATCACATTCATTATGTAAGGATGTAAATGATTAATTGTATAAAAGAATTCCATCCCTTGACATTCCGACCTTTGACCTCTGGGTCACTATAAATACGTTGTATTCCCTTCATCAAGGGCAAGGTAGAACGAATTATGGGATATTCTTATTTTCAAGAGTACCTAGCTTTTTGTAACCTCTGAAATCAACACAATAACCGTGGACATAGGCTTTCTTACATAGCTGAACCATTTTAAAAAATCTCTCTCTCTTTTTATTTGCCATTACAATTATATATTTTATCCGTGATTATAAAATTGGATCAAACTTAGTTTTTAACATAAAAAATTTGGCGCCATCTGTGGAAAACGTGTTTCTAATTACCGTTCTCATTCTCATATACCCTTGTTCAAACCAAGATGGATAACCCTGAGTCTAGTGTTAGGAAAGAAGGCAACCCGCCTGTTCTATCTGCTCAGCCTATGGCAACAGACCTAACTGGAATCCTTACTAGCATTGTCAGAGGACAAGAATCCATGCAGGACATAGTGTGGCAATTGGCTCAGTCATTGTAAGTTAGGTTTCCATCCCTTTTCTCGACAATGAATGGCTCCCTCATCTAGAAGAGAAATGCCTCCTCTACCTTCAATATCCACTAGACATAGTTGTTCCATATCTTCACGAGATACGTCTTATCGTCCAGGAGAAAGTTCATCACCTAGGTCCACTGGACCCTATGATATCCATTATTTTTCTCCTAAAAGGATAAGTGTCTTGGAAAGGCTAAGTCGAGCTTCGACCTTTGACCGTTTGGGACCCCAAGCAAAGAGGAATCCTCCTAGAGTGTTATCTAGTAATACTCAACATCCAGCCGACCAATATGAGGTTTTGGTAAGATTGAGATCGAGGGTTCGACGATCTGTACGCGCCGAGCAGACCTCTTAGGAGGATAGCTTAGCACCGACACATGGTCTAAACAACTGATCTTCTTCACATAGATCTGATACAGTTAATCCTTTATGGAAAGGCTCGATCCAAAGATTAGAAGATCGGCTAGGTGAAATGGCGAAGGAAAAAAATCCTTTACAATAGAGGTTCGTTAAAGGATCTCCTTTTATTCAGGCAATTATGGATTTTTCTACTGCATCTAAATTTAAAGCTCCTGTGGCTACTCCAAAATATGACGGTAAAACTGAACCAGTTCTCCATATCGAGTAATATCAAGTTGCAACTGATATCTATTCAAAACCTGATGAGATGAGGTGCAGAGAATTTTCAAGTACCATCATGGGTTCAACCCAAATATGGTACAATAACCTGCCCCAAGGATAAATTACCAACTTCAATCATCTTGTCGAGCTATTTAATAGTAACTTCTATTTCGGAGCTAAACCCGTGAAAAAAGTAACTCATCTTTTGTGTGTTAGGAAACAAGCGGGGGAAAGTACCAGGGAGTACATTACGTGTTTTAACAATGAGAAATTGAAGGCAGTCGATTATGAGGAAAAAATAACCATTACCTACTCCTACGAGTGGCTTGATTCTAAAAAAACTACATTATACTTTGGCCAAAGATCCTCCTAAAACTATGGTTGAACTCATGGTAAAAGCAGGAAAAATAATGAACATCGAGGAAGTAACGGCCGCAAAATAAAATCCAGTTACGAAGCTTGATACAAAACTTGAGAAGAAAGAGCAAAAGGAGCAGAAGGAGCAAAATATGAAGAAAGAGGACAAGCTCAAAAAATATGGAATATATACTCCATTGAGTGTTAGCATTCACCATATCCTAGAGGAAATCAATCACAACAAGGATTTGCGATGGCCTGAGAAGTTAAGGGCACCTCCTAACAAGAGGGATGGATCCAAATATTATGAATTCTATAAGGATCGTGGCCATACAACTAATAACTACATCTCTTTACAAAATGAGATAGAATCCCTCATCCACCAAGGGAAACTCAATAAATTTATTAATCAGCATGATAGCAGAGAATCTAAAAGAAGGTCAAATTATCCATGCAAGCACAAAGATGACAGGAAGAGAGATCACGAAGATGATCCAGACCTGCTGAAGAATCCCCAAAAACCAGAATGTGAGGTAGTTATGATCAGTTTTGGTTTATTTTCTTTTCATGTGATTACAGGTGGCGATGCAGAAGGAGGTAGTCACACTGTAGAAAGGAAAGTGTATGTGAATGAAGCCCAGGCTTGCTCTTTTATCCAGAGAATTAATCTGAACGAAGATGATCGGTCGAGGAAGGTCAACAAAGATAAATTGGTGATTGGATTCTCTAAAAATGATCTCTCTGGGTACTTTATCCCCATGATGATCCGTTGGTTGTCAAATTCAGAATCCAGGATATTATCATCGCCAGAGTTTTGATTGACAATGGGAATTCAGTCGATATTATGTTTTACCCTTGCTTTTAGAGTTTGGACTTGAAGCTCAGCCAACTAGAGCCTTACCACAGGCCATTAATAGTTTTTTTCTGGTGAAAAGGTTTACCCTCTTAGGATGATCAAGCTAGAAGTGTTATTCGACAGCCGGACAACAAGTTATACAAAAAATACACTTCTTTATGATGGATAGAAATATTCAATATGCCTATATGTGATCCTCGTTAGGGTAGGGGTAAAGAAGTTTGAAGCTGTATCGTCAACAATCCATCAATTCTTGAAGTTTCCCACTCATTTCATGGTAGGTGTTGTGAAAGGCGACCATAAGGTGGCCATAGAGTCTTACTATGCCTCAGCCAAGCAAGAGGATTTGATTAAATTAAAGAAGAAGACTACAACTTACCAGGTGGATACTACTATGCCTAACGGTGAATCTGAAGTTAAAACTTTAGATCCACGAGATGAAACAAAGTTGGTCAAGGGACAAATTGTGGAAGCTACTGAAAGCATTATTCTGGATGATGAAAAACTGGAAAGAACTACACAGATCGACTCAACTCTGGATCCCCTCCTTAAAAAAGACTTGATTATGTTCCTAAAACAACAGAGAGATATATTTGCTTAAAGCAAAGAGGATATGCTTGGGATTGATCCCAATTTCCTCTGTCATGATCTCAACATCAGTAAGGATGCCAAGTTGATCAAGTAGAGACATAGGGTTTTTAGTCCAGAGAAAAATCAAGCTATTTAGGAAGAAGTAGAGAAACTTCAAAAGGCACGATTTATTGAAGATGTGAAATATCCAGCCTGATTGGCTAACGTTATATTGGTCAAGAAAAAGAATGATAAATGGAGGATGTGTGTGGATTTGACTGACTTAAATAAAGCTTACCCAAAGTATCATTTTCCCTTACCTAGAATTGATTAGTTGGTGGATGCTACGTCCGGGCATGGGGTTTTAAAATTTATGGATGCCTATTCTGGTTATAACCAGATAAAGATGAAACCTAAAGACTGGAAAAGTACAGCCTTCATCACCAACTAAGGAACTTATTGCTACAAAGTAATGCCCTTTGGGATAAAAAATATAAGAGCAACGTATCAAAGATTGGTGAACAAGGTATTCGAAGATAATATAGGCAAGAACATGGAGGTTTATGTGGATGATATATTAATAAAGAGTAAAAAAGCCTCAAATCATATCACCGACCTCAGTCAGACTTTTGATTTGTTGGAAAAGCATCAGATGAAGCTGAAGCCGACCAAGTGTTTGTTCGGAATATTAGAAGTGATGTTCCTTAGCTTCATAGTTAATCAAAGGGGAATTGGGGCTAATCCCGCTAAGATAAAATCTTTGATTAAAATGCAGTCGCTGACCTGCAAGAAAGATGTACAAAGGCTAACAGGAAGAGTGACGACTTTAGAAAGATTTATTTTCCAAGCAATAGACAAGTCCTTACCATTTTTCAAGTTGTTGAGAAAGACTTTTAAGTGGAATAAAAAATGTGAAGAAGCGTTCTAGGAGTTAAATATGTACATGGGATCACCACCATTGCTCTCCCGACCAGTTTTGGGAGAGAAATTGTATTTATGCTTAGTTATTTCTGAGTCAGTAGTGAGTTCGACCTTAGTCGGACAAGATAATGGAATCCAAAAACCAGTTTACTACACCAGTAAAACATTCAGAGGAGTTGAAATCAAGTACCCACGTTTGGAGAAATGAGCCCTCGAGCTTATTGAGGCTAAAGCACCCTATATCTTTAAATCACTTGAGTCTACATTATATAGGAGCTAATCTAGTTTGGAAATAGTGACAAAATTGTGTCTATCCCTAGATAAACCAAAAAGCCTCAGAATCTTTAAAGCTTCATTGATATTCCTCTACAAGTTCATGAAGGTATAACACATACACATACTAGGACTTCATACATATCGTGATTTATTCATGCAATGATCATGTGTGAGTTAAATCCCCTTAAAATGATTTTTAAATAGTTTTTGGGATTTATTTAACATTTTCTAAAAAATTTAAATAATATTTTGAAATTAAAATTGGAACATTATAAAGATTTAGGGTTGATTTGTAATTATTTTTTATTTCTTAAAACTATCTTGGGTAGAAACCAAAAGCGAAAGAAAATATTGTGGGTGAAACGGGTATTTTTTAGAAACCTAAAATGCGTGTTTGAGAATGAATCTTAAGCCTATACGTGTTGTACATTTAGCGATTTATTTTGTGTTTCTTGTCACTCGCATATCCGTGACTTACTTTAAACCCTTGGATCGTTTTTATCTACGACTTGCATGTGATTGGGATTAATCCAAGTGAACCGTTTTTAACCAATTAGAGCTGGCTATTTCATCGCTTATTGAGAACCCTTAGATTTACAATGATTTAACTTCATTTAATCTCAGCCCTTAGTTTTAAGTCGTCATTCCAGATCCTTCTTCGTCTTGTATAAATAGATTCCTTTGGTGAGGCAATTAGATACTTTTGTTAATTCCTCGTTTAAGAGAAAAAAAGAGACGAGAGAGAAAGGGTTAGAGAGAGAAATAAAACCCTAATTCATACTTTGTCCAATCCAAACCAGAAAGACTTTTCTGAGAGTTAAGCCTTTGAGTGTTTAGTTCGTGGTTTGAGAAGTTAATCCTCTCTTGTTCTTGATCATCCTTCCAACTTAGTCACATTGGTAGAGTTTCTCAGTTTCTCCTTATAGAAATTTGAGATCTCGTCTTTGTGATATCACAAAGATAGTTTACTATTTTGATTTCTTATTTTGAAAAATATTTATTGCTTGTTATTTTTGAACTGATTTTATGTTTTCAAACCCTAAACCAACAATATTCGTTCTGATTTCATTTTCCTCAAAACTATCATACTAAGATCTAGATTTGAGATCTTGATTGGGGATTGCACTTTCTATCTTTACCATTTTTAAAAACAAAAAAGTGTTAGGATCTTGGATATTTCACAATAAGATTCCCTCTTGATCTGCTGTTGTTTTGAAAGGTTTAAAGTCTGATTTAGTCTTGACTAAACTGATTTTGGAATATCTTCCATATCTAGTGATTTTGTAATTTGATAAATCATTGTGTCTGTATTAAGTGTGAATGTGTTGCATGTATATGTTAGAGAGCACATCACCACTACACTTCCACTCTACCACACTTAAAGTGTTGGTTGAATGATCTTGAACTTGGTTGAGTCGATGTAATGCTGGAATCGAGTAAAGTTACGAAGCTGAAGAGAATATCATCAACAATAACCTTTAGAGAAGTCAGATCAAATCCAAAGGAGTTGGTAACGATTTTGCACTTAGTTTAGGTGTGTTTGTATGGTTTGATTTATTAAATAGCTTATAATTTGTTACTCTATTTTAGTGGATTTTTTTCTTTGTGATGTAGAGGTCACCGTGGATGTTTCCCCAGTAGGTGGGATTTTATCACGTTAAAAATTTACTTGTGCACTTCCTCATACTTTTATCACCTTCTTCTAAGCTAAGTTGATTTAATAGGTTAAGTTTTGTTTTTCAAAACTGGTTCATTCTAGATCTGAAATACCTCGTTCAAACTCTTTTGATAATCATTTTAAACACATCTTGTGTTAAGAGTTGTTTTGATTTAAGAGTTTCTCCAAAAAATAGTTCGGAGCCATTTTAACAGTTTAATTCTGTATTAAACGTCTTAAGTGGCATTTTTCAGAGGCTTCTAGACGTATGGAACCTTATTTCCAAGCGCATACTATAGTTGCATATACTGATCTGCCTCTTCAGTAAGCACCCCACAAGCCTGAGAAATCAGGAAGATTGATGTACTAGGTAGTAGAATTGGGAGAGTATGACATTGTCTATGACCAAGATCTTCATTGAAAGGCCAAGCTTTGGCAGATTTTATTGTTGAATTTAGTTATCCGACTTGCTTGCCAAGAAGATTTCGAAAGAAGAGAGCTCAGTTGAAAAGTAAGATGATGTGGATGCCGATTAACCTGACTCATCCAGAATTCAAGATGTGGCTAAAAAATATGCGAAGGAGAGTAAAAAGATATTCCAGCATGGGTCTTTGACAGTAGAAAGTTCAACAGTAATGTCCCATTATGGAATTTTTATGTGGATGGATCTTCATGTGCTACTGGCAGTGGAGCAGGTATAATACTTAATACTCTTGATGATATTGATATTGAGTATGCTTTCCGGTTTCAGTTCAAAGCATAAAATAATGAGGTGGAATACGAAGCCTTGATAGTTGGGTTGAATTTAGCTCATTCACTAGGCGCTGAGCAAGTAATGGTGCAAAATGATTCACAACTGGTCGTTAACCAAGTACTAAATTTATATAGAGTCAAAGGAGAATTGATGACCAAGTATCTTTCTAAGGCCATGGAATTTATAACCAAGTTTCTCGTCGTTCAGATGAATAGAATCCCAAGAATAGCAAATGCCCGAGCTGATGCCCTTACTCGACTAGGGTCAGCAATAAGAATTGAGCTCAGAAGGACAATCCCAATAGTAATCTTATCTAATCGGAGTATTAATGAGGACCTGATGGTTAGTTTAATTGCGTTAGATATGGGACCTTTCTGGATGGATCCCATCAAAGCTTATATTGAAGATGAAACCCTACCACCTGATCCCATAGAGGCTAAAAAGCTCCGACATAAAGCAGTGAGATATGTGTTAGACAAATGAGTTTTATACATAAGGGGATCGACGATCTCGTTGCGGCGTTATGGTCATCTAATGGAGGTGGAAGATTTAAACAAATAAGTTCACGAAGGTTCCTGTAGAGCTTATTCTGCTGGACGATCAATGCTCTAATGAATCAACACTCAAGAATACTACTAACCAATTTTGAGGGCAAATTGTACAACCTTTGCGAGAAAGTGTGATAAGTGCCAGAGATTCTCTGCCATTCATAAAACATCTAATGCTGCTTTAACACCAATAACTTCACCTTGGTTGTTCTCTATATGGGTAATTGACTTGGTTGATCCGCTGTCGACCACTAAAGGCAGGTTCAAATATTTAGTCGTTACTGTTGATTATTTTACCAAATGGGTGGAGGCAGATCCATTGGTTGAGAAGAATTATAAGAAAGTATATAAGTTCATCTGTAAGAATATAATCTATTGATATGGTTTACCATATTCTTTCATTACAGATCATGGCACCCAATTCGACAACAAGGAGTTCGAAGCATGTGGTGTCCAGTCCAAAATCTAGAAACTGCATTGTGCACTAGGCCATCCTCAAAGTAAAGGTCAAATAGAAGTAACAAACAAAACTTTGATGAACGGATTGAAGAAAAGGCTTGATTCTACTATGGGCAGCTGGATTAATGAGTTATATTATATCCTTTGGGCTTACAGAATAACTCCGATAACAGTAATTGGAGAGACACCATACATGCTTGCATTCGGGACTCAAGCCATGGTACCAGTCGAGCTCGGCCTACCAACCCATAGGGTACTGAATTTTAATTCCCCAGTTAATGATTTGATGAGGCGATTATATCTCGATATGTTAGAGGAAGTACGAGAAGATGCAGATCTGCGAAATGTTGCATATCAACACAGAATTGATCACTTTTATAATAAAAGGGTTAAGCCGACCAATATGAGGGAGGATGATTATGTTCTTAATAAAGTTATCAAGAAGAATAACAAGCTTGAAGCCAATTGGCATGGCCCATATTGCATAACAACTGTAATCCGACCAGGAACCTATCGGATAGGGACTTTGGATGGTGAAGAATTAAAAAATCCCTGGAATGCTAAGCACCTCAGAAAATATTATCTATAATTCAAAGGATTGCCATTATTGTATTTCTTTTACTTTTATTTGAGTATCAATAAAGTGTTGATTTCAGTCCATTCAATTTTTTAATTTTTTTCGAAGTATGGTGATGATATACATCCCCCGAAACAGAAATAACACAATACATAGGTCTTCAACTCCGACCAAGTCAAAATAGGATTAAAATCCTCAGCACTTGGTCAATAACTAAAATAACCAAGTCAAAATAAGATTACAATCCTCAGCACTTGGTCGACAACTAAACTAACCAAGACAAAATAGAGTTAAAATCCTTAGCACTTGGTTGGCAACAACAATTTACTTCATGTATGACTTCGCAAAAACAAAATCACGAACAAGAGGTTGATTAGTTCGCGTATGATTTTATAAAAACAAGTCAAGAACAAGAAGTGTAAAACTTCGTATACAACTAAAAAAGTTACAAACAAGTTTTACCCGACTAAGTTAAATGCAGGAAGACATGTAAAAATTCCTATATACTGGAATATAAACATACATCCCTCATACACTTGGTCACCACTGATAACTAATGCTAAATTTGGATTACTATATCTAAGTGCATTAGTAGAATTAATGTCATTACCACTAGTAACTAATACTAAATTTGGATTAATATATCTAAGTGTATTAGTAGAACCAATCGTAGTACAATCACTAGTTAAGTGATTGATTAACATAATCATAAGTTAACAAAACAAACATATGTATTTTCATTCATATAAATTATATTACATTCAAATGAATAATAAAATACAGAAAAACCATTCAACTGGATGCTTCCCTTCAGCTTTGGACATCGGCTGCACTCTTTCCATTCCAGCAGGAGTATCATCTAATGTATAGGGAGAATTGATAAAGTTGAAGTCTTCCAACATTCTTCTGATACTACTAATTGGGGAATTAATCAGATGTGAAGGATGAACTATTTCATGAACATCACGGAGATCGTAATCTCCCAAGTATTTAGTGATTAAATATTGAGAAATGGCATTAGGAGGGATCCATTATTTATCCAACTTGAATGGAGGATTGTTGCAATCTAGCAGATCAGGTTCATTCCAATGCCACTGTTTGCTATCCTGATCATGCTTCAGCACCGTTGTACAATTGGTCCATCCCCACCTCTACCGTTCATCACGAATCTTGGGAACATTATCATCAATATGACCCAAAGCTTTATTATTGTCATGACCCCAACCCAAAATTAGTAGTAGGGAACAAGTGTCTTGACATGCCACCAAGGCAACAAATATTCTTGATTTAATTTTTTCCTTAAATAAGTGCAACAAAAATATAATCACGTAGTTATGAATCGTAAAATACTGAAAGTGACGGAATTACGTCATCAGATCTTTCTACAGGAATTTCATTTATATTAAAAGTAATAACGAGTTACAACTTAAGACAAAATTTAAAACTTATTACAAGAGAGCTAAACATGCTTTATATGATACAACAAACATTTCATTTAAATAACAAAAAGAGCTCTAAAAGCTAAATCTTAAACATAGTCCTTTTACGTTCCATCTGCGACTCTAAACATTCCCTAAAAAATGGTTATTTATACAACATCAGCTAAAAGCCGAGTGATATTTAATTTCCTGACATTCCAGGGTTTTTTAGAAAATTGATACCTAGTTTCCTGACATTTTAATGCTAAGCCGAGTGATGTAATTTGAGGATAAAACATTTCAAAAAATAAATATAGTTTGCATAGTATCATATAATCAAAATACGCAAGGAATGTCACAGAGTACTCACTTAGAATAGAAGTTCAAAGTTACAGATACCGAGTCTTGGATCACTCGTTAATTCTTAAGACGAAACTTCTTCTTAAACTTTCCCATATTTTGTCTCACTATTTCTCTCTGATATTTGGAATGAATTTCATGTAGAACTGATCCTAAGGCCTCTATTTATAATTTTGCAAAGTTATCTGGGTGATGACACGTGTCCTGATGACTAGGCGTTAATTTTGGGGAGTCGGCGTTAGCGTGTCACGTAATGGGGCTGTCTTGCAGTCTTAATTCACCAGATGGTGCCACATGTTTTAAATTTTTCTAATTGCATGACATGTGTTTTTTCCTTCCTTTAAAGCCGACACGTGTAAGGTTGAGGTGTCAAAACCAAGAGCGAGGTGTCAAACACGAGGTGTAAAGTTATTAAGGGTATACGGGTCATTTTACACATGAATTTAGTAATTTTACACCATACATTTTCAATATTTCTTATAGGTCCTTGAAAATATTTTATTTACAAAATAATACTTTTTAATATTTTCATTTTAGTCCTGAAACCTTCTTTATTTAAAATCAAGTCCCTAAAGTTTCATAAAATTTCATTTTCTACCCCAAAACTTATCATTTAGCTTAGGATAATCTATAAGACTTTAATTTAATCCATTTTAATGAAGAAGGAGGTTATTTTAAAGTGTTTAAGTCGGCTAAACCAGTATCCCCTTCCAACCAATCAAAATATAACACATGGTGTGGTAATAAGACAAAATACAACTTAAATGATGAACATATTAGTCCTTATTTCGTAATTTCGGTATAACTTCTTGATCGACCCTCTGTTTAACAAACCGTTTGTTGTGTTACAAACCTAATTCATATATCTACAACTTTTTAGTTTTTACCTCAAGTCAATTATTATATTATAATGGTCAAAACTAGCCTCCAATATGAACATTCCTATCGAAAACTTTAAAATTTGTATGTTTGTAACTAATTTGATATTTCATGATTGATGAAGGGACGATTAGACTTAAAATAATAAATTAACATTATCCATATCACATATGAAATAATACAACATTTAAAACTATATATGAACATATAAAGTGGGGTCATTACATCCAACCCTCCTTATAAAAAGTTTCGTCCCCAAACTTTATGTAACACCTCGTATTTTTGATAATTAATTTAATTAATTAATTGGAATAATCGGATAAAAAATAAAATTTTGGATTTTATAAATTTTATAATGTAAAATGTTGGTTTTTATATTCGAAAAATAAATTTTCAAACGGAATTGGAATTGGAATTAAAATGGATTTTTAATTGAATTTTTATTATATAGAAGAGCCCTCAAAACATAAAACTCTCTAGAAAAAAAAATTAAAAATATTAAACGGTCCGATCGAGATGAATTTTTTTTGTTAGATTCCTCTCATCTTCAGCTAATTGTCTGTAAAATTCATCTAATTCCAACGGACCGATCGTCCGAAATAATTTTTTTAGTGTTTGTATCTTATTAGAGTTCTATTAGGATTAGGTTTCTTAATGACTATATAATGACTCTAATTCATGGGGGGACTTCTCATAATCACTTTTTCTCAATTTTTTCACCAGAGAACACTTCTAAAAATATTTCCTCTCAACCATAATCATTAACCTCCAACATAATCAAGGTTTTGTCACTAGATTTGAAGGCTTATTTGGGGTTTAATCAAGATTGGTCCAAGAACAATTCTTTGCTAATTTTTCAAGAGGAATCCAGATTTTTAATCAGATTTTTAACACAATCTTCACAGGCATGAATACTCTATTATTTTCCTTTAGTATTATGCATTGTAAGTGTCGCCTAAACACATAATTACATGTTTTCTTAAAAATAATTAGTAACTTAATTAGAAAAAGTGGACACTAATTATGGGGTTATTTTTATAAAATCCTTTAATCTGAATAATATTCATAACCCTTTGGGTATGTAGGATTCATGAGTGATTTTGGGTTTTATTGGTGTAGGTTGCATGTGGAAAATCCTAGTTTTAAAATAAGTGGATTTGGGGGCGTATAACTCTGGTAATTTTGCCGAAACAATGAAATTGGAATTATGATGCTTTAAAAGATGAAATAATGGTACATTTAAATTAAATAATTAAATGAGATTAATTGAATGTTTATGTAGAGGGGATAATTAAATTAAGGTTTAATTGAAATGGACTATCATGCGTAGTTTTATACGTTGATAAATTATGCTTGTTTATGTGACTTGTTGGTATTATTATATTGCCTTTGTGACGGCGGGTTGTTGGGTAATTTTGCTCTCCTTATATTTTAGGATTCCTTCTAGGTATGGGACTAGTGGGTAGACCTTTTAATGATTTACGCCTTCTAGGTATGGGACTAGTGATGGTAGATTATCAAGGTTTTATCATGTCGGGGGTGGGCTGATTTTTATCACTATCATCGTTACGCTAGTCTAGGTACGAGACTAGGTTCTGATTTAGGTTAGAAAATCTTCCTATACTTAGGTTATGACGTATTGATAACTTGGGGACCCTTAGTTATGGGACTAAGGGGTATTTTGAGGATCTCATATTGATTAAAAGGGTGGGGTGATTATAAAATGAGAAATGGAGAATTAATGCCTAAGATAAAAACGGGTATTAAAATTTGTGGCAACATAATGTGTCGGGGACGACAGTTTAAATGGATCAGAGGACGATTTATGTCGTGTCGTGTGTGGAATCTTGTCATGTGTCGGGGCCGACAGTTTAAACGGGTCAGAGGATGATTGACAAGGGGAAGTGTGACACTTTAATAAAAAGTGAGAACAGTAATAAAAATTGGTTAATTTAATTAAATTAACATCGTAGTACTTAGGAATTTAAAATCATATTGGTGTGCCTTTATAAATGGGGATTTCTGCGGGTAGTTAGTGATTTATATTTATCGCGTTTAATCATCCCGTTTAATTTAAAATATTCTATTTTGATATTTATTGCGTATAATGCTACTATCTGGATTCAAGGGTCCTATTTGAGGAGAGTAGTGTGTATTCTTGCTCAGGGCTTTGGCTCTGATCCTATTTGAGAAGTTGCATAAGTTTATCGGAGTTATCATTTGGAGGTGCAGCTGGAGTTATTTATTTTATGGCATAGTTTAGGTAGACTTTCTTTTTCAGTCGTATTATGAGACTTCATTGGAGTTTTATTGGGCCATTCGGTTCCAAAGTTGTTTAAAGGATTTCTTTTGGGAATATTTAATATTTTATTTAATCATTATTGCAGAATGGATTTTTGGAGTTTGCATGTGATGGATCTTTTATCGCTTAGTTGGTTATGATCATTTGAGATTGATTCAATTATTTATCTTATGGACTGATTTAATTATGTCTCATATCTGTCTCATGCGAAGAATGGTATTTATTTAGTTCACGCCCGACATAGTTCGGTGGCGGTGGCTGGCCACCCCGTCTGTCGGATTTTGCTGGGTGTGACACTTTACTTACATTAATTTTCAAATAGGTATGGATATCCCTCCTTTATTTCATTTTCCCTCTACCATGTTGCTTCTTCAATGGAATGATTATGCCATAATACTTTGACCAGTGGAATTACCTTAGTTCGTAATATTTGATCTTTATGGTCCAAAATTTCTACAAGATGCTCAATGTTGGTCAAATCTTCTCGAACTTGAAGAGGTTCAAAACTTAGGATATGCGTTGGATCTGGGACGTATTTCTTCATCATTGACACATGAAACACATTATGCGTACTAGAGAGTTCAGGGGGTAACGCCATTCTATATGCAACAACTCCTATCCTTTCAAGGATTTAAAAAGGTCTTATGTCTCTTGGACTCAACTTCCCTTTCTTCCCAAATTGGATTACTCCCTTTGCCGGTGATACTCGTAAGAACACATAGTCTCCTCTTTAGAATTCCAACTGTTGGCGGCGGTTGTCAACATAACTTTTTTGATGACTTCGAGCGATTCGAAGTCGGTCTCGTATCAATTTCACTTTCTCTGTTGTTATCTAGATCAGTTCTAGAGCCAATAATTTTCTTTCTCCAACTTTTACCCAACATGCAGCAGAACGACATCTTCTACCATAGAGTGCCTCATTCGGATTCATTTGAATACTTCATTAATAACTATTATTATATGAAAATTCTACTAACGGTAAATGATCAACCCAATTCCTTTTCAGATCAAGTACACATGCCCTAAGCATATCCTCTAAGGTTTGAATAGTTCTCTTAGATTGTCCATCTGTTTGAGGATGGAAAGCGGTGTCGAAATTCAATTGTGTTCACATGGCTGCTTGTAGGCTTTTCCAAAAGCGAGACACAAATCTAGGGTCACGATCATAAAAAATTGAAACTGGGGTTCCATCAAACCTAATAATTTCCCACACGTATAACTTATCTAACTATTCTAAAGAATAGGTAATGTTAATGGCAAAGAAATGAGAATATTTAGTTAACCTATCAATAATTACCCAAATAGAATCATTTCCATTTTAACTACTTGGTAAACCTGTCACAAAATCCCTAGTAATATGTTCCCATTTTCACTCAGGGATAGGTAGGGGTTGTAGTAATCCTGATGGTTTCTAATGTTCAGTTTTTACTTGTTGACAAACCAAACACTGAGATACAAATTCAGCTATATCCCTTTTCATGTTATTCCACCAAAACACGTCTCGAAGATCCCTATACATTTTTGTACATCTAGGATGAAATGTGAATATTGAGTAATGATTTTCCTCTAAAATTTTCCTCTTTAGTTGGGCATCACATGGCACATGCACTCTATTTCCGAACTTCAATATATTATCTCATATCGCAAATTCAATCCTATTCCTTCAATAACTTATTCTCTAATCTTCTTAACTTGTGCGTCATTAACTTATGCAATTTTGATCATTTCCATCGACATGGGTAGTACTTGTAAGTTTACAATTATTCCTCCATTACTATAAATACGTACATCTATTTCCATACTTCACAAATCCTTCAACAGTGCTTTCTGGTTTGTAATAAGACAAGCTAAATTTGGTGTACACTTCCTACTTAAAGCATCAGCTACTATATTTGCTTTCCCTGGGTGATAATGAATATTTAAATCATAATCCTTCATTAATTCTAACCACCTCCTTTGTCTCATGTTCAACTCTTTCTGAGTAAAGATATATTTCAAACTCTTATGATCAGTATAAATCTCACATGTCTCACCATACATATAATGTCTCCAAATCTTAAGAGCAATATTAAAACTGATAATTCTAGGTCATGGGTTGGATAATCTGCTCATGTGGTTTTAACTGTATCAAGGCATAAGCTACTACTTTTCCATTTTGCATTAGCACACATGCCACACCATTTTTAGAAGCATCACTATAAATAACGAATCCCCATGTCCCAGATGATTAAGTCAAAATTAGGGCAGTTAATAATCATTTTTTAAGTTCTTGAAAACTATTCTCAACCTTCTCAGACCACTCATATTTCACCTTCTTTCGAGTTAATCTAGATAGAGGTTTGGCAATACTAGAAAATCCTTCAATAAATCTTCGATAATAACCTGTTACTCCAAGAAAACTATGAATCTCCGTCACATTAGTTGGTCTAGGACAACCTAGTATAGCCTCGATCTTTTGAGGGTCAACCGATACTCCATCCTTGGAAATGACATGTCCTGGAAAAGATATGCTAGGCAACCAAAACTCACACTTCTTTAATTTGGCATATAATTTCTCCTTCATAAGGATTTGTAACACCGTCTCTAAATACTTTTCTTGTTCTTCAATAATTTTGGAATAAATAAAGATGTCATCAATGAAAACAGCCACACAATGATCAAAATATTTTCTAAACACCATATTCATCATATCCGTAAAAGCAGCTACTGCATTAGTTAGTCCAAATGGCATCACAAAAAATTCATAGTGACCATATATAGTACGAAAAGCAAATTTTGAAATATCGTCTTCCTTAATCTTCAATTGGTGATAGCCTGACCTAAGGTCAATCTTTGAAAATACTTGCGCACCTTGAAGTTGGCTGAACAAATCATGTATACGAGGTAAGGGGTATTTATTCTTAATGCTTAACTTATTTAATTCACGATAATCTATACATAACCTCAACGTCCCATCCTTATTTTTAGCAAATAGCACTGGAGCACCCCAAGGGGATACACTTGGTCTAATAAAACCCTTGTCTAACAGATCTTGTAATTGAACTTTTAATTCCCTTAATTATAAAGGTGCCATATGATAAGGTGGTTTGGAGATTGGTATAGTTCCAAGAATAAAGTCAATCGTAAACTCTATTTCTCGAGTAGGAGGAAGACTGGGTAAATCATCTGGAAAAACATCTGGAAAATATTTAACTATAGGATATCTTCAAAACTAGGATATTTTGTTTTCAAACCAATAACACTTGCAAGGAATCCTTGACACCCCTTTTTAAGAAAATTAAAAGCTTACATTGTAGAAATAATACGCATGGGAGATAGGATGCCAATTCTTTCAAAACTGAATACTGGTTGGTTTGGGATTTGGAAAGTAACTCTCTTCTCAAAACAATCTACCTTAGCATGATACGATGCTAACCAATCCATCCCCTAAATGACTTCAAAGTCTCTTATGTCTAAAACTATCAAATCAGCGAATAGTTTATGACTACTAACATCTATAGGGCAAAACTTATATACTAATGTTCCCATTTTCAGGCATATTAGGAGAGCGATTAACAAAATGCACATACACAAATGAATGGGTAAAACCAGGATATATTACAACTTAAAAGGATTGTGCACATATAGAAAGTGTACTCGACACTACTGCATTAGAAGCTTGGGTATCAGAAAGGGCAAAAACTCTACCCTTTTTGCCTTGGTCCTTTTCACCTAAAGGCTGTATCAGAATCCTTACTGGGGTTGGGCAGTCTTTTATCTAATGTCTTTTCTATCCATATCTAAAACAAGCTCCCGTATCCTTGTAACAAGGTCGTCCTCCACGCATCTTCCCATATCGCTGACATATCTTGTCATTAAACTGTTAGTTATCACTAGCTCCCCCAATATTAGATATACTCCTAAAATTATATCTATTATTTGGGTTCTTCCCTATTTGTTCCCCAAACTTCCTCTCACCATATCTAATTCGATTGTACTCCTCGCCATCCCTCTCAACTATCGTAGCCCTAGCCACAACATCACTATATGATGTCAATTTTAGGATGGAAATTCGACTACAGATACTCAACCTTAACCCACGTTCAAACTTTTTGGCTTTTAAACCATCACTTACCGTAACATAAGGTGCAAAGCGGGATAACTCAATAAACTTTGCCTCGTATTGACTAACCATCATATTCCCTTGCACGAGACTCATGAACTCAGCTACCATTTTATCTTTCACCATTTCATGGAAATATTTCTCATGAAATATCACTAAGAAGTAATTCCAACCTATGTAATTATTCCTTTCCTCGTGTATTCTCCACCAATGTTTGGCTTCGCTTTCTAACATAAACATTGCAAATGAAACCCTTTGGTCATCGGTACACTTAAGAACATCGATCACCTTATCCATCTGCATCACCCAACTTTATGATTTAGTGGGGTTAAGGGTAACTTTAAAAGAAGGCGGATTTAACTTCTTGAACTATTCAATAGTGGCAACTAGTTAGTTCAAGATTCCTTGGTGCTCCATTATTCACCCGATGCTCCACAATCCTTGCTAGACTCTTAATCACCTTGTATGCACCTTCCAGTCCTTCCATATTCAAATCACTAGTTCCCGTAGTTGATCTTGTCTTGGTCATTTTCTACAGTCATGGCTAATCATAAGATGTATTATACTATATTACGATTCCAAATTAAGAGATCAATAATATAACACATATGGAGGGTTATCATATAAGTTGAATATTTAATATTATCCCTTTAACGTTCAAAACTGATGTTCTGTAGTCTACGGGTTCATAATCTATGATTTGATACCACCTTTGTCACGACCCCGGCCCAAAATAAGTAGTAGGGAACGAGTGTCTTGACATGCCACCATGACAACAAATATTCTTGATTAAGTTGTTTCCTTAAATAAATGTAGCGAAAATACATTCACATGGTTATGAGTCATAAAATACTAAAAGTGAAGGAATCAAGCATCAGAGCTTTCTACAGGAACTTCATGTATATTAAAAGTAATAACGAGTTACAACTTAAGACAAAATTTAAAACTTATTACAAGAGAGCTAAACATGCTCTATATGATACAACAAACATTTTATTTAAATAAAAAAAAGAGCTCTAAAAGTTGAATTTTTCACATAATCCTTTTACGTTCCATCTGCGAGCCTAAACATTCCTCGAAAATTGGTTATTTATACAACATCAGCTAAAAACCGAGTGATATTTAATTTCCCGACGTTCCACGGTTTTTAAGAAAATTGATACCTATTCAATTTAGAACATATGGCATATATATAGAGACAGGAATTTGCAGTAGTATATATAAAGTAATTGACAATAAATATTTTCATAATAAACAGTTCAGAATAGAAATGATAAAATAATTGAGCAATATGTTAATTATTCAATTGTATTTTAATGGCCATGTACACTTTACTGATAGACAGATAGTGTTGCCAAATATTTCCACCCGACAACAACACAGACAACAAATCATGATCTGTGAAACTACGCCTTATTTATGTCACACCAACGATAAACCAGTTGGAAAGGTACCACCTAAATATTTTCACCTGGTAGTCAAGGCCAACATAGTAAGAGAGTTTTCATAGGCCGAATCAATAATTTCAGAATTCAAATGAGATGTATATATCAAGAGATATACACGTATAACAAACGACTGAATCATCAGTATCAAATGTAATTTGAGGATAAAACATTTCAAAAAATTAATATAGTTTGCATAGTATCATATAATCAAAATACGCAAGGAATGTCACAGAGTACTCACCTAGAATAGAAGTTCGAACTTACAGATACCGAGTCTTGGATCACTCATTAATTCTTAAGACGAAACTTCTTCTTAAACTTTCCCGTATTTTGTCTCACTATTTCTCTCTGATATTTGGAATGAATTTCATGTAAGAACTGATCCTAAGTCCTCTATTTATAATTTTCCAAAGTTATCTGGGTGATGACACGTGTCCCGATGACTAGGCGTTAATTTTGGGGAGTCGACGTTAGCGTGTCGCGTAATGGGGCTGTCTTGCAGTCTTAATTCACCAGATGGTGCCACATGTTTAAAATCTTTCTAATTGCATGACATGTGTTTTGTTCCTTCCTTTAAATCTGACACGTGTAAGGTGGAGGTTTCAAAACCAAGAGCGAGGTGTCAAACACGAGGTGTAAAGTTATTCAGGGTATAAGGGTCATTTTACACGCGAATTTAGTAATTTTACACCATACTTTTTCAATATTTCTTAGAGGTCCTTGAAAATAATTTATTTATAAGATGGTCCTTTTTTATATTTTTATTTTAGTCCCTAAAACTTTCTTTATTTAAAATGAAATCCCTAAAGTTTCATAAAATTTCATTTTCTACCCCAAAACTTATCATTTAGCTTAGGATATGCTATAAGACTTTGATTTAATCCATTTTGATGAAGAAGGAGGATATTTAAAAGTATTTAAGTCTGCCAAACCAGTCTCCTCGTCCAAGCAATCAAAATATAACACATGGTGTGGTAATAAGACAAAATACAACTTAAAGGATGGACATATTAGCCCTTATTTCGTAATTTCGGTATAACTTCTTGATCGACCCTCCGTTTAGCACACCGTTTGTTGTGTTACAAACTTAATTCAAATATCTACAACTTTTTAGATTTTTGCTCAAGTCAATTGTTGTATTATAATTGTCAAAACTAGCCTCCAATATGAACATTCCTACTGAAAATTTTAAATTTTTTATGTTTGTGATTGATTTGATATTTCATGATTTATGATGGAACGATTAGACTTAAAATAACAAATTAACATTATCCATATCACATATGAAATAATACAACATTTAAAACTATATATGAACATATAAAGTGGGGTCATTACATCCAACCCTCCTTATAAAAAGTTTCGTCCCCAAACTTTACTTACATTAATTTTGAAACAGGTATGGATGTCCCGCATTTATTTCATTTTCCCGCTCCCATGTTTCTTCTTCAATGGAATGATTATTCCATAATACTTTGACTAGTGTAATTACCTTGGTTCGTAATATTTGATCTTTATGGTCCAGAATTTCTACTGGATGCTCAATATAGGTCAAATCTTCTCTAACTTGAAGAAGTTCATAACTTAGGATATGCATTGGATCTGGGATATATTTCTTCATCATTGACACATGAAACACATTCTGCGCACTAGAGAGTTCAGGGGGTAAGGCTATTCTATACGCAACACCTCCTATCCTTTCAAGGATTTCAAAAGGTCCTATGTATCTTGGACTCAACTTCCCTTTCTTCCCAAATCGGATTACTCTCTTTGCTGGTGATACTCGTAAGAACACATAGTCTCCTCTTTATAATTCCAACTATTGTCGGCGGTTGTCAACATAACTTTTTTGATGACTTCGAGCGATTCGAAGTCGGTCTCGTATCAATTTCACTTTCTCTTTTGTTATCTAGATCAATTCTAGTCCCAATAATTTTCTTTCTACAATTTTAGCCAATATGCAGGGGAACGACATCTTCTACCATAGAGTGCCTCATACGGATTCATTTGAATACTTAATTGATAACTATTATTATATGCAAATTCTACTAATGGTAAATGATCATCCCAATTATCTTTCATATCAAGTACACATTCCTCAAGAAGATCCTCTAAGGTTTGAATGGTTCTCTTAGATTGTCCATATGTTTGAGGATGAAAAGCGGCGTCGAAATTCAATTGTATTTGCATGGCTGCTTGTAGGCTTTTCCAAAAGCGAGACACAAATCTAGGGCTACGATAAAAAATAATTGAAACTGGGGTTCCATTAGGCCTAATAATTTCCCGCACGTATAACTTAGCTAACTTTTATAAAGAATAGGTAATGCTAATGGCAAAGAAATTAGCAGATTTAGTTAACCTATCAATAATTACCCAAATAGAATCATTTACATTTTAACTACTTGGTAAACCTGTCACAAAATCAATAATAATATGTTCCCATTTCCACTTAGGGATAGGTAGGGGTTGTAGTAATCCTGATGGTTTCTGATGTTCAGGTTTTACTCATTGACAAACCAAACACTGAGATACAAATTTGGCTATATCCCTTTTCATGTTATTCCACCAAAACACGTATCGAATATCCCTATACATTTTTGTACATCCAGGATGGAATGTGAATCTCGAGTAATGACTTTCCTCTAAAATTTGCCTCTTTAGTTAGGCATCACATGGCGCACACAATCTACTTCCAAACTTCAATATATCATCTCGTATCACAAATTCAATCCTATTACCTTCAATAACTTATTCTCTAATCTTCTTCAGTTGTGGGTCATTTACTTATGCAATTTTGATCATTTCCATCAACATGGGTTGTACTTGTAAGTTTGCAATTATTCCTCCTTTACTATAAATACGTACATCGATTTCCATAGTTCTCAAATCCTTCACCAGTGCTTTTTGGTTTATAATAAGACATGCTAAATTTCGTGTAGACTTCCTACTTAAAGCATCAACTACTATATTTGCTTTCCCTGGGTGATAATGAATATTTAAATCATAATCCTTCATTAATTCTAACCACCTCCTTTGTCTCATGTTCAACTCCTTTTGAGTAAAGATATATTTCAAACTCTTATGATCAGTATAAATCTCATATGTCTCACCATACAAGTAATGTGTCCAAATCTTAAGAGCAAAAATTACAACTGATAATTCTAGGTCATGGGTTGGATAATTCTGCTCATGTGGTTTTAAGTGTCTCGGGGCTTAAGATACTACTTTTCCATTTTGCATTGCACACATCCCAAAACATTTTCAGAAGCATCACTATAAATCACAAATCCCCTTATCCCAAATGGAATAGTCAAAATTAGGGCAGTTACTAATCGATTATTAAGTTCTCAAAAATTATTATCAACTTTCTCGGACCACTCATATTTCACCTTCTTTCGGGTTAATCTAGATAGAGGTTTTTCAATACTGGAAATTCTTTAATAAATCTTCGATAATAACCTGCTACTCTAAGAAAACTCTGAATCTTCATCACATTAGTTGGTTTAGGCAAACCTAGTATAGCCTCGATCTTTTGAGGGTCAACCGACACTCCCACCTTGGAAATGCATGTCCTAGAAAAGATATGCTAGGCAACCAAAAGTCACACTTCTTTAATTTCGCATATAATTTCTCCTTACTAAGGATTTGTAACACCGTCTCTAAATACTTTTCATGTTCTTCAATACTTTTGGAATAAATAAAGATGTCATCAATGAAAACAGCCACACAATGATCAAAATATTTTCTAAACACCATATTCATCATATCCATAAAAGCAGCTGATGCGTTAGTTAGTCCAAATGGCATCATAAGAAATTCATAGTGACCATATCTAGTACGAAAAGCAAATTTTGAAATATCATCTTCCTTAATCTTCAATTGGTGATAGCCTGACCTTAGGTCAATCTTTGAAAATGCTTCCGCACCTTGAAGTTGGTCAAATAAATCATCTATACGAGGTAAGGGGTATTTATTCTTAATCGTTAACTAATTTAATTCACGATAATCTATACATAACCTCATCGTCCCATCCTTATTTTTAGGAAATAACACTGGAGCACCCCAAGGGGACACACTTGGTCTAATGAAACCCTCGTCTAACAGATCTTGTAATTAGACTTTTAATTCCCTTAATTCTAAAGGTGCCATATGATAAGGTGGTTTCGAGATCGGTATAGTTCCAGGAATAAGGTCAATCGTAAACTCTATTTCTCGACTAGGAGGAAAATAGGGTAAATCATCTGGAAAAACATCTGGAAAATGATTAACTATAGGATATCTTCTAAACTAGGATCTTTTATTTTCAAATCAATAACACTTGCAAGGAATCCTTGACACACCTTCTTAAGAAAACTAGAATCTTGCATTGCAGAGATAATACGCATGGGAGATAGGATGCCAATTCCTTTAAAACTGAATTCTGGATGGTTGAGGATTTGGAAAGTAACTCTCTTCTCAAAACAATGTACCTTATCATGATACGATGCTAACCAATCCATCCCCCAAATGACTTCAAAGTCTCTTATGTCTAACACTATCAAATCAGCGAATAGTTTATGACTACTAACATCTATAGGGCAAAACTTATATACTAATGTTCCCGTTAATAACTCACCCAAAGGAGTAGAAACATGCATGCTATGATTCAAGGGTTCGGGCATATTAGGAGAGCGATTAAAAAAATGCACAAACATAAATGAATGGGTAGAACCAGGATATATTAAAACTTAAAAAGGTTGTGTATATATAGAAAGTGTACCCGACACTACTGCATTAGAAGCTTGGGTCTCAGAAAGTGCAAAAACTCTACCCTTTCTGCCCTGGTCCTTCTTTTCACCTAAAGGCTATATCGGAATCCTTATTGGGGTTGGGTAGTATTTTATCTGATGTATTTTCTATCCATATCTAAAACAATCTCCCGTATCCTTGTAACAAGGTCGTCCTCCATGCATCTTCCCAAATAGCTGACATATCTTGTTATTAAACTATTTGTTATCACTAGCTCCCCCAACATTAAATGTACTCCTAAAATTATGTATATTATTTGGGTTCTTCCCTATTTGTTCCCTAAACTTCCTCTCACCATCTCTAATTCGATTCTACTCCTCGCCATCCCTCTTAACTATCGTAGCCCTAGCATAACGTCACTATATAATGTCAGTTTTAGGATGGAAATTCGATTACAAATACTCAAGCTTAACCCACGTTCAAACTTTTTTGCTTTTAGAACATCACTTACCATAACATAAGGTGCAAAGCGGGATAACTCAATAAACTTTACCTCGTATTGATTAAACATCATATTCCCTTGTACGAGACTCATGAGCTCAGCTCCCATTTTATCTTTCACCATTTCATAGAAATATTTCTCATGAAATATCACTAAGAAGTAATTCCAACCTATGTAATTATTCCTTTCCTCGTGTATTCTCTTAGTCATTCTCCACAAATGTTCGGCTTCACCTTCTAACATAAACATTGCAAATGAAACTCTTTGTTTATCAGTACACTTAAGAACATCGATCATCTTATCCATCCGCATCACCAAACTTTCTGATTTAGTGGGGTTAGGAGTACCATTAAAAGAAGGCGGATTTAACTTCTTGAACTGTTCAATAGTATAACTAGTTAGTTCAAGATTCCTTGGTGCTTCATTGTTCACTCGATGCTCCCAAATCCTTGCTAGACTCTCAATCACCTGTATGCACCTTCTAGTCCTTCCATATTTGAATCACTAGTTCCCACAGTTGATCTTGTCTTGGTCATTTTCTACAGTCATGGCAAATCGTTAGATGTATTATACTATATAAAGATTCCAAATTAAGAGATCTATAATATAACACATACGGAGGGTTATCATATAAGTTGAATATTTAATATTATCCCTTTAACGTTCAAAACTGACGTTCAGTAGTCTACGAGTTCATAACCTATGCTTTGATACCACCTCTGTCATGACCTCGACCCAAAATTAGTAGTAGGGAATGAGTGTCTTGACATGCCACCACGGCGACAAATATTCTTGATAAAATTGTTTCCTTAAATAAATGTAGTGAAAATACAATCATATGGTTATGAGTCGTAAAATACTTAAAGTGAAGGAATCATTTCATCAGATCTTTCTACATGAACTTCATGTATATTAAAATTAATAACGAGTAACAACTTAAGACAAAATTTAAAACTTATTACGAGAGAGCTAAACATGCTCTATATGATACAACAAACATTTTATTTAAATAATAATAAGAGCTCTAAAAGTTGAATCTTTCACATAATACTTTTACGTTCCATCTGCGAGCCTGAACATTCCTTGAAAATTGGTTATTGATACAACATCAGCTAAATGCTGAGTGATATTTAATTTCATGACATTCCAGGGTTTTTAGAAAATTGATACCTATTTAATTTAGAACATAAGGCATATATATAGAGACAGGAATTTGCAGTGGTATATATAAAGTAATTGGCAGTTAATATTTTCATAATAAACAGTTCAGAATAGAACAGATAAAACAATTGAGCAATATGTCAATTATTCAATTTTATTTTAATGGCCATGTACGCTTTACTGATAGACAGATGGTGTTACCAAATATTTCCACCCGACAACAACACAGATAGCAATTCATGATATGCGAAACAACGCCTTATTTAGGCCACACCTGCGATAAACCAGCTGGGAAGGTACCACCCAAATATTTTCACCTGGTAGTCAAGGCCAACATAGTAAGAGAGTTTTCATAGGCCGAATCAATAATTTCAGAATTCAAATGATATGTATATATCGAGAGATATACACGTATAATAAACGATTGAATTATCGGTATCAGATGTAATTTGAGGATAAAACATTTAAAAAAATAGATATAGTTTGACAAATATCATATAATCAAAATACGCAAGGAATGTCACAGAGTACTCACCTAGAATATAAGTTCGAAGTTACAGATACCGAGTCTTGGATCACCCATTAATTCTTAAGACGAAACTTCTTCTTAAACTTTCCCGTATTTTCTCTCACTATTTCTCTCTGATATTTGGAATGAATTTGGTGTAATAACTAATCCTAAGGCCTCTATTTATAATTTTCTAAAGTTATCGGGGTGATGACACGTGTCCCGATGACTAAGCGTTCATTTTGGGGAGTCGGCGTTAGTGTGTCGCGTAATGGGGATGTCTTGCAATCTTAATTCACCAGATGGTGCCATGTGTTTTAAATTTTTCTAATTGCATGACATGTGTCTTGTTCCTTCCTTTAAAGCCCACATGTGTAAGGTGGAGGTGTCAAAACCAAGAGCGAGGTGTTAAACACGAGGTGTGAAGTTATTATGGGTATAGGGGTCATTTTACACATGAATTTAGTAATTTTAAATCATACATTTTCAATATTTCTTAGAGGTCCTTGAAAATATTTTTTTTTATAAAATGTTACTTTTGTATATTTTTATTTTAGTTCGTAAAACTTCCTTTATTTAAAATCAAGTCCTTAAAATTTTATAAAATTTCATTTTCTACCCTAAAACTTATCATTTCACTTAGGATATGCTATAAGACTTTGATTTAATCCATTTTGATGAAGAAGGAGGATTTTTCAAATTGTTTAAGTCGGCGAGACCAGTCTCCCCTTCCAACGAATCAAAATATAACATATGGTGTGGTAATAAGACAAAATACAACTTAATGGATGGACATATTAGCCCTTATTTCGTAATTTCGGTATGACTTCTTGATGACCCTCCGTTTAACACACCGTTTGTTGTGTTAAAAACCTAATTCATATATCTACTAATTTTTAGTTTTTTTCTTAAGTTAATTGTTATATTATAATGGTCAAAACTAGCCTCCAATATGAACATTCCTACCGAAACTTTAAAATTTTTATGTTTATAACTAATTTGATATTTCATGATTTATGAAAGGGCGATTAGACTTAAAATAATAAATTAATATTATCCATATCACATATGAAATAATACAACATTTAAAACTATATATGAACATATAAAGTGGGGTCATTACATCCAACCCTCCTTATAAAAAGTTTCGTCCCCAAACTTTACTTACATTAATTTTCAAACAGGTATGGATATCCCTCCTTTATTTCATTGTCCCGCTCCCATGTTGCTTCTTCAATGGAATGATTACTCCATAATACTTTGACCATTGGAATTATCTTGGTTCCTAATATTTGATCTTCATGGTCCAGAATTTCTACTGGATGCTCAATGTAGGTCAAATGTTCTCTAACTTGAAGAGGTTCATAACATAGGATAGGCGTTGGATCTAGGATATATTTCATCATAATTGACACCTGAAACACATTATGCGCACTAGAGAGTTCAGGGGGCAAGGCTATTCTATACGCAACAGCTGCTATCCTTTCAAGGATTTCAAAAAGTCCCATGTATCTTGGACTCAACTTCAATTTCTTCCCAACTCGGATTACTCCTTTTACTGGTGATACTCGTAAGAACACATAGTCTCCTCTTTAGAATTCCAACTGTTGGCGGCGGTCGTCAACATAACTTTTTTGATGACTTCGAGCTATTCGAAGTCGGTCTCGTATCAATTTCAGTTTCTTTGTTGTTATCTGGATCAATTTTAGTCCCAATAATTTTCTTTCTCCAACTTTTACCTAACATGATGGGGAACGACACCTTCTAAAATAGAGTGCCTCATACGGATTCATTTGAATACTTCATTGATAACTATTATTATATGCAAATTCTACTGATGGTCAATGATCATCCCAATTCCCTTTCAGATCAAGTACACATGCCCTAAGCATATCCTCTAAGGTTTGAATAGTTCTCTTAGATTGTCCATCTGTTTGAAGATGAAAAGCGGTGACGAAATTCAATTGTGTTCGCATGGCTGCTTGTAGGCTTTTCCAAAAGCGAGACACAAATCTAGGGCCACGATCAAAAATAATTGAAACTGGGGTTCCATCAAGCCTAATAATTTCCCGCACGTATAACTTAGCTAACTTTTCTAAAGAATAGGTAATTTTAATGTCAAAGAAATGAGTAGATTTAGTTAACCTATCAATAATTACCCAAATATAATCATTTCCATTTTAAATCCTTGGTAAACTTGTCACAAAATCCCTAGTAATATGTTCCCATTTCCACTCAGGGATAGGTAGAGGTTGTAGTAATCTTGATGGTTTCTGATGTTCAGTTTTTACTTGTTGACAAACCAAACACTGAGATACAAATTTGGATATATCCTTTTCCATGTTATTCCACCAAAACACGTCTCGAAGATCCCTATACATTTTTGTACATCCAGGATGAAATGTGAATATTGAGTAATGATTTTCCTCTAAAATTTGCCTCTTTAGTTGGGCATCACACGGCACACACACTTTATTTTCAAACTTCAATATATCATCTCATCTCAAGAATTCAATCCTATTCCCTTCAATTACTTATTCTCTAATCTTCTTCCGTTGTGGGTCATTTACTTATGCAATTTTGATCATTTCCATCAACATGGTTTGTACTTGTAAGTTTTTGATTATTCCTCCTTTACTATAACTACATACATCTATTTCCATACTTCTCAAATCCTTCAACAATGCTTTCTGGCTTGTAATAAGACATGCTAAATTTGGTGTAGACTTCCTACTTAAAGCATCAGCTATTATATTTGCTTTCCCTGGGTGATAATGAATTTTTAAATCATAATCCTTAATTAGTTCTAAGCACTTCCTTTGTCTCATGTTCCACTCTTTCTGAGTAAAGATATATTTCAAACTCTTATGATTAGTATAAATCTCACATATCTCACTATACAAGTAATGTCTCCAAATCTTAAGAGCAAAAATTATAGCTGATAATTCTAGGTCATGGGTTGGATAATTCTTCTCATGTGGTTTTAACTGTCTCGAGGCATAAGCTACTTCTTTTCCATTTTACATTAGCACACATCCCAAACCATTTTTAGAAGCATCACTATAAATCACAAATCCCCATGTCCCGAATGGAATAGTCAAAATTAGGGCAGTTGCTAATCGATTCTTAAGTTCTCAAAAACTATTCTCAACTTTCTCAGACCACTCATATTTCACCTTCTTTAGGGTTAATCTAGATAGAGGTTTGGCAATACTAGAAAGTTCTTCAATAAATATTTGATAATAACCTACTACTCCAAGAAAACTATAAATCTCCGTCACATTAGTTGGTCTAGACCAACCTAATATAGCCTCGATCTTTTGAGGGTCAACCGACACTCCCTCATTGGAAATGACATGTCCTAGAAAAGATATGTACGCAACCAAAATCACACTTCTTTAATTTCGCATATAATTTCTCATTCCTAAGGATTTGTAACACCATCTCTAAATACTTTTCGTGTTCTTCAATACTTTTGGAATAAATAAAGAGGTCCTCAAGGAAAATATCCACACAATGATCCAAATATTTTCTAAACACCATATTCATCATATCCGTAAAAGCAGTTGGTGCATTAGTTAGTCCAAATGGCATCACAAGAAATTCATAGTGACCATATCTAGTACGAAAAGCTATCATCTTCCTTAATCTTCAATTGGTGCTATCCTGACCTAGGGTCAATCTTTGAAAATACTTGCGCACCTTGAAGTTGGTCAAACAAATCATCTATACGAGTTCAGGGGTATTCATTCTTAATGGTTAACTTATTTAATTCACGATAATCTATACATAACCTTATCGTCCCATCCTTATTTTTAGCAAATAACACTGGAGCACCCCAAGGGGATACACTTGGTCTAATAAAACCCTTGTCTAACAGACCTTGTAATTGAACTTGTAATTCCCTTAATTCTAAAGTTGCTAAACGATAAGGTGGTTTCGAGATTGGTATAGTTCCAGAAATAAGGTCAATCGTAAATTCTAATTCTCGACTAGGAGGAAGACTGGTAATTCATCTGGAAAAACATCTGGAAAATGTTTAACTATAGGATATCTTCTACACTAATATATTTTGTTTTCAAGTCACTAACACTTTCAAGGAATCCTTGACATTCCTTCTTAAGAAAACTACAATCTTGCATTGCAGAGATAATACGCTTGGGAGATAGGATGCCAATTCCTTCAAAACTGAATTCTAGTTGGTTTGGGATTTGGAAAGTAACTCTCTTTTCAAAACAATCTACCTTATCATGATACGATGCTAACCAATCCATCCCCTAAATGACCTCAAAGTCTCTTATGTCTAAAACTATCAAATCAGCAAATAGTTTATGACTACTAACATCTATTGGGCAAGACTTACATACTAATATTCCCGTTAATAACTCACCCGAAGGAGTAGAAGCATGCATGCTATGATTCAATGGTTCGAGCATATTAGGAAAGAGATTAACAAAATGCACAGACACAAATGAATGGGTAGAACCAAGATATATTAAAACTTAAAAAGGTTGTGCACATATAGAAAGTGTACCTGACACTACTTCATTAGAAGCTTGGGTATCCGAAAGTGGAAAAACTCTACCCTTTCTGCCTTGGTCCTTCTTTTCACCTAAAGACTGTATCGTAATCCTTACTGGGGTTGGGCAGTCTTTTATCTGATGTCTTTTCTATCCACATATAAGACAAGCTCCCGTATCCTTGGAATAAGTCTGTCCTCTATGCACCTCCCCACATCGCTGACATATCTTGTTATTAAACTATTTGTTATCACTAACTCCCCCAACATTAGATGCACTCCTAAAATTATTTCTATTATTTGGGTTCTTCCCTATTTATTCCCCAAACTTCCTCTCATCATCTCTAATTCGATTGTACTCCTCACCATCCCTCTCAACTATCGTAGCCCTAGCAACAACGTCACTATATGATGTCAACTTTAGGATGGAAATTCGACTACAAATACTCAACCTTAACCCACGTTCAAACTTTTTAGCTTTTAAAACATCACTTACCATAACATAAGGTGCAAAGCGGGATAACTCAATAAACTTTGCCTCGTATTGACTAACCAATATATTCCCTTGCATGAGACTCTTGAACTCAGCTGCCATTTTATCTTTCACCATTTCTGGAAATATTTCTCATGAAATATCACTAAGAAGTAATTCCGACCTATGTAATTATTCCTTTCCTCGTGTATTCTCTTAGTCATTCTCCACCAATGTTCGGCTTCACCTTTTAACATAAACATTGCAGTTGAAACCCTTTGTTCACCGGTACACTTAAGAATAACGAGCATCTTATCCATCTGCATCACCTAACTTTCTGCTTCAATGGGGTTAGGAGTACATTTAAAAGAAGGCGGATTTAACTTCTTGAACTGTTCAATAGTACAACTAGTTAGTTCAAGATTCCTTGGTGCTCCATTATTCACCCGATGCTCAACAATCCTTGCTAGACTCTCAATCGCCTTATATGCACCTTCCAGTCCTTCCATATTCGAATCACTAGTTCCCCTAGTTGATCTTATCTTGGTCATTTTCTACAGTCATGGGAAATCGTAAGATGTATTATACTATATCAAGATTCCAAATTAAGAGATCAATAATATAACACATATGGAGGGTTATCATATAAGTCGAATATTTATTATTATCCCTTTAACGTTCAAAACCGGCGTTCAGTAGTCTATGGGTTCATAACCTATGCTCTGATACTACCTTTATCATGACCTTGACCCAAAATTTGTAGTAGGGAACGAGTGTCTTGACATGCCACCAAGGCGACAAATATTCTTGATTAAATTGCTTCGTTAAATAAATGTAGCGAAAATACAATCACATGGTTATGAATCGTAAAATACTGAAAGTGAATGAATCATGTCATC
The DNA here is from genome assembly GCA_949130495.1 of Sambucus nigra. Taxonomy (NCBI): domain Eukaryota; kingdom Viridiplantae; phylum Streptophyta; class Magnoliopsida; order Dipsacales; family Adoxaceae; genus Sambucus; species Sambucus nigra. The sequence continues at coordinate 243,654,671 of OX422217.1, forward strand.
AGAGATTTCTACAGGAACTTCATGTATATTAAAAGTAATAACGATTTACAACTTAAGACAAAATTTAAAACTTATTACAAGAGAGCTAAAAATGCTCTATATGATACAACAAACATTTCATTTAAATAATAAAAAGAGCTATAAAAGTTGAATCTTTAAATAATCCTTTTATGTTCTATCTGCAAGCCTAAACATTCCCAGAAAATTGGTTATTTATACCACATCAACTAAAATCCAAGTGAGATTTAATCTCCTGACATGCTGGGTTTTTCAGAAAATTGATACCCATTCAATTTAGAATTGAAGGCATATATATAGAGACATGAATTTGCAGTAGTCTATATAAAGTAATTGATAGTAAATATTTTCATAATAAATAGTTCATAAAAAAACATATAAAATAATTGAGCAATATTCCAATTATTCAATTTTATTTTAATGGCCATGTATGCTCTAATACCCAAATAGACAGATAGTGTTACCAAATGTTTGCACCCGATAACAACACAGACAGAAAGTCATGATCTCTGAAACAACGACTTATTTAGGTTACAGTAGCGATAAACCAACTGGGAAGGTACCACTGAAATATTTCCACCCGGTAGTCAAGGCAAACATAGTAAGAGAGTTTCCATAGTCCGAATCAATAATTTCAGAATTCAAATCAGATGTATATATCAAGAGATATACGCATATAACAAACGATGGAATCATCGGTATTAGATGTATTTTGAGGATAAAACATTTCAAAAAATAGATATAGTTTTCATAATATCATATAATCAAAACGTGTAAGGAATGTCACAGAGTACTCACCTAGAATAGAAGTTCGAAGTTACAGATATCGAGTCTCGGATCACTCGTTAATTCTTAAGACGAAATTCTTCTTAAACTTTCCCGTATTTTCTCTCACTATTTCTCTCTAATATTTGGAATAAATTTCGTGTGAGAACTGATCCTAAGGCCTCCAAAGTTATCTGGGTGATGACACGTGTTCCAATGACTAAGAGTTCATTTTGGTGAGTCGGCGTTAGCGCGTCACGCAACAGGGTTGTCTTGCAGTTTTAATTCACAAGATTGTGCCACATGTTTTAACTTTCTCTAATTGCATGACATGTTTTTTGTCCCTTCCTTTAAAGCCGACATGTGTAAGATGAAGGTGTCAAAACCAAGAACGAGGTATCATGCACGAGGTGTAAAGTTATTAAGGGTATAAGGGTCATTTTACACATGAAGGGTATTAAGTAATTTTACACCATACATTTTCAATATTTCTTAGAGATACTTGATATAATTTATTTAAAAAATGGTCCTTTTTTATATTTTTATTTTAGTCCCTAAAACTTTCTTTATTTAAAATTAAGTCCCTAAAGTTTCATAAAATTTCATTTTCTACCCCAAAACTTATCATTTAGTTTAGGATATGCTATAAGACTTTGATTTAATCCATTTTGATGAATAAGGATCTTATTTCAAAGTGTTTAAGTTGGCCAAACCAGTCTCCCCTTCCAACCAATCAAAATATAACACATGGTGTGGTAATAAGACAAAATACAACTTAAAGGATGGACATATTAGCCCTTATTTCGTAATTTCGATATAACTTCTTGCTCGACCTTTCGTTTAACACACTGTTTATTGTGTTATAAACCTGATTCATATATCTACTACTTTTTATTTTTTTAACTCAAGTCAATTGTTATATTATAATTGATATACCCGTTTATATCCTCGGCCTGGCTGATGATAACCTCCAGACGGACTACCCTACGAGGGGCCGACCCCTCCAACAGGCTCCATACGACCTCTCAGAGGGGCCGATCCTTCACCAGGCCCCAGACGACCCTACGAGGGGCCGACCCTTCACCAGGTTCCAGATGACCGTACGAGGGGCCGACCCTTCACCAGCCTCCAGACGACCCTACGAGGGTACGACAGTACGAGGCAAGAATTGGCCCAGGCTCACTATTGGAAGAAACTTTGCCCTCGGCCTCGGCTCATAGGCCGAGGGTGACATCATGACAGCGCGTGGTTTGGGAGACGCGTGAAACAATGCGCGTGAGGCTTACATGGCACGTGGAAGACCGTTATAACCAAATCACACCCTCACGTAAGGGAATATTATGTCATCATTTGGCAACTACAGGTGTCAACAGGGAATTGGCTAGATCATCATTCACATGCACCATGCATACTTGGGGGGGGGGGGGTACACTACACCCCCCAAGACCTATATATACTTGTCACCTACAACCCTACAGAGGATCGATCCATTAACTGTAGCCCTAGCTTAAACTCTGCTTGTACACACAGTAGAGAGAGAGAGAGGGTTATGTGCATTGTATCCAAGGCCATTAGTGCCCATACTTAGTGGATCACACACTCACAGTGGATGTAGGCCAAATTGGCTGAACCACTATACATCATTGTCTTAGTTCCTCTTATACTCATCCCCTTCTACATACTTATACACTTATATATCTCTATGGCTGCCATAGCTGCTACTGTTTGAGCTCACTATCACTTATCCGGTGGTGCTAAATCTCAGCATCATCAGTTTGGCGCCATCTGTGGGAACGAGAAGACATCTCTTCCTTTGTACAACTTGACCTCACTGGGCACTCTGGTGGTGAACCAACGCTCCCCCTGAGAGGAGGTGTTTCACCATTGAAAGAGACCCACTAAGGTTCCCAAGCTCACCAGTATTTTCTTCTCATAGCTCAAGCACATGGCACTTGAGATGCCACCACCACCATTTCCCCCGCCGGATGAGGGGGGGGGGGGGGGGGGGGGAGACCCAGTTCCAGTCAGCCGCCGCCTCAGTCTGAGATGGCTGATGTGGCGGCAACCCTAAAGTCTCTGGCAGCAAGACAGCGGATGATGCAAGAGCAGTTCACAGCTCTAAGCCAGAACATACTAAGAGCACCAGGGGTTTCACCTGAGATGATTACTCCGGCAGCAGCTTCAGGGCAGCATGAGGCCAGGGGACCACCCCAGGAAGCACGCAAAGACCTGCCACCCCCTCAGCGGCGTAGGGATGTTGCTGACCCCCGACGTCTACGCCTGGGGAGGCAAGAAAACCCTTGCCCTGAGGATAGGTATGGAGATATGGAGGGAGAAGAGGCTCCAATAGAATGCTGGGAACCTTACGAGGTCTCCAACAACACTGTGCGACCCCTCCAGGACAGTAGGGGAAAGTGCGGGAGACCAAACCCTGATGATCGCCCAAGAGGCTCTGCTTTTGATCGCTTGAGCAGGGGGTCGGCCTTTGAGAGGCTAGGCCCAGTAAATGACCTGCGGGAACAGTTGTCCAGGCCAAGAAGTGCTGCAAGATCCAGGAGGGAAGCAGCAAATGGCCGACCCCGAGGACGAGATGACGGCCAAAGGGAAGTGAACAGTCGACACAGGCCTGCTGCAGCGGAACCCTCCGTCCACCTCGGAGAGGTAGCAGGGGATAGCATCGGCCAGGCCGACCCTGTGAGGCCCTGGAATGACTCAATCCAGCGGTTAGAGGATAAGATTGGTGATATATTGAAGAGCCAAGACCCTCTTCAGAGGGGATACACCATTGGCTCACCCTTTGTGGGAAAGATAGTCAACTTCCCCACGCCGTCAAAGTTCAAGCCACCTATGGTCACCCCAAGGTATGACGGGAGCACCAACCCCATCCACCACGTGGAGATGTATCAGTCGGCGGCAGACATATACTCTATCCCAAATGAGATGAGGTGTCGTGCCTTCTCTGGTACCTTGGCAGGGGCTGCGCATATTTGGTACACGTCTCTTCCCAAAAATTCCATTGGAAACTTTAAGAAGTTCGCAGACCTGTTCATCCATAATTTCTGCTTTGGGGTGAGGCCACAGAAGAAGACCACCCACCTGCTCTATGTCAAGCAGGGGAAGAGTGAGAGTCTGAGGGACTATATAGCCAGATTCAATAAGGAGAAGCTGGAGGTGGAAGACTATGAGGAGAGCATAGCTATGACAGCCCTGATTGGAGGACTCCAAAAGGGGAAGCTGTTATGGAAGCTTGCTGAAGACCCTCCGAGGACGATGGCCGAACTATTGTCGACAGCAGGAAAGGTGATGAACGCCGAAGAGGCGATGGCTGCGAAATATGAAGATGAAAGAGGAGGTGCTAGTGGGAGTAAATACCCTAAGAAGAACAAAGAGGGGAAGAAGAGGTCCTCGGATGACAAGTTCGCTGGGTACACTCCTCTGACGGTCAGTTGTGAACAAATTCTCAATGAGATTAAGAGTGACCGGTCCCTGAAGTGGCCCGAGAAGCTGAGGGCAGCCCCCGACAAGAGGAATAAGAACCTGTGGTGTGAATTTCACCAAGACCACGACCACGTAATGGACAAATGCTTTGATCTGAAAGACGATATTGAGAAGATGCTGAAGGAAGGGAAGCTAAGAAAGTACGTCGACAAAGGTGCCTTCAAGAGGGGCCAAGGGGACGACTCCAGAAAGAAGCGAGGCGATGCATGTAGAGAAGGTCCTCAAAAAAGAGGGGACGACCCTTCTGATGATGAGGACGACCCTGACCTCCCGCCGAGAGACGACCACGGCCCTGTCAAGAGGCTTAATATGATCTCGCTCGGAGTGGGAATGATCTCCGGGGGTCTGGCAGGAGGAGGGTCTGAGGTCGCCGATAGGAAGGCCCATGTGGCTGAGGCCAAGGCAGTGACGAAGAGGGTACACGCAACTTCCCTGGAGGTCAAGTCAGAAAAGAGGAAGAAGGTTGATATGGACACACTGATAGTGGGGTTTTCAAGAATGGACTTCAAAGGCCTCTTAGCCCCACATGATGATCCTCTCGTCATCACTACCAGGGTGCACGGATGCGAGGTGCCGAGGATCTTGGTAGACGGGGGTAGTTATGCAGATGTGATGTTTTGGCCATGCTTCAAAGCCTTGGGTCTCAGCCGTGCTAGACTCGTCCCCTACCATCATCCATTGATTGGGATCAGTGGGTAAAAGGTTCACCCCCTTGGGGTATATGAGGCCGATGTTAGGATGGGGGACGAGTGGCCGAGATGGCTCACCAAGAAGGTCAGTTTCTTCGTGATGAATGAGCAGGTGTTTTCGGCCTACAACATCATACTGGGGCATGTGGCCCTCAAGGGGTTTGAAGTCGTGCCGTGTACGGTCCATCAGATGATCAAATTTCCAATCCCTTATGGGGTGGGGGAAGTTCAGGGAGACCAGACGGCAGTGAGAGAATGTTACTACAACTCCGCTAAAGAAAGGGAGGCACACAAGAGGGCTACAGCTACTTACAACATTGACACCCTAGACCCCAGGGACGAGACGAAGCTCAAAAAAGGAGAGGCCGCCGAGGAGGTAGAGCCCATCATCCTCGATGAGGATGACCCGGGAAAAACCGTCCAAGTTGGCAAGTCTCTGAAGCCCAATATCAAGGAAGACCTCATTAAATTGTTAAGGAGAAGGCGAAGCGTCTTCGCGTGGAATCATGTAGATATGCCGGGGATCAACCTTGAAATCATGTGCCACAAGCTCAATGTGGTAAAGGGAGTGAAGCCGGTAAAGCAGAAAATGAGGATTTACTCTAGAGAGAAGTATGAGGTCATCAGGGATGAGGTCAAAAAATTAGAAGACGCTGAATTTATCAGAGAGGTCATCTACCCTGAATGGTTGTCCAATGCAGTCATTGTCCCAAAGGCCAACGGAAAGTGGCGAATGTGTGTGGACTTCACAGATCTCAATAAGCACTGCCCCAAAGACAGCTTCCCTCTCCCCCGCATTGACCAGATGGTAGACGCTACTGCAGGCCATGAGCTCATGAGTTTGATGGATGCCTACTCAGGATACAACCAGATCTTCATGAACCCTAAAGACTCGGAGAGGACTGCCTTCATCACTGATAAGGGGACATACTGCTATAGGGTCATGCCCTTTGGTCTAAAAAATACGGGGGTAACGTACCAGCGCCTCGTAAACAAAATGTTCGAAGACCAAATTGGGAAGTCCATGGAGGTCTACGTGGATGACATGCTGACCAAGAGTTTGAAGGCAGAGGATCATGTGGCAGACCTGGAGAGGACCTTTAATACGATGGACAAATACCAGATGAAGCTTAACCCGGCCAAATGTGTCTTCGGGGTCGGGGCAGGGAAGTTCCTGGGGTTCATTGTCAACCAAAGAGGCATCGAGGCCAATCCTGAAAAGATAAAGGCCCTTGTTGAGATGAAGACCCCCAAGTCCATTAAAGACGTTCAGAGGCTTACAGGGAGAGTTGCTGCCTTGAACAGGTTCGTGTCTAGGGCCACAGACAAGTGCTTGCCATTCTTCAAGACCTTTAGGAAGGCCTTCGAATGGAGTGAAGAGTGCGATGAGGCTTTCAGGGACCTAAAGTCATACTTGGGGTCTCCCTTGATGCTGTCACGACCCGTGCAGGGTGAATGACTTTATGTGTACCTCGTCGTCTCAGAGTCGGCCATCAGTGCAGCCATTGTGAGAGACGAGGACGGGATACAGAAGCCTGTGTATTTTAACAGCAAGGCACTCCAGGGGGCAGAGCAAAGATACCCGAGGATGGAGAAGTTGGCCTACGCCTTGATCCATGCCTCAAGGAAGATGAAGCCGTACTTTCAGTCCCATACAATGGTCATCCTCACCGACTCTCCTCTTAGGCAGGTTCTACACAAGCCAGAAAAATCAGGTAGGTTGATGGCCTGGGCTATAGAGCTGGGGGAGTTTGACATTGTGTATCAGCCTAGGACGGCCATTAAGGGGCAGACATTGGCAGACTTCGTAGCTGAGTTCACTTGGGAAGATGATGAGGCCGAGGGTGGGACCCTCTGGAAGACGGATACAGAAGACAGACCCGCTGACACACCCACAGATAGGACTGAGACAAGCACCGCTAGAAGGAAAACGACTGAAAACGAAGAGGGAAGGTACATATTTAGACAGGGGTCCCTCTCTGAGGGAAATTTTTTAGAAGAAAAGACTCTGTGGAGCCTCTTCGTTGACGGGTCCTCCTGTGACAGCGGAAGTGGAGCCGGACTGATACTATCAGCACCCGATGGCACAGACGTCGAATACGCCCTGAGGTTCAACTTCAAGGCCTCCAACAACGAGGCTGAATATGAGGCCTTAATAGCAGGCCTCTCCTTGGCTAAGTCTCTTAGTGTCGGCCAGATTTTGGTCCATAGTGATTCAAGGCTAGTAGTGAATCAGATACTAGGAGCCTACGAGGCTAAGGATGAGAGGATGGCTAGGTACCTCGAGAAGGTGAGGTCACTACTGAAAGGCTTTAGAGAAGTAAAATTAAAGAGGATACCTAGGCTAGACAACGGCCGTGCTGATGCCCTTACGAGATTGGCCTCGGCGACTAGGAAAGACATCAGGAGGACGGTCCCAGTGGAAATTTTGCTTCAGCCAACTATTGAGGACCCCAAGGGAACACTTGGAAATTGCCTAAATGTCTCTTAAGAAGCTTCGTGTATGGACCCCCTGATCAGATACATTAAAGAGGGTGAGATGCCAGAAGCGAGGCAGGAAAGGAAGAAGCTAAGGTATAGGGCTACAAAATTCACTGTCATCGGAGACACCTTGTACAAAAAGGGGTTTTTGCTCCCCTTACTTAGGTGTGTGCATCCCTCAGAAGTCCCTTCCATTTTGCAAGATGTGCACGAAAGATCGTGCTCAAGCCATATCGGGGGCAGATCCTTAGCGAGGAGGGTGATCACCCAGGGCTACTGGTGGCCGACCTTGGGCAAAGACGCCGCAGGATATGTAAAAAAGTGTGATAAATGCCAAAGATTTGCTACCATCCCTCATCAACCCCATCAGCCTCTTACCTCCATTAAATCTCCGTGGCCGTTCGCAGTGTGGGGGATTGACCTGGTAGGGCCCTTACCAAGAACAGTCAATAACTATCGGTTCCTCATTGTAGCGATTGACTACTTTTCAAAGTGGGTAGAGGCCGAAGTGATGGTCACAATTACAGAGCAAAAGACCTTCCAGTTCATCTGGAAAAATGTGATATGCAGGTATGGTCTGCCCAACACCCTCATTTCAGATAACGGGATGAAGTTCAAGAATGCCTCTCTGCAGAAGTACTGTGAGAGGGTAAATATCAAACAATTTTTCTCCACCCCAGGCCAATGGGCAAACCGAAGTAACAAACAGGACAATCCTAGATGGAATCAAGAAGAGGCTTGAGGAGGCAAAAGGAAGATGGGTCGAGGAGTTATATGCCGTACTGTGGGCATACAGGACGACAGTGAGGACTTCTACTAGGGAGACCCCATTCATGCTAGCTTATGGATCAGAAGCCGTCATCCCCACCGAAGTCGAGTTTCCTACTCATAGGGTCCAAATGTACGACCCCCAGGGAAACGCGGAAGAAAGGAGACTTGACTTGGACCTGATTGAGGAAAGGAGGGAGGCCGCTGAGATAAGGCAGGCTTCCTACCAGCAGAGGACCGCAAGGTTTTACAATCAGAGGGTGAAACAGAGGCCTATCGCAGTGGGGGACTTGGTCCTCAAGAAGACTTGGCAAAAGCCCAACAAGCTCCATCCTAATTGGAATGGCCCATATAGGGTCATCGATGAAGTTGTCCCAGGGACCTATAGACTAGAAAACCTAGAAGGGGAACCTTTTTCTAACCCCTGGAATGCAGATCATTTGAAGAAATACTATCAGTAGTGTTGTAAGGTCTTGATAGACCATAATTATAATGAGAGTTGCTCCAATAGAACACTTTGGAAAATTAATGAGAAATATCAGTGTTTCCCTCATCCTGTGGTTGTCAATTCTAGCACGCGTGGAAACATCTACAGAGAACCACCCTCGGCTATAATGAGGGCCAGCGGAGGGGACGACCCCACCACTGTCTTCAAGAAAGACGAGGGTAGACAGTTAAAAACCATTAAATTGGTAAGTTGATCCCTCGGCTATAATGAGGGTCAGTGGAGGGGACGACCCCGCCAATGTCCTCAAGAAATACGAGGGTAGACTTTGTTAAAAGCCATTAATTTGGTAAGTTGAACCCTCGGCTATAATGAGGGCCAGTGGAGGGGACGACCCCACCACTTTCCTCAAGAAAGACGAGGGTAGGCATTGTTAAAAACCATTAATTTGGTAAGTTGAACCCTCGGCTATAATGAGGGCCAGTGGAGGGGACGACCCCACCACTGTCCTCAAGAAAGACGAGGGTAGACTTTGTTAAAAACCATTAATTTGGTAAGTTGAACCCTCGGCTATAATGAGGGCTAGTGGAGGGGACGACCCCACCACTGTCCTCAAGAAAGACGAGGGTAGACTTTGTTAAAAACCATTAATTTGGTAAGTTGAACTCTCGGCTATAATGAGGGCTAGTGGAGGGGACGACCCCACCACTGTCCTCAAGAAAGACGAGGGTAGGCATTGTTAAAAACCATTAATTTGGTAAGTTTAACCCTCGGCTATAATGAGGGCCAGTGGAGGGGACGACCCCACCACTGTCCTCAAGAAAGACGAGGGTAGACTTCGTTAAAAATCATTAATTTGGTAAGTTGAACCCTCGGCTATAATGAGGGCCAGTGGAGGGGACGACCCCGCCACTGTCCTTAAGAAAGACGAGGGTAGACTTTTTTAAAAACCATTAATTTGGTAAGTTGAACCCTCGCCTATAATGAGGGCCAGTGGAGGGGACGACCCCACCACTGTCCTCAAGAAAGACGAGGGTAGACTTTGTTAAAAACCATTAATTTGGTAAGTTGAACCCTCGGCTATAATGAGGGCCAGTGGAGGGGACGACCCCACCACTGTCCTCAAGAAAGACGAGAGTAGACATTGTTAAAAACCATTAATTTGGAAAGTTGAACCCTCGGCTATAATGAGGGCCAGTGGAGGGGACGACGCCACCACTGTCCTCAAGAAAGACGAGGGTAGACATTGTTGAAATCATGTTTGATAAGTTGGACCCTCGGCTATAATGAGGTCCAGTGGAGGGGACGACCCCACCACTGTCCTCGAGAAGGACGAGGGAAAGGTTAGTGGCATTAACAAAGACAGCAAACCAACAAAGAGCAAACCATAAAAGCAGTACATATGGAAGACAGTAAATATGGAAGACAGTAGAAGAAGGCGATGATATTGATTAAAGTGTCATACAAAATATCCAAGTGTTTTACAAAACAGAGCACAAAAATAATAGGTACACTATGAGGGTATGGGCTACAGACAGCCACCCTAAGGGACAATATCAGAGGGCAGAGCCTCAAGATCCACCATAGGGGTCTCTTCAACAACCATAGCCGGCCGATCCTCAGATGTGCCGACCCCCTCAACCTGCACTTGGGATTCTACTTGGGACAGAGCCTCGACGATCAGGGGGTCGTCCAATCCAACTGCCTCAATCGAAGGGCGGACCGAGGAGACGACGTCGCCAAATCTGAGGATGACCCATCGACAGGCCGTCTTGATCCCCCTCTCCAGATATTCAAGGGCGAAGCCCTGAAACTCATCAAAAGCCTTATAAGCCTCAACAGCATCGGCCTCGGCTTTTCTGACAGCTTCTTCGAGATCAGTCTTGTGCTGGGCCTCCAGGTTGATCAGGGTCGAGTCCCTCTCCTTGATGAGCAAGTCCTTGGCCTGCAGGTCGACATCGTGCTGCCTCGTCAGCTCATCTAGGACCCTAGCATGCTCAGTCCTAGCACTCTCCAGTTCAGCCCTCGCAGTCTAGAGCTCTGTCTGCAAGTCGGCCTCATGCTGAATAGCCCTTTCGGCCTCATGGAACTTCATCTGATTCTCGGCCATCCATTTGGTGGCTGAGGTGAGGGCACAAACAGACTGCACAAAAAATGAACAGATATCAAGAGGGGCCGAGGGAACAGTTAGTTAAAGAATGAAATTAAAGAGGTGGGTCAAGACCAATACCTGTGCAAGGGAGTGCAGACCATAGTCGTACACTTTAGCAGGAGGCATCTTTGCTAAGAACTCATAGTCAGAGGCCGAAGGAGCAGAGAACATTGAGGCCTTGGCTGCCCTTAAGTTGGTGATTAGTGACGAGGGGTCGGTCCTCAAGTGTGCCAGGTTTTGAGACCAAAAGGCCCCCATGCTGGACGAAGAGGCCGTCCCCTCAGAGGCTTCGACCGTGACCCTCGTCCGAGAATCAGGCCGAGGCTCAACAGGATCCTCAGGCTCCTTCCTTTTATTGCTGTCAGTGGTCGGCTCCACCACCGTCGGCCCAGCGACCTCTGTCTTCCTCGGAGCCTGCTGAGGCTCCTTCCCCTTCTTCTTGGCCAGTCCAGATAACAAGCTGGGAGCCGTCATTTCCCAAAGATAGTCTGGTGTACCTGCAAGATGACCTGGGAAGAGGACGACACGTCAGAAAAATTCAGAGATAAAGAGAAAACACTTCAAAAATAAGTAAAGAATGGAAAAGGTTATGGCACAACCTAAAGAGAATGCAGCCTCACAACCCTAAAAAAACAAGTAGAAATGAAGGCAGAAGAAAGCGCTGGGTGAAAGAGAGTACCTGATAAAGAGAGCAAAAAACGTTGCTAAGACTTGGAAGAATCGAAGGCTGCAAATGGCGATGGAAGCTGATAAGTTTCTAGAGAGAGAATGCTTAGGCGCGAAGAAGAAGAAGAAGGGGAGAGAGAGTTTGAAAATCTCTTAAATACTTTGGTAATGAGTGGAACCGTTTACCAAGAAAGGTATAATTAGGGCACAAGGCCCCAAATGCACTGCGCAGCCGCCATGACCTTGGAAACTGAAACAGCAATGAGTATCTGCCCAGGTGTCACTCACCTAACTGATCATACACACATCTCATTTAAAACACTATCCCTCAGCCATCTCAACAGCACATATGGCTAAGGGCTGGGGGGTGATTGATATACCCGTTTATATCCTCGGCCTGGCTGATGATAACCTCCAGACGGACGACCCTACGAGGGGTCGACCCCTCCAACAAGCTCCATACGACCTCTCAGAGGGGCCGACCCTTCACCAGGTCCTAGACGACCCTACGAGGGGCCGACCCTTCACCAGGTTCCAGACGACCCTACGAGGGGCCGACCCTTCACCAGCCTCCAGACGACCCTACGAGGGTACGACAGTACGACAGTACGAGGCAAGAATTGGACCAGGCTCACTACTGGAAGAAACTTTGCCCTCGGTCTCGGCTCATAGGCCGAGGGTGACATCATGACAGCGCGTGGTTTGGGAGACGCGTGAAACAGTGCGCGTGAGGCTCACATGGCACGTGGAAGACCGTTATAACCAAATCACACCCTCACGTGAGGGAATATTATGTCATCATTTGGCAACTACAGGTGTCAACAGGGAATTGGCTAGATCATCATTCACATGCACCATGCATACTTGGGGGGGGGGGTACACTACACCCCCCAAGACCTATATATACTTATCACCTACAACCCTACAGAGGATCGATCCATTAACTGTAGCCCTAGCTAAAACTCTGCTTGTACACACATTAGAGAGAGAGAGAGAGGGTTATGTGCATTGTATCCAAGGCCATTAGTGCCCATACTTAGTGGATCACACACTCACAGTGGATGTAGGCCAAATTAGCTGAACCACTATACATCATTGTCTTAGTTCCTCTTATACTCATCCCCTTCTACATACTTATACACTTATACATCTCTATGGCTGCCATAGCTGCTACTGTTTGAGCTCACTATCACTTATCCGGTGGTGCTAAATCTCAACATCATCAATAATGGTCAAAACTAGCCTCCAATATGAACATTCCAACCGAAAACTTTAAAATTTTTATGCTTGTAACTAATTTGATATTTCATGATTTATGAAGGGAGGATTGGACGAAAAATAATAAATTAACATTATCCATATCACATGTGAAATAATACAACATTTAAAACTATATATGAACATATAAAAGTGGGGTCATTAAATCCAACACTCCATCTACACTTTTTGGGGCTATTTGTGAAATTGAAAGGTCAACCTTTCAACTTGCTGTTAAAGTTTTTTCAAAACATTATCCTTTACCTTAAATTGTGTGGATTGGTCGGTAATGGCTTTATCTTTAGTATCCATCTTTGAGGACAAGTCGACAATAGCCTGGTACTTTGGTTTAAGTTGGGCAACCTGATCAATGGACGCTTTCTTAGTCCTAGCCTCCTCAAGAGTTGGTCGGCTCATTCTTGATCGTCTAGAGGATATTCCAGGGTTCGATTTCTTTAGATTATTAAGTTCCTTCACAAGATTATCATTCTCCTTCTCTAAAAAGTAAGCCCCTTCATCAACGTCAGTGGCAGAAGATTTCTCCAAAGTATCAATCTCACTTCGGAATCTATTATTTTCTTCTTCCACAAGCTTAACAATTTCTCGAGCTTTATCTACTTATCTGTTCAGCAATAATTCCTTTTTTGTAGGCAAAAGAATATTTTTCAAGTTTATCCTAAGAACCCCGTTCTTTGCTTAATGCCTTGTATTTGGCTTCATAACTAGCGTGCAATAAAGCTTTGCTTTTATTATGGTCCGCCTGTAAATCTTCAATAATCTCATAATATACAACATTGTTATCTATAGACTGATTAAGAAGATATTTGAGATATGAATATGCATCCTTTGCCTGATCAGTCAAATTTAAGTGACCATCCTTGAATAGATTATTTCAGCGTTTGAGCATATCAGAGTCAGTGGAGGCAATTTGTTCCATCTTGGCAGTAAACTAGAAAGATAAATCAACACTTGATCAACAATAAAAGGAGGCATAATAATAACTAAATTTTAAAAAGTGGCAAGTAATTGAAGAAGAATTTCCTTCATTAATAAATAGGAACGTCACCAGTACATCAGAACAAGACAAAAAGAAAAGAAAGGTTAAAAACACAAAGACCATAAGCCGAACAAATCTACACCTTCTTCTTATCCTTCTCAGCTTTAGTATTTGTACCTTGGTCGGCAAGCGGGGTAACAGAATCAATAGGAGATTTGTCTTGATCGACTGGAGGATCAATGGCTTCAATGGCCATAGCGGATTCCCTTGAGCCTGCATCATCATCAATCTCATCATCAAGATTGGGGGGTAGGTATCCTTGGTTATGCCTTAGAAATAGCTATGAGTCTTTAGTAGTGCCAATTTCTTTCAAAGCTGTCGACCAACCTTCCTTGAAGAATTTCTTCTTGGCTTAAACAATTTGAGCAGAAGTGACAGATATGGCCTTATCCCAGCCCTCGTTGAAGGAATATTCTCTGGTTTTATTTCTCTTATCCTTCTCAACAGAAAGGTAATAGATAGCTTGACTACTTTATCTTCAGCAACCTTTGCCCTGTGCTTAGCTTGAGCAGAGGCCAATGTGGTGACAGACAAAGCACCATCAACCTTTTTCCTTGCTTCTTCAAAAATTTTAATCTTTTTCTCCAAAGCCTTATGATTTGTCTCCAAAGCTTGTCGGGATTCATCGAAATACTTCCTAAGACCTTCATAGGCCTCCTCAACTTCTCCTGAAGACGAACATAACTGATCGTCCTTCTCCAGTATTTGGTTGTAATCAACCAAGAACTGCAAGAAAAGAACTAAGTCAGTAAAAATCAAGGAAGATATAAACAATATCCGTCCAACTTCAAAGATGAAAACTTATTAAGGTTAAACTTTGTGTATCCCTCTCCGATAGTTTTGATCGTGGCATGGAAGCAGTAACAAATCTATGGTCTAGGAGGGTGCAGGCTTGATCAACTTCCTAGACAAACTAGGACTAAAGACTAGAGATGATCCATCAATAGATAGAACCATACCGACCAATCCATGTTGGTCGGCATCAATAGCTTTCTCAACTTGCTTATCATTAGGACCTCTCCTTAGTCTTTTGAAAGGAGATTCATTACCCTAGGTGGCTAGGGGATTCTTGCCAACCTCAACTTTCTTCTTCTTAGCAGCAGTATCAACTTGTTTCTTGGCACTAATAATAAATTCATCTACCAGAAGATTGGGAATTTTCCTCTTTCCCTTGCTGACGGATAAGGGAAGATCAGAATCAAAAGAGGAAGTAGTGCCAATTTTAGCACCAACACCAGCAGATTTATTGGCCGAAGAAGTAGACACTGGATCCCTTTCCGAATCAATTACAACTGAAGGCACAACAGTTGTTAGCCGAGCTACAAAAAAGGTGATGGAAGTTTTATACTCCAGTAAAACAGAGTCTGATCGGGGATGATTTTCTCTTATCCTTTGGTGCAAACCCCATAGGAATTTAAGTTCCTCTAAATTCACTTCACCCAGCTTGGGGCATTTTCTCTTATGTTCTTCTGTAAAAAAAAAGAGCAATAAACAACAATATTTAGCATATATCACAAAAGAAATCAGTAAGGAAAGGTGAAGTATTAAAATAACAACCTATCTCATTCCCTGACTATGGGCACCTGGGACCATGGTAGGCCACTCTACTCAAGTGGAGCATGCTGCCAATTTTTTTTACTATAAAAGCATAATCCCAATAATCCTTATTAAAATCAAGCAAATTCAACACTAAAGCCTTATTAGCTTGTCTAGTTTTCAAATAGTAAGTGTTCTCTCCTTCAATAGCCCATTTATAGCAGAACATGATTTCTGGAATCCGAATATGGGTCCCATATATTTCATTTAACCTATTCACCCCATTGATAACCCTCCAGGTGTTGGGGGATACTCTCCCTGGAACAATATCAAAATATTGACAGAAATGAATAAGAGAAGGGCTTGGTTGAAAGGTAAAATCACACTCAGCAATAAACAAGGTTGGGATCTAATGACCCTCAGCTAAAGAATATACATCTATAGGGTTCGGAGGTATTTCCAAATCAACCCAAGAAGGAATTTTCTATTCTTCCCTAAATTCTTCTAGAGAATCAGCATCAACTATGTAAACCATGGCTTAAAAAGAATGAAATGAATAAAAATAAATAGAAATAAAGAGTTCTTACAGAAGATTAAGGATTCAACGAGAACAATCAAAGGGAAGGATGAACGATGGCGATCGATCGCGTAAAAATCTAAAAAAATAGGAACTACAGTTTGAAGATTTGGGTAAGGTAAAATTTGGAAAATCCTCTCGACTTTTTATAGTTTGTCTCAAAACGTAATGATTAAATGTACCAACGATTGACATTTCGGCAGCTTCGTGATGAAAAAGGTAAAAAATACCCATTTTCTCTTTAGCGGTTCGCTAAAATTCAAATTATTTGCAAAAATGCCATCTTCAAACAGTGCTAGTGAAATTTTACAAGTGTAGGAGGTCGGCCGCCGACCGAGAATCATGAAAATACTCTGAGCTACTTCCAGAATCAAATGCTCCATACTTTCATGCAAGCATCAAGCATGGAACATTGAGGGCTTCTGTTGATGCCAAAAGTTATCCACCTACGTGGACCAATCTGAAATGAACACTTGTCTTCCTATGTGGACATAATCCAAGTCAATAGATAGTAGCTTGAAAGTCATATGCCGACCAATATAAGGAATGCGACCAACACAAGAAAGGCCGATCAACGAGATCAATATAGCATCACCATACCAAGGGTTATTGTACACATGATTTATACAACCAATTATGACATTTATTATGTAAGGATGTGAATGCTTAATTGTATAAAAGCATTCCATCCTTTGAAATTTTGACCTTTGACCTTCGGATCATTATAAATAGGTTGTATCCCTTTCATCAAGGGCAAGGTAAAACGGATTTTGGAATATTCTTATTTACAAGAGTTCCTAGCTTTCTATAACCTCGAAAATCAATACGATAACAGTAGACGTAGGCTTTCTTACATAACTGAACCACTCTTCTCTCTCTCTCTCTCTCTCTCTCTCTCTCTCTCTCTCTTTCTCTCTTTATTTACCATTGCAATTATATATTTTATCTGTGATTATAAAATTGAATCAAGTCCAGTTATTTACATCAACAGATACGTCCAGTACCTAGGAGAGAGGGTGGTAAGGCAGGTCATGGAGGAGGAGGTGGAGGTCCCACCATTATCGACCCTATGTATATGAGGCAGGTGATGGAGATGTCTGATGATGCCAAGGCGGCAACGATGATAGGGAATCCCTATAGGCAATACATGAATATAGTGGTGAGTAACGATTATTTGGACTTTGTGACGAGTTAGTTAATTCTCACCTGTATCTATGACGTGGAGAATATGCCTCCACCCTCCACATCTTCGGATAGGGGTACCAATGTACCTGTGGGATCGACCCACAGCACAAGTGGTGGTACATCGATGGCAGTGATAGATGAGACTTCGATCATTTAGGTTACTCCCTTTCTTAAAATTTTTGACTGAGTAGTGGGGAGTCACTGAGTGTGCCGCACTGTCCTTATGCGCCGGTGTCAGGGTTGACGAGGCTTACAGATAAGGCCCTACGGCTTGAGGTATATTCTTTCCCTTTATCTTTTTATTTCTCGTTTCATTATTCCTTTCTTTTTACTGATTAACTTGTCTTTTTTGTTTCTTTTTTCTTTCAGTATGTACGGGTGCCCCTTCATGCTTAGTGCAGTCTGCCACCTCAGATGAGGGTTCTGGCTCCAGGAGTGGAGGGTCCATCGCTCGTCGTCGGGGAAAGCGTGTACCCCATGGAGGTCGAGGGTTTGAGGGGAAGGTTGAGGTTCAGGCAAAGTTCATTTATTTTTTATTTTTTTTTGTTTTTTGTTTTTCTCTTTTTCCTGCAAAAAAATGCAATCATGCAAAAATATATATATGAAAAAAATGCATTTTCTTTTTTTTGTATTTTTCTTGATTTAACGACCTATCCTATATGAACTTTTAATTTTTTGCTGAGATATTTTATTTTATGGAAAGATAGAGATAAATATGGAAACGATAATGAAATTTTTTTATTTTTATTTTCTAAAATAGGAGAGTAAAAATAATTAACTCGGCGGTTGATATTTCTTTTTAAAGCAAGAATTTTTTTAGTTAAAAAAGTAAAAGATTTTTGGGTATGAATTTATTTTGGGAATAAAAATGATTTTGAGGAAAATATTTATTTAAAAAAAGGGTAATAAAAAGGACTGACCCAGGGGGTAACCTTTCGAAATAAGGATTTTTGGAAATTGATTTGGGCAAAAGAGGAAAAATAGAATAAATCCAAAATAGGTGGGTTGCCAATTGGTATATCCCTTGATTTGCCTATTAGCATAGGGATCAAGTCAAATCACTCTGAGGCTTTTATTGCACTTTCTTGCATACTAGTGTACTTCTGTGGGGCAGGAGTCTGAATAAAATTCCAGAAAATTTATTTTTTTGCATGGATTTTGGGGTATAAATGGAGAGTGTATGGGGTGTATTTTTCTCACCAACACCCATATTTATTCTCTTGTCGTTTTCTTTATGTAATCTCCAAATGGCTCTTCTAATGTACAAAGAATTTTCTTCAAAGGCTTAGAGGCCACGTGCCTCTACAATGTTGACTATGATACTTTCAGCTTACGTTGGGCTTCTTTGTGGGGTAATTGAGCCATAGAGTGGAACTTGCTAGCAGTGGTGATACAATTTTGGAACCTATGGACCATGTCTTTCGATTTGTCCTGGATAAGGCCTATCCTACCTATGAGAAATTCTCAGCAATGTTGGGAGTTGGCCCTAGTGTTGCAACGTCCATGGCCTATTTTTCTCATTCTTCCCTAGCATTTCTAGTGGAGTTGCTCCATATTTCCCCTTCGGCGTCTCGATCATTGGTTAAGGGAGGGACTAAATCACTCTTTTGATGGTTATGTATTCGATGCGCTAGAGGGGTTTTAATGATACTAGCTTTGCCGGAGTTATTACTTTGGGCTTAATACGAGTCTGTTACTGGTGACAGGGGACTTAACGATTGATTTCCAAGTGGCTACGATTGTGACATGGATGTCTTACCACTGTAGTCCTAAGATGGTGGTGCTGGCAGAGACCCTGAATGGTCTCGATGCTTGGAAGGAGGGACGCTTTGATTTTTTGAGGGAAGCTCGATGATGTTGTTCATGTGGCTTGAAGAATGATTTCATCTGGCAACCCCTCTTGAGTATACCTTGGTGGGTATGCTTACTTTATTTACCCGACCTTTCTTTAGTTTCATCCCATCAATAGAGAACAGGGTCAACTGGTTTATGGAGCACATAGCCCGATGTCTTCGTTGGTCGATGCCATGGTGGGGAGACTTAAAGCCCATTTTGTAGCTAGGAGAGTACCGATATATGGGGTTGGTTGGCCTCCATAAGACCTCCTTTTATTTTTCTTGGTGGCTTCTGTGCTGAGATGGGTGGTAAAAAATAGTGCTTCCTCGCACAACGAACTTCTTCTCGGTGAAGTACTTGACTGAATCATTACGGATGATGCTGGGCTCCTAATGGAAGTGCCTCTAGTCGTCTATCCATCTATCACAATCTTATGAGGGGCTTGGCATGTGTTTGGAGACTACCTGAATTGGTTGTGGATGCAGGTAGTGGAGAAGCTTATGGAGGAAGAGACTGGACAAAGGTGGCTTGTCGTCTTCGACACCATGGAGGAGGGTGTCGTGGTTTCGTCCAAACTTGTTAGGGCGTATCTCTCCATGGAGATCATACGGGGTGTTAACCAGGAGTGGGAGACTCAGGGACCTCTAGAGGCTAGAAATGATGATGAAGCGGGGCCGTTTGGCAGTTGAGGACAATATTTGTTAAGTTGGGGTAACATTTTGTAAAGCTAGTGTAATTTTTGTTTTGGGTGATTTTGGTATTTTTCTGTGTGGTTATGGATAATTCTTGTGAAGTCGGTTGGGATTAGGTAGGTTTGTCTACGATGGTTTTGTAACTGAAAATAGAGTGGACTGTTTAGTTCCCTTCATTAATATTTCATGTAATGGTTGTATTCCTTTATTAGAAATAAAAATGATTTTGGTCATATTTTAATGTGGTTTTTAATCCGTTTTGCACTTGAATTATCTATACTAATCGCTAAGGCATACACAATCCTTTTATTTACGTAAATGATAAGATGGACTGCTATTCTCGTAGGTTAAAAAGAATAACATTTTGTGAAAAGAATGGAACTTCACCAATGTATGGCGTATGGGCTGCCTACGTACCATCTGGGGGTTTTGAAAATTTTTATGAGTTACAATTTGAAAAGAAATATTTTTTAAAGGATCAGGTCCCACGTAGTTCTGGGTAGGGGAAATGAATATATTTTAGAATAAAATGGGGATGAGAAGAGTCGTAGCATGCCGAGATTTCAAACTTAAGGGTAAATTTTTTTGAGACGGTCCAAGTTGACTGCACACGCCATATCTTATCCGTCGAGGTTTTTGAGCATAGCGGCGATGCCTGACAGAATTTTCTTCACAATGTGGGGGCCGCTCCAATTGGGTTTGAACTTCCCTCTAACATCCCAGAGGGGTTCTATGATCTCCTTGAGGGTAAGGTCTCCTTCATGGACATCGCAGTCACTGACTTTCTAGTTGAATGATCGAGCTATCTGGTGATGATAACCCTGTATATGGTATAGAGCGTTAAGCCTCTTTTCATCCAAGAATGATAGTTCATCAAAGAGGCTCTGATGCCAGTCTTCTTCGCTAAATCTTTTTTTAAGCAAAATGTATAGGGAAGGTATTTCTAGCTCAACGTGTAAGACTACTTCTAGGTTGTTTATCAAAAAATAAAGGGTATCCCCAGTAGGTGTTCTGATTGAAGTGCGGTAGACCCAGAGGATATTTGGGATCTGATCAGCCCAATCTCTGTAACTCTCAGTCATCTTGTTGATGATGGTTTTAAGGATTTTATTAACGGTTAGACAACACCATCGGTTTGGGGTCAGTAGAGAGAAAATTTGTGTATCTGAATACCGTACTCATCGATTAATTCTGTGACTTCGACTTCGAAGTGGAGTCCATTACCTGATACCAACTCACAGGGAACTCCATATCGGTAAATGATGTTCTTTATGATAAATTTATCCACTTTCTTAGTCTTCATCACTGCATATGACTCAATGAAGTAATCAATGGCGATAAGGATGAATTCGTGTTCTCTAGAAGCTTTGGGAGTACCTTTACTATGATGTCAATGCCCTAGGTGGAGAAAGTCTAGGGAGAGGTTAAGTTTGGTATACAAAAATGTGACCTCGTCTAGACGAGACTCAACCTCAGCGTCATGACTCCTTCCAAGTGCCAGTCATACTCATCCTCATATGGGCCCACAACATGGATATTTATGTTAACCACTCTCAGCCTCTGAGACCTCGTCATTAAAATGGTTACAATTATGCTCTTTACATAAGTGCTCTTATGTTACGGCGTCTCAAATAACACTGATAGACTGAGAGCTATGTATAATTCCCTGACAATTCCATAATTATATCAACCTCATATGACATTGGAAGGACAAGACCTTCATGCAGTTCCCTGACGTGGTTTCATAGTTAGTGTTATTCCTCTGGAAGATTACTCCCAAGGTCTCAGCTTTTTCGAGACCTACTCAGTCGACTTCAGCACCTCACATGGAACATGTGACGAATGTATCATAAAGACACGTGGAGTAAATTATTACAGAAGATCAATAACTAACGTGAAGGAATATTTCATCATCATGATGTATATATAACAAGACAGCTAGCTCTCTCCTATTGGTGCCCCAACCTCATAAATGTCCGTTGCATGCTTGGGGGTGGCATTGTGCACCCCAAATACTATAAAAAATAACTTCATCTTCATTCCAAAGGATCAAACTATTGACAACCCTATTGAAACTCTGCTAAATTGTAATATAGAGAGAAATATTGAATGTATAAAATAATGGCCTTTAATGCCTTATAGAAATACTAAACCATCATCAGCATGTACAGTGAGTAGGCCAAGGTCGAACCACTTAAATCTCAGTGTCTTTATTCTCTCTTATCCCCTTATCTATTTATGTATATTACTGTGATTTCCTTTATTGTTGAAATATTTAGATCTTGGACTCCACATATCATTGATATGGTAATTCCTAACATCATCATTTTAGCATCGTTTGTGGGAAACAATTTTTCTTCATCTTCATTTTCTTACCTTAGACGCTCTCCTTTTGCCTCTTGTGGTGATCCAAATCACCAATGTTATACCTGAATCACCATAAAAAGATCTTGGGTGAGTGTTCTTCAAGCTTCTTCTAACTCAAAACTCATTTATCTCTTTTATTGCCTTTTCTCTCTCTACTTTAGAGTAAATTTCATTGGAGATGGCTTCTCATTTGCCTCCTAATGTTGGGCCAAGCTCCAGCCAACCACCACCGCAGTTAGAGATTGGTGATATGGTAGTGGCACTGTGATCCTTGGTGGCCATCCTACAAAAGATATAAGAACAGTTTATGGTGTTTAGCCAAAGTGTATTGGGGAAAGATCCTGGTGACTTGACGGGGGAGATTATAATCTGACTACGAGAGAAATGGCGAAGTTGGTGACGGGGGACCACCCCAGGCCCACTCAAGGAGGTGTAACTCCATCATAGGTGGAGATATTTCGTCGATCCTAGGCGTCTCCACCTAGCAAAGAGGATTTAGGACTTCCAAAATAACCAAAACTGTTATGAGGAGGAGTATTGGGAGCCATATGATATTTTTGGTAATACCATATGCCCCAGAGGAACATTGGCCCCAACTTACTGGGGAAAACGAATTTAAAACACTCCTGTAAGCCAATAGAGAGCTTCAATTTTTGACAGATTGAGAAGAGGGTCGACCTTTGATCGTCTAGGCCCTAGAAGAGAAGGAGGACGAGACAAGAATTTTTAATCTCGCAGTATCGATGGATCCAGAGGAAATGGAAGATGTTGTGATGAAACACCAAGGCAAATTTGAGATAGAGATGATCAGATGGAGGCCAAAAGTCGATAGAGGACTATCGGCAGAGAGTTAGCATAAGTGGTAGTGCCCATAGAAGGTGGATGTGACAATATAGTGGCAAAAGATAAGCTATGGAATAGTTATATACAAAGGCAGAAAGACAAGATCGATGTATTGATCAAGAGTCAAGACCTAAGTCATCGAGGTTTCATGGAAGGGTCTCTATTTGTGCCAAGAATTGTAAGTTATCCTACCCTACAAAGTTCAAACCTCCAATTATGACGCCGAGGTATGATGGTAGTTAAAATTTGGTTCACCATATAGAGATGTATGAGTTGATCGTCGATATATATTCGACGCCTGATGGGATAAGATGGTGAAATTTCTCTAGAACTCTCACAGGTGCGGCTCACATGTGGTACACTATCCTACCGAGAGGTTCCATAGAGAATTTTAAGCAACTAGCCGAGAAGTTCATTCATAACTTTCATTTTGGCATAAAGCCACCGAAGAAGTTAACTCATCTTCTTAATGTCAAGTAAGGGAAGAATGAAACTCTAAAGGATTACATCTCTCGTTTTAATAAGGAAAAGTTAGATGTAAAGGATTATGAGGAAAGTATAGTGATGATAGCGCTCATTAATGGTCTGCAATGGGGAAAACTCCTTTGGAAACTCTCTAAAGTCCTTCAAAAACCATAATGGAACTCCTAGTGATAGCCAAGAGAATCATGAACATAGAGGAAGTCATGATGGATAAGGAGGGAGGCACAAAAGAGGCTGACGACAGTAAATCTAGTTAGACCAAAAATAGAGAGGGAAAGAAAAGATCTAATGAGGATAAATTTTCCAAGTACACTCCAGTGACAATGAGCCCAAACTATATTTTTAATGATATAGGGACGACAGAGCACTCAGATGGCCAAAAAAACTCAAGTCCCCTCCTCATAAGAGGGACAAGAGTAAGTGGTGTGAATTTCATCAGAATCATGGGCATACGACGGATGAGTGCTTTGCCCTGAAGGACGAGATCGAGAAGTTACTAAAATAGGGTAAACTTCAAAACTATGTGGATAGGAGTGGCGATAAAGACGAGTCTAGAAAAAATCATAATGGGAGGAAAGCTAATAAATCGAGACGAGAGGTTCATGATAATAAGAATGATGATGAGTCTGATGATAGTGGGGGTGTAAGGATATAAATTTCCAATTAAGTCATTTTTATTTTGGCTCAATTTTGGATAAAAACGTTTAAGTCATAGGATAGAGGTCTTGACCATCCTTCAAGCCTATGACATACTAAAGTTGAAGACGTAGCGGCCAAGAGTATAAAGCTTCAACAAATGCCGAGTTTATTGTGCCTCATTTCTACGTGAACAACCTTTGTTCCGTTTACTCCTAAGGTATGAATGCACTACATATTTATATAGGATCTTGGAACAATTAGTATTGGGTGTAATTTTATTTTAAAGTGATGTTTATTTTCAAAAGGTTTCTTTAAAACTTTAAAATAAAGATTCTCGGCTAAAAATTGAATTTTAAGCTTTCTGGAAGTTCGTTCGAAATTGTCGTTCGAACGAGTTTGAATGAGAATGTCATTCGAACGAGTTTACCAATGATATTTCCCTTATGGCCACTGGAACTTCGTTAGAATGGTCGTTCGAACAAGACTTCATTTGAAATGAAAATCTCATTCGAACAAGATTTCTGACGGGAAATTTAATTGGCAATTTTGGGCAGTTTTTCACCTCTATCCCACTACTTTTTCCCCACTAACTTTTGACAGACTTAATATGTGCGGGAACTAACATTTTGGAACTAACTTTTTCATATTCTTCCATCTCCTAGAGAGAGTTTTGAGAGTTTAACTTTTCTATGAAAAGGTTCATTGTTTAAGCATTTTTTTCCAATATAATCACCCTAAAACACTTTTGGTTTACACCCATATTGTTTATTCCAAGTTTCCATATAAATATATTGCTTGGAGTGTTCGGCACCGAGTTTACCCTACTGAGTTGAAGAGTTCGTTTGGGTTTGCTTCTACATCCCTCAAAGAAGAAGTTCGTTATTTTGCTGCGGCATTCTCACAGGGTGAAAGGCCCCATTTGTGGTTGACGGTGTTCATAATGTCTCATTGGTGAATTCCAAGGTTTCGATTTAGTTCCAGGATTGTTAGTTAGGTAGAGGTAGTTATAAAAAGACGCGTCGGGGCTTGAAGGAGTCGAGTCGAGTGTTGTAAGTCATCTTGCTTGTAATTGTAAATTTCGTACTTAGAGGACTTAAGGCTAAGGCCATCCAAGATTTTTTCCCGTTGTGGATTTTTTCTCGTATATCGCGGCGTAGTGATTATTTTTTTTATTTTATCTTTTGCAAAATCACCTAGAACGCATACATAGGTAAAAAGATAAAATTAGTTTAAATCACTACTTACTTAATTTGGTACAAATTTAATTTGGGTAAAAATTCATTTAATTCAAGTCATTAACTTTAATTTATTAAAACTGGTTTGGCCTATTTTGTTAATATTGAAAATATGACTTAGGCAAATTTCTAGGACTTGGGTTAAATTGATTTAAGTGAAAAATGTATTTGTTGATTGATCTAATTTCACTTGGTTTAATTTTAATTTGAAAGATATTAAAATTTGTTGTTTATGTTCTTGTTTAATTTGAACCACCTCTCTTCCGCATCTTTACAAGGAAATTGAAATTAATTTTTGTGTAAGCTTTTAAAATTGGGGGCCTCGTGTTCCAACAAGTGGTATTAGAGCGGGATCGCTAAATTATTGCGTTTAAGATCCTTTAAATATTTTTGACAAAAATGGATTTTTCTCCATTTTCAAAATTTCCTATTTTCGATGGTTCTAACTACTCGTATTGGAAAGAGCGAATGAAATCGACACTAAAATCTATCGACGAGAGGGTTTGATTGTTTGTTGTTAACGGGTGGTCCCCAACTACACATTTGGTAGATAATGAGTGTGTCCCAAAACCCGCCGATAGATGGAGTGAGAATGAATTTAAAGTATCTAATTTTAATTCTCGAGGTTTAAATGCCTTATTTAGCGCGGTCACACCGGATGAATTCTGTCGCATTATGACGTGTGAAACCGCTAAAGAAGCTTGGGATATTTTACAACTCACTCATGAAGGAACTAGTGTCGTTAAGGCTTAAAAACTCCAAAACCTCACCACTCAATTTGAAACCATCAAAATGAATGAAAAAGAAACTTTTGATGAATTTTATGTTAGACTTTTCGATATTGTTAATTCATCTTTTAATTTGGGAGAGAAAATACCCGGCAACCGAGTAGTAAAGAAAATTTTAAGGTCCCTATCCGATAGATTTATTCCTAAGGTGACCGTGTTAAATTCTTTACCCACTTTAGTCTCTATGAAATTAGAAGAACTCGTAGGTGATTTACAAACCTATGAACTAGACATGTTTCCCTCCAAAACCGAAAAGAAAATAGATAAGGGTGTTGCTTTGAAAGCCCGAAAGTAGGAAAAACAAGTAGTAGAGAATGAAAGTGATAGTGACTCGAAAAACATGTCTATGTTTTCTAGGAAGTTTAAAAAATTTCTTAAAATTAACAACGATAAATTTAAAAATGATTTGAAGAAATTTGAAAAATCTAAGCATGACAAAGCTGAGAAGATCCCTTAAACGTTTAATGAAAATTTAAATAGGGACGAGTCAAATAGGTGTTATGGTTATGAAGGGTATGGCCATAGGGCAAAAAGCGTGCCCCACTAAACTAAGGAGAGAGGGTAAGCAACCAATTTATTTTAATGAAACCCTTAGTGATAGTGATAATGAAGAAGGACCCGATTCCTCCACTAAGCCCAACAATGTGGATTTTATGGCTAGTCATGTGAGTGATAGTGAGCACTCTTCTATTGATGAAATATTAACACATGACACTTCCAAGGTCATAGTTTATGATTCCCTTATTTTTTATGGTAGTGAAAGTTGAGAAGAAAGAGAGAGTGAAATTGAAGAAGAGGTTAATTTGAGTGAACTTCAAAATGATTTTCAAGAACTTTATGAAGAATCTATTAAATTAAAAAGAGCAAATTTGAAGTTAGAAGTGAGTTTAAGAGAGCGTGTTAAGGTCGTTGATGATAGTGTGTTGGTTGAAGACCTTAGGACACGTGAGAGAACTCTTCGAGAGAAGCTTGAATATATAGAAGGCGAGAGAGAGATAGCCTTAGAGGTTTAATGGAATTAATGAAAAAGGAGCTTCTCGAGTTTGAAGGGAGAAATGTTTTGTTAGAGTCTAGAATTTTAGAATTAGAAAATAAATTAAAAGACTCTAGTAAAGTCAAATTTGATTTGGAGTGTCGTTCGGAGAAATTAGATGAAATATTAGGAACGGTTCAAATAAAAAATAACACTTGTGGTTCAGGCTTTGATACTTATAATGAATAATCTCATAAAGCCAAAACTAATGTTTAGGAGAATCTCCAAGGAATGCCTTTAGAGATCATTCCTTAGGTAAGTCTTTTCGCCGAGTCTTTAGGTGCTCACATTGTGGTCGAAAAGGTCATCTTAGAAAATTTTGTTTTGATCTTAAACGAGGTCCTAGAAAATCCCAATGTAAGGCAACCGAGGTAGCCAAGATTCCTACTCCCCGTGATCGTCATTCATCATTAATTTGGGTTAGGAGATCCGACTTGGTAGCTTTACAAGATAGGGTATTTGATTCTCATTTACTTTCACATGCTTCCTCCCTTGCAAAATCTAAAGGTTGAATGTGTTAGTTTTATTTGCATACTTTTGCTTTTGTACTTCATGATATATTATCATGCTAATTGTATGCTTCTTAATCATTTTCTATTCTATGCGCCATGCTTAATCACATGCTAGAATAATGATTTTTATTTAACTTTTGTATTTTACTTCTTTCATTTTAAGTTTGCATTAAATGAAAAATACAAAAATATTTTTGTTTATCATTTGTGTTTTACCTTTTAGTAATTTAGGCTTAATGAAAAATACAAATGATTTTTGTGACTTTTGAGTAAATATTTTTATTTTTGGTTAAAAATTGTCAAAAACTCAAAAAGATTTTTTTTTGTGTGTATTTTAGTTTGACACACTTTATGTGGAATATACTTGTGTTTGAATCCCTTCTTTTTCTCTCCCATGTGGCTAGAACTTTTGGTTTAGATTGTCAATCCTTAAAATGTTCTTTACCATGCTTACATGGAGTAGTTGGATTTTGTGTTGATTTAATGGATTCTATTTTTATATGCCTCAATTCACACATGCACGAGCTCTCTTAAAATTTTAACTTCATATGTATATTTGAGCTTTGTGAGGTGTTCTCCTACAAATCTTGTCATCTACATGTTATGTGACCTAGGAGGACTAGTTCATGTTAAAATCCGTTGCACGTGAGATTTGTGTGAAATATAAAAAATGATATATATGAATGTGCACGGGGAAGGGCTCCGAAAGGAAAACGATCATCCTTTGCGAGTAAGCCACCGTTTGGATTGAACCTAAAAGAAATACGTGGTCCAAAGTCCTAAAAGAATAATGGCATTAAAAAAAAATATTTTGCCAAGGCCTATTTTGTTTGGTTGTTTTATTCATTGAAAAGATTAAAATAATATATGCTTATTGAGGGAGATGGGATGGTATATCAACGGTTTGCACAATGTCCACTTATCCTAGTTGTACTTTAAATGTCATGACTCTATTAGTTTGTAGAATCATCAAAATTCTAGGCTTGTATGCATTGTGTATGTTTGTTCATTGAGTTCAATCTATATTGTCACATGAGGTTTTATTCAAATGTGATGAAGTTTGCAATCAATTGAGAACTCCGTGAATATGTTTTAAGTGATTGGGTCTAAATTTAATTGTTTATAGTTCACACCCCAACACTTTCATTTCCATATGACACATTTTTGCCATACGAGTGTGAAAAGCTTATTTTATTTTGTGTCATGTGTGGTATTTATACCTAGTATATGTGCATATGCGTTAATGATATTTATTGTGTTCTCATATATGAGATATTCTATTTGTATTTGCCT
The DNA here is from genome assembly GCA_949130495.1 of Sambucus nigra. NCBI lineage: Eukaryota > Viridiplantae > Streptophyta > Magnoliopsida > Dipsacales > Adoxaceae > Sambucus > Sambucus nigra. The sequence goes on from OX422217.1 coordinate 243,683,486, forward strand.
TGCTTTCTAGTCCATATATGCTTCTACTTCATGATTGATATATATCTCGTTGCATTCTTTGTTGATATCACATGCTTAATACTTTATGTATCATATTGGTATTATTTTCTTGCATCTTAGTTGGTATCCGTTATTATTTGTTGGATTACTTATAATTTTTTGCCCATGTGCTTTAATGTTCTCATCACTTTATGCACAATTGCATGTTTAGCTTGTTATCCCATTCTAGTAATACCTTGTTTAGTTTAGAGGGAGTATATGCTTTAATTGGGGAGATAAGTTATGTTTTGATTCTTAAGCCTTTGTCTATTCCTGAACAAAAAGGGGGAGAATGATAGGGGGCGAAATGGTATCTAATCCTATTGTAATAGTATCTTAGTTTGGGAGATTTACCTTAGGGTTAGTCGCGACCTTCTTAGGTAGATCATAGTTGATAATGGGGATAATTATTTTAGGAGGAGTAATTATTTTAATTGCAGTTAATATTTTGATATTGCCCATGCGTTTGATAGTTTGGTTAAGTGTGCAAGAATTCGTCTAAGTGGCAACTTTCATGATCGACAAAGATAATGATCATTGGGTTGTTTACGTCAAGCTATTGTATATTTATTTTGGATGGGATTTTTTTATGTTTAGTAGAGCTTGACGGACCTTTAGGATTTTTGTTGGTTTTTGTCCTAAAATAGCCAAAGTGGAGATTTGTAAGGACACAAATTTCCAATTGAGTCTTGTGTTGTTTTGGCTCAATTCCGGACAAAAACGTTTGAGTCATAGGATAGAGTTCTTGACCATCCTTCAAGCTTATGACATACTAAAGTTGAAGACGTAGAGGACAAGTGTATAGAGCTTCATCAAATGTCGAGTTTATTATACCTCATTTCTACGTCAACAACCTTTGTTCCGTTTACTCCTAAGGTATGAATGCACTACATATTTATATAGGAGCTTGGAACAATTAGTATTGGGTGTAATTTTATTTTAAAGTGATGTTTATTTTCAAAAGGTTTCTTTAAAACTTTAAAATAAAATTTCTGGGCTAAAATTTGAATATTAAACTTTTTGGAAGTTCGTTTGAAATTGTCGTTCGAACGAGTTTTTCGTTCGAACGAGTTAGAATGGAAATTTCGTTCGAACAAGTTTGCCAATGATATTTCCCTTATGGACACTGGAACTTTGTTAGAAGGGTCATTCGAACGAGACTTCATTCGAACGAAAATCTCGTTCGAACGATATTTCCCGCGGGAAATTTAATTGGCAGTTTTGGGCAGCTTTTCACCTCTATCCCACTACTTTTCCCAGCTAACTTTTGACAGAATTAATATGTGTGGGAACCAACATTTTGGAAATAACTTTTTCATATTCTTCCATATCTTAGAGCGAGTTTTGAGAGTTTAACTTTTCTATGAAAAGGTTCATGGTTTAAGTGTTTTGTTTTCTAAGAAAATCACCCTAAAACACTTTTGGTTTACACCCATATTGTTTATTCCAAGTTTCCATATAAATATCTTACTTGGAGTTTCTGGCACCGGGTTTACTCGACCGAGTTGAAGAGTTTGTTTGGGTTTGCTTCTACATCCCTCAAAGAAGAAGTTCGTTGTTTTTCTACGGCATTCTCACATGGTGAAAGGCACCATGTGTGGTTGACGGTGTTCCTAAAGTGTCATTGGTGAATTCCAAGGTTCCGATGGAGTTCTGGGATTGCCAGTTAGGCAAGGTAGTTACAAGAAGATGCGTCGGGGCTTGAAGGAGTCGAGTCGAGTGTTGTAAGTCATATTGCTTGTAATTATAAATTTCATACTTAGTGGACTTAAGGCTAGGGCCGTCCGAGATTTTTTCCTATTGTAGATTGGTTTGGCTTATTTTGGTAATATTGAAAATATGACTTAGCCAAATTTCTTGGACTTAGGTTGAGTTAATATTTTAAAGTGAAATATGTATTTATTATTGTCTAATTTAATTTCACTTTGAGTTTGTTTAATTTTAATTTGGAAAGAAATTAAAATTAGTTAATTTGTTTAATTGAACCATCTCGCTTCCGCATCTAAAAAGGAAATTACTTTTTGTAATAAGATTTGAAAAATTGGGGGCCTTCGCATTAAGAAATTAAAATTAATTGATTTGTTTAATTGAACCATCTCGCTTCCGCATCTAAAAAGGAAATTACTTTTTGTAATAAGATTTGAAAAATTGGGGGCCTTCGCGTACCTTCAGGGGGGAGATAACCCCGACCTCCTAGCAAAGATCCCTGATGCAAAGGGTCATTTACATATGATCTCCTTTGATGTGAAGATGATCTGTGGAGATCTAATATGTTGTGGTACAAAGGCAGCCGATAGAAAAGTACATATGGTAGAAGCAAATGCATCACCCAAAAGGTTAGAGGTAAATTCCTTTGAGATCGAGGAAAAATCGAGGAAATTAAAGAAGGTAGATATGGGAATGCTAATTATTGAATTTTCCATAATGGGCTTTAAAGGAAAACTGGCTCCACATGATGACCCCTTGGTCATCAGTATGAGAGTTCACGGATATGATGTTTCTTGTATCCTCACTGATAGGGGAAGTTCAACTGATGTGATGTTCTGGGAATGTTTCAAAGGGTTAAAATTGCGCAAAAAGAGACTCCTACCTTATTACCAACCACTGATTGCCTTCAGTGGGAAGAAATTTCACTCGCTGGGGGTATTAGAGATGAATGTGTGTATGAGCACCTGATACAAGAAGATTAACTGTTTTGTCATGGATGATCACATATTCTCGACTTATAATATAATTTTGGAAAGGGTAGACCTCAAGGAGTTTTAGGTCGTACCTTCCACAGTTCATCAGATGATGAAATTCTCGACTCCCTATAGAGTAAGGGAAGTATAGGGTGACCATGTGGAAGCTTAAGAATTCTTCTTCACCTTGGTTGAGGAAAGGGAGGCCAATAAAAGAACAACCACTTCATACAACATTGACACTCTCAACCCGAGAGATGAGAGAAATCTAAAAAAGGGCGAACCTGTTGAGGAGGTAGAATCCATCATCCTCAATGAGGATGAGTCGAAAAAACTATCCAAATCGACTCATCCCTAAAATTTGATATGAAGGAAGAATTATTGAAACTATTGAGAAGAAGGCAGGGTATTTTTTCTTGGGGCTATAGAGATATGTTAGGGACTGACCACGATGTTATCAGCCATCAGCTGAATATTGATGAAAAAATGAAGCCCATCAAATAAAGACGCAAAAATTTCTCAAGAGAAAGATACGAAGTTATTCAAGATGAGGGGAAAAAGCATCAGACAGTATTGTTCATTCGAGAGGTCCAATATCCATATTGTCTCTCCAATATCTCCATAGTGCCCCGGTCAAATGGGAAATGGAGAATGAGCCTAAATTTCACCGAATGAACAAAGCTTGTCTAAAAAACAGCTTCCCACTACCTCATATTGATCAGATGGTTGATGCTATGGTCAAACATGAACTGATGAGATTTATGGATGAATATTCGGGTTATAATCTGATCTTTATGCATGAGATCAACACCGAGAAGACTTCATTTATCACTGATAAATGAACCTACTACTATATGGTAATGTCGTTCGGCTTAAAGAACGCTAGGGCAACCTATCAAAGGTTGGTCAATTAGATGTTTGAAGAACATATCAGGAAGATAATGGAAGTCTATGTAGATGACATTCTAACCAAAAGTCTGAAGGTCGATGATCATATAGTTAATCTTAAGTAAACTTTTGATATGATGGACAAGTACTAGATAAAGTTGAATCTGACCAAGTGTGTATTTGGATTCGGCGCAGGAGATTTTCTAGGTTTCATTATAAACCAAAGGGAAATAGAGGCATACCCCCCAGAATAAGGCATTGATTGACATGCAAACACAAAAAAAAATCAAAGATGTCCAGAGGCTTACCAAATGAGTTGCAACTCTCAACCGTTTAGTCTTATGGGCGACTGATAAGTGTTTGCCCTTTTTAAGATCTTGAGAAAGGCCTTTATCTGGGACGAAAAATGGGAGATATATTTTCAAGATTTAAAGGTATATCTGGATTCTCCAATGTTGTTATCTTAACCAATTCAGGGGGAGAAATTGTATTTGTAATTAGCCGTCACAGAATCGACTATCATCACAGTTATTGTTAGAGACGACGTTGGGGTCCAAAAACTAGTGTATTTTAATAGAAAAGCCTTGCAAGGAGCCGAGCTCAAGTATTCAAAGATGGAAAAGCTGGCCTACACATTGATTCACACCTCAAGGAAAATAAAGCCGTATTTTCAAGCACACATGTTGGTGGTGATCATCGACACTCCTATGAGGCATGTCATTCATAAACTCAAGAAATTGGATAGGTTAATGGCCTGGTCAGTTGATCTAGGTGGGTTTGACATCATCTATTATCCCAGGAATGCCATTAAGGGGCAAGCCTTAGCAAAATTTGTGGCCGAATTCACATGGGCCAAAACTAATGATATTGTTGGAGAAGTAGAAATGCCAACAGTCATACCAAGAGAGATTGTAGTAGACACTATAAAGGGCGATACTACTAAAAGTAATTTTTATTCAGAAATGGATTTTTATCAAAAGGTCTTTCCTCAAAAGGAGAACCCTTCTGGAGTTTATTTTTATATGGATCATCTTTTGAGAATAGCATCGATGCGATGTTGATATTATCGTCCCCAAACGTAACATATATAAGGTATGCCTTAAGATCCAGCTTCAAGGCATCAATAATGATTCAGAGTATGAGGCCCTATTGGCAAGTCTCACCCTCATCAAAGCATTAAATGTCAACTATATAATTGCCCAGAGTGATTCACAATTGGTCGTTAATCAAATTTTGGTAATTCATAAATCTAAAGACGAGAAGATGGCCAGAGGATCCCCTGACTTGAAAATAGTTGAGCTGACGATCTGGCTAGATTAACATCGGCTACCAGGACGGAGATCAAATGATTATTCCCTATAGAAATACGGCATAAGCTGAGTATTGAGAATAAGATAACAATCTAATGTTCTATTTGAACCTAAATTTGGGAGAGTTCTAGATGGATCTGCTGATTAAGTTAATCCGAGATGGTGAGTGCCGATGTCTAAAAATGGATTGATTTCAAATTTGTAATCAAAGATAAATGAAATAGAAGTAACTCAAATCACACACACAAAGACAATTTTTTTTAAAGTGGTTCGATTATAGAAGAAAGCCTACGTCCACTATGACTTTATTCAAGGGTTTGCAATAGCTCATAAATGAATGACTTGAGTTGTTGTGAATTGACTTGTCCTCTTTAGATGGGGGATGATATCCATTTATAAGGTCCTAAAACCCTAAAGACGGAACGCCTTTATATTGCCAGGCGTTTACATCAGTATACAGTGACTAAGATGTTAACTGTTCCAAGTTTATTGGCATTCTCATCCAAGCAACGCTTGATATGCCGACCGATTGGCCTTCTGATATTGGTCGGAGATATAGTCGACTAAGTGTCTCTGAAGTCGATCAATTTAGTTGGTCGGGGGTGATGAATGACAGGTGTACGCTCATCATTGGTCCAGTTAGAAGTATAATTTTTACATACAACAGAAGCCCCCAATGCTCCATACTTGATGCTTTCATGAAAGTATGGAGTATTTTCTTTAGGAAGTTGATCGGCAGGCTATTAGGGTGCCTGGTTGGAAACTGACCTCCCATAGTTGTAAAAATTTCTACTGGTACTATTTGAGAGTGGCATTTTTATTAATAATTCAAAAATTAGCGAACTGCCAAAGGGCACATTGGTATTTTTCTCATCTAAAGTTACATCGCCGTAGGGATGTCAATCATTGGGACATGTAATCATTACTTTCTCCATTTTTGAGGTAAGCTATAAAAGGGACAAAGCTTTCCATGTTCTCGCTTACCTCAATCTTTCTAAACCATCTCAACTCTTTGTCTTCACACTATCTCTCACGCGACCATTTGCTGCCTCTTTCTTTAGTTCTTGTTGAATCCTTAAATCTCTGTAAGCTCATTTTCTTTCTTTCTTTTTTATTTTCTTAATCATGATAAACGCCGTTGATGAGGATTCCCTGGAGGAGTTTAGGAAAAAATATAAAATCCCATCTTGGGTAGACATGGAAATACCCAGTGGTCCTATTGACGTTTACTCTTTAGTTGAGGGTCATTAGATCCCGAATTTGTTCATAACTGAGTGTGGTATTATATTTCCACCAAACCCTCCTTTTCTTTGTTTCTGTCAATATTTCGATCACTGCAAGAGTACCCCCCAATACCTGGAGGGTTATGAATGGTGTAAATAGGTTGCATGAACTCAATGGGACCCATATTGGGATTCCAGAGTTGTTGTATTGCTATAAGTGGGTTATTGTTGGCTAGGAAACTTATTATTTGAAAACTAGGCATGCAAATGGGGCTCTAGTAGTAAACTAGCCAGATTCGAATAAAGACTACTGTGATTATGCTTTACTGGTAAAGAATTGGTAATATGCTCCTCTTCCTACTAAAGTGGCCTATGATGGTCCCAAATGTCCCCAATCAGGGCGCCATTTGATAAATAAAAAAGTTGCCTCCAATGTAGATTTTTGTGTCGTTGTTGCAACTTCTTTCAATCAAAATTACCTTGAACCTACAAAATTATAACAAAACTAGTGTAGAGGGTAAGTAAGGGAGTCAATCCAAATCTAAAGGTGAAACACAAAATTAGTGAGGACATATATATAGATTCATTTTCATTTTATTATATTTTTCTATATTTTTTTGATTTTTATATTTTTTTATATATTTTTCAAGGGAATATTAATTAACTAACTATATACTAATTTTTAAAGTACTAATTAAGATGTAAAAGCTAATAAAAAATGAGGTAAATAAAATTGTGCTAAAAAGTAAACTAACTAAATTGGATTCATGAGGGCTACAAAATTTCATCCCATGAATGGAAGATTAACCCTCAATAATCATCGTCCACAAATATAAGATAAAAAAATAAAAGGAAAAGAAGATTAAACTAAAAGTAATAAGAGAGGAATAGATCAAACCCATTTAACCCTTGAATTGGAATGAAATCTTCAATTACATCCACAATCACTCAATTACAATCCCTCACTCATGTATTTATTGAATCTAAACTAAAATTTACAAAATAAAAATAAAAAGGACAGTGGATGAATTCATAATGGACAATTAAATAATAAAAGAGATTTGCTAAAAATGCAAATCCTAAAATTATAAAATTGTACATTAGAATTCACCCAAAGAAATAAATTGTTGATCATTACTTTATATTGAGATAAATGCTAAAAATGTAAAATCTCAACATAAAGGAATGGCATAGATTTACCTTAAGGGATGAATTCAACTACATCAATCTATTATGAATTAGTTGTTAAAAATGCAAAAGTTCATAATAGATGGGTGGGGTGAAATTTATCCTAGATATAAATTTCACTACACACCTCTATACTGAGATATTTGCTAAAAATGGAAATACTCTCTAAAGAGGGATGGAGAGAATTTTATCACACCAAGCTTAAAACTAAATTTGAGATCATTTTGAAAATGGCCCAAGTCTTCAATTTTATGGTGCACATGGAGGCTAGGGGTATATTGGATAATTGACATGAGTGTGCATGGACATGGTGAGAGGAGCATGTGGGTTGAGAGGATATAAAAATATGATATCGGTGAGGTTATTTATGGGAAGTTGGGTTATAATAGGTAGTTGGGGGTATTTTGGGTAAAAGAGGTTAAATGGGTTTTATTTGGCACATGGGTATGTGGTGTAATTGTTTTTTTTTTTGTTATTTGGTTTTGGCCTTCGGCAGGTAGAAGTTTGGGTAGAAATGGTTCTAACTTTTTGAGTAATATGAAATGGGTTGAAGGTTGCAAATGGTAAATGGTAAATGGGTTTAATGTTGGTGAGCTCCAGATCGGAGGTTCGGGTTAGAGGTTTGGGGCGCTTCCTGGCGGTAGGGACGACGCCGGTGGAGTCAGTAAGGTCGACAGCGGCGGGGGTCGTCGCGAGGGGAGGAGAGAGGAGAGAAAGGGTTTGGTGGGAGAAGATGAAGTGGTGAGGATAGGTTGTAGGTGGGTGTCGCCGCAGTCGGAGATGGTGGAACGACGTCAGAAATAGGCTGGCCGGCGAGGGACGGCTTGCGACGGTTAAAAGGGGTTGCCAGGCGCTAGAGAGCGGGAAGTAGGGGGCGCCGGGGTTAATGCCGGAGGGGGTAGGGCCGCCGTCGGAGGGCTGCTGGTCACTGGTGTTAGTTGAGGTGGAGGGTACTGGAGCAGCTTCGACAGGGGGTTGTCACCGAAGTGGTTGGTTATGGTGGAACTATGAGAGAGAGAGGGTGAGGTATTTAAATGGAGGAGAGAGGAGAGAGAAAGAGATGGGGGAGTGATGTTGAAGATGGAGGTGAGGATGATAGGATATAGTGAGGTGTAAGATTGTTAGGGTGTAGGTGTGAGGGGTTGTGTGTGTGTGTTTAATTTGGACACCTAAAAAATTAATAAAGACTCAACTAAAAATAATAAGTAATAAAAATTAAAAATAAAATCTAACTAAAAATAAAACAAACTAAAGAAAATAAAAAATTAAAATATTAAAACTAAAAAATAAAATCCTAAGCTTATATAAAAACTAAAATAAAATAAAAGAAATAAAAAGAGAAAATTAAATGAAAACTAAAGTCCTATAAAAAATATAAAATATAATACAATAAAAATGAACTCCTAAAACTAATCCTAATAAAATAAGACTACACTAAAAAATAATGAAAATCAAAATAAAATAAAATTATACTAATAAAATAATATAAAACCTAGAAAATACTAAATAAATCTAAAATAAATCCTAAAAATAAAAATGATTCAAACTAAAAATCTAAAAAATATTAATAAAAAAAATACAAAACCAACACACACACGGGTCGAGGAAAGTTTAGGTTAGGCTTAGGCTCGAGTAAGGTAACGGGGTTGGTAATTAACTCCATTTTAACTGCAAATTGCTTGAAAATATAGCTTTTGACACCGCAACAGCAATTAAATCTGCATATTGAACAATTAAGCGCACAAGACCCAAATTATCGCGAATTAGCAACTAAAGTACATCTATTTGGGGTATAAATTGTACAGTTTTGGGTGCTTATCACACCACCCCCAAACAGAGCGTTGCTAGTCCTCGAGCAATAAGATAGAGAGAAAGAGAAAGATTAGAAACCAAAAGTGTGCCACTTTTACGGGCATTTGCGATTGCATTTAGCATGTGCAACAAGCCTTTAAACCTATAGGTTGCCCTATAGGACGAGTTGTGTCTCGTGAGGATTTACAGGGAATATACCCACAAAATTCTTATTTGCAAAATTTGTTGAAATGCAGTCAATCTCTTATTAGACATAGAATAATCGCACAATCTATCATGAGATAAATGATTTCAGAAATACAAGCTAGAATGTGTAAAAAATTTAGCTAAGTAAATACTCAAGGCACATCCTTCCTAGAACTCAACGTGTGTAGTGTGTATCAGTAAAAAAGGGTCAAGAATCATAAGAGTAATTCCTAGATTGCCTTGTCGGAATCAACGCTTCAACTTCAAATCTCATGGATATATCTCTCTCAAACGAACTCTCGAGATTTGGGTTAGTGTACCGCTCTTGTGTGTGAGGAGGTAAGTAAATGTAAGCAAGTTCAAACGTCTCACACACACATAAGAAAGAACGAACAATTAGAAAGAAAAATGATCTCATGAAAGGAATGCTAATAACTATAGTGAGAACGTCGAGTTATTCACCACGTTGACTTTCATTTTCCCGAACACCTAGGAAAAATATGGATGATTATGGGTGAGGGGGAAATGAAATGAGATAGATGGGATATGAGGTAGGATGGTGTGAGGTAGGATATGATAGAATGATGATCGATGAGTGATGAATATGCAATGTGAAATGGATGAAAAATGGATGCGATAGAAGAGTGTATACAATTTAGGCATAAATGTCTTTATTACTAACTACAAACTCTCTTCCTTTTTTTTTTCTCTCTTTTTTTCTTTCTTTTTTTTTGATTTTTTTTTCTTTTTCTCTATTTTTTTTCTCTATTTTCTATTTCTCTCTCTCTCTCTCTCTCTCTCTTTCTTTTTCTTTTTCTCTCACTTTTCAAACCAACAATGAAGACATTTAACATTTGGAATAACACTCTTTTATTTGAAAATGAAAGATGATACGGAGATGATATGTGATGGTGTAGAGAATGTGTATGGATGATGGGGGGGAATAAATGGGAATATGGAAGAATATAGGAATGTAATGGGAATGATATATGGAAAAGTGAAAGGTGTATGGATGAAAATTTAGTATTCGGGACAAATTTCAAGACACGCGTTTCTTACAACTCGAAAGTGATGTCATTCTCAGTGATTAAGCCAAATTTTAATGAAGGATAATGAGATCATACAACAATTAAAGTGCGGCCCCAAAAGAAGTCGAATCAACTTGTGACTCGGAGATTGCGTAAAACACTCTAAAAAGTTGAAAGGCACGAATCTCACAAGCTAAAGTCTCTACTAGTGATCCTTAAGGTTCTCTTTAGAATTGCAGTATTCCTCAACTCTAAACCGTAGTGACGTGATACGTGCGCAAATTTTGTTGAGTCTAGAAATTCATAGTGCAACATGCCTTGTTACGTATTACATAAGCTACTAGAAAAAATATGCTCTAACTCTATTCCTAGACTTTTGAAAGACGGATGATGGAAAATTCACGTCAATAATTGAGATGAAAGAAATTGCACGAAATTTTAAAAATCAGGTTCAAAAATCATAATTTTTTAAAAGATGTACGATTTTGATAAAATTCCCCACCCCCAAACAAAAAGGAACATCGTCCTTGATGTTAAGTAAAATGATGTTTAAAATTGAGAGCATAAGGTAGGAAGGAGATTACCCGAATGAATCACTAATGAATTGGACAGATGAAGCCAAGAATAAACTTGAATAGATGATAAGAGAAAAAATGTGTACAAGTCCATAACATGGTAAAGCATTGGATGATGTGAAACACCACCCCCAAACAGGACCAGACTCATACCAGAAATGCGGGCTGCCTCCCGGTAGTGCTAAGTTTAATGTCTTCAGCCAGACCTAACCATTCTCACCCTAAAGATAAGATCTATGAAAGCGCGGGGCGGCAAAAAAAAATTGGGTGATGAGAATCACCCGCAAATAAGACTGAAGCGTCAGTCTTGTTGGATAGAGGCTAAAATGGGTCAATACACTTGTATGGCAAAGTGCATTACACGATGCAAAGCATCGGTGGACCATGGATGGGTGGGGATTAGGGTAAAAGTGAGGGTGAATAGGTATTCGTCTCGGGCCTTGTTGAACATAAATGTGAGGGCAACTAGGGCCCTATAAGCATGGTGCTCAAGTTGTATGGGAAGGCGGAAGGGTGTAGAAAGTGGAATGGGGTGGGGTAAAGAAAAATCACACGACTATTCTATGAATGGGCGATGATAATGGTCGCGCTGTGACACACCAGGGAGCTATTGAGAAGAAAAATCAACACCACAAGGAAGCGGTGTGCATGGAAGAAAAAGCTCGATGTCACGGAAGTGGAGAGTATCACCACAAATACTCTCGTAGATGGGGAATGGTTTTAGGGGAGGATCTAAAAATGTATATGGAAACTTGAACTGTGTAAAATCAAGATCCAAACCAAGTGGTAGGGTGAAAAGAACAATGGGTGGGGTAAATAGTGGGATAAACGGTGGATCGGGTGGGATAAATGGTGGAGGAAGATGTTCCAACTCTAGCGTGGGAGACACACACTCATTGGGAGGAGTAAAGGAATACTCACAAGGGAGTATGGTTTCTAAAGATGGAGTGGTCAACTGCTCCAAAAAAGTATCATCGATGAATGTGGTGGGTGGGTAAGACGAGGCACCAAGATCAGAGATAAAGGAATCACTAAAAATATCGCGCTCAACGGGAGCCATGCATGGAGGAGCAGGATCCATATCCAGATAGTTAGGACCTATCACAAATTCTATCTCGGGAAAATGGTGAACACTCGTATCCGGATCTAACCTAGGATAAATTGGCTCCTCGGGAGCACAAGGGTGAAGCTCGATAGGTGTAGACTCGAGCATTGTTTTGGATTCGACGGGAAAGTGACTGGGAACCTAAAAGTGGGGTTCATGTGGACATGGTGAGATTAGATGAGGCTCATGAATGAAAGGTAAGTCAACACAATTGTCGACTTGGGGCTCGGACCAAGGGATGGTCTCAACTTCAAGATTCTCGATGTGGTAGGGTTGGTCACACTCAAAATTCGTGTCACAAGAGGACACATCATCATCACACTCGATTGCAACGATGGGTGGCTACATGTCCGACTCTCTCGCACACTCCAATTCATTTAACCTTTGTTCAAGCCTTTGGAGAGTTTGAATTTGAGTGGCTTGCCCTTGCTCAAGTATGAACTTTTGCAAGAGGGTTTCGAGAGCGGATGTGGATGAAGGTGTTAGTGGAATCATGGGTGGTGGTGGTGGTTGAGGTGGACACAACTCGCTATAATCGGGACTATATGGAGAATACTCATATGAAGTGTGTGGAGTGGGGCCAAGTTCATCATACACGAAAGGATCGCTTTCGTGATGGACAAATGGTTAATACTCATGGGGTGCGTAGTGAGGGAATTGATCGTGAACGGGTGCACAAGGTTTCCATGAAAACTGTTGGAACGTGTGAGGATCCACAACATCGTGTTGGGATTTGTATTATGTGGAAGGGTGATCAGGCCTCCACGAATAACTGGGGTACTCACACAACTCGAGATTAGATACATCGGGATAGTAGGCCGATGTGGGTTCCGAAACAGTGTCATATGGATACACATGTTCCATGGTGGGTTCAGATGGATATGGAATGTAAGGGCCCTCATGGGACATGTGATCGGCATAATAACAGTGGGTGCACAAAAAAAGAGGAGACACGTCGTCACTTGACACCGAGGGTGATGGAATATGTGGTGCGTGCATAGATGGGTCAGGAGTACCAACGGTACTCGTAAGAGAGGTGAAACCACTAAGTATCTCATAAAGAGACAGCTCGGGATCACTCTCACACGTGCCACGTGTCAATAAAAAATGACCAAAGTAGTCCCGTAAAGGACGTTCTTCAGCCATGAAAATAGAAATATTTTTTTGGAGTTTTTTTTAAATTTTTTCAAAAGAAAAGAAAATAATTTTGGATTTTCTAAAAATAATGGAAGAAAATATTTTTGGATTTTTTTCTAAAATGGAAAGAAAGAAAATATTTTTGGATTTTTTTAAATAAATAATAGAAGAAAATATTTTTGGATTTTTTTATAAAAATAATAGAAGAAAATATTTTTGGATTTTTCTAAAATGAAAGAAAGAAAATATTTTTGGATTTTTTATGAAAATAGAGAAAGAAAATATTTTTGGATTTTTTTTATTTTTTTGGAAGAAAAGGTGGGGGAAAAAATATGGACTCTTGATTTTGGACGAACTCACTAAAACTGACTACCGAAAAATGAATTGGACACACACACACAAGTCAAGAAAATTTCCTAACTAGCACATAGCCAATTTTGATCTTTAAATTTAGTGAAAGGGGTAGTCAAATTTTAATTAAGTCCGCGGGCGATAAAAATTCACGAAAATCTTTGTGATCGCCTTTGCAAAATTTTCTCCTAGTGGGCTACCTTGTTGATTGATTTTAAATTTAGTGATGGCTAGGGTAGCACACAATGGTAAGCGAGTGAGTCGGGTGATGAAATCCCTTCTCTTGAGTGACCGGGCATAGGTCTTAGTAATTTAATTCATCACACCATTCAAAAAAATAATTGCGAGAATAAAATCACACAAGAGCACACAAGACCACACAAAAGAATTGACTCGCTAACAGGAGAGGTGCGAGGGTTTGAGAAATATACCTCCCACGGTTTTTAGGCCGTGGGGTGCCGAAAAATTTGAGTCGACCGGGGGGAGATTACGCCTATCTAAGTCATCCCCGGGAGTCCTACCGACCCATCTTTGGACACCCCCTCTCTACCTTGTCCGGTTTCTCTATCACGCTTGTTTTCGATTTTTTACAAATTTAAATGGACAATAAATGGTGTCTCTAAGCACCGCATTACAAGCAATGATAAAATTTCTAATACAACCCTTTTAAAAATATGAAAATGGTACAAAAATGCAACAAAGAATAGAAAATAAATGAGCTACAAAATTGAATCCGCTCCGAGCTTCACAATCCCAAGAATGGCAACAGAGCCATTTGATAAAAATAAAAGTGGCTCTAATGTAGATTTTTGTATCGTTGTTGCAACTTCTTTCTATCAAAATTCCCTTGAACCTACAAAATTATTACAAAACTAGTGTAGAGGGTAAGTAAGGGAGTCAATCCAAATCTAAAGGTGAAACACAAAATTAGTGAGGACATATATATAGATTCATTTGTATTTTATTATATTTTTCTATTTTCTTTTTGCTTTTTATATCTTGTTATGGATTTTTCTAGGGAATATTAATTAACTAACTATATACTAATTTTTAAAGTACTAATTAAGATGTAAAAGCTAATAAAAAATGAGGTAAATAAAATTGTGCTAAAAAGTAAAGTAACTAAATTGGATTCATGAGGGCTTCAAAATTTCATCCCATGAATGGAAGATTAGCCCTCAATAATCATCATCCACAAATATAAGATAAACAAATAAAAGCAAAAGAAGATTAAACTAAAAGTAATAAGAGAGGAATAGATCAAACCCATTTAAGCCTTGAATTAGAATGAAATCTTCAATTACATCAACAATCTATCAATTACAATCCCTCACTCATGTATTTATTGAATCTAAACTAAAATTTACAAAATAAAAATAAAAATAAAAAGGATAGTGGATGAATTCATAAGGGACAATTAAATAATAAAAGAGATTTGCTAAAAATGCAAATCCGAAAATTATAAAATTGTACATTAGAATTCACCCAAAGAAATGCTAAAAGTGCAAAATCTCAACATAAATGAATGGGTTAGAATTTACCTCCCATAAGGGATGAATTCAACATTATGAATTAATTGCTAAAAATGCAAAAATTCATAATAGATGGGGGGGGGTGAAATTTATCCTAGAGATAAATTTCACTAGACACCTCTATATTGAGATATTTGCTAAAAATGGAAATACTCTCTAAAGAGGGATAGTGAGAATTTTATCACACCAAGCTTAAAACCAAATTTGAGATCCTTTTGAAAATGGCCCAAGTCTTCAATTTATATGGTGCACAAGGAGGCTAGGGGTATATTGGATAATTGACATGAGTGTTCATGGACATGGTGAGAGGAGCATGTGGGTTGAGAGGATATAAAAATCTGATATGGGTGAGGGTATTTATGGGAAGTTGGGTTAGAATAGGTAGTTGGGGATATTTGGGTAAAAGGGGTTAAATGGGTTTTATTTGGCACATGGGTATGTGGTGCAATTTTTTTTTTTTGTTATTTGGTTTTGGCCTTTGGCAGGTAGAAGTTTGGGTAGAAATAGTTCGTAAATTTTTGAGTAATATGAAATGGGTTGAAGGTTGCAAATGGTAAATGGGTTTAATGTTGGTGAGCTCCAAATCGGAGGTTCGGGTTAGAGGTTTGGGGCGCTGCCTGGCGGTAGGGACGACGCAGGCGGGGTCGGTAAGGTTGCCAGTGGCGGGGGTCGTCGTGAGGGGAGGAGAGAGAGAGGAGAGAGAGGGTTTGGTGGGAGAAGATGAAGTGGTGAGGATAGGTTGTAGGTGGGTGTCGCCGCCGTCGGAGATGGTGGAATGACGCCGGAAATAGGCTGGCCGGCGAGGGACTACTTGCGACGGTTAAAAGAGGGTGCTAGGCGCCGAAGAGCGGGAAGGAGGGGGGCGTCGGGGTTAACGCCGGAGGGGGTAAGGACGCCGTCGGAGGGCTGCTGGTCGCTGGTGTTAGTTAAGGTGGAGGGTATTGGAGCAACTCCGGCAGGTGGTTGTTGCCGGAGTGGTTGGCTATGGTGGAACTATGAGAGAGAGAGGGTGAGGTATTTCAATGGAGGAGAGAGGAGAGAGAAAGATATGGGGAGTGATGTTGAAGATGGAAGTGAGGATGATAGGATGTAGTTAGGTGTAGGATTGTTAGGGTGTATGTGTGAGGGGTTGTGTGTGTGTGTTTAATTTGGACACCTAAAAAATTAATAAAGACTTAACTAAAAATAATAAGAAGTAAAAATTAAAAATAAAATCTAACTAAAAATAAAACAAACTAATGAAAATAAAAAATAAAAATATTAAAACAAAAAAATAAAATCCTAAGCTTATATAAAAATTAAAATAAAAGAAAAGAAATAAAAACATAAAATTAAATGAAAACTAAAGTCCTAACAAAAATATAAATTATAATAAAATAAAAATGAACTCGTAAAACAAATCCTAATAAAATAAGACTACACTAAAAACTAATAAAAATCAAAATAAAATAAAATTATACTAATAAAATAAGATAAAACCTAGAAAATACTAAATAAATCCTAAAAATAAAAATGATTCAAACTAAGAATCTAAAAAATATTAATAAAAAAATATAAAATCAACACACACACGGGTCGGGGAAGGTTTAGGCTAGGCTTAGGCTCGGGTAAGGTAACGGGGTTGGTAATTAGCTCCATTTTAACTGCAAATTACTTGAAAATATAGCTTTTGACACCGCAACTGCAATTAAGTCGCCTTATTGAACAATTAAGCGCATAAGACCCAAATTGTCGAGAATTAGCAACTAAAGTACATCTATTTGGGATATAAATTGTACAGCTTTGGGTGTTTATCAATGAATGTCAATCATTGGGATATGTAATCATTGCTTTCTCCATTTTTGAGGTACGCTATAAAAGGGAAAAAGCTTTCCATGTTCTCGCTTACCTCAAACTTTCTAAACCATCTCAATTCTTTGTCTTCACACTATCTCTCGCATGACCATTTGCTTCCTATTTCTTTAGTTCTTATTGAATCCTTATATCTCTGCAAGCTCATTTTCTTTCTTTCTTTTTTATTTTCTTAATCATGATTCACGTCGTTGATGAGGATTCCCTAGAGGAGTTTAGGAAAAAATATAAAATCCCATCTTGGGTAGACTTGGAAATACCCAGTGGTCCTATTGACGTTTACTCTTTAGTTGAGGGTCATTGGATCCCGACTTTGTTCATAACTGAGTGTGGTATTACATTTCCACCAAATCCTCCTTTTCTTTGTTTTTGTCAATATTTCGATCACTGCAAGAGTAGTCCCCAGTACCTGGAGGGTTATGAATGGTTTAAATAGGTTGCATGAACTCAATGGGACCCATATTGGGATTCCAGAGTTATTGTATTTCTATAAGTGGGTTATTGTTGGCTAGGAAAGTTATTATTTGAAAACTAGGCATGCAAATGGGTCTCTAGTAGTAAACTTGCCAAATTCGAATAAAGACTATTGTGATTATGCTTTACTGGTAAAGAATTGGTAATATGCTCCTCTTCCTACTAAAGTGGCCTATGATGGTCCCAAATTTCCCCAATCAGGGCGTGGGATAGGTTATTATTTCATTACCTGCTATTCCTCTTTAGATTATCATTTCTTGTAAAACACGACTGTGTGATAATTGATTAAATTTGCAAATTTATAATTTGGTACACTTATTTAACTAGAGTCTATTTTTAAACCAAATTAATCCAGCCCCTAAACATGCATCTAAAAGTGCGTGTGTGAACCCATAAATAAATAAAGCATGTGACACAAATAAACAATTTTAGGAAAAATCCTCCAAAGTGGCAAAACCTTTTATTTCACTATAATTTGTAAGAAAACGGCTTACACGGATTACAATGAAATAGGGTGACATACGAAATACCCGCAGGTGTCGGTTCCGATGTCTCGGCTGGAACTTTCCCATTCCAGGAGGGCAGCAGTGAAGAAGAAGATGGCTCCTCCATAAGTTACGGCTGGAATTTTCTCTTTCCAGGAGGGCAACAATGAAGAAGAAAAACAGCTTCTCCACAAGAGTGAACTTTATAAGGACTCCCTCCACAATAGCACGTAGTTGTCGATTGTAGAGCTTTCCCCACAAAGAATAAACAAGGGCAAAAGTTGTGTTCTTGAACACCAAAACAATTCACTAAAGCATATGGGAGTTTTGTGAATTGAAAACAAAATGGATTAAAACCCTAAAGGAAGAAGTCAAAAAGGATTCTGCTTTTGCAGTTTTTTTGTTCGTCAAAACGCTGTGACTTCTTAATGAAAACGGAACCAGAGAATGAGATTTTATAGAAAATCGCACCGCCTCAAAAACAAAGCTCGTTCGAATGAGATCAGCAAGTCGCTCGAACGAAGGACAAAAGTCGTTCGAACGAGATCTAACGACATGTTATGTCGTTTGAACGACAATTGCAGGTCCTTCGAATGACCTATCAAACGAGATTCCACGCGAGCCTATAGAAAATTTTGATACGAATGCGTGTGCCACCAGTTTCTCATTATTCTAATTTTTTTATGAATTATTTATGATTTTTCTACGGAAAGGTGTCCGAAAACAAAATCTGTAGAAAAATATTTTGTAAAAATATCTCAAAAGCTCTAAGTGAAAAGTTAAGGTATTTAAAACATAACCTTACCAAAGTAAACTCCGCGGAGTCTTGAATGATGAAGAACTTGAGTAATTCGGATCTGTCTTTGATGTAGATGTCTCTTGAATGCTCTTCGATTGTGCAGCGGTATATGACATAAAAAAATGATAATGGACCTATGAAAATATGTCCTTACATTTCTGATGTTTTCTAATTCACATTAGTGATGCTTTTAATTCAGAGAATAATAAGATGAGGTATCCCAAAGAAGGGGATATTAATCTTGCTGAGCTCAAGTTCTTGTGGGGCTTAACCACAAAGTAAAAGGTAGACACCCCCGATCAACTTTTGTGTTGTTGGAGTACAAGAGCTCCATAACCTCATTGTTGCTCGACCCATCACTACACTGTCTTTAATTATGGTAGACTTGGAGAAAGAACCAGTTTACACTTCATTGACTGAAGAGTCCATTGGAGTTAATAAAGATCTTGGCCTATTTTCTTCATTTGAAACTTTAGAGACTTATGCCTTCCCTTCTTAGCCATTGAAAACTATAGGTAAGGGAAATATTCCAAACTTGATGGACGAGTCCTCATCTCCCAAGGCGACTGATCCCAAGAAGTCTGAGGTGACTGAGAAGTTGCCTAAGGTCATTAAAAAGTGCCACAGGTCATTGAAGAGGTTGACACCGCTTCTCACGAATATAATAGGTTGAAGAAATGTCTGCCCTCTAGTCAGCAGAGTCAGACCAAGAAGTTAATTAAAATTGCCAATGTGGCTGAGTTGGTAAAAAAGTCCTCTGCCAAACTGGGTAGAATTGAACAATCATCTGTTGCTCTTAACTCTGGTCTACCCAGGAAGGTAATAAAGTATGGGACTTTACCTGAAGACAAATTGGCAGTAGCTCCATTGACAAGAGCCCAACTAACTGAAAGGGATGCTCAAAACTTGGTTTTGGTAAGACTTCATATGTTATATTAATAGAATATATCTTATATTTTTATATGATGACAGTTCATTTTTTTTGCAGTTCTTGGTCGACTTTAACCAAATGATGGAGAAAGATGACCAAATAAGAGCATCCACTTCTTATGATGTGGAGGAGGCCTGGACAAGTTTGCAGAAATCTCTGATTGTGTTAGAAGAGGCATTAAAGAGAGAGAAATAGTCCTGGCAGACCAAGATTACTGATGCTGAAAATGCTCGTAATAAAAATGAGGATTCATTGTTTGCAGCTACATTGGCTAGCTTTGAAGCTGGCGCAGAGAAAAGGCTACAGAGGAAAAATTGACCTTGAATCAAGCTTCTCTCAAGACTGTCAAGGAGACAATTGTTGGTATGAAGGATAATTTGGTCGCCGAGAAGGCCAAGAGGAAGAAAACCAAGGAAGATTATTTTGACAAGGGTTGGGAGAAAGTTATTTTAGCAACTTTTGCTCAGATTGCTTATGTCAAGAAGATTTATTTTAATGATGTCTGGTCGGAGGCTTTGAATGAGGTCAGTATAACTGTAGACTCTAAGTTGTTCCAAAGACATGAATCAAGCCCCCCTCTAAATATAGATGAGGTAATTAATGATGAAGAGGATTTAAAGGCTTTTTCTTTGTCTCCTGTTGACTCTCCCATAGGACCAAACATGTTGGCTGACCTACCTCCTCCTCCAGCCAATCCTCGGGATAAAGATAATGTCTATCTTTCTTAGTTTTTCTTTATTTATTACTATAATCATTTTGGGTCTATCTTTTCTATTCTTGTAAAATGTGTATTTATTTGTAGCACCCTTTTTAATTAATGAAACAACTGAATGTTTACTTACTTTTTTGCACTTGATGTGCTTGTTGTTCTTTGCTGTGTTGCCCATAATATTATTATTTTTGGCTGTGTTCTTATGCCCTCATACTTGTTATTTTCAGTTTTATGCTAGGATGGAAAGGATTACTTCTATTGAATCAGATTTACTCAGACGTCAACACTGTGTTTCAGGCTGTTCACATGGATTTGACCGAGGAAGAATTATTAGACTCGCTCGGTGATGATGTTTCTAACTAAGCTAAAGAAGCCTAATCATACTTACGAAGTCTCCTTCATCGAGCTGTGGCTAACAATTTTGCTTTTTATGAGATAATTGAGCAATTACAAAAAGAACACAATCAATCCAAGGCCCTGATCCATGCCGACTATGAGGCCAAGTACAAAGCTTTAAGTTAAGGGTGGGGCTTTAACGATAAACTTCAAAAAAATTACCTCAGCATTGAATAAGAAGGAGATTACGCTTCAGTAAGAGATTTAATCAGTCCAGGAGAAAGCTGCCCTATTGGAGAAAGAATATAATTCCCCGAGGGATGAACTGGACAGCCTGAAGAAATACAGTGATACCAATACCAATGAAGGTGCTTCCTTTTTGGAAGAGGAGAATGTGAGACTATTGGAGGAGTTGGAGTCCTTAAAGAAGGATAAGCCTTAGTCTGGGAAATCCTCAAGAAGAGCAATTATTGCTCGGCCTAATGTTGAGGAGAAACGAACTAT
The DNA here is from genome assembly GCA_949130495.1 of Sambucus nigra. Classification (NCBI taxonomy): domain Eukaryota; kingdom Viridiplantae; phylum Streptophyta; class Magnoliopsida; order Dipsacales; family Adoxaceae; genus Sambucus; species Sambucus nigra. The sequence continues at coordinate 243,704,633 of OX422217.1, forward strand.
AAAAATTTTAGTTGACCAAGTTGCTCAGTTGAAGTCCAAGACTGCTGCTACTGCTGATCTTTCTCGCCAACTGATAGCCAAAGATTCTTCCATTACCGACCAAGATAATTAATTAAACATCAAGAGTGATGTCGTCAAGAAGCTTACGCATCAAGTAGAGATATTAACTTTCTAATTTCATAAATAACCTAGGGAAGTTTGGATGGATGGATACAATGAGGCGTTATCAAATATATATGATCATTTAGCTCAGAGTAATTGTGAAGGTTACAAATTGGAATGGGCCAACCTCTTAATTTTGCTGAAGTATAACCAGAATAGTAACCTATGGCACTGGAAAGGGCCTAGGTTTTCTTGACTGTGATAAACCTACATTCTCATTGGACAAGAATTGTATTCCTCCTAATATTCTTCCCTAATGTTTAATAACCAAGTATTTAGGGGACTATAACCTCCATGATGAACTTGAGATAGTTCGTCCTGAGCAACATCAATAGGCGGATCCTGAGTGATTTTAACTACACCAATTCTCCATAAACTTTGGATGACCCTCCTTCTGGCATGGATAAGGCTCAAGGAAAGAGTCCAGTTGAATGATTTTTGTATTCCCTCTTTCATTATAATTTGTTGAACATTGATGAAATGAAATTGAAGGTTTATCTTTGTCGTCTTTGTATTTCTTTTTTTAGCTGACTAAATAATCTGTTATGACTAGTTAGTCGGCTCTATTGAGTTGTTAATCCTTTGTTATTTATGCTTGTGGTTGTTACTAATACGATCCTTAACTAAATAGTTTATACTGAGACTAGTTAGTTGATTTAAAGACTAGTGAACTTTCTTAAATATGAATAATATGAATGTGAATCCATATGAGTGTAAAGCCATAGATTATACTAATGTTGTTTTTGGATAAAATTGCAATGAGTTTTGTTAACATTAGTTATCAATAGCGATCAAGTGTGTTAGGAATGTATGTGTGTATTACTTTATCTAGGAATGAGTACATGTATCCTTGTATTTAACCCGATCAAGTAAAACTTATTTATTTAACTTTTTTAGAGTTGTACACGAAGCTTTACGAGCTTTTTATTCTTAACTTATCAAAGACAAAGTTATAAATGAAGCACTTTTCTTAAGGTGAAAAAGTTTAAAAAGCTAAAGTATAAAATTTTCTAGAGTTGGAAAAGTTTGAAAAACTAAGGTATAACTTTTTGTTGATGATGGTGTCATATACTCCGAAAAATAAAACATAAAATAGGGTTATGACTGAAATAAAGTGCTTTTCATTAATTGATTGAGTTTGAACTGAATGAACATATTATATGGCATAATAAAAATTACTGATAGTACTGGCAAAGATGGTCCGTATTCTAGGCATTCTTAAATTGTTCCCCTCCCAAAGTCTCCAGTCGATAAGTTCCTAGTCGGACTTCTGTCGAGATACGATAAGGACCATGTTAGTTGGGATCCAACTTATTGTTCTTCTAAATGAATTTTTTCAGAATTATATCTCCTTGATTTAAGTACGCCGTCTTGACTCTCTTGTTATAGAACCTTCTTGTCCGTTGTTGGCAAGCGACCATTCAAATAGCAACGTCTTCTCTGACTTCTTCGATCATATCTAGATCTAGTCGCCTCATCATATCTCTTTTGAGTGAATCCAAATTAATCACTTTATGATTCGACAGACCTATCTTTACTGGTATCACTGCTTCAGTGCAAAAAGCGAACATGTAAGGTGTCTCTCCTGTTGCTATTCTCGGTGTGGTTCTATAAGCCTAAAGGACACTATAAAGCTCATTGATCCAGTTGCCTTCAGAATCATCTAGATAGTTCTTTATACTATATAATAGAGTTTTATTGGTTATTTGTGTCTGACCATTACAATGAGGGTGGCCAAGAGCTGAGTGAAGTTTTTAAATTCGTGATCTTAAACAATATTCTTCAAACTCATCATTATCAAACTATGTGCCATGGTCCGTGATGAAGGCATATGGCATCCCAGAATGACATATGATTCGCTTCCATATGAATTAGAATACCTTTTGATAAGGCATATCCACTAAAGGTTCAACCTCAACCCATTTTATAAAGTAATCCACTGCGACGACCAAGTATTTAAACCTCTCTTTTGTGGTCGGCAAGGGTTCGACCAAATCTATTACCCAAATTGAAAATGGCTAAGGTGAAATGATAGGGGTTAGGGAAACAACTGGATTTCTGTGAACTGCATCAAACCTCTAGCATTTATCGCACTTTTTTGAGAACAAAATACAATTAACTTTCATCATCGGCCAATAATAGCCTTGCATAGTTATTCGTTACACCAAGGACCTTCCAGCCAAATGGGCATCACATGAACCTTAGTGGACTTCTTTGATTAAGTCCTCCACCTCTATTGGATGGACACATTGCTAAAAATATACTGTATACCCCCTTATATCACACCTTTTTCCATTACATAAAAAGCTTCTTTATATCTTAACTTCCTAGCTTATTTTTGATTGGCAGGCAAGATTCCTGTCTCAATATAATTTATGATTGGGTCCATTCATAAAGGACCTAAATTGATGGACATTATGTTGACTATATCCATATCAATGCTCTTGATAGTGAGGTTCTCTACTAGGATTGTTCTTTTAAGTTCCATGGTAGTGGCTGAAGCTAGCCGAGCAAGTGCATCTACTCGGGCATTATCCAGTCTCGGGGTTCTCACTATTTTCACCGCTGGGAATGAAGATATTACTTCCATGGTATTTTTTAGTACCTTGTCATTATTTCTCCTCTAGTCCTATAGATTTGAAGCAACTGATGAGCAATGAGTTGTAAATCACTATGCGCCACCACCTATTCGGCACCTAAGGATGATGCTAATTTCAGCCCTATAATCAAGGCTTAGTATTCTTCTTCATTATTAGATGCTTGAAATTGAAATCTTATGGCATAATCAACATCTATATCATCATGGGTGTTTAGGATGAGGCCTTCCCCACTTTTAGTAATGCAAGAAGAACCATCAACGAATAATTTTCAGATTGGAATTTCATTGTTGAACTCTTCACTTACTAGTTCTCCGTGCTTAAATATTTTTGACTCTTCTCTGCCAGACGTTGAGATTTTTCCTGGGTATATGAGGATTCTGGTTGGTCGGCGACCATGTTTGTTTGATTTTGAGCGAAGCTCTATTCCAAAAAAGTCTGCTCAACCGACAAACTTGGCTGATTTGACACCTCTGCATAGGTAAATTTTATAATAAAATCTGCTACTGCTTACCCCTTCATCAAAGTCCGTGGTTCATACATGATATCGTATTCTCCCAGTTCCACTGCACACGACATTAATGTTCCCGACTTATCAGGCTTGTGTGGGGATTGTCTTAAATGCAACTCAGTGTACAATACGATAGTGTGGGATTGAAAGTATGGTCTTATTCTTCTGGATGCCTCTATTCGTGCCAGTGCTAATTTTTCCAAGTGTGGGTATCTAATTTCATCTCCTGAAAATGCTTTACTTATATAATACACATGATTTTGGACTCCTTCCTCTAGTCGGATGAGTGCCGAGGTCACAACTTATTTTGAAATGGCCAAATACGAATACAATTTTTCTCCTATTATTGGTCGGGAGAACAATGGTGGAGATCCCATATATTTCTTAAGTTCGACAAAAGCTCTTTCTCATTCATCATTCCACTCAAAAGTCTTTCTAAGAACTTTAAAGAATGGAAGGCACTCGTCGGTTTCCCTGGAAATGAAGCGATTTAAGAGTTCTACCCTTCCTTTAAGATTTTGCACCTCCTTTTTGCTAGTCGGGAATAGCATTGCCAGCAAAGCTTTGATTTTATCGGGACTAACTTCTATCCCCATCCGATTGACAATGTACCCAAGAAACGTTCCTTCATGTACCTCAAAATTACATTTTATCAGGTTGAGTTTTATTTGATGCTTCTCTAGTTGGTCGAACTTCTAGGTTAAATAGGCAATGTGGTCGGCAACCACCTTGCTTTTGGTGATCATATCATCAACATAAACTTCCATATTTTTTCCTCTTTGTTCTTTAAAAACTTTGTTGACTAACCTTTGATACATTACTCCAGTATTTTTTAGCCCAAAGGGCATGACGTTATAGTAGTATGTTCCTCGACTAGTAATGGAGGATGTGTTTTGTCTTTCATCAGGCTTCATTTTTATCTGGTTGTAACCAAAATAGGCATCCATAAAGCTAAGCAACTCATTACCTGCAGTTGCATCTACCAATTGATCAATCCTTGGTAAAGGAAAATGATCTTTTGGGCAAGCTTTATTGAGATCAGTAAAATTAATGCACAAGCGCCACTTCTTCTTCTTCTTAACCATCACCACATTAGACAACCAGGTCGGGTACTTGACATCTTTGATGAACTTTACTTTTAGTAATTTCTTTACCTCCTTATGAATTGCCACATTTTTCTCGAGACTGAAAACTCTTCGCTTCTGTTTGGCTGGCTTGGAGTTTTTAATATTGAGCTCATGGCAAAGGAAATTAGGGTCGATTCCTGACATATCCTCATGGCTCCAGGTGAACACGCTCTTTATCTTTTTAAGAAATTTAATTAATTCATGTTTGAGAGAGGGGGTCAACTTTGAACCAATTTGGGTAGTTCTTTATGGCTTCTCATCATCCAAGACAATGGATTACGTATCTTGCATAACTTGTCCCTAAACCAAATCCTTTTCTTCTCTTGCATCTAATGTGTCAATATGATAAGTGGTGGTGATCTTTTTGACCTCCTCCTGGTCGGTTGAGGTATAGTATCATTCTCTGTAATCTTTTTAGTTTTCTATTGACTATGCCAACTCTATAGTTAGTCGAGAAATTCATACATTGATGAACTGTGGATGGGGCGGACTCAAAATGATTTATTCCCACTCTATCAAGAATGATGTTGTAGGCAGATGGGACATTCTTATCCAAAATGAAGAAATGAATCCGCTCTTACCTGCTCGTCATCCAAGTGCCAACTATGATGTCCAACTTGACTGTACCCAAAGGAAGTACTCTTTCTCTAGAAAATCCTATGAGTGGTCTATGATACTATTATAGTATGATATCTTTCAACCTAATCTTACTAAAGCACTCACATAACATTACATTTGTTGAGCTTCCATTATCCACCAATATCCTTGCAACCCTGTCGTTATGAACTCATCATGTGATGACTAATGAATCATCGTGAGGATAAAGTACCCTATTCAGATCTCCCTTGGAAGAACTAATAACTAGTCGATCTTTGTTTACTTTTCTTAGTCGTCCATCATCGGAGTCGACCTTGTCAATCTGTCTAATAGTTGGACAATCCTTGGCTTCATTCATGTAGGCCTTCATTTTGGTATTGCATATCCTCCTCTAGCGTCACCTCCTATAAAAAAATGACATCTGAAAAAGATTATGTCGACGTTCATCTCCGGTTCCTCTGGTTTATTGGGTAGGTCAAGATTATCTCCAGGTTCTTGGTTGCGTGCTATTTTATTATAGTATGTTCCTCGGTGGGGTGAGTTTGACCTTATCCTGTTGTTTTGATCACGATCTTGGTCGACGAATTTGGACAACTTTCCCCTCCGAATTAGAGTTTCAATTTCATTTTTCAAAAAAATTCTCTTATCAGTGGTATGCTCATGATCCCTGTGAAATTCATGAAACTTTGAAGTGTCCCTTCGATTGTGGGGTGCCTTTAACTTTCCCGGCCAGTGCAAATCTTTTTTAATCCAAATTTCTTCCGGGATATGATGTACACCTTTAATGAAAGGGATGCATTCATCATATTTCTTCATCCGATCCATCTTGTCCTGCTTCTTATTTCCTTGATCCTTTTTGAAAGAATCATTTTTTAACTCTTCGGCTTTGGAATCCGTAGCCCCTTTGGCTGCCATATCTTCTTTGGCGTTCATTATCTTGGCGTCTTTTACCACCAATTCTTCCATTTTTTGGTGGCTTCTTTGCTAGGGAGTAATAGAGATCTTTAGCGAGTACCCCGCTCATGACTGCTGCAATAACGGTCTTTTTTTATAATCAATAACTTCCAACTTTTCATTATCAAATCGGGTGATGTAGTCCCGAGTACTTTCTCTTGACTTTTGATGCACTGTCAACAAATGATTAAAATCTTTGATTGGTTCAGCACTAAAGCAGAAACTAGAAATAAATTGCTCGACGAGTTGATTGAAATAAGAAATCTTACCTCTAGGTAGGCTATTATACAAAATCTGGGCTGAAGAAAGCCCTGCATCTCATTTCGTCGGGGACAGAGTAGATGTCAACAACGGCTTGGTATTGCTCTATGTGTAAGACTGGGTCCATTTTTCCATCGTACTTATGATGGATTATTGGTGTTTTAAATTTTTTCGGGTTTCCCCTAGTTACTCAGTGACCCAGTCGATCAAAGGTAGACTCCCTACTAAGCCTTTCCAAAGCACTTGGACTTTTGTGAGAAAAGGATCTATCATTACAGTAGTCTGTCGAACAGAATTATGAGGTTGCTTATGGGAGATAAGAATGATCATATGACGCACTATAATTGTAACTCCTTCTAATTCTGGCAGGGGGGGGGGGGATATCTCTCATCGATCTGAAGAACTTATCTTGCACAGCACGTGCTAATTATCGGACTGACTCTTGCATCACCTCTTATCCTTTTGCCAAATTTAATAGATTTTTTTAGAGATTTGCATCATTAGGAGGGGCAGATGATTCTGGGATGTTATTTACGACAGTAAGACTGTATTCTGGGTTAGTAGTCATCCTCTAAGGCAAGGGATGAACTATAGAACATATGAGGTAGAGAACGATGACTGACCAGTCGTTTCCCATAGACAGAGCTAGTCTGTTGATATCTAAAAAGAAATTGATTCCAAATTTATAATCACAATTAAATAAAATAGAAGTAAATAAAATCACACACACAAAAATACAATGGTTTTTAAAGTGGTTCAGATATATAAGAAAGTCTATGTCCACTGTTATTTCATTCAAGTGTTTACAATAGCTCAGAAATGAGTGACTTGAGTTACAGTGAATTGACTTGTACTCTTTACCTTGGGGGGGGGGGGGGAGGGAGGGATGATATCCATTTATAAGGTTCCAAAACCCTAAAAATGGAATGTCTTTATATTTTCAAGCATTTACATCTATATACAGTGACTTAAATGTTAGCTATTCTAAGTTAGGTGGCATTCTCGTCTGAGCAATGCTTGATATTCTGGTTGGTTGGCCTTCTGATATTGGTCGGTGATATAGCCGACTAAGTGTCTCTTAAGCTAATCAAGTTGGTTGGTTGGGCGTGCTGGATGAAAAGTGTATGCTCAGCATTGGTCCAGGTGGAAGTATAATTTTTACATACAATAGTGAGATTCTAGAGTCTAAAGCCGCGAGAAAAAGCTTTGATATCATGCAACAAAGTTCACCATCATTGGTAACATACTTTACAAAAGGGGATTTTTATTCCAATTGCTCAGATGTGTCCACCCACCAAGACAGATTACGTCCTCCGAGATGTCCATGAAGGTTATTGTGCAAGTTACATTGGTGGTCGATCTCTGGCTAAGAGGATCTTCATACAGGGTTATTTCTAGCCGACACTTGCCAATAATGCTATCGAGTATGTGAAAAAATGTTATAAGTGTCAGAGATTCGCAAGCATCCTTCATTACTCTCATCAACCTATCTCGTCTATCATAGCGCTCTGTCTGTTCGCAGTTTGGAGGATCGACTTGGTCGGCCCTCTTCCAAAGGCAGTGTGTAATTACCAATATTTGATAGTGGTGATTGATTATTTCTCAAGATGGGTGGATGCCGAGCCAACGATATCAATTACAGAAGTCAAAACATTAAAGTTTATTTGGAGGAACATCATTGCCAATATGGCTTGCCCCACACTTAATATCAGATAACGGTAAATAGTTTAAGAACCATTCACTAGAGGCCTACTACAAGAGGGTCGGCATAAAGTAGTTTTTCTCTTCTCTGGGACTACCACAAACTCACGATTAGACGGAGGTTACCAACAAGACGATACTTGATGGGATTAAGAAAAAAATTAGAAGACGCTAAAGGCAAGTGGATTGAAGAGCTACACGGGGTCCTATGGGTTATAAGACGACTGAGAGGACGTCAACATGTAAGACACAATTTAAGTTAGAATATGGGTCTGAGGAAGTTATTCCTACCGAGCTTGGACTTCCTATCTATAGAGTCCAAACCTATGACCCGAAGGCTAATATAGAAGAGAGAAGATTGGACCTAGTTATGATCGAAGAAAGAAGAGAAGATGCAGAGGTTAGACAGTTAGTTTATCAGTAGATAATTACGAGGTTCTACAATAAGAGAGTGAAGGCTAGGTCGATAGTTGTAGGGGATTTGGTTTTGAAGACGGTCTGGTAAAAACTCAACATGCTTAATCCAAATTGGCATGGACCATATAGAGTGATGAAGAGATTGTGCCAGTAACTTTTAGGCTAGAAAATCTTAAAGGCAAGCCCCTTTCCAACCCCTGGAATGTTGATTGTTTGAAGAGATATTATCAATATCCCTATTTGTATAAAAATTATTGAAGTTTTTCTTATCAAAGTATTTCCAAGTGTATGACAAAGTTGTCAATGAAAAGTGCAAGTGTCGACTCATATTTTTTTCGTCTATCATCATCAATTGTTTTATGGCCTAAACCTTATTAAACTAAAGAACATCATTTATGGTGAACTAATTAATAACTCTATCATGGCGCTACGAGAGCGAAGGAGGAGTTTTGTCTCCTTTATACCCTCCTAATAATGCCGAGAGGGGGAATCAGTGTTATAACATCACTTTAGTGGTGCAAACAAAATAAAAAAATCATTTTATATGTTTTTTAACATCATTTTATGGTGAAATTATAACTCTTTCTAACAATACGAGAATGTAGGAGGTGTCTTGTCTCCTTTATACCCTCCCAATAATGCCGAGAGGGGGAATCGGTGTTATAACATCACTTTAGTAGTGAAAACAAATTAAAACAATCATTTCTTATGGTTGTTTAACATCATTTTATGGCGAAATTATAACTCTATCGCGACGACATGAGAGTGTAGGAGGAGTCTTGTCTCCTTTAGAATCCCCAAATAACGTCGGGAAGGGGATATAAGGTGTTAACTTCTAGTAACAAGTGTTATACTCTGAACATCATTCAATGGTGATAGAAATTGAAATGCAGAGACTAAAATTTAAAGGCACAACCATTTACATTCTCATTCAATAGATGATTAATTATAATATTTATAATATTCATCAAAATGATTCAAGTGTTAAATGATACAAAAAAATATGGGCAGCATTCTTCAGAAGTTACATAAAAGTATTAAGGCCACAAATGGCCACTCGTTAAACAATAAATTCAATTTTTATTCTTCTCGGCCTCGGGTCGGGACATCAATGATTGGGGGATTAGCAGGCGACTTTGTTTAAGCTTCCTCTGCGTTATTATAATCGTCTGTCCCCACAGTGTTGTTTTGATTGACTACTATGGTCTCTACCACAAGTTTCTGAGAGTAAGTCTCATTTTTAACCTCGCCAAGGGCAATAACATCCCCCGGGTTAGACATATCAAAAGACTTCAAGTTATCGGCGAGTTATGGCTCGGCTTTGATGAGGTCGGGGTATTTGTTCAAGACCCACCGACAAGACATCTTTGCCTCCCTTTCCAAGTATTGGAGGGCATAACCAACAAACTCTTTAGACTCCTTAAAGGCTTCTTCATAGCATCTTTGACATTGGCATGGGGTTTTATATGGAGATTCACAATCTTAGCATGGTGATCCATCTGTTGGGTCTGTCAGTTCATCGTCTATTATTGCTTCTTCTAATCAATGACATTTTTATGACTCGTGCCTGCATCCTTGAGCTCATTCCTCATTTTATTGTTGGCCTGGATAGAATCATTAGCTTGTTGGATTACGGGAGCATTCTTATGAACCTATTGGTTCAGATGATGAAGAACAAGTACAGACTGCAAAATAGAGAAGGTATAGTTAGTAAAAGACGAGATAACGCTTCAGTGAAAATAAAGAACAGTTATAAATAACACTTGAGTCTCTTTGTGGAGAGCGAAGTCACTAAGTCGAGAGGGATCCATATAATGGAAGAATCTTCTATTGAACCCAGCCATAATAGAGCCTATAGTATCTTTAGCCTTATTTTTATAACTAAGAAGTGAATCGATTAAGACCGTCAGCCGGGACAGTCGAACAGCAGCATCAGATAAAATTGGTATATCCTGGTCTGTGGGGGATTTAGATGAGGCGTCCATTTTTTTCTTTTTATTGGATTAAAGATAGACGATATTACTACCCTCTGACTGGTCCTTCCTTTTCATAGAACCCTCATCCTATGTTGGCCCCCCAATTGTAGTCTATTTTACTAGGGACAAGGGGGCAGTCTTCTTCATCAACATTTTGGAGAGCATGTTGGAAAGGTTGGGTGCTACCATTTTTCAAATTTCTCTAGGAGTCTCGGATAGATGACCTACAGATGTAGAAAACTATCAATATCGACAGTATAAATGAAAGACGACATTAGAGTTCACAAAAAATATTAACTTACACAGTTCAGTGAGGGGACACCCAGACCAGTCTCGACACAGATTGATGGGTTTATCAGTTATTCGAAGACGACAAGCCCACCGTTCTTTCCATAGGTCCTTAAATGATCAATCTTTTCCCGACTGTCTTTGCTCCGGTCGGGATCAAGCCTAGTTGACATTAACACTTTACCCCATTTTTTGGGGATTCTCGGTTCGGTGGCACTAAAGAAAACATAGATATTAAACTACCAGGCGCCCGATACAAGGAAGTATTGAGGCTTCCTGTCATTATTCAAAGTTTAATTCACAAGAAGAACCCTTTTTGAGATTTTTGTGCTACAAGATGAAAGTAGCAAGGCTGAAACTTCGTTGTTGACACAATTTAACAAGCTCTGAAAATGTTTACTAGAAGATTGGCTTGAAATGCCAATTTCCACTTTTGGATAATGTCGAGGATGTTTCTCAATGCATTTGGAGAAAGTTGAGAAGAAAAAAGCCCCATGATGTCGAGGATAACTCTCACATTGGGGTGGATCGGCAACTTGAAGCCGATATTGTTCGTAGACAACTACCTCACCCTCTCTATTATTAAAATCTCTCTCATTTTCAAGGGATAGTCTCATTCCGATAAAATGCTTTATCACATAAAGCATCCACACGATCAAGTCTATCTTTCATAGGGAAAGGTTGAGGCGTAGGAAGTGTCAAGTTCTCCATCGTCCTCCTCATCATAATCCTCATCCTCATCGTCAACTATAGCTGCACCACCAGGATATCTAGTGGTGAGCTCATAACTCGTTAAGGACAATAAGGGAGTAGCCATTTGTGGTTACTTGAAGGCTACCTTAACTCTCGGCTCGTCATCATTTGATATTTCATGAACTTTGGGTGATTGAAGGTCCCCCCTGTTGCTCGACTCAATAGCATTAGATCCGTCCAGATGAGGCTCTAGAACTCGCATGGCCTCTTAGAAAGAGTCAGTCCCCTAAAAATTATGGGACGGGGAAGGACTTTAACCCTTAGAGGAGGTATCAAACATGACATCACTTCTAATGGTTGTGAAAACCCTAGACTCGACTAGGGCATGATATGTGAAAAGTAAAGGAGGACGAACTATAGCTAAAGGGGTTGGATGAATTGAAAGTTTAGGCTTAGCCTCGACCCTTTTCCTAGCCTCAGCCTTGAGAATCTCCCTAAGTATGCGTTCCCTTAAATGGGGGTACTGTTAACCTAGTTTATACAACCTTATGTACATCCAAACATGAAAAAAATTGACCTAAGTTGACTAAAAGATCATAAGGGGAAGTTGAATTATTTTTAATAAAAAATCCCACTCAAGAACAATTTTGACAGCCACCGGAGAAGAAACTAGAGAAACGTTGATAAAATAAACCAATGATGGAAAACTCAATCTCTCACCCAAAAAGTCTCATCTTAACCCTCTACAACCTAGAAACCACCTCAAGATCACTACACAAACCCTAAAACAATCGCAAATGATTGCCGAAAAAATCAAGGTTCACCGAAAAACAATCATAATATAAATGAATCAATAAAACGCAAATAGAATGAAATAGATCAGAGAAAGGGGTTACCTGGGGGGAGGAGAAGACTTTGGAATGAAAAAGGTATGTTGAACTCGCTTGAAATGGAGTGGTGAGAAGAGAGGGAGTGGAGATTGAAATTTTTCTCTAGAACACTTGAGGCATGTGGAGAAAATTTAGAGAAGAAAGAGGAAATAATGAATTTTTAGGTACTTAAAAAGCCTAATGATTGCGTATGATTTCCACGGACCATATAATTAGGGAACAAGTTCCAAGTAGGCATGTTGTCTCCGTTCCTTGGCACACACGCCAAGCTATCCATTTGCTGACATGTGTTTTGTCAAGGACACACGAACATTATGTCTGTCAGGGATACACAAATGATGCTCTTATAATTTTCACAACCCGTTTCACATCTCCAAAGCAGCCTCTGACACTAAGGGGTCACTTCATTACAGGGGGTCGGGGTGACTATAACCCTCAGCCTCCCATTCACATTGAAGACTAAGGTCTAGAGGGTGACTGATATACATAAGTGTGGCCTCCTCTCGACAAGACTCAGCCTTAACCTCACAAACCCTTCCAAGTGATAGTCAGACTCATCCTCACATGGACCGTGTCAACCAGTCTCGACCTCCGAGACCACATCGTCAGAACGGTTGCAATCATGCTCTCTACAAAAGTGCTCTTACATCTCGTCTTCAATACATGCTGGGCTGAGACGACACTGACAAGTCAATACCTACATACGATTCCTCGACGGTTCCTCAGTTTCGGCTTCGTCATATGTTGGCCTCATATGACACTGGTAGGGTGAGACTAGGGGTGTGTTTCAGATGGATCGGATCGAAATAGGGGTGTTTGGAAAAAAATCCAAAATTTTCGGAAAGTTAAAATCCTTTCCAATTTGAAAAAAATAAAAAATGAAAAATCTTTTTTTTCCTATTCGGAATATTAAAAAATTTCAAAATTTTTATTATTCATAAAAATATCAGAATAATCGGAATTATCAGTTATAATATTTTCGAAAAATATCGAAATTGTCATTTTTTAAAAGGATATTTTTAAAATATCAAACACTCCACTTTTCATCACCTATACAATTAATTACGGAGATATGTGAATGACAAGGCTATGCATCTCATACCATTTTGGAAATGCAATAAACTACAGAGCTATGCAACTCTTACCATTTTAGATCAAGATCAATCAAGGCTTGAATATGATACTAAGAAACTACAAAGCTATCTGAATGAAAAAAAATTACTGTTTCCCCAATTAAAAAAAGGAAATGCAAGAATGGTTAACAACAGTAGCAGAGCCTGTGCGTCAGTATTTCAGATACAAAAAATGAACAAAAGAAAGATGAGGGAAACTTAATATAAATCATCCTTAAAATCTAAATTCACATAACAATTGAATACCATTCCGGATGTTGTCTTTCGATTTAGGGTTAGTGTGATGTAGAAGATTAATATATATGGGTATATATAAATGGTTGAGATGGTTTTAAATGGAGAGTCAAGATTAAACTAATAAATAATAAATTTATATATAAATAAGGATAGTAAATGTATTAAAATAAACAAAAATATTATTATTTTGGAAAATATTTTGGATGGATCCGATCGACGTGATATTGGAAAATTCAGATCGAAAATTCAAAAATTCGGAATCCATATATTATTTCCAATTCCATTCCAATTTTTTTCGAAAAATTCGAAATCAGAAAATTCGAAAATCGAAAATCAAAAAATTAAAAAATGGTTCCAAAATTGGAAAAATTCAGATCGAAAAACGAAAAAATTCGAAAGTTAGGAAATAACTGACACCCCTAGATGAGTCCTTCATGAAGTTCCCTAACGTGGTTTCACAGTTAGTGTTATTCCTCAGGAAGAGTACTCCCAAGGTCTTGGCTTTGTCGCGACCTTGTGCATCACAAAGACACATGGACCAAACTGTTATAGAAGATTAATGGTCGGGCGGTAAAAGTGTGTTCGTGTGAGGACACAATCGTTGTGTGTTTCGCCGCTGCGATGCAAAAAACCTAAACTACAACTACACTTGACAAGCAAGCACAGCGGTAAGTCGGGTATCGTAAGAAATCCACAGGGAGTGATTAAATTTTAGATGTTAATTGCTTTAATTACTTCAGGAATAAAAGTGTAAAATAAATAAATGAAAAGGTGATGGGTGGTTGTCGTGAATAAATAAAAAGAGAAGTTACGCTAAATTAAAGTAAAGCGAGGATCGGGATCGCATCCTACCAAACGGATCGAAACAACTACTAATTAGAATTCCGGCTCGAAAGCAATTTAATCGAGCATTTACAATTAAGCATAAACATCACGCAAGAAGGAATTTAACCCAAAGATGCGAGATAAAACATTTAACTGAAAAATGGTCACACGCGGATTAAATTTGGATTGTCGCTATAAACACTAACGTTGCTTGACAAAGAAAGTTAAACGCATAATAATCCGACTTTAATACGCGAGGTTTCAATTAAATGCAATTTTACACGAAACCCTAACTTTCGAGGTCCAAACCCGTAAATAGCAGAAACGCAATCCCGAACCTATTTATCTACGGACTAAGCATGAAATTAACTAAATTAAACTAATTAACTAAGAAAGTAATAAATTAAGGCAAGAAAACCTAATTATAAAGCATGGAAATTATCTAGAAAGCAAGGAAAGAATGAAAACAAGCTATATTAAAGGAGAGGGAAGATGAATAGTCAATCTTACAACCAATTTGTGTGTCAATCCAAGAGAGATTGAAGAAGAACCAAGCAAAAACCCTCCAACCCTAACTAAAACTAACCTAAAAACGTTCTATTTGCAGGTCTCCCCTCCCTCAAATGAGAGAGAATTGGTTTTATACAAAATATCCCATGGCAAACTTGTAATAAAAGGGAAGAAAACCCAAAATCTGGAGGGCCGAATCGATTCGGAAATGGTCCGAATCGATTCGGATACAGGGGAAGTTCGAATCTGCAATTCTGCAGAATTCCGAATCGATTCGGTTTTGGGACGAATCGATTCGCAACCTACAGGTCTGAATTCTGCAGCTTTGTCCTGTTTTACGGAAAATGCCGCCATTTCTTCGTTATAGCTCGGAATGAGGCACGGTCGGAGGCTACGCGAAGATAACTCAGAGGACTACAACATCAAAGAAGACATTGGGCCAAAAAACCAAATTATGAAATGACTAAAATGCCCTTGAATGTGGCCTTGAGTGTGAATTTGAAGTAAAACCCATCCTAAAAATGCCATAACTCCATCGATACAACTCGGAATCATGCACCCTCAGCGGCCACGCGAAGAGAAATCAGAGGGCTTCAACTTCCATGAAGAGCTCGGGATTCAAACCCGAATGCTGGAATTACTAAAATGCCCCGAAGATGCAAAAGTCGACGAAACAATTCCGGAAAGCGTCCGAACTTCATACTAAGCATCCAAATACCTACAAAAGCTCAATTAACCCCTGCAAAACATGTTAACATAGAAATCCGAGGTTGTCTAGTTAACGAGCATAAGTATAGGGATTAAGATACCCAAGGGAGCTAATAAGGCGTAGGTTAACGGGTGAAATACGCAATATTTGCGTCGTATCACACCCCCTAACTTACACATTGCTAGTCCCTAGCAATGAAATAAGAAACTACAATAACTACAAGCAAATCAGAAACAGGATACAAGTACAAAATGGGATAAAAAAGTAATAAAAAGATAAGGCCACCTTCGCGGGCGAACGATTGCATTTAGCATATGCAATAAGCGGTTAAACCCCTAGGTTACCCTAGTGGACGAGTGTCGTCTCGTGAGGGTTTTCAGGGATGAAACCCACAAACATCATATGGTTTCCTCAAAATATGCCCAACCCAACATGCGACAAACTCAACAATAACGAAAAAGATTTCAAACATGTTATTAGCATATTGAATGAATTCAAGCTAAAGTCCGTTGTTATTAACAAGTTGAATGCGCCTCATAGAATTGAAACTTTAAAAGTGGGAGGTGGGAGAGCAAATGCAAAATATGATTTGGCAAAAAACTTATATAAATCGGATACTATTCAAAGCAAGCATACATTCAATCCTCATGGGCATTATGCTCAACAAATGAAATCACTCGAAAAGGGAGGTAATACACGGGACATGCGGGCATAAAGAGTAAATGTAAATGGAAACTAGGCCGCACACATGTCACAAAAGAAGAACGCTATATATAAACTGAAAAACTTGCAATCTCAATGAAAGGATACCGCACACTAAAAGAGGCGAAATGCATTTTCACAGATTATCAAAACTATTTAAACTTTTGAATTACATCAACCTAAGATCACATAGGACTTGTAATAGGGTTATAATGTAGGTATGGCTAAGGTACGAAACGAAGGAATATATGTACGGATTCAAAGTGTTCGGAATGAAAACTCGGGATAATGAGAGAATGCGTGCAATAACAAAATTGGAAAAACAAGTTCCAAAACAAGCATTAAATGTATCATTTGGAGAGTAATCAAAGCTTATTGAACTATACGCAACAAATACAACTTTCTCTTTCTTTTCTTTTCTTCTTTTTCTCACTTTTGTTTTTGTTTTCTTTTGCTTTTGCTTTTTGCTTTCTCTTTTTCTTCTCTTTTTCACTTCTTTCTTTCCTTTTACTTTTCAAACTCTCATATGCCTAAATTGCAACCGACATCATAACAACAACATTCAATCCCAATTAACATTCCAAACAAAGGTATGGAAAGTGTATGTATGGGCTAAAACTCCAATGCGGAGTTGGTTATGGGAATGGGGTTATGAAACGAAAGGCTATATTTTGGTTCAAAGGGGTTGACTAGGGAAACATATAAGGTGAGGTCAAGGCTAATGTGCGTGATATAACAAAGAGGGCCTATGATCATTTCCAAAATTTTACGCAATTCTCGAGTCAAAACAATATATGAAAATCATGATCAAGTAACACATTTCAAGCATGAACTCAATTAATGAACGGCCAAATGAAAGATTAGAGAGATTACCAACGAATTCAACGTTTTCAAAGAGGAAAGAATAGTGTATAACACTCACAAACGACGAAAGGTACAAAGCTTACTCGGTGTAAGTATATACAATGCAACAAAAGATTACCGAGTTATAAAAATCTTAAACCAAATCAATAGAACAAGGAAAGTGCATATGGTCATGGGATAAAGTTTAATTCATGAAGTTATTCACAATATCAATGATTTGAGGACTAAAGTCCAGTAACTTCTAAAATCGAGAACATGCATCATTGAGTTGTCTATTAGATCGGACAATTATTAAAATTTATCATCGGAAACAAGGCAAAATGCCCAACAAAGGAGAAAAAAGAAAGAAAATATTTTTGAAAATTTTCAAATTTTTCACAAAAAGGCATACTTAGTAACTAAATGTGAGCAAATCCATGGACTACACATGAAATGGATAGAATATCCTACACCCCCTAACTTAAATGTTGCATTGTCCTCAATGCGCATTAAGAACACAACACAAAGAGAGGAAAAGAACGATATTACCCAAAATTGGAGCGATCTCCAGAAGCACGAGTCCAAAGAAATCTACAAAACAAGTTAGTACCGAGCATAGCAAAAACAAATAACAAAAAGTTAACTAATTACACTAGACTAAATTAAAAGGAAAGAAAAATAGGAAAGAAAGAAAATTAAAAAGCTAACTATTTACAACCTACTATTTAGGCTTCACACTAACTATACACTAAAAGTCTAAATAGTTGAGGGTCCACCCAAAAAGGGATTTGACTTTGAAAGATCAATGGTGGACCCTCCAAAGCGAACATGCCTCCCGAAAAATAAGAATTCCGTTTGAACAACGGAAGGCATGTGGGTGGTGAAAAAAGTGAACCATCGCCAATTTGAAATTTTGGGCGGACGATGGGGGATTTGGATAATAAGGGGGAAAGGTACACTTGAGGTCCAAGAAAAATCGATTCATCTCCCAAAGATTTTTCAAATGGAATGGGAGATGGTGCACACGTGGGGATAACATCCATCGAAAATAAGTCCGGTAAGGAGTCCTCATCGGCAAAAAGTGTAGAAGTTTTAAAAGTTTCTACCGACTCATAGGAATCAACCGGTAATTCTAATGGTTCAATGACGGAAAACGAATATGGTGATGAAACAAATTCAATCTCAATCGACTCATCGTCGGAAGGAGATTGAATTTCGGGGGAGAAAGATTCACATTCGATGATAAATTCTCTGAAAAATTGAGGTGAAACACAAGGCTCCACCTCCTCGTTGTTTTGTGCATAAGAATTCATCTCATCGCAAAGTGCACCAAGTCTCATTCCAGCATCATTTAGGCTTTCCAAACCTTGGGAGTAAAGAAGAAAAGTCTCTTCCAAAGTAGGCTTCCTCGGCTCAAGAGCCTCGGACTCCTCATTTGGTTGAAACTCATCTTCGAAAGTAATGAAATAAGAATCGTCATTGGATTCGAATAATGAATCCAACTCAAGCTCCCAATAACGATTTTCATTCCGATAAATGTTTTCAAGTCTTTCATTTTCAAGAAAATCTTGAAAATGGAAAACTTGAAAACTATCCCCAAAGTATGAATCATTAGAATAACCGTAATAACTATAATAGTAGGACATGATTACCTCGTTGTTTGAAAGATGGAGAATCCAAGAAATAAAGTGAGCAACCGCGAATCAAAATTTCTTAGCGCTCAAAGTATGCAATCCTGCAAAAAAGGTAAAAACAAAGAATACAAATACAAAAGGAAAAATACTACGAAATAATAAAAAATTACTATCTAAAACACACTCCCCGGCAACGGCGCCATTTTGGTCGGGCGGTAAAAGTGTGTTCGTGTGAGGACACAATCGTTGTGTGTTTCGCCGCTGCGATGCAAAAAACCTAAACTACAACTACACTTGACAAGCAAGCACAGCGGTAAGTCGGGTATCGTAAGAAATCCACAGGGAGTGATTAAATTTTAGATGTTAATTGCTTTAATTACTTCAGGAATAAAAGTGTAAAATAAATAAATGAAAAGGTGATGGGTGGTTGTCGTGAATAAATAAAAAGAGAAGTTACGCTAAATTAAAGTAAAGCGAGGATCGGGATCGCATCCTACCAAACGGATCGAAACAACTACTAATTAGAATTCCGGCTCGAAAGCAATTTAATCGAGCATTTACAATTAAGCATAAACATCACGCAAGAAGGAATTTAACCCAAAGATGCGAGATAAAACATTTAACTGAAAAATGGTCACACGCGGATTAAATTTGGATTGTCGCTATAAACACTAACGTTGCTTGACAAAGAAAGTTAAACGCATAATAATCCGACTTTAATACGCGAGGTTTCAATTAAATGCAATTTTACACGAAACCCTAACTTTCGAGGTCCAAACCCGTAAATAGCAGAAACGCAATCCCGAACCTATTTATCTACGGACTAAGCATGAAATTAACTAAATTAAACTAATTAACTAAGAAAGTAATAAATTAAGGCAAGAAAACCTAATTATAAAGCATGGAAATTATCTAGAAAGCAAGGAAAGAATGAAAACAAGATATATTAAAGGAGAGGGAAGATGAATAGTCAATCTTACAACCAATTTGTGTGTCAATCCAAGAGAGATTGAAGAAGAACCAAGCAAAAACCCTCCAACCCTAACTAAAACTAACCTAAAAACGTTCTATTTGCAGGTCTCCCCTCCCTCAAATGAGAGAGAATTGGTTTTATACAAAATATCCCATGGCAAACTTGTAATAAAAGGGAAGAAAACCCAAAATCTGGAGGGCCGAATCGATTTGGAAATGGTCCGAATCGATTCGGAAACAGGGGAAGTTCGAATCTGCAATTCTGCAGAATTCCGAATCGATTCGGTTTTGGGACGAATCGATTCGCAACCTACAGGTCTGAATTCTGCAGCTTTGTCCTGTTTTACGGAAAATGCCGCCATTTCTTCGTTATAGCTCGGAATGAGGCACGGTCGGAGGCTACGTGAAGATAACTCAGAGGACTACAACATCCAAGAAGACATTGGGCCAAAAAACCAAATTATGAAATGACTAAAATGCCCTTGAATGTGTCCTTGAGTGTGAATTTGAAGTAAAAACCATCCTAAAAATGCCATAACTCCATCGATACAACTAGGAATCATGCACCCTCAGCGGCCACGCGAAGAGAAATCAGAGGGCTTCAACTTCCATGAAGAGCTCGGGATTCAAACCCGAATGCTGGAATTACTAAAATGCCCCCGAAGATGCAAAAGTCGACGAAACAATTCCGGAAAGCGTCCGAACTTCATACTAAGCATCCAAATACCTACAAAAGCTCAATTAACCCCTGCAAAACATGTTAACATAGAAATCCGAGGTTGTCTAGTTAACGAGCATAAGTATAGGGATTAAGATACCCAAGGGAGCTAATAAGGCGTAGGTTAATGGGTGAAATACGCAATATTTGCGTCGTATCAATTAACAAATCACGTGAGGGAATATTTCATCATCATGATGTATATGTGAACAAGACAACTGGCTCTCTCCTATTAGTTCATGGACCTCATGGCAAGCATGTGGCCATTTATATGGGCCCCACATTCCCCAATATGAATCTTCTTCAACATCATTCCTTCAATATCAACCCCTGCTATGCAAATGGGTTCTATCGAGGTTTCTTTTGAAAATCTCTTTATCACAGATGATTTACTGGGCAACGAGTATACAAAGGGTTGCACTATTTTTTTTGTCTACGTCTTGGAGATACCGACCATGTTTGAGGAGTTGCCAAATGTCATAGTATAATAACTCCAACATATCGGAGTCTTCCTTAGTGACAAGCTCAATGTGGTAGCCATGGGTGGGTGTAACCTATTTTTTGAACCAGGAAAGGGGCCATTTTTATTCCCTCGAGCATGTCGACCATAGAGGCCATGGTAGTAAGGGCGTCGGTTAGGATGTTCTTTGTACGAGGAAGGTAGCATCTTTGAACTGGGAGGTCAGCTCTTCTAGGTGGGAGTTCTTCTCACATTCAAGGGAGTTCCTCTAAGATCAAAGATGAAGCTTCAAACAGGGTTCAAATCCTTCTCTCTCTTTAAATTTCTTGTTTTGCATAAATTTCATCAGATTCATAAATTAATCCTTACTTTAATTCATATACATTAATATTTACATTTTTATTAGTATATTTCACGTACTTTATTTTCTATAAAAACCCAAAACAAAATAAAAGAGGTTTACACCCATAAATTTCGAACGGGATTATCCATCACACTTTTCTCAAAACTAAAACACATTTTTATACGCACGCCTATAATAAAATCCCCTTCGAATCTAAGAGATAAACCCCAGCCTTATGCCGCATTTGAACTACGTAAACTTTAATGCCTTGATAGGCTATGTAGGCATTTCGGATTAAAACCCGAGACTCGAGTCCAATTTTTCAATTTTTTAGCTTTCCCAATCCTTCAATTTTTCAATTTCTTCAAATTTCTAATTTACCCAAAATTCCCAATTTTCACATTCTTGCATTATATATATATATATATATATTATGTTTGTGATTATGGTTAGAATTTCATCCAACACATATCATCGTTCCATCATAACGATCAGTATCTAAATAAATGCATAAATCATATTTTCTATATATTATTTTGGGAACATTCCTATGGATGAACTCACTCTATCTCTTCTATGGTATGAGTTGGGTGATTCCGATCTCCCTTATGTATATAGTACACACACTTCACAGAGAAGTAAAAGAAAAAAATAACACTAGCCCATGAGAGACCGTAATGACGGGATGGGTGCCTAACACCTTTCCATTCCGTACCCCTTTGAACAATTGGTTTCTTATGCATCAGTTTGTCTTTGATGTCGTTCTCTCGAGGCGAAGACATGTTCTTTTTCCTGTTTTGTGCAAAATAGGCTGGCAACTCTATCTCTTTACATTTACCCCGCATCGACGATGGCCGAAGCGTTTCCAAGTAGGGCATGAGACATTTCGATATCCCTTCCTTTCCCATCCCCCCTTCGATCGGTATAAGAGGGAGAAGAGGAAGCGGTGCACATTATTTGATCGGGATGTGATAGAGTAAAAAATTGCGCCTCTATTGTATTTTTTTCGTTGTTGCGATTTCTTTTTCCATCAAAATTCCCTTGAACCTACAAATAAACTCAAAATATGCATATGGTAAGTAAGGAAGTATCAATCCAACTCTAAGTATGAAACACAAAATATGAGAAGACAAAAGTGTAAATTCATTTGCATTTTATTACATTTTTCTATTTTTTATAGATTTTTTAAGGGATTATTAATTAACTAACTATATACTAATTTTTATAACTACTAATTAAGCTGTAAAATCTAATTAAAAAAATGAGATAAACAAAATTGTGCTAACACGTAAAGTAGCTAAATTGGACTCATGAGGGCTTCAAAATACATCCCATGAATGAGAGATTAGCCCTCAATAATCATCATCCAAAAATATAAGATAAACAATTGAAACATGTGATGATTAAAATTAAAGTAATAGGAGAGGAATAGATAAAAACCCATTTAAGCCTTGAATTGGAATGGAATCTTCAATTACATCAACAATCTCTCAATTACAATCACTCAGTAATATATTTATTGAATCTAAAATAAAAACAACAAAATAAAAATAGAAATAAGAAAACAAATGATAAGATAATGGATGAATTCATTATGGACACTTAAATAATAAAAGAGATTTGCTGAAAATGCAAATCCTCATATTATAAAATTGTATGTTACAACTCATCCAAGGAAATAAATTATACATCATCACTTTATATTGAGATATTTGCTAAAAATGTAAATACTCAACATAAAGGAATGGATTATAATTTAGCTCCCATAAGGGATGAATACAACCACATCAATCTATCTTGAAATAGTTGCTAAAAATGCAAAAACCCACTATAGAGGGGTGGAGTGGAATTCATCATAGAGATAAATTTTACCACACACCTCCATATTGAGATATTTTCTAAAAATACAAATACTCTTTATGGAGGAGTGGAGAAAAATTTATCACACAAAGTTTAAAAACTAATTTGGAGATACCTCTCAAATGACACCAAGTCTTCAGTTTATACATGGCAAACATGGAGCTAGGGAAAAATTTGGTAAGGTAATTGGTGTATGAGGGTGTGCGAGGTGTTGGGTGATGATTGATTTAGGGATTAATAGAGGATGCATGTGGAAAGTGGGGAAATAAGGTAGTTGGGGGTAATTTTGGAATTGGGTAAAAAGTGGGATAAGAAGTTGGTTAAAAGACATGTGGGTTTTTGTTTGGTCTTTGGTTTGGTGTGCGATTTTTGACAGAAGAGGAAAATCGGGTAAGGCACTTGAAATGGGAAAGGTGGGTTTTGGGTAATGGTGAAATGGATTTGGGATAGAAATGGAACATGGGTGGATTTGGTTTGGAGCTGGGTTCGGATCGCAGGTGGAAATTGGGTCGGAGTCGTGGGTCGCGGGTAGCAGAAATGGGGTCGCGACAAGGTGGGGATTCAAGGGGGTTATCTCGGGTTTGGTTCAAGCGCCCGATTAAGGGTTTGTGGTTATCATGGGTTTGGTTCAGGTAGTCGGAGCAAGGGTCGGCGGGGAAGGTTGCGGGTTGGTTCCGACGAGATAGGAGAGGTGAGTTATGTGTATGTTTAATTTGTGACCCTAATAACTATCTAACTAAAAATAATAAAACTAAAAATTTAAATCCTAACAAAATAAAATAAAAATAAAAACCTAATAAAATTAAAACTAAAGTCCTAAAAATAAACTAATAAGAGTAGAAAAAATAAATTCCTAAAACTTATCCTAATAAAATAAAAAATAAAAATAAAAATAAACAACACTAAAAAAACTCAATTCATTCCTAAAAATCCTAAAAGTATAAATTCTAAAAATAAATAATTCCTGTTAAATTCCTAAAACTAAAAACTACAAATAAAATTAAAATAAAATCTAAAGTCCTAAAAATATAATATCTAGCAAAACTAAAAATATAGACTACAATTAAAAATTAATAAAAAAAATAAATAAAAAGAAATAGAAAATAAATTCTAGAAAATTCTAAAGAAACCCCGAAAATAAAACAACACAAAATAAAAATCTAAAAAACACAAACTAAAAACACACGGGACTCGGGTGATGGTTTGGGATAGGTTAGGCTTAGGTAAGGTACGGGATAAGGGAACTAGCTCCATATGATGCACATTTGCCTTGAAATAAGCGTCGAACTTTGCAAACGACGATCAAGCCTGCATATTAAACAATTGCGCGCATAAGACCCAAATTGTCGAGAATTAGCAACTAAAATACGTCTATTCGGGTTATAAAAGGTACACTTTTGGATGCTTATCAGGATGGCCATAGTGGCGACTCCGCTGGGGAGAATTTTTCATAAGAGGGCTAGACTCTGTTTGCATGGGTGTTTTGTTTTATTTGTGTGCGTATGCACCTGTCTGTATGTCCCCTTTTTTCTCCTCTATTATTTCTTGTATATATATATACCTCATGCTTATGTCACTACTCACTTGTAGATACTTTTCATTTACACTTAGCACCACTTACACCTAGGATCACTTATATCCACATGTTTCATATACCACTTAGAAATCCATACTTAGATGTCACTACCACACACCTCCACTTATCACACTTTTATATATCCATGCGTACTCACACTCATCTCACACAACTTGTAGTTGAGCCATGCTTAGGTTCACTACCACACACTAACCTCTAGATAGGTATACATCAATAACTCTCATATATCCATGCTTAGTATAGATTTACTTTTTATACTTGTTTATTTTCCTTGCTTAGTATAATGCTCATCATGACAAATAAAGATAAGATACTCTTTCCATAATGTACTAATAAAGGATCATGCATCTTTCACACTACATCACCAAAGAGCATTACTATTGACCAAATTTTATCTCGTAACTGTGGGGTCACTTCCTGATGGGCACTGGTCCGACAGGTCGCAGTTAGCCTAAGAGATATGACTCTCACCTTCCATTGGCCAAGTACCTTCTATGTATATCGAACAGTGCCCCCTGCATCGTATCTCTTGACCGAAGTCATGACGGGAGGTATATCACAAGGAACTCGTTCAGGTACGTTGAGTATATCGAATTCCCTTTCACACGTACTTCCCCCATGAGGTATCTAGTGAGGAAATTAACGTACACTCAGGTATATCAAATGGCTTCTCCACTTGTATCGATTTACCTCAAAACAAGACATATATCATGGAATCCATGCCAAAGAGGGGAACACCTTTCAATTAACCCAACAAACTGCATACCCATATATAGGTGTCAAACCTAGGGCATTCAGATTTAGTTTGTCGGTTTCTACCCGAAACTCTATCGAAACAATGGGTCGGCATGCTGCCCAAATTTTTGTACAATTTTCAAAACGGGACCCTGCCCACGAGCCTAGTAACAAGTCCAACCATAGTTTTATAAATTTTTTTAAAACCTAATTTTTCCAGGCACGAGTCCCGTCCGTCATTTATTTTTTTCATTTAGGTAAACCTAATACAAGAGAGAACATAATAAACATATTAATAATAATCATGCCGAGACATGTTTCTCGTATTTTCCTTATTTCTTTTCCCAAAAGCGTCAAAAATATTTTTCCTTCTTTTATCAAAAATACCAAAAGAATTTTTCCTTCTTTATACAAAAAATATTTTTCCTCCCATTTACCCAAAAACATTTTGTTCCCCTCTTTTCCAAAAAAAAATTTCAAAAACATTTTCCTTCCTTTTCACAAATAAGAGTTTTCCTTCCTTTTAAAAAAATAAATAAATTCGTATTTTTCTCCTCCTCAGGTCGATTGTCTGGATCCAAATTGGCTTCGGTCTTCAGTCGAACCACCTCGAAGCTCCATAAGTTCCCTCGCTACTTCCTTCAAGTTCGAAATTCATCCGTCTTCCAAGGAGAACACTGATTAAGCACCAAATGTTCAACCAAATTTGATGGCAGTTCTAGCTCAACTCACTTCTAATATTGACAACCTTCAAACCGAGGTTCATGAGATGTAGCAAAATCGTGTCCCTGTTCCCAAATATCCTGAGGTCCTCTTCCCTCATGCTATGGGTCCGCTCTCCCCGATCCTATTTGGGTTCCTAAGGAATATCAACACACTCCATGTGACCCTTTTGTTAATGGGCCACCACCAGCCCAGTTCCCTATGCCAAATCTTGCCCAGTGAGGTGTTAAATTACCCATGACTGTTGATTCGAAGGAGGACGAATTGAATAAGGTCAAGGAAGACCTCAAGTTATTGACCAAGAAGTTTAACCAAGATTTTACATGGACTACACCCACATGTCTCCCTATACTAAAGCCAGGTTATCGAAAAAGTTCAAGCTGCCCAACATCGAGAAGTTTGGGGGTAGTGGACAACTAATTATTCATCTCCGCAGTTATCACCGAGCCATGACTCTCCTAGGTGCCTATGAGGAAATAATGGCCTACATGTTCCAACAGACCTTGAAGGATAGCGCTCTCCTCTGGTTCTTATCCCTTCCAGGATTCGTAGTTAGTAGGATTTTTCCCGAGAATTCATGTCACAATACAAGTACAACGAAGAGTTAGATGTTACCCGCTATGTTCTAGAGCTTATCAAATAGAATCCTGGGGAGTAAATTACTAACTTCATAGCTAGGTGGAGAGATAAAGCAACCACCATGACTCTAGATCTTCCGAAGAGGAGAAAGTCAACATTGTGAAAAATAATTTCTTACCCTATGTTCGAGCAATGATAGGAGGACAATACTACCCTCATTTTTTATCCCTCCAAGAAGTAAGAGTGGAGATCGAAGAAGGTCTTGCTAAAATATAAGTTGAACCGAAGAAAGTATCTGGAATGTTCTCCCCAAGAAAGTTTGAAAATCCTACCAGCAGTGCAATTTCAACTATCAATAACATCTCTCAGCCTGCCACTTCATGGGCACCAGAAAGTCGCCCTGACTAAGTTCGAAAGGAATACACCAATCTTCATGCTCCCCTCTTTAAAGTTTATCAGGTCCTCTTAAGTCGAAACCTTATCAAACCATTAGACCCTCGTCCATTACCAAACCCACTTCCCAAAAAATTTCAAAACAGATGCCCATTGTGATTTTTACCAAACTGCAAGCCATACCACTGATCATTGCTTCCACATTCGAAAAGTGATCCAAGGTCTGATTTACTGGGGAATCATCGCCCCACTAGTAATCTTAAACCAAAAAGTACCCATAATCCACTCCCAAATCATACAAACGCTATCTTTTGAGAAGAAGAACCAGAGTTTGACCTATATACCCAGATCATAACAAATAAATCACCCATTATACCCATATACTCTCCTCAACCTCTGCAAACTTGCCCATATTTTCTCTTACACCTTACTAGCTTCATCGATTAAGCCTTATCACTCTTTACCAGAGCATACATCGTTGTCCGTACCCGTTCAAGAGGTAAAGATATGGAATTAACAGAAGTGTTGAACCAACTCTTAGAGCTTGGGCTGCAATTGCCCTCCCAGATGACCTTTGACTGCTAGAGATTCAGTGTGCTATTGTTAGAGGCTTCAAAATGGGCTCGAGAGTCAAATAATTGGGTGGTATCTACTGATGAAATCAGTCTAGATAATGTGGTCTAGATCATGGAAGAGTTATTTTAATAAACTGGTGAAATTTGCAGTACGTCTGAGCTACTTCATGCTTTGAAACTACAAGGGCGCTTGATCCATTTACTTATACATCTCCGCGCCGAATGGGAGGATTTATACAAAGATGCTACTGAAGTTGTGGAATGTATTGACTTTTCATGAAAAGATGATGTCATTAACACCGGATGAGGGGACCAATCGATAATTCTAATGAAGAAAAGGTTCCAAAAAAGACTAGTCCGATAACTAGCATATGCGGGATGATATCATTTGAGGAACTACTAGGAAAAATCAAGAAGGTGGATGAACAACCCAAGCTTGATGAGGAAATGGGGTTTCTATTTTTCCCCGCCCATGTGAACCATATGACCAGGCTAGGGAGGCATTACCAAGTCCCAAACCTGCTAACATCAGCGAGAAATAAAGGAAAGGGTGTTGAGAATATTCTTATGCCAGAAATTACCCTTATGGAAAGAAATATCCTCGACCAATTGAAGAAGATCCAAGCCAACATCACTCCGTGGGGACTCTTTATGTCTTCCCAGCTGCATAGAAATGCCTTGATCAAGCTAGTGAAAGGACCTATAGTTCCTCCTTCCACCATGCTAGAAGAAGCAGTGAATCTGGTTAGATCCTTGACCTCTACTAGAATGATGTCCTTCTTCGAAAAAGAAATTTCCAAGTCTGGGATAAACCACAACTATGCTCTCACTATCTCCATCGAAGTCATGGGGAAGACTATCCCCATTTATCTTGTCGATAATGAATCATCTCTTAATGTATGCCCATTGAGGACCCTCAATTATTTAGAACTAAAAGTGAGAGACCTTGCTCCAACCTTTGCTGATGTACGTGCTTACGATAACACCCATCGAGAAGTGATGGGATCCATAAAGCTTGTAATAGGGTCTGACCCTAATGGGTAGGTCATCACCATATTGAGTGATGATGAAAATACTGAGAATGCAAGCACTACTAATCCAGTACTTGAGATACAACATAGGGCGAATGATATGCTTCTGTTAGGCTTCCAAGTTGAACCACTTCTACTCCCAACAGGGGATGATTTCAGAGAGAAGGTTTTCCCAGAGTATAATCCTCATGGCAATGTCAATGTGATCCAGATGTTTAAGAACATGCACTTCATGCCCGGACTGGAGCTGGGACGACGAAACCCAGGGATACTTGAACCCATTGCATTAAAGAAAACTTTTCCTCCTTGTGGCCTGGGCTATCAACGATCAATATAAGAACTACAAATGATCCACCAACCACGACTAAAGAGAAGGCTAGAATGCGCCAAAACTGTCTTAAGGGACTCCTTAAATGGAATGTTCATCAAAAAGGGTGAAGATTTCCCCTTTTGCGGATTTCCTGAACCGTGGTATGATCATGTAGATAAGAAGATAAAATAGGGAATGGAGATATTTTTCCAAGACAACTACTCATGGGCTAAAAATTCCCAACATCGTGTATAACCACTCATCGAAAAGACCATGGTTGATATCAAAAATTCTGAGGGAAGTGACTTTGAGGGTTCTTTTAACCTACAAACACTAGGGCTTATGCATGATCCACTCAGGGGCTACATCATCATATCCATCCCATCTAATCAAAGCTACTGATGCACCTATCCTCAATTAGTATGCTGCCCTAATTCCACCTGCTAATATTCAACCCAACCCTGATGTTTATCCCAATTCTTTTTCCCTAGTTATTCTACCTTACTCTGATGTAATTAAAACCTCATTTGGTGAGGTTCTCAATGTTGTGTTTCCTATCAATGAAATAAATGAAGATTTTGAGTATCTTATTGTTCCTTATATTAATTGTCTTGATGTTAATCAAAATCTTGATGATGATGATTTTGTAAATGAGAAATTCTTAACTGGTCTCAATAAGGTTAATAAAAAATAACATAATTGCGTTTAAGTTAATGAAGATGAAACTGTTGTTATTAATCTCGATTCTAGTAGATAAACGTGAGAGATTAGGATATAGGCCACCCTTGATGAGCATGAGCGTGTGCAACTCAAGGGATTACTGAAGGAATTAATGGATGTCTTCGCATGTGTTACGACGATATGCTCGACATTGATATCGAGATAGCTCATCATGAGATTTCTACTCTCCTGGAATACAAATCGGTTAAGAAAAAATTGTGAAAGCTCCGCACCGAATGGTCACTCAAGGTTAAGGAAGAAGTGGTTAAATAGTTGAACGTGGGTTTCATTAATGTGATCGAATGCCCCACATGACCAGCAAACATCATACCTGTGCTGAAATCAAGAGGGAAGGTTCTCATATGTGTCGACTATCATGACTTGAATGAGGCCTCTTCGAAGGATGTTTATTTACTACCCAATATTGACATGATTATGGACAACACGACCAATCATGCTCTCAAGTCGTCAGTTGATGGTTTTACCAGATATAATCAGATCAATATGCACCTGGACCATCAAGAAAAAATGCATTTATCACCCCTTAGGGAACCTTTTGCTACACCATCATGCCATTTGGTCTAAAAAATGCAGGGGCTACCTACCAAAGGGCTTCCATAACCATCTTTCATGATCTGATACGCAAGGATTCGAGGTCTACGTAGATGATATGATTATCAAGTCTAGGACTAGAGAACGTCATGTTACTGCTCTCCGAAAATTCTTCGAGTGACTGCGACAATATTAGATGAGACTTAACCCACAAAAATGTGTCTTCGGTGTTAAAAAATGAAAGCTCTTAGGATTCATAATTAGTGAAAAAGGGATAAAGTAGATCCTGCCAAGATGAAAGCCATACTCGATATGCCACCACCTCAAACGGAGAAAGAATTATGGGGATTCTTTATGAAGTTGTAGTATATCAGCCGATTCATCAACCAGTTGACTTCTATCCGTGAGCTCATATTCAAACTCCTCCGAAAGGATTCTACCAAGTTCTGGAATGAAGCTTGCTAAGAAGCCTTTGATCGAATTAGGCAATACCTAACTCGACCTTCATTACTCATGTCTTCGTAGCCTGGTCTTCCCCTACTCCTACACCTATTTATAACAGACATTGCAGTTGGGGATTTGCTAGCCCAATACCTTGAAGAATCTCACAAAAAGAGGGCCATCTACTATTCTAGTCACAAGTTGGCCATGTACGAAGTTAACTACACAAGTCTGGAGAAATCATGTGTCGGTCTTGTCTGGGTCACCCAAAATTTACGGCACTACATGCTTGCCTTTCCCATAAAACTTATATTCGAAAATGGATCTGATCAAGTACCTACTCGAGAAGCCTGACCTATCCAGTTGAAGGGCCCGTTGGTTGATTCTTCTAGTCGAATTTGATATTGTCTATATCACGTAGAAAGCCATGAAAGTAAGATCCATCTTTGACTACCTCACTGACTACCTTATGGAAGAAACATATGTGTGGATTTTCAAATTCTCGGACGAGAATACCCTCTGTACCTCCCAAGAAGATCTTTGATGGAAAATGTTCTTCGATGGCGCTGCCAAAAAGAAAGGATATGGCATTGGGATACTCCTAATTTCCCCTGATGACTCTTGCACTCCCATTTGAATCAAGCTGGATTTTCCTTAAACCAACAACATGAATACAATGAAAATATGTTACTAAAGCCATTTATTAAAAATAAACTATTTAAGTAACTCTGAGCTGTTTTTTGAGGAAACTCTTTTCTTAAAAAAACAAAACTATTTGAACACAAGATGTGTTTAACAAAACAGTATGTACGAGATCTATTTAAGATTTGACTAATAGGTTTATAAAATAGTTTAAACAAACTTTAAACTTAGCACAACCAAGAATGAGATGAGGAGATGTAGAAAGATTAAGTTCACGATTTTTTACGTGGTAAAACCTCACCAAATGAGGAAACATCCACGACTCCCTCTATGGAGTAAAATGAAAAAAATACACTAAAACAAATTTATGAGTTACAAACTATTTAACTAACATGTATACAACTCAGACCCATATAAGTTTAGGAATGTACCCTCTGGTGTCCTTATAACTTCTCTGTAGTTCTGATTGTAGATGTTGTTCTCCCAGTTTGTTAACTTCTGATTTGTTCCAGCACTTTAGGTCGACTCTTGTTCACAAGATCTTATTACCAACACTTTTCGTGTTGTAGTGTGAAAGTGTTTGTGGAGGTGCTCTCTAACGCATGCATGCACACACTCACACTTATTAAGTACAAATAGTCCTAGTAAATTACATATAAGGCTATATGTAGTGATTTTTCTTTTTCTCTCTTCTCACAAAACTTTGAACCTGTTTGACCTTTAAATCTATCCCAGAATCAACGGATATCTTGCTTAGAAGACAGTCAAGATCTTAATCAATCTCAGATTTTTGAAAAGATTTTCGAGATTGAAAACCTCCAAGTGTGATTCCAAACTAGGTCAAAGGTTTAGTTTTAAGAGAACTAGAAACAGAAAACATTTATTGTTGATTTCAAAGTTAGAAGCAATTTTCAGAAAAGAATCAACAATATATTTCTCAAGATGAGAAATAAACTATGTAAATCTAAGTGTGATGTAACATGCAGAACATAGATCTGAAATTTCAATGAAGAATAAAATAGATCTAAGTAAACAGTTTAAGTTCGAAACAAGATCTAACGAACAAGAGGTTACAGCAACACAAATATCTCTAAAAACTCAAGAACACTCAGGGTAGTGTTTTGGATATGTAGGAGTTTTTTTGTGGAGTGTTTGGTTTGAAAGAGGATTGACGAACAGGGGTTAGGGTTTCTAACTCTCTCTCTTTCTGGTTTCTCTTTTCTCTCTCTTCTCTCTCTCTCTACTCTCTCTTTTTTATTCTCAGGAATGAATTGGCCAAAAGTCTTGGACGACTGAGAGGAGGATCCTTTTTATAGGACGAAGAGAATGATCGAGAAGGAGGTTAAAAAATAAGGGTCAGGATTGAGTCAAGATGGATTGATTTAAATCCAAGGGCTCATAGAAAGCGGTGATTAAAAGTCACCTGATTGGTTCAGGAGGGATACATAGGGATTACCAAAGAAAGTATGCAGGACGTTGATAAGGTTTGATCCAACGGCTGTAAGCATACGCGATTGTATACTCAGTGAAGAAACACAAATCCCACCAATCAGCAAGCAACAGGTGTTAACCAATAAATCGATATAAAACGCGTGCCATAAATTAATTACAACCAAACCCTGAAGTCTCTGCCGCTTTTAGTTTCTACCCAAACCAACTTTGAGCCAATAAACCCATTAATCAATAATTAGAGATTGAACCCACAAACTTCTAAAATCAAGTTTTAACTAATAAAACCTTTATTAAAAAATGTTTATAAAATCCCAAAAAATATTTAAAAATCAAATTTAGGGATTTAAACATACTCAACATATGTACACACATAAATATGCAATGTGACATGTACATGATGCATTCTACTGTGTGTGAGTGTTGGTAATTAGATATAGATCACAACAAGATATATGAATGAAATAGCAAACCAATCTCTGACGTTCTTTGGTTTCTAGGATGGACATAATTTTGTCACAATTTTCAAACTAGATGAGCACTTATACAATATAGACTCAAGTGAGTCAAAAGTATAAGGGCTTCATACGAGGCATGCATGGTAGGCCTCAACGTTTCTCTCAAGAAAGGAATTCGATACCTAGATGTCTATGGGGATTCAACTCTCATCATCGATCAAGTACTCAAAAGATAGAAAGTTAAGGACGAGAAAATCTTATCCTTCTATGCCCACCTAGAAGAGCTAGCCTTCGAAATCACCTTCCACTACCTACCCCGAGCAAAGAATAACCTAGCCGATGACCTTACTTCCTTAGTCTCTATGATTGACATGCTCAAAGGAATAATAGTGGCGCCTTTACTTATCCAAAAATAAGACAAACCAACCCATTGATACCACATCAAACTCATCACAGAAGAAGATCCTGATATATGTGACTACTGGCACTATGATATTTGGTGCCTCCTGAAATATGGTAGGTATCCCCGAGGTTCTGATAAGAAAGATCGAGTAACACTCCACAGACTGGATGCCCAATACATTGTCTGTGATAAAGCACTATTCAAGAGGAACTTCTATGGAACCCATTTGCACTGCATTGTAGGGACTAACATTGAAGGGATGATGCATAAAATCCACAGTGGGGAATGCAGGCCCCATATGAATGGCCATATGCTTACCAAGAAAATCATCCAACAGGGTTAATACTGGACTACTATGGTCCAGGATTGCACAACTTATGTTCGACAATGTCTCAAATTCCAATAATTCTCCAACATATAACACTTTCCTCTATGAGAATTGTACAACATAACTTCTCCCAAGACGTTTTCCACATCAGGCATTGATATCATAGGAAAGGTTACACTCAAGGTCTCTAACGGACATGAATTGCTCTTGGTTATCATTGATTACATCACTAAATGGGTCGAAGTCGAGTCATACGTAGTTCTGAATGATAAGAAAATGGCCAAGCTCATTAAGAAAAACATCATCTTTCGATATGGGGTCCCGCACAAGCTGGTATTAGATAACGGGTTACAATTTAAGGCAGCAGTCACAGAAATGGTTGATGAGTGTGGGATTCAGAGACACAAATATTCTCCCTACCGACCTCAAACCAACAGTGCAGTTGAATCCGCTAATAATAACCTCAAAGCCATCATCAACAAAATGATCGAGACTTAGCGAGATTGGGCTGACCGAATCCCCTATGCCCTTTGGGGCTACCGCACTTCAGTTAGAACCTCTACTAGGGCTACCCCTTACTCTCTAGTGTAAGAAATGGAAGTAGTCCTACCCGTAAAGATGAAAATCCCTTCGCTGCACGTCATGCTTGAAAGGAAAGTCAATGAGGAATACTGGCATAAGATCTATCTTGACGAGCTGTCACTTTTGGATGAAAGAAGAATAAAGGCTCTCTATCATACACAAGGGTACCATTATCGGATAGCACGATCATTCAATAAGAAAGTTAAGTACCATGGTGTCCAAGAAGGGGACTTAGTCCTTAAAGAAATAGTAGAGCCTATCTGGGACCCCAGAGAGAAATTGAAGCCCAATTGGAGATTCCCATAATTGTGAAGAAGATCTTATCAAGCGGAACCAATATGCTCATCGACCTTGATGAAGAAGATATATCCCGTCCAGTCCACTTGGACTATCTCAAGAAATTCTACCCCTAGTCCAAAATCTCGATGCGTTACGAATCTTCTCATCTCCCTTCTATTCTAAAAAAATCTCTCTATTTCCCTCTACTCAGAACTACGTGGGGCTTGATCCTCTAAAAAAAGTCTTTTTCTTTCAAATTTTTTTGAAAACCTTAGAGGTACATAGGCACCTCATAGCCTTTACTTGAGCACGACCACCTTATTTTTCAAAAAATGTTATTCTTTTCTTCTCCCCGAGAACGACAGTTCATTTTATCATATGAATGGGAAAAAGGATTATGTATGCCTTAGTGTTTGGTATAGATAATTCAAATGCCAAAACTCATCGAGAGGCACAACTAAATGATCAAAAACTTTTTTATCTAATTATTTGAAAATTCCAGTACAATTACACTAGCATAAGGAGTCAAAAGACTTCCCTTCTCAGCCTACTCCTACCTTCATAGAACCAAAATAAAAACAAGCCCCACTACACCCAAAATAACCCTCAAATCAGTCCTAAACACCCATTACAAAATCTTCACAAATAAACTCCCCAGGGATCCTACTCGCAGCTGCTAGAAGAGTCGGCCCCATCATCACTCACATCCCGGGGTCCCTAAACTTCCCCTGCCTCAATAGAGTGCCTCAAACGCTCCATAGAACGATAAACCCGGACTAGCCTGGGGAAAATAACAACACCTCCCTCCATGGTGTCAGATATGGCGAACCACCTTTGCGCACTCTCCACAGCCAGCATCTTGGCAACCACTTTTCTCCATAACCACTTCATGTAGTCCCATGAGATATGCCAGACTCTACCAACAGACTGGGATGGATGGGTCGACGGTCGATGATTCTCCCACAAAGAGTCAAGATGCATGCACATATGCTCTTCCAAGTCCTCCACCAAAAAGAAGTCCGATGTTCGAGGTGGCATAATCTGCTCCCAGCCATATTGGTGCACAAAAGCTGCCAGGGATAGTAGAATGAGTTCTGCCTGAGGTAAACTAACCGAACGTACTGGTATTCTCCCAGTTCCAGAATGGGCAGAAGCTTCCCCACCAAGGCACTGACCAACGCAAGCCTCGAGCTCCATGCTCCATGAACTAATTCTCCCAGCTCTCAATGTACAGGCCTACACTAATGAAGTAGCACAAAAAGAAATTTGGCACGATCGAAAAAGGATACTCGGGTGCGATCAACATACAAAATCTTTTTGACAGCCACACGAATAACATTACGGAACTACCCCTCAGGAAGTTAGAACGACCTTCCCGCCAGACATCCAGACCATTCAAAGTTTTCTCCAATAACACCATCGTAGGATTGTAACGGTATGACGTCCAAGAAACAATGGCTGCAAGTTGTGGGTCCACAAGCAATTCTCCAGTCACCGACATCAATTTTGAAACTAAGCCTAGGATAACGGTTCCAGTGTAGCCAGCTTCACCAACATCCTGCAAAAATGTAACATAGTAGGAAGAAAGATAATTCCTCCTATAACGAGTGACCTAGCCACCGAAGGTGAGATATGGAGGAGTTCTACTAACAGCTCTCGAGGGGACCAGGAAAACTCAGGCATAGCTACTGGAACACTAGGATTAATCCCCAACATGACATAGAACTCTTTATAGGTCGGACATACCTCGTCGAACCCAAAGTAGAAAACATGGTCTTTAGGGTACCAGAACTCCACCGCTGCCATCATCACGTTCCACCCAATGGGCCTATTATGCCATAAGGAGACTCCACGCATGTTAAAAGCATCGTAGTCCACATTGTATGAGCATATTGCTTCCAAAGTTTTGAGGTGGTTAGCAAATTCAACATTACCAGGGAGAGTCATTTCACAAATTAAGCTAAAAAGAATGAAAAAGAGAAGGAATGAGGAGGTGAGAAGAAAATGCTCCACTCACACCCCTCTTTGTACTTGAAAACCCTCAAACAAAGATAAGGAACCCAGCAGAAATCGAAGAAAAACTAACCCCACCAAGTATCAAGCAATTTAAGAAAGTGCAATCAAAGCCTTGGATTGATTGGACTGGACTAACATGACTATAGGCATGATTGGGGTCATGCCGATCGGCAACTCCCTATTTTTGGAAATTTCCCCTTTTTCTTTTTTGTTAAAACTAAAAAACTTAATAAAAATAATTTCTATTCTCAAAAGAAATCCAAATTTTCTTCTCTTTATGCATTTTATTGTCTTGTTTTTGAAATAAATTCTTTCCCAAATCACTTTTAATCCTTTTTATGGTCTCAGCAACAAAGTAAAGCGATCATGTGCATTAAGTCATTAAAAACAAAAACCAACAAAAACTTCATTTTATTTGCATGAATATTTGTGGTGTTGCATCAGTTTTGCAAGATATAAAGAAAAATACAACAGGACTCTGCCCGAACCCACATTTTCTCCTCTCTCACTCTCTCTCTCTCTCTCTCTCTCTCTCTCTCTCTCTCTCTCTCTCTCTCTCTCTACCTTCACCTACCTATAACCTCTCTCCCTTTCTTTTTTATAGTTCTCTCTCCCTAGGAGTCTCCTTCCCTAAGGTGCACTCTCTTCCCCCGGTGACGAGATGATGTACCACCACTCCCCGAGCCCGACCCTTCCTCAGACGAGGTAGGCGACACCAGATAAGAAGGAATCAAAATTACATCCCGAATGTGGGCAATCGCCGAAGATATCTAATCCCAAATATCCTTCTTCCAGGTGATGGATACCCGAATATGCAATAAAGAGAAACATAAAAGAACAAATCAATCAATCCGAGGCAAAGGAAAAAATTAGGAAATCAAAAGGACAAAGAGATCAAAAGTATACCTATAGATGGGGAGGACCTCCTCAGTCAAACCCAGCTCCTCCAAATCCATCAAATTAGGATGGTGTAGCAAACGCACCGAACTTTTATCAGCCCGTAGGATATTATAAGAAAGAGGGGACAGCCGCACAAAAGAAACCTCCAAGGTTATCACTATCGCCGATGTCGACGCACCACCCGCACTGTGGGAGGACCCCACTAGACGACTCAAATTGGCATGAGGTAGAGGCATCACGTCGTATATGCTATGAGGCATCAACCATCTCGACACAAAGTCTAAATAATCATATGCCTCCACCGTGTTAGTATAAAAAGATTAAGGCTCGCCCATCATCGCCGCTACTCGTGCAGATACGACATTTGCTGGCAAATGAGTTTGGCTCGCCCATCATCGCCGCTACTCGTGCACCATTCAGAATCTCCCGCACTCACATCATATACACCCAGGGCCTCCTCGGTGTCACCACAACCTCATCCTCTATAACCTGTTGGACTAATCTCTCCCCGAGGTACCAGGAGTAGCCAAACTCATTTTCCAGCAAATGTCGTATCTGCACGTTCCCCTCAGTCAACCCTGTGTGCTGAATGGCTGTCCCCCATGGATAGAAAGTCACCTGCAAAATCCCCACCGAATATAGATCAATATCAGGAAAATATCATAAAGGAAAAATGATAATAGAAGAGCAAGAAGGATTTACCCACTCACTCTTTAGGCCATTTAAGACTTGACACACCGTATCCAAGGAGAAAGACTTCTTCGACTGCCGGTTGGACCTCCGCCATGGATACGTCCGATAGAATTCCCCAATAGACTCGTCCTTCAAAGATATCAACTGGGTGTAAAACCCAATCACCTCATAGAACCACATCTGCAAAGGATAAAAGGTCAGCAAATAAGAAATCAAGAATAAAATGCATAAAGGAAGAATGCGAAAAATGCGCAAAATAAAGAATTCCTCAAGAAGATACGTGGCCCTAGTAAAATTTTGCCGGTAGCACTGGCTGAACATATCCATAGAAGAATAAAGGTTCACTAAGGTCAGGCTCCCTCAGTCATAAAGAGGGACGTTAAAAAAAAACCTTAGAAATGGTAAAAACCACAAGTGGACTACGTCGCCACAAAAAAAACCCCCAACACCAGAAGAATAAAGAAATAGGCCATTTTCCACACCTGTAGCCCATCATCCTCATTAATCCTACTACTCATCAATAACTCCCTCAGAAGAGACAAACAAACAGAGTCCCCAGAAACCACCCACTCCACATCACCTAACGCTATCGTCACCTCCGCTAGCGTCACTCTCAAAGTCCTATCCACCTCAATATGTAACCCATCATGTTCTAACCCCATCAGTTGCTTCACATCTATGGGAGTCACCATTATCTCCCCAAAGCCAAAGTGAAAGGTGTGGGTGGTGTCCCACCACCTCTCCCATAAAGCACAAAGAACAGCCGTAGAATGAGGTGTCTTATCCAGAGCAGTCATCAGTCTCCCAAAATCGACTGATGACACCACCTAACACACCACAAATGAAAGGTTCTCCCAAAATTCCCTAAGCCCTGTCGTCCCTCGACAACATAGAGTCGATATAGAGACATCATACTGTCAAAATAAAAAGGAAAAAACCTTGTCAAAATTCAAGAAATAAGGAAATACCACTAAGAAAAAAGAAAAGAATACCCAAAGGTCATCAACACTTACATAGCCGCTAGGATTCACCACCTGAGAAGAACGATGACACGAAGACTCACGCAAAAGGGTCCACTCATCCACAACAGGCTCGAATGTGTCAAAGGAATTCTCGCTGCCCAGTGCAAGGGGCGCCCTAGCCCTCTATTCCAAGTTGGCCCAATCGTCAACATTGAGCCATGCCATGTGTGTTGCGCTACTGGAGAAATTAGCCATCTCTTGATTTTGGAACGTTAAATTCTTTGAAAAAGGTAATTATAGAAGAAGTCAAGTCAGAAAAATGTGAAAAATGAGGAGAACCCGCCCCTTTTTATAGGAG
Organism: Sambucus nigra; assembly: GCA_949130495.1. Lineage (NCBI taxonomy): Eukaryota > Viridiplantae > Streptophyta > Magnoliopsida > Dipsacales > Adoxaceae > Sambucus > Sambucus nigra. Next base: position 243,744,479 of record OX422217.1, read on the forward strand.
GCTAAGGGGCATGCCGATCGACATCTCCCTGCCATCCACTGATCGACACTATCCCTCCACCTACTCGAGGTACCCAAAGACCTTGCCACTACCATTTGACACCCTTCAAACCATGTCGGTTGTCACCCTCCTTGAAATTTTGTACAAAAATTCTCAAAAAATACCAAAAAATCGCAAAAAATCCCTGAAAAATACCAAATGGATTTTGACACCCTTTTCACTAAGAAAAATATTTTTACCACACTCATATCCCTAGTAGAACTCTTGTATACCTAGTGGAATTCCTAATACCAATCGGATATGCTCCAAGCAATGTCTCCAAAAGACACTACAAAAATAAAAAATTTCCCACCTAAGAAACATCCAACCTTCGGATCATTTTCTCTGCCCCAGTGGAACATAAAATCAAATGCTCCACCCAAATCCCCAACGAAACCATAAGATACATATCCCAAGTGGAGTCCCCAAATTTTCCCAAAAAATTTAAGGTCGTAAAATTGGCTATGACCCACATAATTGGTCATCTTTACTTAAGCCCGTTGAATTGGCTTTGACCCACAGAATTGGTCATCTCTACTTAAGCCCTCATAATTGGGTTTGACCCATAGAATTGGTTATCTTTACTTAAGCCTATTGAATTGTCTTTGACCCACATAATTGGTCATCTCTACCTAAGCTCGCAGAATTGGCTTTGACCCGCCGAATTGATCATCTCTACTTAAGCTCTCAGAATTGGCTTCGACCCTCAGAATTGGTTTTTTCTACTTAAGCCCTTAGAATTGGCTTCGACCCTCAGAATTGGTCACCTATACTTAAGCCCTCAGAATTTTCTTTGACCAGGTGAATTGGTCATCTCTACTTAAGCCCTCAGAATTGGCTTCAATCCTCATAATTGGTCTCTTCTACTTATTCCCTCAAAATTGGATTTGACCCTCAGAATTGGTCACCTCTACTTAAGCCCTCAGAATTGGTTTTGACCCACAGAATTGGTCACCTCTAGTTAAACCCTAATAATTATCTTCGACCTTCATAATTGGTCGCTTCTACTTAAGACCTCAGAATTGGCTTTGACCCATAGAAGTTTTCAACTCTACTTAAGCCCCACAAAATTAGCTTCGACCCGAAGAATTGGTCATTTCTACTTAAGTCCTCAGAATTGGCTTCGACCCACATAATTGATCCTTACAACTTAAGTCCTCATAATTGACCTTGACTCGTAGAATCGTCCATCCCCAACAACACCTGAGGTCCTCAAAATCGACATTGACCCTCTCAATCCATCACCCTAGTCCCTTAGGTCCACAAATTCGACCTTTTTCCAAAACATCATGTGTTATCTATTTGATGACTTTCACTTGTCCCAAGATCACCCGTCAAGGGGCATTGTAGACACCACATTCTAGGACCACCTAAGTCTTTCCTTAGGTCCCTAGCACCTCCCAGTTTCACTATAAACCCTAAGTCATACTCCGAGTACCGATCTAGAGGCCATCGGGCACTCCCAAACCTCGTTTGACTTTGATCAACTCTATCATCAGAGCGAAATCTATTTTAATCTTATAATGGATCTAAATCTCCTTTCCAACAGTCCACCCCGTGCACTAATCAACATAATGGTTTGGACGAATGGACCATTTTACTATTTAAAGTCAATCTAGAGGCCACCAAGCGCTTGGGGACCTCGATTTGACCCCAATTAACTTCATCCTTAGAGCAAAATCTCTTTTAATCTTCAAAGGGCACTGAAACCCCCTTCCAACATTCCACCTCGTGCATGAAACATCATAACCGTTCAGACGAACGATCCATTTTCTCGAAAAAACTGATTCAGAGGCCACCGAGCACTCCCGGGATCCATTTGACCAAAGTCAACTCTTCATCTCGAATGAGAGTCAATGAATCTCTAAAGGTCACTGAATATTCTTTCCAACGGTCTTCCCACTGTGATTCTGACTTACGGTCTGGGCAAATGATCCGTTTTACTCCAAGAGGTCATCGGGCTCTTTCGGGCTCTGGTTGACCAAGTTCAACTTCTCGAACCAAGAAAAAATATTTATCATGTCAAATTACATCTCCCAATATTTACAACATTCCACCTCGTGCACGATTCTAACTTACCACGGATGAATAATCCATTTTCGTTCAATGATCTCCCGTCTAAAGGACTGACGTGCACTTTCGAGCTATATTTGACCCAAATTCAACTCCTGGACACGGGAGAGGTCAAAAAGGACCCTTGAAGGTTTCTAAATTACCTTTCTAAAGGTATGTATCGTACGCAATTTGGATCAATGGATTCAAGGGAGTTCATCCAAGATCAAAAATCAAGCTTCAAAGAAGGTCAAAATCCTTCTCCCGCTCTCTTTAAATTTCTTATTTTGCATAAATTTAATTAGATTCATAAGCTAGTCCTTACTTTAGTTCATATACATTAATATCTACATTTTTATTAGTATATTGCACATACTTTATTTTCTATAAAAAAACCCAAAACAAACAAAAGAGGGTTACACCCATAAATTTTGCATTCGAACTAAGTGGACTTTCATGCCTTCATAGGCTACGTAGGCATTTAAAATTAAAACCCGAGACTCGAGTCCAATTTTCCAAATTTCCTAATCTTCTAATTTTTTAATTTCTATAAATTTCCAATTTACCCAAAATTCCCCATTTTCATGTTCTTGCATTATATATATATATATATATATATATATATATATATATATATATTATTTTTGTGATTATGGTTAGCGTTTCATCGAACACATATTAGCGTTCCATCACAACGATTAATATCTCGATGAACGCATAAATCATATTTTCTATGTATTATTTTGGGAACATTCCTATGGATGACCTCACTCTATCTCTTCCATGGTATGAGTTGGGTGATTTCGATCTCCCTTATGTATATAGTACACACACACACACACACACATTTTATGGAGAAGTAAAGGAAAATAATAACACTAGCCCATGAGAGACCGTAAGGGCGGGATGGGTGCCTAACACCTTCTCATTCCGTAACTTAGCCCCTGAATCCTTTGAATTATTGGTTTCGTATGCATCAGTTTGTCTTTAATGCCGTTCTCTCGAGTCGGCGACATCTTCTTTTGCATGTTTTGTGAAAAATAGGCTGGCGACTCCATCTCTTTATATTTACCCTGCACCCTCGACGACTGAAGCATTCCCAAGTAGGGCATGAGACCTTTCAATCCCCCTTCCTTTCCCATCCCCCCTTCGGGAGGTATAAGAGGGAGAAGAGGAAGCGATTCCCATTCTTTGATCAGGATGGCCACATCCATCAAAGAAAATTTTCCGTCTAAGGCCTTCCTGAGAGGTGGAAAGAATGTCTTCATTTGAGAATTCAGAGACCCAAACATTCCATGGGTTAATTAACAAGGTAGTCAGAGATGGCTTTCCCTTTCATAACTTTTTGCGTAACGTACACAATATTGAACTCGACTAGTAACATAAAACAATAGGTCATGTGGATGGACCTAGAGGGGTTTTCTTGAAGGTATTTGATAGGATCCATTCGGGACACTAGTCTAATAGGAAAGGCAAGAATGTTTTGTCATAACTTCTGCGTGACCCAGACTAAGGCGACACTCGCTTTCTCCAGAGTAGTGTAGTTGAATTAGTACCTGACTAGATTTTTGCTAGCGTAGTAGATAGATCTTTATTTGTAGTAATCTTTAATGTATTTGGCTAACAAATCCCTTGCTATAATATCTATGACGGTCAAGTACAAGATGAGGGGGATACCTAACTATGGAGGTATGATCACTGAAGGTCAAGTGAGGTACCACTTGATTTGGTCAAAGGCTTATTAACAAGCCTCATTCCAGTCTTTAGTTGAATCCTTTCAAATAAGTTTGAAAATGGGTTTATAGATAGAAGTTAGTTGGATGATGAACTAACTAACGTACTGTAGTCTACCTAAGAATCCTCGGACTTCCTTCTTTATCTGTGGTGATGGCATCTAAGGTATGGATTTAAGCTTGGCAAGGTCTGCTTCGATTCCCTTCTCACTGACCATGAATCCCAAGAATTTTCCTTTTGTGACACTGAAAGCCACTTTTGTGGATCAGTCACATCTTATATTATCACAACTGCTCGAAGAACTTTCGAAGGGTAGGAATATGACTTTTTATGTTGATGGAAATCATCTACAGATGGTCAGGGTACATCTTGATCTGGTTATACTCAGTGAATACATCAACAAATGATTTGAGGATGTGGTTAGCCGTATTGTCCATAATCATATTGATGTTTGGAAATTGGTGTTTAATTCAAATCCTGGTAGTTGATGCAAATGATAAATTTTCCTCGTGATTATGGAATGAGGACGATATGGGCGAGCCATGTTGGGTATATGACCAAGCGAATGGAAACTCGTGTTAAACTAGTTAACCACTTCCTTTTTGACTTCAAGAAACCATTCGATACAAAGTTTTCTTAACTTCTGTTTGACTAGCCTGCATTCTGGGAATGTCAGGATCTCATGCTGATCTATTTTTGTGTCAATACCCGTCATGTCAACATAAGACCATGTGAAGACTTCTACGAATTCTTTCAGTAGTTCTTTAAATTGTAAACACTTATGCTCGTTAAGGGTTGACCCTATCCTAATCTCGTACTGGTGGCTACTAGAACCGAGATTAATAACAACAGTCTCATCACTATTAATTTGAATTCGATTATGCTGTTTATTATTTTCCTTACTAAGATCAGTAAAGAATTGTTCATTTTTAAAATCATCATCATTAAAGGTTTGATTAGAATTAAGATAATAAATGTAAGGCACAAGAAAATCCTCATTCATTTCATTTTTAGGAAAAAAATTTTGAGAACCTCGTCAAATGAGGTCTCAATTACATTTATATCAGTAAAAGTAAAAACAATAATAGTTGAAGAGAGTTGAATAGGGTAAATATCAAGGTTGAGTTAAATCTGAGAAGGTTGGACTGGTATAGCATTCCAATTTAGGAAATGTATGTCATCAGTCGTGATCTTAGGGGATGGGTCCGACGGTGCAACATCTAAGCCGATCATGTATAGACTCAACCCCAGTGTCTGCAAGTCAAAGGATTCTTAGAAGTCACTTTCCCTAGAGTCTTTGGTAATTTCCATGGTTTTCTTGGAGAGATATTTCACTTCATGTTTGCAGTCTTTGGCCCTAGAGTTACTATTTTGAAAGAAGATTTCCATTCGCAATTTTATCTTCTTATCAATATGGTCGTACTATGGTTCACGAAATCCACATAAGGGGAAGACTTCACGCTCCTTGACAAATCTTCCATTTAAAGAGTCTCTTAAAATAGTTTTTCATATTCTAAGCTTCTTTTCAGTATTGGTTTACAGAGTGCTTTGGGGGAAGGCCTCTTTCAGTACTATGGTCTCAAGAATTCCTTTTTGGCGTCACCTTAGCCCTATTACAGGCATGAAGTGTGTAGATATTCCATCCTAGGACCCCCCCCCCCCCAAGCATCTCCTCAGGTCCCTAACACTCACTCGTTCATCGCAAACCCTAGGTTATACTCCAAGTATTGATCTAGAGGCTACCTGGTTCTCCCGGGCCTCGATGGGTTCTAATGAACTTTTATTTGAGAAAAAGCTCAATCGATCTTTGAAGGGATATAAATCTAATTTCCAACGATCCACCATGTGTACGAATAGGCCATACGGTTCAGATGAACAATCTATTTTACTATCAAAAACTAATTTTAAGGCCACCAGATGCTTTTGGGCCCCATTTGAAACAGATAAACTTCCTTGCCTGAGTGGAAGCATCATGAATCTTTGAAGGGCTCTGAATAACCTTTTCAACAGTCCATATTATGTATGAATCAATATTACGGTTAGAATAAACAACCCATTTTTCCCCAAAAATAAATCTAGAGGCCACCAAGTGCTCTCCAGCCCCATTTAACATCGATCAACTCTTGAGCTTGAACAAATCTAAATGAATCTTTGAAGAGTTCTGAATACCCTTTCCAATGGTCTTCCCATGTAAGAACCATCCCTACGATACAAGCGAACAACCCATTTTACTCCAAAGGGTCACCGGGCACTTTCGGGCTTCATTTGACTTTGGTCAACTCTCCAAACTAAATAAAGTTGAATGAAATCTTGAAGGGAATTAAATACCCTTTCTAACGGTATGACTCGTGTGCGAATCATTCTTATAATTTAGATGAACGATTCATTTTCCTCCAAAAATTTCTTATCCAATGACCACTAGGCGCTTTTGGCTTCATTTAACCTCGGTAATCTCTCGAACCCAGGAGTGTCTCAATGTATTCTTAAAGGTCCCTGAATAACCTTTCATACCGTCAACCCCGTATGAGATTTTGACTTATGTTTCGCATTTAATGATCATTTTTCTGAACAATCTATCTCAGACTGCAATATATCACCCCAAGACCCTGCCTATTGGCAGTGTGTCTGGGGTTCTATGTCGATAGTCAGGTCAAGGACCTTTTCAATTGGAAACCCCTTGGTCCTATAAATAGAGGCCATGACCCTTGAAGACCCCTGTCAGCAATTCATAGAACATTCTCTCAAATTCAGAGTTATTCTCCTCTTGAAAATCCCATTACTCATATTCCTTCCATCCTTTTCATACTCCTTTTAGTAAATTCTCACCCATCTCCTCATACCACCATCACCCCATTGTACGATCAGCGCATCTATAATCAAGATCCACTTCAAGTCTTCATAAGGAGATCCAATTCTCCACCCTTGTCTATAAATTCTTTTTTTTGCATAAGTCACTTTATTTTCACTTTAGTGATTTAGTCCATTACATCATATACCTGAATTCCAAACATTTATTATTAGTATTTTCACATACTTTATTTTCATAAAAATACCAAAAACAAGAAAAAAAAGGGTTTACTTGTAAATTCCAAATGGGGAGTTCTCATCGCATTTTATCATACTAAAACACATTTTTATACACACACATATAAGAAAAGTCTCGGGTTGGATTTATAGGTTAAACCCCACCACATATTGTCTTCGAACTACGTCGACTTTGATGCCCCCTCGGGCTATGTAAGCATCTTGGATAAATCCCTAAAATCGAGTCCTCCCATATACATTTGTTACCTTGTGCTTATTATACATTCTTTATATATTTTATATGCTTGAATGCTTGTGTCTTGTCTGATGTGTACATTCGTTCTTCTATAACGACTTTGAATCGACAAACACTTACATTATACTCTGAATTATTATTTTGGTAACACTCCGAAGGATTAACTCACTCCATTATTTTCCATGACACGAGTTGAGCGATTTCATTCTCCATTTATATATGCATATAAGCACACGCTTCATGGAGTGTAATAGGATAAGATTAACACATGCCCACGAGAGACCGAAAGGGCGGTATGGGTTCCTAGCACCTTCCCATTTCGTAACTTAGTCCCCGGACCCTTGAACTACTTGTTTTCGCAAGCATCGCTATTTTCCCTTATGCCTTTATCTTGAGGAGACAATGTTTCTTTTGCCTATTTTTTGCAAAATAGGTTAGAAGCTCTACATCTGCATATCAACCCACATTAACGAAGGCTGAGCGCCCTGATAAAGGATGCAATCCTGCGCGCACGCCAAAAGGGAAAGTAAAGGGGGGAGGATATGACCCTCCTCGAAGACCCCCAACCCCCCATCTTGGGATGGCCACAGTGGTGACTCTTTTGGGTATGTTTTAAGAGGACGAGACTCTATTTTTGTATTAGTGTTATTCTTTTCAGAATGTGTGCGTAATCCCGTACCTGTATGCTCCCTTTTCTCCTCTATTTACCTTTTTTGTATATATATATATATATATATCATGTATGTATATTAGTTTTCACTCACTTATACACTTAACACACTTGTTGTAGACACCCTATTCTATAACCCCCCTAAACTCTCCCTAGGTCCTTAGCACCTCTCTTCATTACTATAAACCTAGATCATACCCCGAGTACTGGCCTAGAAGCCATCGGGCGCTTCCAGGTTCCATTTGACCAAAAAGTCAAACTCTTTAGATTGACTGGGACTGAAAGAATCTTCAAAGGACACTAAATCCCCTTTCCAATGGCCCGTCCCATGCACGATTCCGACTTACCATGCGAACGAACGACCCGTTTTTCCCGAAACTCGATCAAGAGGCCACACAACGCTCTCAGGCTCCGTTTGACCTAAGTCAACTCTTCATCTCAATCGAGACTGAATGAATCTTCAAAGATAATTAAAACCCCTTTCCAACGGTCCGCCCCTTGCGTGATTCTGACATACGGTACGGACGAATGATTCGTTTTACTCTAAGAGATCACTAAATGCTTCTAGGTCCCGGTTGACCAAAGTCAACTCCCCGAACTAGATCAAACTCTTTGGAATGTTGAAGTACATTTCCTAACCTTTCCAACAGTCCACCCCGTGCGCAATTTGGACTTACCATGCGGATGAACGATTCGTTTGCGTCCGACGATTCCCCGTCCAAAGGACCGACGAGCGCTTTCGAGCCACAATTGACCCAAAGTAAACTCCCAAACCCAAGAGAAATCCAAAGGACTTTAGAAGGTATCTGAATTAATTTTCCAACCATCCACCCTGTGTATGATTCAGATCAAAGGTTTGCCCTCTGCGGCAAATTTTCCGAAAAGGCCTGAAAGACATTGTAAAACGGTAGGTCCTAGACCCTGCCTATCGACAATGTGCTTAAACACACCTGCCGATTGGTAGGGCCAGGGCTATGCCGATCGACAATGCCTTGGGCCAATAAAAGTAGGGCTTGCAGTACACCATTTCCTACGAATGGTCACGCCCCCAGTCAATATTTGGCGTGACCATATTTATTATCACACTAAATTATTGATGCTCTAGAAGTGGTCATGGACCAAGTCCGTGACCACGGTGGTCGTGGACTTGGGCCATGACCAGGTCGTGACCATCTTGGCGCCAAAATCGCGCCAAAATTCCCTCCAAGCTTGGTCGCAAAGGAGTCACGGCCCAATTCCATGACCCATGGCGTGATGAAGATAGTACCTAAATTCTTGGTACACAGATTGAGCATCACGGCTTAGGGCCATGACCATTTCTTAGTATGGGTCACGGCTATGGGCCGTGACCTTACCTCATTCAAGCACTAGGGCTAATGAAAAAGGGTCGTGCATCACAGATTGAGGGTCACGGCTATGGGCCGTGACCATACCTCAATCAAGCATGGAAAAAGCTCGCAGATGGTGGGTCACGGATCTAGGCCGTGACCAAGTCTGAAGAACCTAACTCTGCCTCACCTTCGTTTTAAGGGTCGCGCATATGGGGTCACAGCTGTTGGTCGTGACCAGTTCCAGGTCTTAAAAAAAAAAAAAAGACCCGCCCCGCTGCTTCTTATTTCATTTATTTCATTTGGAGTAAGGCCGTTGCTTCTCAGTGCAATTTTGAGTTGGATTTCAGTTGGATTTGCAAGGGTTAAGCGATTTCAGTTGGTTTACATTTGGATTAACCCTGGTATGTATTGATTCATTTTGATTTCATTTGGATTTGTGATTTCTATCTAAAACCCTAATTTCGGTGTATGTATGTGTAGATTTACGTTTGTATGTGTGTATGTCTGTGTATGTATAGATTTATGTTATATGTGTGTGTGTGTATAGATTTATGTGTATATGTATGTTTATGTGTGTAACTATGAACAAATAAATTTTTTTTTGTCAATAAACCCTATATTGTACGTGTGTGTATGTATAGATTGTATGTGTGTGTGTGTGTGTATGTATAGATTTATGTCAAAAAAAATATTAGGGTTTAGTAAACCCTAAATAGTATGCAGTGGAGACGGGTGGAGACCGGGTTGGGGGTTAGAAGCAATAAATAGTCCCTTAGGAATTCTGTAAGTGTTAATTTTGTTCTTGGCCTTGGTATTTTCAATTTGGTTTTATATTTGTCCTTGTGAAAAAAAAGGAATAGATATATACCTGGATTAATTAGATTGGTGTTGGTTATATTATGATATACATGTTATGCCATTTTATATAATTGTTGAAATTGAATAAGTATTGGATTTTGAAATGTAATCAAAATCAATTGTAATCTTCTCAATATGTGTGCATATTATTTTTTTCTCAGTAGTAATCCTTATATACGTGAAAGAAAATATCAATGAGGATTAACGAATTTCAGTTCACACAAGTTTTGGTTTTCTTCCTTTGGTTTTGAATTTGTTTTTTTGGTTCTACCATTTTTTTTAATTGAACATAACTGTTTGCAAAAAAATCATTATTTTTTCACTGTCATAGGATACATTGATGTTGGGGTCAAACTACTATCAAACATAATCTGAAATTGCATCGCTGCTGGCATAGAGAAGGTTCTGATTGGCTTTGGCTGTAACAAAATATTCAGGTAATGGATAGACCTATGATGAACTTTATTTTAAGGTTAAATATGCATTGATTCAATTTTTTTAATTATTTTGGGTTTGGATCCTATTTATGTCTAAACCCCGTAATTTTAATTCTTTTGTGCCGCCTATAGCTTGGGTATTGTTGGCGCATTTGTTTCTTGTCACTTCCAGTGGGGGGGAGAACATAACTTTTGAACAAAGAATAGTTAGGGTGAACATTAGAAAAAGAAGGCATTATCCAATGGATTGCACTTTCTAGGTTTAAGGCGTGTCAATTTCTCTGCAATGGTTCACATTAAACTAATTGGTAACCATTTGTTTATTAGCTTAAATTTGCACAAATTTAGACCTGAGTATAAAAACATACCATCGAAGGGTGAAAACGTAAAACAAGCACAAAACGGTATCGTAAGAGTCACGAACACCTCGCACGGGACCAATGTGACTCTTATGAACCGACCACGTAGTCACGGGGCTCCCGGTTTGAGTGTATGACGTAAATTTGCAAAAAAATAAACTTAAGCATAAAAATATGCCATCGAAGGGTGAAAATGTAAAACAGCCTTAAAACGGTCCCATAAGAGTCACGAGCACCTCGCACGGGAACAATGTGACTCGTTGGAACCGACCGTGTAGTCACGGGGCTCCTGGTTTGAGTGTACGACGTAAATTTGCAAAAAAATTAGACTTGAGCATAAAAACATGCCATTGAAGGATGAAAATGCAAAGAGAACACAAAACGGTCCTGTAAGAGTCACGAGCACCTCGCACGGGACCAATGCGACTCGTAGGAACCGATCGCGTAGTCACGGGCTCTCGGTTTGAGTGTACGACGTAAATTTGTAAAAAGTTAGACTTGAGCATAAAAACATGTCATCGAAGGGTGAAAACGTACAACAAGCACAAAACCGTCTCGTAAGAGTAACGAACACCTCACACGGGACCAATGTGACTCGTGGAACCGAACGCGTAGTAACGGGGCTTCCGGGTGGAGTGTACGATGTAAATTTGCAAAAAATTAGACTTAAGCATAAAAACTTGCCATCGAAGTGCGAAAATGTAAAACATCCACAAAACGGTCCCGTATGAGTCACGAACACCTCTCACGGGACCAATGTGACTCGTAGGAATCAACCGCGTAGTCACGGGGCTCCCGATTAAAGTGTACGACGTAAATTTGCAAAAAAATAGACTTCAGCATAAAAAGTTGCCATTGAAGTGTGAAAACATAAAACAGTGACAAAACGGTCTCGTAAGAGTCACGAACACCTCGCACGGGATCAATGTAACTCGTAGGAACCTGTCGCGTAGTCACGGCGCTCCTGGTTTCAGTGTACGACGTAAATTTGCGAAAAATAAGAGTTAAGCATAAAAACATGCCATCGAAGGGTGAAAACGTAAAACAACCACAAAACGTCCCGTAAGAGTCACGAATGCCTCGCACGGGACCAATGTGACTCGTAGGTACCGACGGGTTAGTCACGGGACTCCCGGTTTGAGTGTACGACGTAAATTTGCAAGAATTAGTCTTAAGCATAAAAACATGCCATCGAAGTAAGAAAAAATTAAACAACCACAAAACGGTCTCGTAACAGTCACGAGCACCTCGCACGGGACCAATGTGACTCGTAGGAACCGACTGCGTAGTCACGGGGCTCCCGGTTTGAGTGTATGACTTAAATTTGCAAAAAAATAGACTTAAGCATAAAAACATGTCATCAAAGGGTGAAAACGTAAAACAACGACAAAACGGTCCAGTAAGAGTCACGAACACCTCACACGAGACCAATGTGACTCGTAGAAAATGACCGCGTGGTCATGGGCCTCCCGATTTGAGTGTACGATGCAAATTTGCAAAAAATTAGACTTAATCATAAAAACTTGCCATCGAAGTGCAAAAATGTAAAACATCCACAAAACGGCCCCGTAAGAGTCACGAACACCTCTCAAGGGACCAACGTGACTTGTAGGAATCGACTGCGTAGTCACGGGGCTCCCGATTAGAGTGTACGACGTAAATTTACAAAAAAATAGACTTAAGCATAAAAACTTGACATTGAAGGGTGAAAACGTAAAACAGTGACAAAACGGTCCCATAAGAGTCATGAACACCTCACATGGGACCAATGTGACTCGTAGGAACCGATCACGTAGTCACGAGGATCCCGGTTTGAGTGTACGACGTAAATTTGCAAAAAAAAAATAGACTTAAGCATAAAAAATTACAATCAATGGGTGAAAACGTAAAACAGCCACAAAACGGTCCCATAAGTGTCACGAACACCTCTCACGGGACCAATGTGACTCGTAGGAATCGACTGCGTAGTCACGGGGCTCCCGATTTCAGTGTACGACATAAATTTGTAAAAAGTTAGATTTAAGCATGAAAACATGCCATCGAAGGGTGAAAACGTAAAACAGACACAAAACGGTCTCGTAAGAGTCACGAGCACCTCGCACGGGACCAATGTGACTCGTAGGAACCGACCGCGTAGTCACGGGGCTCCCGATTTGAGTGTACGACATAAATTTACACATAATTCGACTTAAGCATAAAATCATGCCATCGAATGGTGAAAACATAAAACAACCACAAAATGGTCCAGTAAGAGTCACGAGCACCTCACACGGGACCAATATGACTCGTAGGAACCGACCGCGTAGTTACGGGACTCCCGGTTTGAGTGTACGACGTAAATTTGCAAAAAATTTAGACTTAAGCATAAAAACATGCCATTGAGGGGTGAAAACGTAAAACAAACACAAAACGGTCCCGTAAGAGTCATGAACACTTCTCACGGGACCAATGTGACTCGTAGGAACCGACCGCGTAGTCAAGGCACTCCCGCTTTGAGCATACGACTTAAATTTATCAAACGTTAGAATTAGGCATACAAACATACTTTTATAGGGTGAAAATGTTAAAACAACCATAAAACGGTCCCGTAAGAGTCACGAACACCTCGTACGGGATCGATGTAACTCGTAGGAACCGATCCCGTAGTCATGGCGCTCCCGGTTTGAGTGTACGACGTAAATTTGCAAAAAATTACACTTAAGAATAAAGACATTTCATCGAAGGGTGAAAACGTAAAACAACCACAAAATGGTCCCGTAAGAGTCACGAACACTTCGCACGGGACAAATGTGACTCGTAGGAACCGATCGCGTAGTCACGGGGCTACCGATTTGAGTGTACGACTTAAATTTGTAAAAAATTAGACTTAAGAATAAAACATGCCATCGAAGTGAGAAAATGTAATACATCCACAAAACGGTCCCGTAAGAGTCACAAACACCTCTCATGGGACTAATGTGACTCGTAGGAATTGACCGCGTAGTCACGGGGCTCCTGATTAGAGTGTACGACGTAAATTTACAAAAAAAATAGACTTAAGCATGAAAACTTCCCATTGAAGGGTGAAAACATAAAATAGTGACAAAACGGCCTCATAAGAGTCATGAACACCTCGCACGGGATCGATGTAACTCGTAGGAACCGGCCGCATAGTCACGACGCTCCCGATTTGAGTGTACGACGTAAATTTATGAAAAATAAGACTTAAGCATAAAAACATGCCATCGAATGGTGAAAATGTAAAACAACCACAAAACGGTCCCGTAAGAGTCACGAACGCCTCGCACGGGACCAATGTGACTTGTAGAAACCGATCGCGTAGTCACGGGGCTACCGATTTGAGTGTACGACTTAAATTTGCAAAAAATTAGACTTAAGCATAAAAACATGTCATCGATGGGTGAAAACATAAAACAGTGACAAAACGATCCAGTAAGATTCATGAACACATCGTACGGGACCAATGTGACTTGTAGAAACCGACTGCATAGTCACGAAGCTCCCGGTTTGAGTGTACGACGTAAATTTGCAAAAAATAGACTTAAGCATAAAAATATGCCATCGAAGGGTGAAAACATAAAACAGCCACAAAACGGTCCCGTAAGAGTCACGAACATCTCGCATGGGACCAATGTGACTCGTAGGAGCCAACCGCATTGTTACGGGGCTCCCGATTTGAGTGTACGACGTAAATTTGCAAAACTAAGATTATGAAATCCCTACCTGATAATGTTATCCTGATCTTATGAATTTCAAATAGATATTTAAAGACTTTCTCACAGCTTAGTCAATTCCACTTGAGAGCATATCCATTATTGAATTCAACATACAAGATCAGCTTCCTTGAGACCAACACCTTACAAACTGCCGTAACTAAAGACAGTTAACCGTTCATATTATAATAGTTAATGAGTTCATAGTGCTGCTGGGATATGATATTGTGGGACATAGATAGGATACAAAGATAAAAGAGGCATATCCACTACAAAATGGACTGTGAGGTCATTAGAGTAACAAAAATGGAGGATAGCACCGGCTACTGCCTCGCTGGATAGAGGACAGCACCGGCTACTGCCTCGCTGCCATGACAGCAACACCTGCTACTGCCCCAATCCCCCCTACTAGTGCTACTGCCCCTGCCCCAAGTCCCCTTCTCCTCTTGCTTATGCTGCTTCTACTACCTAAACACTTGCTTCTAAGATTTAAACACCTGCTCCTCTTACTTATATGATGCTTGAGAAAGTGATACCAAGAATTTCAAGTTACTCTAGAGTTCGACATAAAGTGATTCAACATAATGTAAAGATGGAAAGACAAATATATATATATATATATATATATATATATATATATATATATATGTTGTTATATATAACAGTACATATATAACAGTTATATATAACTGTTATATATGCTGTTATATATAACAGTTATATATAACAGTATATATATAACTGTTATATATAACAGTTATATATGTACTGTTATATATAATAGTATATATAACTGTGATGTATAGAAGAGGTAGGTCTTTATGAAGACCTAGTGATGGAAAATAATTGGAATGTTTAACTAGATATTTAAAGGTTTGGGTATTGGATTACAAATTGGGAAGGTGTTAGGCTCCTGCTCACCCTTCCGATCTCAAATGTAGATATGAAACTTTTATTTTAGCATATTATGGTATAAAAAGAAATAATAAAATGAAAACATTAAGTACATATCTAGTGTGGGATATGTTTGTAGATAATATAGACAAGGGATGGATATGTAAAAAGTTGGACTTATTCGTTCGGATGATAATATGGGTGCGCTTACGTACTCGCGCGGAGAAATTCAAAGTTCACGTAGTTCGTGAACGAATCAAGATGGATTTCACCTCATAAAGAGGCTCAATGTGAGTGATCTAGTCTTTCTTTAACCATAGGGCTGTTTTACAATTGAAACAAAGTTAGTTCTGAAGATGTATACAATTTGAGTTCATAAGAGTACTTGAACAAGGTAGGTTCACTCATAAATTCATTCGAAGATGAAGAAATAACTAGAACTCCACCATTAAAAAAATAGTATATGGAATCCCCAAATCAAGTGTGCCCCAAATTATATGAGAATATTCCTTCATTTTAGGGATTTTGTTTAGCCTTTATGAGAATAAAATGATAATAGATAAATATATACAAGATTTATTATTATATATAATAGTATTATATATATACTATTATACTATTATATAATAGTATATGGAATCCCCAAATCAACTGTTATAACCCGAAACAGCCCCCGAACGGCCCCGTGGATGGTACCAGCACCTCCCACGGGACCAATGTAACTTGTAGGAACTGACCGCGCAGCCGCGGCACTCCCGGTTTGACAATACGACGGTAATTTTCATATTTCTAGACTTAGGCATAAAAACATGGCGTTAGAGGGTGAAAACACGAAACAACCCCTGAACGGCCCCGTGGGTGGCACCAACACCTCCCATGGGACCAATGTAACTCGTAGGAACTAACCGCGCAGCAGCGGTACTCTCGATTTGAGAATACGACGATAATTTGTATATTTATAGACTTAGGCTTAAAAACATGGCGTTAGAGTGTGAAAACCCCGAACAGGCCCCGAACGGCCCTGTGGGTGGCCCCAACACCTCCCACGGGAACATTGTAACTCGTAAGAACTGACCGTGCAGCCGCGACACTCCCGGTTTGAGAATACGACGGTAATTTTCATGCATTTAGACTTAGGCATAAAAATATGGCGTTAGAGGGTGAAAACTCGAAACAACCCCTGAACGGCCCCGTGGGTGGCACCAACACCTCCCACGGGACCAATGTAACTCGTAGAAACTGATCGCGCAGCCTTGACCCTCCCAGTTTGAGAATACGATGGTAATTTGCATATTTCTAGACTTAAGCAAAACATGGCGTTAGAGGGCGAAAACTAGAAACAACCCCCGAACGGCCCCATGGGTTGCACCAACACCTCCCACGGGACCAATGTAACTCGTAGGAACTGACCCCACATTCGTGGGTCTCACGGTTTGAGAATACGACGGTAATTTGCATATATCTAGACTTAGGGTTAAAAACATGGCGTTAGAGGGTGAAAACCCCGAATATCCCCTGAGGGGCCCCGTGGATGGTACCAACACCTCCCACGGGACCAATGTAACTCGTAGGAACTGATCGCGCAGCCGCGGCACTCTCGGTTTGAGAATACGACGATAATTTGCATATTTCTAGACTTAGGCATAAAAATATGGCGTTAGAGAGTGAAAACTCGAAACAACCCCCGAACGGCCCCGTGGGTGGCACCAACACCTCCCACGGGACCAATGTAACTCGTAGAAACTGACCGTGTAGCCGCGACACTCCCGGTTTGAGAATACGACGGTAATTTGCATATTTCTAGACTTAAGCAAAATATGGCGTTAGAGGGTGAGAACTCGAAACAACCCCCGAACGGCCCCGTGGGTGGCACCAACACCTCCCACGGGACCAATGTAACTCGTAGGAACTGACCCCACATTCGCGGGTCTCCCGATTTGAGAATACGACGATAATTTGCATATTTCTAGAATTACGGTTAAATACATGGCGTTAGAGGGTGAAAACCCAAAACATCCACCGAACAGCCCCGTGGGTGGCACCAACACCTCCCACGGGACCAATATAACTAGTAGGAACTGATCGCGCAGTCGCGAGACTCCCGGTTTGAGAATGCGACGGTAATTTGCATATTTCTACACTTAAGCAAAACATCGCGATAGAGGGTGAAAACTCGAAACAACCCCTGAACGGCCCCGTGGGTGGCACCAACATCTCCCACGGGACCAATGTAACATGTAGGAACTGACCCCGCAGCCGCGGGTCTTTCGGTTTGAGAATACGGCGATAATTTACATATTTCTAGACTTAGGCTAAAAAACATGGCGTTAGAGGGTGAAAACTCCAAACAACCCCTGAACGTCCCCGTGGGTGGCACCAACACCTCCCACGGGACCAATATAACTCGTAGGAACTGACCACGCAGCCGCGGGACTCCCGGTTCGAGAATACGACGGTAACTTTCATATTTCTAGACTTAGGCTTAAAAATATTGATATGTTGATAATTTTAACTCATATATGCAATTTTTCAGCTTGATTAATTTTTTTGTAAAACTACTTGGTTACTGATATTTTTTTTATGTATCCTATCATTTGTAGGATTTTTGCACGCGGAACAAATGAAGGAGGCAGTGGTTTACAACATGAAGAATGTTTATATGTTGTGGACATTCAGGATTTTGTTTTTGTATGTGTTACAGCCATGCGAGCTTTTATTATTTAGTTTTATGGCCGTGCGGGCTTTTGTAATTCGATTGTTGAATTTTATGGTCGTGCGGGCTTTATAGTAAGTAAGTTTTACATTTACAGGTTTTGGAATGTCAAGAAAATAGGGAAAACTCTGCCCAATTTTTGTTTTGGTATGTGAATTATTAAGATGTGTAATATTTTTAAGTTTGTATATATATTTGTTTATTAACAACGTTCTCGATTCGCAATTTGTGATTTTTTTTATTATTTTGCCAATAATAAATATTTGTAACACCTATTACGTGTCCAACGTTACACGTAGAAACTGACGGTGCACTCACAGGACCCCCAATTTTAGGATTGGACCAAAAAAATACATTTTTTAAAAAAATTATAGTTAAATATGGTCAAGAACTTTGTCCATGACCATTTTTATTTTTTTCCTCACGCATAAATATGGTCGCGACCAAAGTCCGCGACCATTTTTTTCGTCACGGTTGTGGGTCACGGACTTGGACCGCGACCATTTTTTTTATATTTTTGGTCATGGTTATGGGTCACGGTAAAAGTCCGCAACCATTTATTCCTTTTTTTCGTCACGGTCCTGCGTCACGGACTTTAACCGCGATGATTGTTTTTATTTTTTTTGGTCACGGTTGTGGGTCTCGGACTTTGGCCGCGACCAATTTGTCACGGTTGTGGGTCACGCACTTGGACCGCGACCAATTTTTATTTTATTTTTTTTGTCACGGTCGTGGGTCGCGGACTTTGGCCGCGACCAAGTTGTCACAGTTGTGGGTCACGGATGAGGATCGCGACCCGTCACGGCATTGGTCACGGCCCAAGTCCGCGACCATCTGCCATGACCCCTCTCGGCCGTGACCATTTTTTGGTCACGGACTTGGGCTGCGACCCAAGAAAATGGTCACGCCCGAAATGGTCACGGCCCAAGTCCGCGACCCACAGTTTTGGTCAGGGATTTTGTCCGTGACCAATCGCCAGTTTTGGTGTAGTGTTGTCCTCATTGCAAGGGGAGCCCATATCTGAAACATATCACTCTTAACAAATCTAGAAAACCACTCTCAAAGTCAGGATGATTTCCACATCCAAAACCCTTTCCAACTTTTAATTTTCATCATCATTTTCATCAAACTTAATGAATTCACTACCCTCCATCATCATCCAGGTGAAAGGGCTGCTCTCCAACATTCAATATCAAGCTCAAGATCTTCAAGAAGGTCCAATTTTCTCAATTCTCTCCTTAAATTCTCATAAATTCGCATTAACTTGTTTTATTACTTAAAACTTTTATTCTCTCATCTCTCATCTCACATATCCTAATATAATTTTTATTTATTATTATTGCATATATATTTTTTTCATACAAATAAAAACCCAAAAAATAAGAAAAGAGGGTTTGCTCATAAATTCCAAACGGGAATTCTCACATTTTTTCTCACACTTCTCTCACAACTAAAACACTTCCCCCCCCCCCCCCCACACACACACACAAATAAGAGAATCCCCCGATTGGATTTATGGGATAAACCCCACCCCTCATTTTTAATACGAACTGCGTGGAATTTGATGCCTCTATAGGCTACGTAGGCATCTCGGGGTAAAACCAGAAACTCGAGTCCTATTTTTTACTCATTTTCCATTTTAAATTTTCTCTAAATTCAATTCTCTTAGATTACATATATATGCATATATGTGTTCTCAGTGGCGTATTATTCCACATACATTATCGTTCCATTATAACGATCAACGCAAAGAGGATCGCGCAAATCCTATTTTCTAATATTATCTTTACATTCGTACGGATGACTCGCTTTATCTCTTCCATGGTACAAGTCGATGACTCCTATCTCCACTACATATACACATGCACACATATCACATGGAAAATAAAGAAAAATAGCAGAAACCCATGAGAGACCGTAAGGGCGGAATGGGTGCGTAACACCTTCCCATTTCGTAACTTAGCCTCCGGACCCCTTTCGAATCATTTTGGTTTCATATGCATCAGTATGTCTTTGGATGTTGTCCTTTAGGATGGCTCCCTTTCTTTTGTCTATTTGAGTCAAATAGACTGGCGACTCCATCTCTCTACATTTTCACCTCATCAATGACGCCGACCGAAGCGCTCTCGAGAGGGATACACGGGACCTAGGATCCTCACTCTCCTGCCCACCGTGAGGATCGGGGATGGCCACAGTGGCGACTCTGTTGGGGACAATATGTTTATTTTGAGGGCTAGACTCTATTTACACGGGTGTTTTATTTTCTTATATATCACCCTATTTTCATGTTCCCCTTTACTACTCATGTGTACCTCATGCTTATGCTTCTATTCACGCACTTGTAGAAAATTCTCCGTGTACACTTCGCACTACGTGTACATAGGATCACATATATCCAAATGTTTCACGCATCACCCATCCATACTTGGTATACCATTGGTACTCATACTTTGCTCCCCGTTGGGCATGATAAAAAGAGACACTCTCATCATAAGATACTAATAAGATAATCATGCATGATTCACACAACATAACCAAAAAGCATTGTTATTGACCAAATTTTGTCCAGTAACTGAAGGTTCACTTCGTGATGGGCGCTGGTCCGGCAGGGCGCAGTTAGCCAAAGTGATATGACTCTCACCTTCCATTGCTAAGTACCTTCGACGTATATCGAACGGTTCCCCCGCATCGTACTGTTTGACCGAAGTCATGATGGGAGGAATATCGTAGGGAATTCGTTCACGTACACAGAGTATATCAAATTCTCTCTCACACGTACCGTCCCCACGAGGTATATGGTGAGGCAATTCAAGTACACTCAGGTATATCAAATGGCTTGTCCACACGTACCGATTGCCCGCAAGAGCAAGACGTATATCGTGGAAGTCACACCAAAAGGGGGAACCCTTTCTGATTCACCCAACCAACTGCATACCCGTATATATGTGTCAAGCTTAGGACACAGATATTAGATTGTCGGTTTCAACCCGAAACTCTACTGAAATTCCGAGTCGGTATGCCGCCCGAATTTTTGCACATTTTTAAAATGGGACCCTACCCGTAAGCCTGGTTACAAGTCCAGCCATAGCTTTGCATATGTTACAAGCCCAACTTTTTCAGGCTCGAGTCCCGTCGAGCATTTCATTTTGCATTACAGAGAATTTAATACGAGTGAGAACATAATAATCATAATAATCATGCTGAGACCGTCTCGCAAAAAATATATAAAAAAACATTTCTCCTTTCTTTATAAAAAAAAACATTTCTCCTTTCTTTATCAAAAATAAAAAATAAAAAACATTTCTCCTCTCTTTATCAAAGGGCCGAAAATATTTTTTCTTTCAATCTTAAAAAGAAAAAAATGTCAAAAATATTTTCATCCCTTTTTTCTCAAAATAAATCCCATTTTACGCCTTCTCAGGTCGATCGCACGTCATTGGCCTGGCTCCTTATTGGCTTCGGTCTTCAGTTAAGTAACCCCAGAGTTCTATCCATTCCCCTACTACTTCTTTCGAATCTTGAATCTAACCACTTTCCATGGAGAACACAGATCAAGTACCAGTTGTACAGCCGGATCTGACGGCAGTTTTGGCTCAGCTCGTGTCCAAGACTAACAACCTCCAAACTGAGGTCCGAGAGATGGAACAAAACCCAGTTCCCATTCCTCAAGAGCCCGATGCCCTATTTCCTCATGCTATGGGTCCACCCATGCCTAGCTAGGTTCCCGAAGAATATCATCACGCTCCACGTGCCCCTCCTGCTAATGGGCCGCCGCCTGCCTAGCTTCCGATGTCGAACCTTGCCCAGAATTGGGCCAACTTGCCTATGATCATTGATCCAAAAGAGGAGGAGTTGAACAAGGTTAAAAATGACCTCAAGATGCTCACTAAGAAGTTTGAACAAGTCAGAATCCCTAGGAATTACATGGACTACACCCATATGTCTCCTTATCCTAAAGTGAGGTTACCCGAGAAGTTCAAGATGCCAAATATCGAGAAATTCGGAGGAAGTGGACCCTCGATTCTTCATCTTTGTAGTTATCACCGTTCCATGACTCTCCTAGGGCTTCTGAAGAAGTGATGGCCCAATTGTTTCAGCAAACTTTGAAGGATAGCACCTTTCAATGATTTTTGTCTCTCAAAGAGTCCAGAATCCATAGCTGGGAGGATGTGGCTCGAGAATTCATGTCGCAGTACAAATACAACAAAGATCTTGAGGTCACCCGCTGTGATTTAAAGGTTCTCAAACAGAACTCTAGGGAATTAGTCAGTAACTTCATAGCCCGGTGGACGAAAAAAGCAGCTACCATAACTAATCGGCCTTCCGAGGAAGAACAAGTCAACATAGTGAAGAAGAACTTCTTGCCCCATGTCCAAGCAACCATGGGAGGACAATACTATCCCCACTTATAAGATCTCAGAGAAGAAGGAGTAGGAATCGAGGAGGGTATGGTTAAAATAGAAATTAAACCGAAGAAGGTGTTCGGACAGTTCACCCTCAGAAAATATGATAAACCTACCGGTGCAGTAGTCTCAACCATCAACAACATCTCTCAACTAACCACATCATGGGCACCAAAAATCCGCCCTGTCCCAGTCCAAAAGGAATACATTGAGCTCCATGCTCCCCTCTCCAAAGTTTATCGGGCCTTGTTGAGCCGAAACCTTGTCAAACCCTTGGACCCCCGTCCTTTGCCAAATCCGATCCCCAGAAATTTCAAGGAAGATGCCCATTGCGCCTTTCACCAAATAACTGGCCATACCATCGACCAATGCTTCCACCTCTGAAACATAATCCAAGGTCTAATTGATCGGGGTACCATTGCCTCGCCAGCTAATCCTAAGCCAAACACTACTCACATCCGACTCCCAAATCATGCTAATGCCATCTTCTTAGAAGAGAACCCAGAATTTGATCCCTCAACTCAAATTACACCTATGCACTCTCCCAAACCTCTCCAAACCTACCCATATTTACTCCTACACCCTCCTAGCCTCCCTGATCAGGCACTGTCACTGCTTACTATAGCATGCATCGCTGTCCGTACCCATTCTGAAAATGGAAGTATGGAATTATCAGAATTCTTAAACCAACTCCTAGAGTTCGGGCTGAAATTGCCCTCACAGATGATCATTGATTGCAAGAGGTTCAACAAGCTATTCTTAGAATCACAAAAATGGGCTCGAGAGTCAGATAATTGGGTGGTATCAACCGATGAAGTCAGCTTGGATGACATTGTCCAGATCATGGAAAAATTATTCAGGCAAACCAATGAGATTTGCAGTATGACCAAGTTACTTGATACTCTGAAGCTACAAGGGCGCCTGGTCCCTTCACCCTTACATATCCCCACGGGATGGGAAGACCTGTATGAAGAAGCCATCAAAGTTTTGGAATGCATTGACTTTACATAGAAAGACAGAATTGTTGCCACCGGATGGGGGAAAGAGTTCGAAGATTCTAATAAAGAGAAAGCTCCATAGAAAATTAGTCTGGTAGCCGATATGTGTGGAATGATATCATTCAGAGAAATAAACAAGGTGGTATAACAACCCAATATTGACGAGGAAACGAGATTTATGTTCTTCCCTTCTTCAATAAATCGCATGACCAGATCAGGGAGGCATTACCACATTCCAAGCTCACTACCAGCCAATGACAAGGGGAAAGGCTTTGAAAACCTTCCTATGCCATAAATTATCCTCAAGGAAAGAAAGATCCTCGATCAACTGAAGAAAACTCAAGATAACATCACCCTATGGGGGTTTTTCATGTCATCCCAGCTGCACAGAAATGCTTTGATCAAACTGCTCACGGGACCCACAGTTCCTCCCTCTACCGCACCAGAAGAAGCGATAAATTTGATCGGATCCTTGACCTCTAACCGAATGATATCCTTTTCCGAAGAATAAATCCCCAAGATTGGGCCAAACCACAATCATGCACTCAACATCTCCATCGAAGTTATGGGGAATGTCGTACCACTCTCTCTTATCGACAATGGATCCTCCTTGAATGTATGCCCACTAAGAACCTTCAAGTGCTTTGGACTGAAAGAAAGTGACCTCGCTCCAACATTCGCTACTGTACGTGCCTACGATAATACCCGTCGGGAGGTGATGGGATCCATAAATCTTATAATAGCGGTTGGCCCTATAAACCCTATCATTGAATTCTAAGTTATTGATATCCCAGCTTGTTTCAACCTATTGCTCGGATGACCTTGGCTCCACAGTATTAACGGTATGTCTTCCTCACTCCATCGAAAATTGAAGTTCTTCGCCAATGGACAGGTCATCACCATTTTTGGCGACAAGGATAATGCCGAGGGTGCAAGTACCAGCAGTCTAATTCTTGAGATATATCACGTGTCAAATGATATGCTCCTATCAGGATTCCGAGTTGAACCACCTTTACTCCTAGTAGGGGACGACTTCAAAGAACGGGTTTGTCCAGAATACGACCCTCATGGCAATGTCAATGTGATTCAGATGTTTAGAAACATGCACTTCATGCCCGGACTGGGGCTAGGATAAAGACAACAAGGTATACTTGAGTCAATTGAACTGAAGAAAACATTCCCTCCTTGTGGTTTGGGGTATCAACCGTCAGAATAAGAGCTCAGAATGGTCCGCCAGTCTCGACCAAAGAAAGTACTAGACTGCATCCATACTATCCTAGGTGACTCCTTGAATGGACGATTCATCAAAGAGGGAGAAGACTTCCCCTTTTGCGGCTTTCTTGAAACATGGTATAACCATATAGACAAGAAGATGAAGCCTGGAATGGAGATCTCTTTCCAAGATGGCTACCCATGGGCTGAGATTTCCTAACACCATGTATAACCTCTCATCAAAGGTACCAAAGAAAGTAACTCCTAAGATTCCTTCAACTTACAGACACTGGGGCTGACACTCTACATGATTCACTCAGGCACTACATCACTGGATCCATCCCACCTGATTAAAGTTGCTGATACACCTCTCCTCAACTGGCATGCTGCGCTAGTTCTACCTATTGAAATCCCACCTAATCCTAATGTTTACCCCATTTTTTCTTCTATTGTCTATGCTTGCTCAAATGTAATCAAGTCTTCCTTTGATGAGGTTCTCAATGCTGTTTTTCCTATCAATGAAATAAATGAAGATTTTGAGTATCTTGCTGTGCCTTACATTAATTGTTTAGATTCTAATCAAACTTTTGATGATGATGATTTTGCAAATGAACAATTCTTAACTGATCTAAATAAGGTTAATAATAAAAAACATAACCACGTTTAAGTTAATGAAGAAGAGACTTTTGTTGTTAACCTCAGTTCTAGTAACCAACTGCGTGAGATTAGGATAGGGGCTACCCTTGACGAGCATGAACGCACAAAACTCGAAGAATTTTTAAAGGAATTCATGGATGTCTTCGCATGTTCCTATGACGGTATGCTCGGCATTGATCTTGAAATAACTCAGCATGAGATTCCCACTCTCCCAGATTACAAACCGGTTAAAAAAAGTTGAGAAAGCTCCGCACCGAATGGTCGCTCAAAGTCAAAGAACAGGTGATCAAATAGTTAAACATGGGCTTCATTCGTGTGATCGAATATCCCACGTGGCTAGCCAACATAGTGCCTGTGTCGAAATCAGGAGGGAAGGTTTAGATGTGTGTAGACTACTAGGACTTGAACAAATCCTCTCCAAAGGATTATTATTCGTTACCCAATATCGACATGATCGTAGATAACACATCCAGTCATTCATCGACGGGTTTACCGGATACAACCAAATTAAAATGCACCCAGACCACTAAGAAAAAACCACGTTCATCACCCTATGGGGAACCTTTTGTTACACTGTTATGACATTTGGTTTCAAGAATGCTGGGGCTACCTACGAGAGGGCTGCCACAACCATCCTGCACAATCTTGATTCATAAAGAATTTGAGGTCTATGTGGATGATATGATTACCAAATCCAAGACTAGAGAAGGCCATGTTCCCGCTCTCTGAAAGTTCTTCGAACGACTGCGACAGTAACATATGAGACTCAATCCGTAGAAATGCATCTTTGGCGTTACAAAGGGGAAAATCTTAGGCTTCAAGGTCGGTGAGAAGGGGATAGAAGCAGATCCCGCCAAGATGAATGCCATACTTGAGATGCCACCACCCAGAACTGAGAAGGAAGTCTGATCTTTCCTTGGGAAATTGCAGTACATCATCCGGTTCATCAGCCAGTTAACCTCTAGTTGCGAACCTATTTTCAAACTCCTGTGAAAGGATTCAACCAAAGTTTGGAACGAGGCCTGCCAAGAAGCCTTCAACCGAATCAAACAATATCTGATCCAACCCCCGGTACTCATGCCACCACAGCCTGGTCTCCCCTTGCTCCTATGCCTAACCATAACCGACACTGCATTTAGGGCTTTGCTAGCCCAATACCTTGAAGATTCCCATAAAGAAAGATACATCTATTATGCAAGTCGTAAATTGGTCGGGTATGAAGTCAACTACACTACTTTGGAAAAGGCATGTATCGCGCTTGCCTGGATTATCCAAAAGTTATGACACTACATGCTCGCCTTCCCTATCAAACTTGTATCCCGAATGGACCCCATCAAATACCTGCTCGAGAAACCTACCTTATCCAGCCGAATTGCCCGATGGTTGATGCTCCTAGCCGAGTTCAATATCGTGTACTTCATGAAAAAAGCTATGAAAGGAAGAGCCATATCTGACTACCTCGCTGATTAGCCCATGGATGAAGCCGATGTCTGGATCTCTAAATTCCAGATGAAAACATCCTCTGCACTACCCAAGACAATCTCCGGTGGCTAATGTTCTTTGATAGCGCTGCCAACAAAAATAAATATGGCATTGGGATACTTCTGATTGCCCCAGATGACTCCCACACTCCCATCACTACCAAGCTGGATTTCCCTTGTACTAAAAACATGACTGAATACGAGGCATGTAGGATAGGCCTCAAGGTTGCTCTCAAGAAAGGTATTTAATGCCTAGATGTCTATGGGGATTTCGCCCTCATCATCGGTCAAGTTCTCAGAAAATAGAGAGTCAAGGACGAGAAGCTCCAACCCTTCCATGCCCACTTAGAAGAGCTGGCCTCCCAATTCCAAGATATCACCTTCCATTACATACCTCGAGCAAAAAATAACCTAGAAGATGCCCTTACAACCTTAGCCTCCATGGTCGAAATGCCCGAAGGAATAACAATGACCCCCTTCCAGATTCAAAAGCAAGACAAACCAACTCACTGTTACCACATTGATCTCGTCACTACAGAAGATCTCGAGCTAGACAATTGCTAGTACTATGATATCTGGTGCCTCCTCAATCATGGTAGGTATCCCGAGGGTTCCAATAAGAAATATCGAGAAACCCTTCCAAGACTGGCTGCCCAGTACATCATCTGTCATAAGGCACTGCACAAAAGGAACTTGATGGAACTCATTTGCACTGTATCGTAGGGGCTGAAATTGAAAAAATAATGCAGAAGATCCACAGAGGGGAATGCGGACCCCATATGAACGGTCACATGCTTGCCAAGAAGATCATTTGATAAGGTTACTACTGGACTACCATGACCCAGGATTGCACCGCCTATGTTCGGAGATACCTCAAATGCCAATAATTCTCCAACCTTCAGCATCTGCCTCCGCGTGAATTATACCACATGACTTCTCCCTAGCCGTTCTCCACCTAGGGTATAGACATTATAGGGAAAGTTACATCAAAAGCTTCCAACGGGCATGAGTTCATCGTAGTTGCCATCGATTACTTCACCAAATAGGTCGAAGTCGAGTCATACACAGTGCTGAATGCCAAGATAGTGGCCAAATTCATTAAGAAAAACATCATTTACAGATCTGGGGTCCTGAACGAGCTAGTATCAGATAACGGCTTGCATTTCGAGGTAAAAGTTACAGAAATGGTCAACAAGTTTGGGATTCAGAGACAAAAATCTTCTCCTTACCGACCTCAAACCAACGGTGCAGTTGAAGCCACCAACAAGAACCTCAAAGACATCATCAGCAAGATGACCAAAAGCTATCGAGATTGGGCCAACTGGATCTGTACGCCCTCTGGGGCTATCGAACCTCAATTCGAACATTTACTCTAGTTTACGGCATGGAAGCAGTCCTACCCGTGGAGCTAGAAATACCCTCGCTGTGTGTCATGATTGAAAACAAGGTCAGTGAAGAAGACTGGTGCCAAAGCCGTCTTGACGAGATGACCTTCCTAGACGAAAGGAGGTTAAAAGCGCTATACCACATACAAGGGTACCATCGTCGAATATCGCGATCATTAAATGAGAGAGTCAAGGTCCGTGGTGTCCAAGAAGGGGACCTAGCCCTCAAAAAGATAATAGAACGCATCTGGGACCCCAGAGGGAAATTCAAGCCCAATTGGAGCGGCCCCTACATTGTAAAGACGATAATGACCTGTGGTGACACCATGCTAACCGAATTATATGGGGAAGAGATGGCTCACCCAGTCAACCTGGACCATCTCGAGAAATTTTACCCCTAATCCGAAATCTCGGTGCACTATAACTTTTCTCATCTCCCTTCTATTCTAAAAAAAGAAAAAAAATCTCTTCATTTCCTTCTACCCAGAACTACGTGGGCCTAATCCTCTGCAAAACCATTTTCAAACAATTTAAAAATCTTCAAAACCCCAGAGGTACGTAGGCAGCTCATTCACCTTACATGAGCATGGCCTTTTCTTTTTTATAAAATACTATTCTTTTCTTATCTCCGAGAACAACACTTCATTCTAACATATACTTGAACAAAAGGATTATGTATGCCTTAGCGATCGGTATAGATAATTCAAAAACACAAAACTCATCAAAAGGCACAGCTGGATGATAAAAAAAACTTGTTTATTTCACTAATAAGAAATTTTGGTACCGATTACATGAGAAAAGGAAAGGATAATTCCCTTCCCCCTACCTTCCTAAAAAAAAGCCAAAATAAAATCCCCACATTTATTCCCCATTACAAAATAAACTATCCAACAGTCCTATACACAGCTACCAGAGGATCCCGCTCCGCCATCATCATCTGCATCCTGGGGTCCCCAAGCTTCCCCTGCCTGAACAGAGTGCCACAGGCACTCCATGGACCGATAAGCCCGAACCAGCTTCGGAGAAACCACAACACCTCCCTCCATGGTATTAAATAAGACAAGCCACCTTTGTCCAGTCTCCACTACCAACATCTTGCTGAACACTCTCCTCCATTACCACTTCATATAATCCCCAGGGATATGACAAACTCTCCCAACAGACTGAGAAGGACGGATCAACGGACGCCGATTCTCCCACATAGAGCCAAGTCGCATGCGCAGATGCTCAATAAAATCTTCTACCAGAAAGAAGTCTAGTGTCCGAGGTGGCATGCCATGTTCTTAGACAAATTAACGCAGAAGCCACCAAGGAAAATAGAAAGAGGTTTGTCTGAGACAAACCAGCCTAACATACGGGTATTCTCCCAGCTCCAGAATAGGTAACAACTGTCCCCACCAAGGCGCTGACCAGCACAAATTTAAAGCCCCGTGCTCCACAAACTAGTTCTCCTAACTCTCAATGTCCAAGCCAACGCTGATGAAATAGCACGAAAAGAAGTTGGGTACAACCGATAAAGATTATTCCAGAAGAGTCACCATGAGGACTCTCTCAGACAACCACATGAATAGCATCATGGGGCTACCCCTCAGGAAGTCAGAACGACCTTCTCTCTAGGAATCCCGGCTATTCAAAGTCTCCGCCAATATCACCGCCGTAGGACTGTGACGGTATGACATCCAGGAAATAATAGCTGCAAGTTGTAGGTCCACTAGCAGTTCTTAACTCACCAGCAGTAATTTTGATACTAATCCCAGAACAACGGCCCCAGCGTATCTAGCATCGCCAGCCTCCTGAAAATGCACGAACTGTAACACCATCGAAAGGGAGATTATTCCCCCAGCAACCAGTGGTCTAGACTCCAAAGGCGAAATACGAAGAAACCCGACCAACAAATCTCTGGGAGAACGGGAAAACTCAAGAAGAGCTGAAGCAACACTGGGATTTATCCCCAGCATGGCAGAAAATTCCTCGTAGGTAGGACAAACTTTAACCCAAAGCGGAATACATGGTCTTCGGGGTACCAAAATTATATCGCCGCCATCAACATGTTCCACTCAATGGATCGATTGTGCCACAAAGAAACATGACACATATTGAAATCATCATAGTCGACATTATAAGAGCACATTACTTCCAAGGCTTCGAGGTAGTTAGAAAACTCAATGCTACCAGGGAGAGCCATCTTGTAAGACTATGAAATAGTAGGCAAGTAAGTAAGAATGTGAAGGTGTGATGAAAACACTCCACCCTTACCCCTTTTTATACATGAAAACCCTCACAAAAAAACATGACCCCTGGAGAAATCGGAGGAAATACTACCCCACAAAGTACAAGAGGCTGAAGAGGGAACTAATCAAAACTTTGAATTAATGGGATTGGACTTGACTGCCGATCGGCAACCCCCTATTTTTGAAAATTTTCCTTTTTCCTCTTTTGTCAAAATCAGAAGCTCAATAAAAAATAAATTTAAATTCTCAAATAGAATTTCAAAATTCCTCTTCCACCACTATATAATTTCTCATTCTTAAAACTTTCCTCCAAAATCCCAAAAATATTTCTTTTTACGGTCTCAGCAGCAAAGTAAAAGCAAATGTGCATGCATTCACCATTAAAAAAAGATAATAAAAAACCCCATTCCATTGCATATATATATTCTTTTGTGTTACATCAAATTTTATAGGAAATAAAAGAAAAGAAAAAATAACGGGACTCAGCGCGAACCCACATTCCCTCTCTCTCCCTCTCTCTAAGCGCTTCCACCCCTACGACGCGCTCTCTTTCCCCTACGGGGAGATGAAGTACCATCGCTACCTGAGCCAAAGTCCTCCTTGGACGAAGCAGACGACACTAAGCAAGAAGGAACCGGGACCGCATCCCGAATGTGGGAAGTCGCCGAAGATATCCAGTACCTAATGTCCATCAGCCAAGTGGTCGACACTCGGACTTGCTGCAAGTAAAAATAAAAATGAGTATCAAAGAAAAAATTATCAAAACAGAAAAGAAATGAAAAAGAGGAAAATAACATAAAGGTATACTGCAGGATGAAGAACCTCCTCTGTCAAACCCAGCTCCTCCGGATCCATCGCATGACGACGGTGCAACATGCGGACTATCCCTCCACGAGTCCACCGAATGTTGTATGAAGGATTATGCAATCGAATGAAGGGAACCTCTGAAGTCGCCGTAGACGCCGACGGACCACCGCCGCTGTTAAAAGACCCCACCGCCCGACTCGAACCCACAGGATGGAAAGAAAAGGCATCATATATGCTGGGTGCCATCAACCAGCTCATCACAAAGTCCATATAGTTATATGGCACAGCCGTATCAGTGTACAACAGGTAGGACTCATCGATCATCGCCGCGATCCTCGTATCCTTCGGCAACAGTCACTACCACCTCATGAACGTAGGAGACTGCACGGGTGGCACCATCACCTCTTCCTCAGCAATATATTGAACCACCCTCTCCCCAAGATACCAAGAATGGCCAAACTCATGCGCCAGTAAACGCCTCATCTGTGCGTTCACCCCAATCGCCCCCGTATCCTGAATGGTTATCCCCCAAGGGTAAAAAGTCACCTGAAAATCCCCAGTAGGCATAAGTCAATGCAGAATCAGAACATGCAAAGACCAGGACTGAAAAGGAAAAAGTCTTACCCTACCACTGGTCAGGCCATTCATGACCTGACGCACAGCCTCCAGAGAAAGAGATCCTTTTGACTGCTGATTAGCCTTTCGCCATCGATACAATCGACAGATGTCCCTAGCAGTCTCATCTTTCAAGGCAATCAGCTGGGTATTGCACCCAATCAACTCATAGAACCACGTTTGCCAAAGACAATAAGTCATAATAAAAAAAAGACGCATAAGGAAAATGCGAATGCATGAAAGGAGAATGCGCAAACTAAAGAATACCTCAAGAAGATACGTGGCTCCAGTAAATGTTTACCGGTTGCACCGGCTGAATACATACAAAGAAAAATATAGGGTCACCAAAGTCAGGCTCCCCCAATCATAGAGAGGGATGTTAAAAAACATCCTCAAGTATGGCAAGAACCACAAATGGACGACGTCGCCGCTCGACGCCACCATGAAACCTCCCAGCACCAACAATATGAACCGGGGCATCTGCCTCACCTGTAGCCCATCCTCCACATCAATCACCCTACTCAGTAAAACCTCCTTCAATAGGGACAACCGAATGGAATCCCCAGACACTATCCTACCTACATCGCTGAGCGCCGCCCGCACCGCCTCCGGCCTGACCCGTAGTGAGCGATCCACCGCAGTAGCTGCACATCTAAGGGAGTCATGGTCATCTCCCCAAAGATGAAATGGAAAGTATGTGTAGTATCCCACCATCTCTCCCCAATAGAGCATAAGACCGCTGTCGAATGAGGCGTCTCATCTATCGCAAACACCAACCTCCCAAAACTCACTGATGATACCACCCAACACATCATAGGTGGAAGATTCTCCCAGACATCCTTAAGCCCCGTCGTCCCACGGGCACGCATGTTCTTCAAAGAGATATCAGACTGTCAAAAGAAAAAACCTTATCAAAAATTCAAGAAGGAATAAAAAATCACCAAGAAAAAAGAGAAGAATGCCAAAAGTCAGGTTACTTACATAACTGCCGGGGCTCACCACCCTCGAAGAGTGATGACGCAACGACTCCCATAGCAAGGTCCGCTTATTCGCAATCGGCTAGAATGCATCAAAGGAATTCTCTCTCCCCAAAGCAAGAGGCACCCTATCCCTCCACTCCACGTTTACCCAGTCATCAACAATCAACCATTCCCTATGCGCTGCAGTGCTCACAAAGGCGACCATTTCTTAGAGATCGGAATAATAGAACGATTTGCAGAGGAAAATCGCAGAAAGAGAGAAAGCAAGAAGTTGTGAAAAATAAAAGGCATGTTACCCCTTTATATAGGATGCTAAGGGTCATGTCGATCGGAATTGACCCTCCAACCACCGATTGACACTTCCCCTTTACCTTCCTGAGGTAGTCCAAAAGTCTGTACCACTGCCGAATAGTACCCTCTGCACTATGCGGACCGGCACCCCCTTAAAATTTCGTACAAAAATTCCCAAAAAATACCAGAAAATCCTGAAAAATCCTCAGAAAATTCCTAAAAATTCTCAAAAAGATTTAGAACATTTTTGCCAAGAAAGTTTCACATTCCCTCAAGCGAAACCCCTATTTCCCTAGTTGAACTCTCAAGATCCAAGTGAATCCCCTACCGGCAATGTCCCCAGAGAATATCTAAGGATTACCTCCTATACCCCAAAGGTCTCAAACCTCCCCGAGCAATACGTCTAATACATGGACCACCTAATGACTTCCCCAGTGGAGTTTATAGCATCAAATTTGCCTTTCCTTTACAAAATCTCCAAAATCACAAGAATTTCCCCAACTGTCAGCTCCCTAACTCAAATCAAGATCACAAGGTAATTTTCCCCAATAGAGTTCCCCGAGAATATCTCAACTTAAGCCCGCAAAATTAGCTATGACCCGCAGAATTGGTCATCATAACTTAAGCCCGAAGAATTAGCTTCGACCCGCAAAATTGGTCATCTCAACTTAAGCTCGCAGAATTGGCTTCGACCCGCAGAATTGGTCACCCCAACTTAAGCCCGCAGAATTGGTCATCACATCTTAAGCCTGCAGAATTATCTTCGACCCGTAGAATTGGCTTCGACTCGTTGAATTGGTTATCTCTACCTAAGCCCGGAGAATTGGTCATCTCAACTTAAGCCCGCAGAATTGGTCATCACAACTTAAGCCCGTAAAATTGTCTTCGACCTATAGAATTGGTCACCTCATCTTTAAGCCTGCAGAATTGGTCATCTCAACCTTATGCCCATAGAATTGGCTTCTCCAGAATTGGTCATCCCAACTTAAGCCCGCAGAATTATCTTTGACCCGTAGAATTGGTCACCCCAACTTAAGCCCGCAGAATTGGCTTTGACCTGCAGCATTGGTCATCACAACTTAAGCCTGCAGAATTAGCTTCGACCCACATAACTGGTCATTAATACTTAAGCCTACAGAATTAGCTTCGACCCACAGAATTGTTCATCCCAACCTAAGACGGTAGAATTGGCTTCAACCTGCAGAATTGGTCACCCCGACTCAAGCCCGCAGAATTAGATTTGACCCGCATAATTGGTCATCTCAACTTAAGCCCGACGAATTGGCTTCGACCCGTAAAATTGGTCACCCCAACTTAAGCCCACAGAATTGGCTTTGAACCGCAAAATTGGTCATCAAAACTTAAGCTCGCAGAATTGTCTTCGACCCACAGAATTGGTCACCTCATCTTTAAGCCCGCAGAATTAGTCATCTCAACCTTAAGCCCGTACAAGTCGCTTCGGCCCGTAGAATTGGCTTTGATCCCCAAAATTGGTCATCCCAACTTAAGCCCACAGAATTGGCTTTGACCCGTAGAATTGTTCACCCCAACTTAAGCCCACAGAATTGGCTTTGACTTACAGAATTGGCTTCGACCCGCAGAATTGGTCATCTCATCCTTAAGATCGTAGAATTGACTTCGACCTGCAGAATCGTTCACCTCATCTTCAAGCCCTCAAGCCCTCAAAATTAGTTTTGACCCGTAGAATTGGTCATCCTCAGCATGCTCCTTAAGTCCGTAGAATCGACCTCGACCCTCTGAATTAGTCATCCTTATTCCTTAGGTCCGTAGAATCGTCCTCGACCCTCTGAATTGGTCATCCTCTTTTAAAAGGCATCATGTGGTGTCTATTAGATGGCTATCGTTTGTTCCAAACTCACCCATCGAGGGGCTCTGTAGACACCCCATTCTATTACCCCCTAAACTCTCCCTAGGTCCTTAACACCTCCCTTCATCACTATAAACTTAGGTCATACCCCGAGTACTGACCTAGAAGCCATCGGGTGCTCCCAGGCTCCATTTGACCAAAACGTTAAACTCTTTAGCTCAACCGAGGCTAAATGAATCTTTAAAGGGCACTGAATCCCCTTTCTAACGGTCTATCCCATGCGCAATTCTGACTTACCATGCGGACAACCGACCCATTTTCCCCAAAACTCAATCAAGAGGCCTATGGATGCTCTCGGGCTCCATTTGACCTAAGTCAACTCTTCATCTTGACTGAGACTAAATGAATCTTCAAAGGTCACTAAAACCCCTTTCCAACGGTCTACCCCGTGTGCGATTCTGGCTTACGGTATGCACGAACGATCTGTTTTACTTCGAGAGATCACTAATTGCTTCCAGGGCTCGATTGACCAAAGTCAACTCCCCGAACATGATCAAACTCTTTGGAATGTCGAAGTACATATCCTAACCTTTCCAACAGTCTGCCCCTATGCACAATTTGGATTTACCATGCGGACGAATGATCCGTTTGCATCCGACGATTCCCCGTCCAAAGGATCGATGAGCGCTTCCTAGCCACATTTGACCCAAAGTCAACTCCCGAACCCAGGATCAATCCAAAGGACTTTTGAAGTTCATAATTCAGATCAACGGACGATTTTTCGAAAAGGCCTGAAAGACACTGCCAACGGCAGGTCCCAGACCCTCCTATCGGCAGTGTGCCAAAACACACATGCCGATTGGCAGGACCAGGGCTATGCCGATCGATAATTCCCTTGGCCTATAAAAATGAGGGCATGTCCTCATTGCAAGGGGAGCCCAGATCTGAAACCTATCAGTCTTAGCAAATACAGAAAACCTCTCTCGAAGTCAGCGTGATTTCCACATCCAAAACCCTTTCCAAGTTTCAATTTTTATCATCCTTTTCATTCAACTTGGTGAATTCACTACCCTCCATCATCATCCAAGTGCAAGGGCTGCTCTCCAACATTCAAGATCAAGCTCAAATTCTTCAAGAAGGTCCAGTTTTCTCAATTCTCTCCTTAAATTGTCATAAATTCGCATTAACTTATTTTAAACCTTATCACTTTTATTCTCTCATCTCACATATCCTAATATACTTTTTATTTAGTATTATTGCACATCTCTTATTTTCATACAAAAAAAAACCCAAAAAATAAGAAAAGAGGGTTTACTCATAAATTCCAAATGAGAATTCTCCCATTTTTTCTTACACTTCTCTCACAACTAAAACACTTTTTCCACACACACACACACATACAAATAAGAGAATCCCCTGATTGGATTTATGGGAAAAACCCCGCCCCTCATTTTGCATACGAACTACGTGGACTTTGATGCCTCTATAGGCTATGTAGGCGTCTCGGGGTAAAACTCGAGACTCAAGTCCTATTTTTTACTCTTTTTCCATTTTTTATTTTCTGTAAATTCAATTCTCTTAGATTACATATGTATGCATATATTTGTTCTCAATGGCATATTATTCCACATACGTTATCGTTCCATTCTAACGATCAATGCAAGGATGATCGCGTAAATCCTATTTTCTAATATTATCTTTACATTCGTACGGATGAATCGCTTTATCTCTTCCATGGTATAAGTTGATGACTCATATCTCCACTACATATACACATGCACACATATCACAAGGAAAATAAAGGAAAATAGCAAAAACTAATGAGATACCGTAAGGGCGGAATGGGTGCCTAACACCTTCCCATTTCGTAACTTAGCCTCCGGACCCCTTTCGAATCATTTTGGTTTCGTATTCATCAGTATGTCTTTGGATGTTGTCCTTAAAGATGGCTCCCTTTCTTTTGTTTGTTTTGAGTAAAATAGACTGGTGACTCCATCTCTCTACATTTTTCACCTCATCAATGACACCGACCGAAGAGCTCCCGAGAGGGATGCGCGGGAACTAGGATCCTCACTCTCCTTCCCGTCGCGAGGATCGGGGATGGACACACTTGTATATACTCTCAATGTACCCTTCACACACTTGCACTTAGCTTCACTTTATAATCACATGCTTCAAACACCACTTAGAATATTCATGTTTAGGCTTCACTAGCACACACCCACACTTGTATCTATCTCCATGCTCACTTACAAATATCACACCCCACTTGTAGTTAATCCATGTATGGGCTCACAAGCACACACACTCACTTGTATATATTCCCATGTCTCTTACTCCCTCACGTGTATCCATGCGTAGTATAGTCTCCATGTTAGATTTACTTTTCATAATACTTGTATATTCTCCCTCATTAGTGTAGTACTCCCTTTACTCATTATGCAAATAAAAAATAAAAAAAAAATACTTTCTCCATAATATGTTAATTAAGGCACTTGAATTTTTTTGCACAATACATCACCAAGAGCATAGCAATATTGACCAAAATTTTATCCTCTACTAGGGGGTCAATTTGTGAATGGCGTTGGTCCTGCGGGTCGAAATTAGACTAAACTATATGATTCTCACCTTCCATTAGCCTTGTACCTTCGACGTATATCGAATGGTTCCCCCCACATCATGCTGCTTGATCGAACTCACGATGGGAGGTATATAGAAGGAAACTCATTCACCTACGTCGATTATATCGAATTCTCTCTCACATGTACCGCCCCCACGTGGTATATAGTGAGGCAATTCATGTACACTTAGGTATATCAAATGGCTTGTGCACACGTACCGATGAATGATTTCCCTTATAGGTAAGAGTTATATCGTGGAAGTCAAGCCAAAGAGGGGAACTCTTCCACTAACCAAACAATTTCATAGACCTCATATAGGTGTCAAACCTAGGGCACTCATATTTCCTTTTCTAGTTACCATGCGAAACCCTTCCAAATTTTGGATTGGCATACTGCCCGAATTTTTGCGCTATTTTGCCCTTTTTTAAAATAGGACACCATCCATAAGCCTCGAAACAAATCCAATCGTGTCTTATAAATTTTTAAACCCGATTTTCTTAGTCTCAGGACCTGTCCAAAAAAATTTCTGCATTTAGGCAAACCTAATATGAGTGAGAATATAATAATAACATTAATAATAATAATAATCATGATGAGATTCCTCTCAATTTTCTCTCATTCTTTCAAAAATAAAAAATACCCAAAACTATTTTTCTCCTCCTTCCAAAATACCAAAAAAAAAATCTCACTCCTTTCAAAAATAAATTCAAACCATTTTCCTTCTCAAGTCAATCGCACACCAGATTTTGGCTTGGCTCCCTATTGGCTTCAGTCTTCCGTCAAACCTCCCCAAAGCTTTACCAGTTCTTCTACTACTTCATTGAATATTGGGATTTCCCTTCACGAGTTCTTCATAGAGAATACTTACCAAGAATCCAATGTGCACCCCAATCTAATGATCGTCTTAACCTAGATCACTGCCAAGATTTACAACCTTTAAACCGAGGTCCATGAAATGCAACGTCACCCGGCCCAGATTCCTAAAGAACCCGAGGTTATCTTTCCTTGTTACATGGTTCCACCCACTCCTGAGCCTATCTGGGTCTCAGAAGATTACCACCATGATCCACATGCCCCACCTGCCAATGGGCCACTACCATCTCAACTACTTATTTTGAACCTTGCCCAACTAAGGTCTAACCTGCCAATACCCATGGATCCCAAGGGGGAGGAACTGAACAAGTTCAACGAAGACCTCAAACTACTGACAAACAAGTTTGACCATATCAAGATATTTGGAAAATAGATGGAATATACCTATATGTATCCCTATCCAAAAGCCAAACTACCAGAAAAGTTCAAGATGCCAGACATCGAGAAGTTCAGGGTAAGTGAACCCCAAATTGTTCACTTTCGAAGCAATCACCGAGCCACGATCCTCCTCAGTTCCTATGAACAGATAATGTCATAGATATTTCAACAAACCTTGAAA
This sequence comes from Sambucus nigra, assembly GCA_949130495.1. Lineage (NCBI taxonomy): Eukaryota > Viridiplantae > Streptophyta > Magnoliopsida > Dipsacales > Adoxaceae > Sambucus > Sambucus nigra. Next base: position 243,783,500 of record OX422217.1, read on the forward strand.
GAAAGTTCCTTTCAGTGGTTTTTATCCCTTGAAGAATCCAGAATCCATAGTTAGGAGGATATCGTGAGAGAATTCATGTCTCGGTACAAATACAATGAGGAGCTAGAGGTTACGCACCGAGATCTAGAGTTTATTAAGTAAAGACCTAGGGAAATAGTCATTAGCTTCATAGGAAAGTGGATCCAAAAAGCTTTTCCTGTGACCAACAGATCCTCTGAGGAGGAACAAGTCAGTATTGTGAAGAAAAACTTCTTGTCTCATATCCGAGTGCCCATGGGAGGATAATATTAACCACACTTTCGAGCCCTTCAATAGGTTAGTGTATAAATTGAGGAAGGCATTACCAAAGTGGAATCCGAGAAAAAGAAAGTGACCGGACAATTTACTCCCCATAAGTATGAGAAGCCCGCTAGTGATATGGTCTTAACCATTAATAACATTTTCCAACCTGCTAGCTCTTAGGCACCGAATAGTCGCCCCAATACTACTAAGAAAGTACATTAAGCACCATGCTCTCCTATACAAAGTCTACCAGGTCACGTTGAGTCGAAATCTTATCAAACCCTTGGACCCCCATCCATTACCAAATTCACTCCCTAAAAACTTTAAACTCGAAGCCCGTTTTGATTTCCACCAATCCACTGGTCATACCACAAAGTAATGCTTCCACCTTAGATCTTTGATCCAAGGCCTAATTGATCAGGGTATCATCGCACCACAAGCTAATCCAAAACCCAATACCACTCATAACCCACTTCCAACCAATACAAATGTCCTCTTTTTAGAGAGTGATCCAAAATTTGAGCCATCTACTCAAATAGTGCCCAGCAAAGCACCCATTATACTTATAATCTCACCAAAGCCACTTAAGGTTTTACCCATAATTTCTCCTATCCCCTACATGTTTCAATGATCAAGCTTTGTCACTCCTTACAAGGGCTCGCATCGTCGTTCGCACCCAGTTTGAAGGGAAAAACATGGAGTTACCAGCTATATTGAACCAACTCTTAGAGTTTGGGCTTAAATTGCCTACTGAGTTGACTGTTGATTATCTCAAATTTAGTGGCTTGTTCATGGAAGCTTGAAAGTGGATTCAAAAATCAGATGAATGGGTGGTTCCTGTTGAAGAAATCAGTCTAGATGATGTGGTACAGATAATGTCCGATGCATTTCGATAGACAAGTGAAATCTACATCATTTTTTAGATACTCATCGCTTTAAAGCTTCAGCGATGGTTGGTCCCTTCATTCCTACTCCTTCCCGCTGAGTGGGAAGATTTATATGATGAAGCCATCAAAGTTATTGAATGTATTAATTTCTCTTGGTAAGAGGACATAGTCGCCATCGAATGGGGAGATGATTTTGATAGTACAGATGATGAACCCAGCCGAGAAAAAGCCAGTCTAGTAGCCAACTATGTGGAATGATATCCTTCAAAGATCTATTGGGAGAAATTAATAAGGTGGCCATTCATCCCAAGGTAGATGAAGCCAAGAGGTTCTTCTTCTTCCCCGCCTTAGTAAATCACATAACCAGGTCAGGGAGACACTACAAAGATTCGATTCCTCATGTGACCAAGATAGATAAAGGAAAGGGAGTTATCGAAGAACTTCCCATGTCAAAAATGACTATTGAAGAAAGTAAAGTCCTTCACCAGCTCAAGGAAACCCAAGCCAATATCACCCTATGGGGCCTTTCATGTCTTTTCAGTTGTACCAAAATGCTTTGATAAAACTCCTCACCGGGCCTACAGTCCCTTCTTTCACTACTCCCTAAGAAGCCATAAATATGATTAGTTCTTTAACCTCTTCCAGACTCCACTCATTTTCTGAAGAAGATATATTAAAGATCATCCCTGATCAGAACTATGCCCTCAGTATCTCCATTGAAGTATTAGGAGAGACAGTCCCACCTTCACTCATTGATAATAGATCTTCTCTCAATATTTATCCACTCAGAACCATTAATTATTTGGGATTGAAAGTCGATGATCTCACTCTAACTTTCGATATTGTGTGTGCTTACGAAAAATACTCGTCAAGAAGTAATGAGGTCCATAAAACTCACAATAGGGTCTAGCCCTATCCATCCTGTCACCAAGTTCCAAGTCATTGACATACATGCATACTTCAATTTACTCCTTGGTCGTCCATAACTCCACAACATCCGAGGAGTATCCTCTTCCCTTCATAAAAAACTAAAGCTCTTCACCAAGAGACGGGTCATCACCATTTTGGGGGATGATGATAGTAAAGACAATGACAACACTAGAAACTCGGTATTAAAAATCTATCATGGGATAAATGGCATGCTACTTTATGGCTCCAAAGTTGATCCACTTCCCCTTCCAGCAGGCGATAATTTCAAAGATCGAGTCTTTTCGTAATACAACCCTCATGGTAACATCAATGTGATTAAAATGTTCAAGAATATGCACTTCATGCTCAGAATGGGGCTAAGGCGATGCCAACAAGGGATCTTTGAGCAAATAGTCTTATAGGAGGACTTTTTCCTCTGTATCCTTGGTTACCAACCTTCACCAAAAGAACTTAAAGTGCTCCGGAGACCAAGATAAAAAAGAGGATTAGAAGATGAAAAGAATATTTTGAGAGACTTTTTGAATGAAAGACTTATTAAGGATGGCGAAGACATCCCTTTCTATGGCTTTCCTAAACCATGGTATGACCATGTTGACAAGAAGATGAAATTGGGATTGGAAATATTCTTTCGTGATAGTAACTATTAGGATGAAGACTACCAACATGAAGTACAACCTCTCACTGAAAAATCCATGACATTATCGAGTGTAGACACCCCATTATAGGACCCCCTAAGCATCTCCGTAGGTCCTTGGCACTTCCTCTTTCACCATAAACCCTAGGTCATACTCCCAGTACTGGTTTAAGGCCACCGGGAACTCCCGAGCCCCATTTAATTGCTGATCATCTTTCTCACCCAAGTGACATCTCAATGGATCTTCTAAGGTCCCTAAATCCGATTCCCAATAGTTTGCCCTGTGTATGATTCGACCTTACAATTAGGATGAATGGTCCATTTTCCCTCAATAACTAATTTGAAGGCAACCGAGTGCTCCTGGGACCCATTTGACTTTTATCAACTCTCCAACTTTAGCCGAAGCTTTATGGATCATCTAAGGTATCTGAATCCTCTTTCCAATGGTCCACCCCATGCGCGAATCAATCTTATGGTACGAACGGACGAGTCGTTTCACTCTGAAGGGTTATCGAGCTCTTTCGGGCCATGTTTGACCTTGTTCGATTCTTTGAACTGAGCGAAGCTCTTTGGAATATCTAAGGTCCCTGCATAGCATTTCTAATGGTTCGTCCCCTACAAGAATCGACCTTACGGTTTGAATAAACGATTTGTTTCCCTCTTGTCCAAAAGACTGATGGGCGCTTACGAGCCCCATTTGACCATAGTTAATTCCCAAACCTAGGAGCGACCCAATGGATTCTTAAAAGGATCTAAATATCATTTTCAATGGTTCATCTCATGCGCGATTCAAACTTACAAATTGCATTTTATGACCCATTTTCCAAAAAAATTGCAGAGGATTGCTGAACGACAAACCCATTTCCCTGCCTAATGGCATGCCGATAGGTAGGTCAAGGACAATGTCTATCGGCACCCACTTTGGCCCTATATAAGGAGATCGTGAGCTCATTTCGAAAGGTACCTCAGAAACATCCCTATCAGTGACCTAAGAAATATTCTCTTGAAGTCAGTATGATTTCCATATTGAAACCTCTCCGCCACATTCCATTTCCATCCTTTCCTTACCCAATTTGGCAAATTCTCTTACCTTTCCTCCTACCACCTTTATCCACTCGCAATAGTAGCCCTTCAACACTCAAGATCATCTTCATGGATTCAAAGGAAGGACCAAATCTTTCACTCTCTTTTTTAACTCTTTTATTTTCGCACTAGTTACTCAACTCTTATTTTAGCAATTCATTTTTGTTAGATCGCATACATTCATATCCAACCTTTTTATTAATAGTATTGCACATACAATTCATTTTTGTTAGATCACAAACATTAATCTCCAACCTTTTTATTAATAGTATTGCACATACTCTACTTTCTATAAAAACTAAAAGTAAGCAAAAAAGGGTTTGTTTGTAAATTCTTAACGGGGATTTCTCACTACATTTTCTCACACTAAAACATCATTTTTCCACCCACACGCATAAGAAAAGTCCCCAATTGGATTTATGGGATAAACCCCACCTGGTGTTATATATGAACTACGTTGACTTTGATGCCTTTTTAGGCTACATAGGCGTCTTGGATAAAATCTGATATTCGAGTCCTGTCCTATTTTGTTCATATATTATTTTCATATCATATATTTGTAATTCATGCTTGAGTTTTGTCCAACCTACACCATCGTCCTTCTATAAACGATCGGTGACTCGACAAATGCACTGATAATATTTTAATTTCAATTTTGGGAACATTCCTAAGGATGAACACACTCTGCCTTTATCTATGATGCGAGTCAAGTAATTCCACTCTCCATTTATATATACAGGCACACACTTCACAGAGTTATTAAGGAGAAGAATAACATATGCCCATGAGAGGCCAAAAGGGCGGGATGGGTGCCTAACACCTTCCCATTCCGTAACCTAGTCCCCGAATCCTTGAACTAATTGGTTTCACAAGCATCAGTATGTCTTTGATGTCGTTCTCTCGATGAGACAACATCCTTTGGCCCGTTTTGTGCAAAATAGGCTAGCAACTCTATCTCTATACATTACCCACACATCACCCCAATTGACAACGACCGAAGCTCCGACCTAGAGGGATGGCCACAGTGGTGACTCTAATGGGTATTTGCATTCTTTGAGGACTAGACTCTATTCTTATATTAGTGTTATTATTGTCTGCATGTGTACGTATGCACCTACCTTTATGTTCCTTTTTTCCTCTATTACTTCTTGTATATATCTACCTCATATATATATATCATTTTTCACTTCACACACTTGTAAATACCCTCCATGTACACTTCACACTACCTACACTTGTATATAGGAACACTTATACCCACATGCTTCACATACCACTTAAAAATATACATGCTTAGGCTTCACTGGCACATACCTCCACTTATTACACTTGTATATATCCATTCTCACTTGCACATATCACATGCCACTTGTATTTGATCCATGCTTAGGCTCACTATCACACACTCACATGTAGATATTCACATATCACTCACTCACTTTTATCCATGCTTAGTGTTATCTTCATGCTCCATACTAGATTTACTTTTCATTATACTTGTACATTCTTCCCTATTAGTATAATGTCCTTTTACTCATCATGCCAAATAAAAGTCACTCTATCCATAATATGTTAATTAAGACTCATACATTTTTGCACACTACATCACCAAGAGCATGATTATTGACTAAAATTTTGTCCCGTCTAGGGCACTCAATGGGCGTTAGTCCTACAGTTCGTAGTTAGCATAAACAATATGACTCTAACTTTCCATTTGCCTTCGACGTATATCGAACAGTTCCCTCTGCATCGTACCACTTGATCGAACTCACAACGGGAGGTATATAGCAGGGAAATCATTCACGTACGTCAAGTATATCAAATTTTCTCCCACACGTACCATCTCCATGAGGTATATAGTGAGGCAATTCACGTACACTCAGGCGTATCAAATGGCATCCACACGCACCAATTTCCCTCAAAAGTAAAAAGTATATTGTGAAAGTCATTCCAAAGGGAGAACCTTACCACTAGCCCAACAAATCGCATAAACCTCATATAGGCATCAAACCTAGGGCACTCATATTTAGTTTTTCGGTTACTATACGAAACTCCATAGAAATGCTAAGCTGGCATGCCGCCCAAATTTTTGTACTATTTCGCCTTTTTTCAAAACAGGACCCTATCCATGAGCCTGGAAACGAATCAAACTATGTCTTACATATTTTTAGACTCGGGTTCCGTCTGGCATTTTTTGCATTTAGGTAAACAAAATACAAGTTAAAACACAAGAATAATAATAATAATAATAATAATAATAATAATAATAATAATAATAATAATAATAATAATAATAATAATAATAATAATAATAATAATAATAATAGTAATCGTGTTGAGGTTCTTCTCTCATTTTCCTCTTTTTTTCTTGAAAAACTAAAATACCAAAAATATTTTTCCTCCTTTTATCAAAAATACCAAAAAAAAATTCCTCCTATAATAAAATATACCAAAAATATTTTTCTTTTTTTTAAAATACCAAAAAAATAATTCTTTCTTCCCTCTTTAAAAATTAAGCTCGAACCATTTTTCCTTTTCGGGTCAATCGCATACTCGATTCTTAGCCTGACTCCCTATTGGCTTAAGTCTTTTGTCAAACTGCCCGGAAGCTCTGCCAGTTCCCCTGCTACTTCATCTGAGTTCAGAATCTACCTTCACCAACTCTTCATGGAAAATGCCGACCAAGCACTGAACGTGTAGCCTTATCTGATTGCAGTCTTAGTCCAATGCAGTGTCAAGATTGATAACCTTCAAACCGAGGTCCATGAGATGCAGCAAAAATCAGGTCCAGATTCTCAAAGAACCCAATGTCCTCTTTCCTCGTGCTGCGAGTCCACCCAGTCTCGAGCCTTTTTGGGTCTCAAAAGAATCTCAGCATGTTTCGTGTGCCCAGCCTACCAATGGGCCTCTGCCAGCTCAGTTTTATATGCCAAACCTGGCCTAGCTAGGGGATAACTTTCCAGTTCCTTTTGATCATAAGGAGGAATAACTGAAAAAGTTCAAGGAATACCTCAAACTACTATCGAAAAAATTTGACCAAGTCAAGATATTCGAGAACTATATGGACTAGACCCATATGTCTCTTGATCCCAAAGCAAGATTATCGGAGAAGTTCAAATTTCCAACCATCAAGAAGTTCGGGGGCAGTGGGCCCCTTATTGTGGACCTTCATAGTTATAACCAGGCTATGACCCTTCTTGGCACCTTTGAAGAGATAATGACCCAGATGTTTAAACAGACTTTGAAAGAAAACGCCCTCCGATGGTTCCTATCCATCGAAAAATCAAGAATCTGCAGTTGGGAAGATGTCGCCCAAGAATTCATGTCTCAATACAAGTACAACAAAGAACTTGAAGTTACATGCCATAATCTAGGGCTTCTTAAGAATAACTCAGGGGAAGCCATCGGTATCTTTATAGGGAGATGGAATGAAATCTGCCACCATGACCAATCGACCCTCTGAAGAAGAACAAGTCAGTATTATAAAGAAGAATTTTTTCCCCATATTCCAATGACTATGGGAGGTCAGTATTATCACACTTTCGATCTCTCCGAGAATCTAGTATAGAAATTATAAAAATTATTACCAAATTAGAAGTCGAGCCGAAGAAGGTGACCGGATAGTTCATTTTAAGAAAGTATGAGAAGCCTATCAGTGCTACATTCTTAACCATCAATAATATCTCCCAACCTGCTACTTCTTGGGAACTAGAAAGCCACTCTAATCCCGCCAGAAAGGAATCTACCGAGCTTCATGCTTCCTTATCCAAAGTCTACCGCACCTTGTTAAGCCAAAGCCTCATCAAACCCTTGATCCCAGTCTGTTAACAAACCCATTTCTTAAGAACTTCAAAATCGATGCCCATTGTGCCTTTCACCAATCCGCGTGCCACACTACTAACTAATGCTTCCATCTCAGAAACATGGTTCAAGACTTGATTGACTGGGGTCTTATCGCTCCACATATATATCCTAAGTCTTATACCACTAACAGCCCACATCCCGCACATGTAAATGCAGTCTTCCTTGAAATAACCCAGAATTTAATCGATCCAGTCAAATTATACCTAGAAAAACACCTATCATCTCACCCAAGCCTCTCAAAGTTTTCTCGTATTTTCTCTTACAATCTACCTACTTCACTAATCAAACGTTATCACTCCTCACAAGCATCTGCATTATTGTCCACACCCAATCTAAGGGGAAAGACATGGAGTTACCAATTGTATCGATCCAACTTCAGGAGTTTGTCTGAAATTTCTCCCTAAGATGATCATCGATTGTCACAAACTCAGTGGCCTATTCATGGAAGCCCAAAAATGGGCTCAAGAATCATATGAATGGGTGGTACCTATTGAAAAAATAAATTTAGACAACATTGTATAAATCATGGTCGATATGTTTTGACAGACTAATAAGATCTGTATCATTTTCGAACTACTCATTGCTTTGAATATTCAAGGGCAGTTGGTCCCTTCACTCTTCAAACTCCCCGTTGAGTGGGAGGATATATATGAGGAATCCATCGAGGTTATCAAATGCATCGATTTCTCTTGGCAATAAGACATCATTACCACCGAATGGGGGGAAGAATTTGACAGCTCAGATGATGAACCAAGTTAGGGAAAAGTCAGTCCAGTAATCAACATGTGCGAAATGATATCCTTCAAAAACTTGTTAGCGGAAATTAGTAAGGTATCCATTAAGCCAGAAATAACTGAAGACATGGGGTTCTTATTCTTCCTCGCCTCAGTAAATCATATGACCAGATCATGGAGACATTACAAGGATCCAAATCCTTAGTCGTCGGGAATGGATAAGGGAAAGGGAGTTACCGAAGAACTTTCTATGCCAAAAATTACCACTGCGGAGAGCAAAATCCTAGACCAACTCAAGAAGACTCAAGCTAACATCACCTTATAGGGATTCTTTATGTCTTCCCAATCACATTGGAATGCTTTGATAAAGCTTCTCATCGGGCCCACAGTCCCTCCTTCCACCACTCCTAAAGAAGATATAAATATGGTTAGGTCCTTGACATCTACTAGACTCCTTTACTTCTCCAAAGAAGAAATTCTAAAGATTGGGCCCAGTCACAACTATGCCCTCAACATCACCGTTGAAGTGATGGGAAATAAAGTCCCACTCTCACTCATTGACAACGGATTTTCCCTCAATCATTGTAAGCTCAGAACCTTTAATTGCTTGGGGTTGAAATTTAATGACCTTACTCCTACTTTTGTTGTAGTGCGTGCTTACAATAATACCCTCCGAGAGGTGATGGATCCATTAAACTCATAATAGGGGCTGGCCCTATCAATCCTATCATTAAATTCAAAATTATTGATATACCCGCATGCTTCAACCTACTACTTGGTCGACCATGGCTTCTGTACGGGGTGTCCCCATCAAAGGGTGGTTAACGTCGTCAAGTAGGTTGATTGATTCACGAAGAAAAGGAGGAAAATCTGCCTTATGGACCCACCTCGAAGATCCTTTACTGAAGTAGCTTGAGAGGTCTACATCAAAGATTCTCCAACAAAACCTGGTTCAAAGGATTTAATTCATAGATCAAAGTCACCTGGATGACAATAGTTTGTAATAAGCAATGGAATACTCTGTCACTTACTTTATATTATAAATGTATGTTGAGTGAGGCTGTTTGACACCCGTGAGGGACCATACCTGGCAGGGCATGGGAGAGTTGACATACTTTATCGAGCAACCTCCTCTTAGGAACCTCGTAGGGACATGGTTTAGAGGATTGATAACAATGCAAGGTTGGGAATACAGTTACTAACCCTCTTGGCAAACTTGGGCAAACATTTCATCCAGAACAAATGGTCACTTGAGCCACAACATCCGAGCCCCTTAGGCCTTACCTGTTCTAAGGGACCTCCTCAAGGTAACTCTGTCTTACGCCTTGGTCCGAAAATAACTCTTGACTAACAAATAGATGCCATGACACTTGAGCCACCTATTAGCCGAGCGGCCTAATAGCAGGTACCGGCCCATTTGATTAATGTGGCCAGATACCTGGCAAAGTCACTATTTAAACCACTTTTTGACGTCATGAAGTCTTGTATTTAAGGACTACAAAATATAGCACTTAAGTGGGTTTATCCTTAGGATGGCAAGCCTAGTTCACCCAACCTGACCGTTTATCCATCCCCAAGTAAGCATCAAGCTGACATGTCATGTCCCTCATTAATGCCCACAATACTTCCAGCCAATAGAATGGCTTCCCTCCAAAATCGTGAGATCCCATGCATTTAATGCATTATCTTGTGCATTTAATGCACCCAATCAGACCAATCGCACGCAAGCTCACTCGAGTAGCCTTTTCCCCCATATATATACCAGATGAATAAGTTAGAGAGGAGAGAATTCTGAACCTAGAATTACTGCCCAATTCCTCCACAATCGAGAACCACCGCAAGAACATTAACTCCCCAAACCCATTTAATACACTCATCATTGAGCATTAACTGAGCTTGAAGTTCCTGCCTTGCCTTCATTGTGCTTGGAGTGCTTGTTCTTTCTCCCTCTGACCACGCTACCTATTAGTCCCATCTATTTATTGTGCTTATCATGCATCTTTTGTGCCAATATGTCATTTAATATAAGTCTAAATATTAAATTATCTTATCTCTGATTCATCTGTGGTCGTTGCCAACATTTAATACTTAACGGTGTTAATTCCGATTTTGATAAGAGGTTACGCCTCACTTAATACTAACTGTATTTGAAAAACTCACATCTTACATTTGGCGACCCTGCTGGGGAGGAATTCTCTTTTGAAACATGCCAGAGGATAACACCGCTAGAGTCATTGACTTTGATGCCATCCAGCGTGAGGAAGAGGCAAATAGCTCTGAGCTACCTGACGGGGCGAGAGTGGCAAGGATAGAGTCAGGCACGCCCAGCGTTGGCATTACGAAAACAATGGCCACACAAGAAGGAATAGGCCCGGTATAAATGAAGGGACTGATGGGCTTGTTTACAGAGTTCATTTAAACTTCGGAAGCCTAGGAGATGTTTGGAGTTCCCATGGGAGTGATCTCTTTCACTACACCACATGCGGTTATATCAACCCCTATAGTTACAGGAGGCATGGTTGCACCAGCTTCTAATAACGCCTTCCCCACCACCTCTACACCTTTGGGTAGTGTGCCCCCTACCGCGGTCCCACCCACGGTAATGGGTCTAATGTTGCAAAGTGGGGGAACAACTTCAGTGGCTCCATCCACAACAATTGGCCAATGAGTAAGCATACCAGCCTCAATGATCCTGGTGATAACAACGCCGCAGCCAACTAACCCTTCGTCGTCCATCTTGGAGGAAGTGAAGAAAGAGCTGCTAAAGTTTATAGATGCATCTAAGGGAGATAATTCTTCGCTGTACGATGACTTCCATACCCCTTACCCAGAGGCATATAATAATGAACCCAACCCAGTAGGGTATATTTCACCAATTTTGAGAAGTACACGGGGAAAGGCGACAACCCCGAGGAACATGTGAAAAGGTTCATCTAAAGTCTTGGGGCCCATTGCAACGAGAAAAAGTTGAGGCTGAGGGAGTTTTTAAAATCGATGACGGAGAAATCCTACACATGGTATTCCCACTTAGCTCCAGGTAGTGTAAGCTCTTGGGAAGAATTGCACGTTTTGTTCGTGCAAAAGTTATTTTTGGCCGAGGATGAGTTTACACTCACCTAGCTAGCACGTGAGAAACAAAATTCGGGGGAGAGCATTGTGGCTAATATCAGGAGGTTTCATGAATTCTCTCTAGATGTGAAAGAGGAGGCGCGAGAAGAAAAACTTTTAAAAGTGTGCACATAAGGCTTGCTGCCCGAATATATATGTCATTTGATTAACGAAACTCGAGAAGGTACGTTTTGAAGCATTTTTAAAGTGGAAAGTAATATTGCTTTAGTGGTAAAACCCGTAGCACCCTCGCCTGCTCTGCCACGTTTGCTAATCAGGCCAAAGATTTCCTCGGGGAGGGGAATTCCCTCGAGGGTCAACTATGCGGACGACAGGGCCAAAGAGGATAATAGTAGTGGTCGAGGAGGTAGAAGGGGTAGAAACAACAAAAAAGAGTTTGAAGATGAAGAATATCTCCTCGAGCTACCTTGTACGATGGAACTAACCTTGAACCTTTATGATCTCATGGTTCGCGATAAAGTGTGTAGGCCGATTAATGTTAACACCGCACAGCTCTCGCGGGAGGACAGGGAGAAACCCCATTATTGCATGCTCCATAACAGGGTAAATCATCCTACCAAAGTGGGTTTTTCACTAAGGAGGCTGATTGACTGTCACGTGAAGAACGAAGACATTGATTTACCACAAGCTAATGTAAATGATAACCCTCTACCACCTTATGGAGTCCATATGGCTAGCATTTTTTATGAAGAGGACGAGCGATTGATGATGAAATGGTGGTTCGAAGGGAATGGCTTCAAAAAATCTCTTGAGGATGACTTCAAAGAGTCTCTAGAAGAGTGCACCTTCGAGTTGGCTGAGCTCCATTTGGGTGCTAAGATTGAAGAAATAGAGGACCAAAAGAAAGAAACACACAACCTCAACGAAAGACTCAGTAGGCAGTTGGGATCCTTCTCGTTGGAGGAAGTAAACACAGTGATAGAATACAATGAGGCTGTATATAGAGACGTGGAGGAAGTTTATGAGTTAGAAGATGAGAAGGAAGACCCATGCATCGAATGTGCAGCCATTGCTTATTCGCCAAAGTTTGGTTCGTTCTCTGACCAGGTTAGCCTTTCTGAAGACTCCCGACTGGAGGTCACGCGAGCCATCTTGGAGATCTCAAAGAAAAATATGGCGCTGCACCTAAAGTGGAAGTGACCATGGCTAAACTCATGTTGAGGTATCTTTCAGAAGTCACATTCTCAGAGGTTGATAGGTTGATCAGGTATCTCCACAATAGACCCTTGTATGTTACTACAACAGTAAATGATTGTGTTTTCTCACGAGTCTTGTTGGACGGAGGGGCATCCATCAATATAATGCCCATTTAATACTTTTATGCTTCTGGGTTGTCAAAAATAAGGATAGGGCCCCATTTATTGGCAATATCAGGGTATGAGAATCAGTCGTCCAAATCGATGGGCTATGTTAACGTGGGCATCACGATGGGAAACATCACTTCCCATATTAAATTCCACATCATGAATTGCGAGATGTCATACCAACTATTGGTGGACAGGGTATGGATACACAACCACGAATTGGTAGCCTCCACTTATCATCAATGCTCTAAGGCAAACATAAAGGGCAAGGAGGTGGTGATTTGAGCTAGTAAGAAACCTTTTGAAAAGAAGGAAGCTCACATGGTGGATGCCATTTTTTATACTGATTTGGCCGAAGAAGTTACCACGGTAACAAGGTATATCGTTGAAATAAGGATCTCGTCTAATCGAGAGAGGGTGTGGACACCTGCTCGAATGGTTATAACTTATGAAGAGAAGTGGGAACTGGGAGCAATGAGCCCCCCTAGTCTATCAAAGCAACTCCGTGATAGAATGACCCCGCGCATTGACCCTATTGAGCACCAAGTCCAAACGCAGAGTGTTCTAAGCAGACGAATAGTAAAAGAAGAGAATGAGAATCATAGGAATAGGCCTTTTTAGGAGGATGTGGCTTGATAATGAAAATGTGTGGTTTTGCCTAATGGTAGAATTATCTATAAACTATGAAGGTGTGAGCGAGCAGTCGAGAGTCTAGACGATGAAGCTGACACGGTCTATGAATGCTTCCTAGTGGATAACCAGGGGTAATGCTTGGTAATTGATAACTTCAGGGTACAAGAGTTTGTGGAAGAGCCAGAAGAAAAACCATAATGCATGAGGGATAGCCCCCAGCTGCAGATCTAATAATTGGAGAAGGTCGACTTGGCTAGAGATGGTGAGGATCCAAACCCTATTTTTATCTTGAAGGACTTGAAGGGAGTTCCTCGAGAGGAACTGATTAATTTTTTATTGGAGTTCAAAGACGTATTTTCATGGAAGTACACTAAGATGCCTGGAGTAGACAAGGAGGTGAGTTGTCATAGGTTGAATGTTTTTCTCTCAGCCATTCCGGTGAAACAGGCCACTCAAACGTACAAGGTGGAGTTAGATCTAAAGATCAAAGAAGAAGTTCATAGGTTACTCATGCCCGGTGTCATAGTCCTGATCCAACATTCGATTTGGCTATCTAACATTGTAACTGTGGTAAAGAAGGATAAGAGTCAAATCAAAATATGTGTAGACTTTAAAGACCTAGATCGGGCATGCTCGAAGGATGAATTCCCGTGGCTACCATTGATAGATTGATCGATGCAACAGTAGGCCATGAGATGTATAATTTCATGGATGGCTATGTGGGATATAATCAGATAAAAATGGATCCAATCGACGCAGAGAAGACCCCCTTCCAAACGCCTTTGGGCGATTTCATGTGCATAGTCATGCCTTTTGAATTAAAAAACACAAGGGCTACTTATCAGAGGACGATGATGGCCATCTTCTATAACCTTTTTTGAAAGACTGTGGAGTTTTACGTTGATGACTTGGTGATTAAATCCAAGAAAGAGGGGTCCCACCTGAACAATTTGAGGAGGGTGTTCACTCATTGCAAGAAGTATAAGTTGAAGATGAACCCTCTCAAATGTTCATTCGGGGAAACAAATGGGAAATTCTTGGGATTTGTGGTAAATGTCCAGGGGTACAAATGGACTTGGACAAGCAACGAGCCATCCTTGACATGACGAGGCCAAAATCAGGGAAAGAGTTCAAAAGTTTTCTTGGCAAATTCTCCTACCTAAGAAAAAAGGGGGAGCTGGAGTCATCCTACGAAGAGACGGCGAAGAGGTATGTATATCTTTCAAGATGGAGTTTGAATGATCGAATAATAAGGACGAATATGAGGGACTGGTTCTGGGATTACTCAAAGTAATGAGAAGAGGTATCCAAATCCTAGCAATCAAAGGGGATTCTAACTTGGTGGTAAAACAGGTGACGGGGGAATTCTCTTTGAAGCACATGAGTCTGGTGCCTTACTGAACGATCATCCAGCGTCTCCTTAGACAGTTCGAGGTGGTGAAGATCAAGAGGCACCCTCTAATGATGAAATGACATGCGGACGCCTATGCGACCATTGTACAAAATATTACCTTTGACAGGGAAACCACTATGGTTTGAATCACGAAGATAATGGCCCACTCGATAGTGTCAAAAATGCTACCCTCAGAGGATGAAGATGAATGGATAGGTGAGATTAAAAAGCAGTTGGAGAGGGGTAAAGGGCCACTCAACTTAGACGGTTTAGTGCAGTACTTTGTCACCAGGGGCAACTTTTATTACAAGAATGAAGGAGGTTGATTGTTTGGGTGTGTAGATCCCAAAGAAGCCAACAGAAGATTGATCAAGGTACACAAAATAGTTGTGAAACCACTGATATCCCTTTGTAAAGGAGGATACAACAGGTAGGGTACTTCTAGCCTTCGATGAGATAAGAAGCTGTCGTAGTGTAAAGAGAGTGTTCGAAGTGCTACCAATTATATCAAGCAGGAGAATGCAATTTTATTGGCCAACCACAAGATTAGATACAACCCTATATGGATTTCTTGATAGGAGAAATAATATCGACAGATAAAGAGGATGCTAACAAGATAAAAAGGCAAGCACTGAGGTACTTCGTACAAGATGGACAACTGTACCAGCGAGGCTATCATGACAGGCCCCTAAGGATCATAAGGGAAGAAGAGGCTGAAGAAGTATTAAAGCAAGCTCACAAATCGGGGCATATCGGAGGAGCCAAACTTTATGATCAACTAATGACCTTAGATTATTACTGGCCTTCAATGGAGAAAGATTCAATTGAGTTCATCCGAAAGTTCAAGGCTTGTCAGCTACATAGGAATTTGATCCATGCTCCTTCAATGGACATGCACTCCCTCTATACACCGTATCTGTTTCATACTTGAGTGTTTGATTTAGTAGGGTCCATAAACCCCTCGTCATAAGGAAAGATCTAGATTTTAGTAGCCACAAAATGTTTCACGAAGTGGGAAGAATTCACACCGCTTAAGAAAGCCATAGCGGGGGTAATAGCTCGATTTATAAAGGAGTACATTATCTATCACTTTGGCATCCGAAGGGTGTTTTTATCAGATAATGGTACCCCTTTTATGAACAGTGAGGTTCACCTGCTAACAATAAAATACTCCATCCATCACAAGTCAATAGTTGCATACCCGAAGTGCAATGGGCAGGTAGAAGCCACCAACAAAACTTTAGTAAACATTTTGGCAAGAATGTTAGAGAACTTCCTGGGAACATGGGATGATAAGATACCGTAAGTTCTATGGTCTTATCGAATGATGAAACGAAAACCAACGGAATACACACCATTTTCCTTAGTATTTGGGGCAAAAGTTTTATTGCCAGTTGAACTCGAGGTACCTTTTGCTTTCTACAATTTAAAAAGCGCCATGCTCACCCACAACCATCATGTAAAACTCGAAGCCCTAGAAGATCATAGGGATAATGCCATGAGGCACTTCGAGATATACAAAAGGCAGTTGTCCAGATCTTATGACCAGCTGGTGAGGCTGATTAGTTTAAAGAGGGGACTTGGTTCTGAAAGCATGCACGGTGCATATTAGGGGTTTGTCATTACCCAAGTTCGAGGCCAACTGAGAAGGGCCTTACATTGTTCGAGCAACCCATGATTCGGGTTACTGCGAGATATCCAAGATGGAAGACAATGTCACTTTTAAATTGAATAACAAGTGCCTTAAGATTTACTACGTTTAATTGTATGTTTTGCCAACACTTTTGTTCATTATGTGGTACCTTATCAATTTTTTTTGCTGAAAGAAAAGAGGGATAAACATTTCAAAAAAATTGGGTTTACCTATTTAAATATAGCTCGAAACAATGTTCATGTGGAAAATATTAGGCGACTACTTTTTTTTATACAATGACTATTATTTTCCCTATTAAGCATGATGTGATACGCATTTGATGTAATAAGTTTAGCCGGTGTTAAAAGAAAACAAAGGAAATGGAAGATGACACCAAAGTCATGAATGTTTCTTTATTTAAATAAAATATATAGTTATGGTTGCACGCAACCAAGGAGATCCAAAATCCCAACAATGAGAAACATCAGCAATGAAAATATTGAACAAAGAAGCAAGGGGTTGCCCATGATAAAACGAAGGTACTCTGATCTAAGAAGCCTATGATGATGTTGGGGAAGAATCCGTACAAGGTTTCTCTAGTCTAAAATGATATCATTCAAATATTTCTAGCAAAGTTCCAGTGTCTAATTAATGGACACCAACTACTTCTCCTTCTTAATTAGCTCGGCCTCCGCACGAGTAACAGCCTCACGGGTCTCCTAGACCTCTTGTTCAGATGCTACCGACCTGGTTTCCAGGATTACAAGCTCTTATGAAATGGCCACCTGCGAGCGATGTGAACTTTGGAGCCGATGATAGAGGGTGGGAAGGTCATCCTTCTTAAATCCACGAAGCAACTCCATTAACCAGGACATGGAAAATCCATCATTTGTGAGCACATTAACTCTTTTCAATAAAGTCTTGAGTGTATCAGGGCTAAGAGATTCGAGGGGAGTATTGAGGATTTCCTCCAAGAATATGGTGAGCCCGAGGAAGCGACATGCCATCATTCCAGGAATAGGTTGAAGGCAGCAGGTGGTAAATGTTAAAGGAAAATGAACCAATAACTGTTCGATTAGTAAACGAGGACCCTTAGTCAAAATATAAGGTAAATTAGCCAAAGTCTTCCTCCCAACCACCTCGGGGGCTGCCTAAGGTGGATGTACGCTAAAAACATTATCATTTGTAGAAGGACGTTGAGTATGCGAAGCGCTGTCACCTGCTTGAACCTGAGGAGCAACCACCTCGGGCACATCACCAACCTGAGGAGCCACCTCTTGGGCCCGCGCAGTAGGGGCCCCAAAGAAACAACTTCAGTTGCTTGCATCATTTCCTAAGCAATAGGCTTAACTTCTGGTCTATGGGCCACAGGCTAGTCGACTTTCACCTGAAATATAAAAAAGTAGTTTTAGTAAGAAACAAAATGAGGAAAGTATACACAAAGTATCTTACAAGTATGAGAGATTATGCCAATAAGACTTGGCCCGCCTGACCCTCAATTATGAGAGATTATGCCAATAAGACTTGGCCCTCCTGACCCTCGACTATTGGAGATTATGTCAATAAGACTTGACCTGTGTGACCCTTGGTTATGAGAGATTATGATAATAAGACTTGTCCCTCCCGACCCTCGGTTATGGGAGATTATGACAACAAGACTTGGCCAACCTGACCCTCAGTTATGGGAGATTATGCCAATAATACTTGGCCCGCCTGACCCTCAATTATGGGAGATTATGATAATAAGACTTGGCCCACCCGACCCTCGATTATGGGAGATTTCTAAAACCCACTATTACTTGGCAAAAATAACAAATTCATATGCAAGAGATAGATGAAAGAATAAAAAAATACCTCTGGAAGCTACTCGTCGGTAAACTCACGAGTGGCCATTTATACTACCTCCTCCTCCTCAATTGGACCAAGAGACACCAAAGGATGTTGATTTTGGCGGGCAATTGCATCCCCCTTATTTCAGTAAACTGCTTTTGCCCACCATCCCCCTACTTCAGCAACATGTCCCTATCCACCCTCCCCCTAACTAGCTCTGGTAAGATCGACACCTTCCTGGTTTAGGATGGAAGGCCCGAATAGAGTGACAAGTACTTGGTCATTCAAGGGAGGGGGAACTGATGGAGTAGTTTTAATAGGTACATGATCCTGCGAAGGACGAAGAATATATAAAGAAAGAAAAGTTAGAATAACAAGTCCAAGGAGCAATAACAACTTAAACTAGTAAGAACAATAAACTTACCACAGGAAATGAAGAAACAGGCACGGGGGACTTGGGGATATCCTCAATAACTCTCACATCAGGAACATCCCTCTCAAGGCTAGCATGCTCACGTAAAAAAGAGGGATCATGTGAATAGCCGTTACTAGACTCAAACGAAGAATCATATATAACTGCCCCTAGGGGGAAATAAGAGATTACCTGCGAAGTAGTAGGGGCAGCTCTCTCGAAGGGATGATCCTCTCCAACATCATCGCGCGTATCACCTTGCTCATCAACCTAAAAAATAGACAAGGTAGGTTAGAACATAATGGAGTTACTAGCACGAAAAGAAAAGAAAAGAAAAGAAAAGAAGGAAGAAAACATCCAGAGTAAGAGGGATCGAGAGTCTTACTTCCTTCTCCAACACATCTTCCAGAACCTCATAATCTTGGGGAGGCGAGGAGGGTTTGGAAGAAGAAACCATCCTCCTCAACCTACATCTTCTAACCAATGAAGTATCCTCCTCCTCCTACTCCTCCTCTTCTGCTTCTTTTTCTTCTTCTTCTTCTTCTTCTTCTTCTTCTTCTTCTTCTTCTTCTTCTTCTTCTTCTTATTATTATTATTATTATTATTATTATTATTATTACTCTCCAACCTTCTCTTTCTCCTCATCCTCCTCATCTTCATCATCATCATCACCAGCAGAATGCTCCTCGAGAAATCTTCCTCGCTGGATTCAGACGATTCCTCCATTACGAGCTTAAGAGGACTGATCGCCTTTCTTTTCTTACCACTACCAGCAATGCGAGGACCATATGAAAAAACCCTAGAAGCCATCTGGGCTGACATAAATGCTTTTTCCTCTTCGTTAAAATTCGCCCAAGTTTGGAGAAGATGATCAAACATTGAGCTCACTTCTTGGGCGACTTTAGGATCGGGGGTGTGGTCAACTGTAGACTATTGGATGGTTTGGAGTTTTTTCAAATGCGCCTTTTGGGTGGCCCTAACCGCTGAACCAGATGAAGCAAAGCGCGAGAATTCAATTCTTTCAATTGGTCTTGAGGGACTAGGGGCAACGACAGCAACCTCGACTGGAAGGAAGGTCTGAGTGGCTTTCTTCTTTTTCACAACTGCCTGGTCCACAGGCTCTACTGCGGGAAATTAGGAGGGAACATTGGTGTTGGCAGTAATAAGAGGGAAAACAGATGAGGAAGTGGTACAATTTCTTAAACCCAACTCCGTGGGTGGGAATCTCTCAATCGTAGGGTTCTGAGGTTCCTTTAAAATGTTGGTTTGAAAATGGACCAATTGGTCACGTTTATGTACATAGCCAATCTCTTCCTTGGAGCCTATTTGCTCGGGACTACAGGATTGGATGGATAACTGGCACACAGACTTACGACGGTTGAAGTCAGATAGTTCACATAGGCAAAAGAAAATTTTGTGGGTTTTTCACGGGTGAAATGTCTTAATAAAAGGGCTCCTTGATAATATCCAAATTGAATGGCTATACGGTGGGCCTTTAAACAGAATAAAAAGAAGACCACTCTGTGTATGAGGGAAAGTGAGAAGGGATTAACAAAAGTGGGACACTGTTCTCAGGAAAATTCCTAGCAAGAGATTCATCAATAGGATCAATAGGGTGCTCCTCCTCATCAAAAAAGTCAATGGTAAAAAAATTGATCCACCCTAATATAGGGGCGAGGTAAGAACCTCTTTGCTTGATCGATCAAGGTAACAAGGGGATTCATTAAAATTTTATTTTTCCATCAACAAATACGAGGGATCCTTATGGGCTGAGAATCGGGGCAGTTACTAGCAGGAGCATAATCGGGAAAATGGGCATAAAGAAAAGCTGTTAAAAGGACATTGTTAGAATAATTGGAGACATCAAACCTATCGATGTTCCATGCATAATCCACTTCCACACGGTCCAACCAAGTGTACAAGGAGCCAAGAATGATGGCAACAAGGGGGATCTTCATTTCGCTCGCCATCCGAACAACCATGTTGATTACGTCCTTTCGAGGGTAGTCATGGGGCTTGCTCGAAAGGTAGATTTTCGATAACATCACCCAAATGTAGCGTGCTAACTCGATTTTGGAATCAAAGACCTTTCATTTAAGGGGATGTTCAAACACCTGCTTCCCCCGTGGGTTATCCTTAGTCGCCTCGCGGGCCCTAATAATAGCTTTCTCTTTGATGCAGTAAAAGTACCGAATCATTTCCGAATAGGTGCACTTGTTGTAAGTGACCATACAATCCTTTACCACTGCCTTTAATTCAGTTCTCAAAGTTTTTCCTCACTGGAGATGGCCTCTTCGAAGAAGGTATCAAAACTAGTAGCTTCCAACCCCAGAAGCTCACAAACATCTTCCAGGGTGATAGTGAACTCACCCTAGGCGGCCACAAAGGTATGTGACCTATGGCTCCAATAGGAAATCAACAACTAGAGAGCGGTGTTATTTTTAGAAAGTGTAAGACCACCCAATCAGAGGGAGCAAGACAGACTAACAAGAGCTAAGTGAACATAATACTTAGAGTGAATATACTCACTCCAAGGGCCCAACCCTTCCGAAGCGCCAGAGGAAGCTTCAAACTCTACCTTCGAATAGGGGAAATCTCCATGCTCAATTCGAAAATGAGTAACAGTAGTGGTGGTAATATAAGCAAAGTCTTCAGCATCGTCACCCTCTTCCATTAGTAGGTTAGGGTCCTTATTTGGCACCATTTTGTCGGGTAATTTCTTTGCCATTTGCCAGAAGTGATCATTCTCACAAAAGTATAGAGCACGACGATAGCATGCCCACTGTTGTTGGCACACTTGAGTCTTAGGAGAAGTGCTCCTGGAGGAGTGGTTCATTTCATGACAGGTGCCATCGAACTTTAGAGAGATGGGGATGAAAGGTCAAGTTGAAGGAGTGAAAGAGACAAAGATGGAAAACTCTCATAAAATCTCAATACAAGAGAATAGAAACCCAAAGGTGATTTCTTGAAATGGGAATACCCTTTTTATAGGGGCAACATAGACCCCAAAAGGCGACAAAAAGTGACGCTTGAAAAACATAATAATGTATGGTTTAACTTGCGTGGTCGTCAAGCACGCGCGACTGCAGAAAATCAAAGGTTGCAATGATGACGCTTTAGGGGATGACATGCGGATTAATGACATTAAGTATATGCGCGCACCTTGGGATCACCACGTGTCATACTATAGCAGAACAAATGAAAATTTCATTTAAAGCGACATGCGTGGAGTCTTGCCTGCCTTAGGGAACGAAGAGCTTTGGGGGAAATTTGAATAAACCTCTTCATTTTCCCCGAAGAAAAGACTGAATATCAACATAGGGTTTCATACAGATATTTCTTCATGCAATAAATAAATATCTCTACACTACACCAAAAATGTTAATCTGGCACGCTGTGGTAAGGAGATTCTGGCACGGTTTGAAACCGTGCTAGAACTTATCGCAGTTTTAGCTTAAACTAGCACGGTTTAAAAGAGTGCCAGATCATGGCACAGTTTAAAACCGTGCCAAATATGGGTACACCTCATTAAAAAACTAACATCCCAAAATTTCAAGCGGGACCAAAATTTCAGGAGCCTAAATAATTATAACCTAAGTCTCCCTCTCTCTCTCTTTTGCTCTCCCTCTCCCTCTACTCTACCGGCGGGCCCAAAGGAGATTCCATACTGCCACCATCCTCAGATGTCATTGCCGCTGCTATCATCTCCGCTGCTTTCATCTCCTCTTCCATCATTTTTGCCTCCAAGAAATCAAACAACATAGGTATTTCAATATCTCACCTGCCTTTTTTTTTAACCAAAAATGATGATGAATGGCCTTGGTAGTGTATGATATCTTGCATTGTAGTGTATTATATATTTCCCTTATATGATTTTAGATAGTATGGAGCTAACATGATGTGAATGTTGTTCTTCTCCGTTGTTGTGTTATTGATATATCTGGGATTGTAAGAAGAAATGATATGTGGGAAATTTGGGCAATATGTTTGGGTTTATGTTTTTATACAATATCAGGTAGATGATGCTCCTATTAGTAATATAAGTTATAACTAGATAGGATACTTAATAGATATCTCAAGATTAAGCAAAAGCGCTCCTTTAAATCTTATTATAACTGTTTCTGTTATTATGAATGTATGAAATTCTTATTGTCCCGGATAAAAAGGGTGCTATGAAATTGGAATTCTGAATGATCATGCTTGGCTGAAAAATAACGGTAGGTAGACCTAACTCATAATGGGATGTGTCTGTTTTTTTTCTATCATTATCAAGATGGGTTCTAAATTGGTTGTCACTTTCTGTTTCCAGGACAACCTTGGCCTTTATTTTCCTAATTAAACGTAAATCCCTGAGTAATAATTGACATCAAAGTATATTTCATTTGAAGTTTGTTTATATATATATAAGACATGTATAACTTAATAATAATATTAGGGGTACATTTTTCTTCTGGGGACCCCATCTACCTAAGTGTTTTTATGGGCATTAAAAGTAAGAAATTTGTTATGGTCACGGAGTTTGGTTTGTCCCTTGTCCCGAGTTGGTTAGCGTGTAGAGGTTAGGACCCTCTATTTTTTATGTATGATGTTATTCTCCTCGACATTGTTCGGAAATTCTTCTTTAGGACACCAGGTTCTTATGCCAGTTTACATTCATACGTGAGTGGGGTTGAGGTCATTGTCACCCAGACACTATTGCCTATATTTTCACATTCCCCGTGAGCCTGAGGCCACTTTCCCAGGTCATGTTGTCGGTCGTCTTGAGATTGATGATATTTTGAAGGAGGTTTTTCAAGAGCTACCCATAGGAAAATCATACCCAGATCTCTTTTGACATCGTCCACTTAATGTACTCATTTAGTCATGGTTGGCGTATAGATCTCTTTGCACTCATGTTGCATGTTATGGCCTCTGTGCCTAACATCGGGACTACACCGATACGCACTGTACTAATAATTATGTAAAGGCCAACATAGATCATCGTAATGAATATATGATACCCTTATAGAGCTGATGAATATATATATACAACGTAACTCCTTCATCGTAAGTAATAAACTATGTCCATATGATGAAAACAATACCAGAAATGGAGATTCCTTTCATTTTTAATATGTATTAGTAATCTAAAAGTCAGGCATTAAAAGATATATTAAGTGACACATGGTATACAAATAATAAAAGTATTAATTCGTATTATTTTCAATTTTTTAATTATTTTTTAAAAATAATGTTACTTGCATAATTTTTTATATTAAAATTATATTTTAAATATATCAAAATATTATACTTCAGATACAAACTTGATAACAAAAATTGAAAAATATATATATATAGAGAGAGAGATGAGTCACGTATATTTTACATTGTTTAAAGAGTCATTTTATGTCGACACGTGATTTTTATGTATCGATCATAATTCACTAACATGATGTTTATTGTTATAAATTATGTTGTTATTATAAATGGCAAATGGAGATTCCTTTTATTTGTAAAATGTATTTTAATATTCTACTAATGTTATTAGCAAACTAAATAGCTGATGGTTTTTAATATATTATAAATGGTATTTAAAACCCATAATCGCATGGGACCAATGTAACTCGTAGGTGATGACTACTCACAGATCTCCCGATTAAAAATATGACGATAATTTGAAAATATCTAGATTAGACTTAAAAACAAGCCATCAAAGGTTGTAAATCCAAATCAACATCCAAAAGGCCCCGTAAGAGGCATGAACACCTCGCACGGGACCAATATAACTCGTATGAACTGACCCCGTAATCACGGGTCTTCTTGTTTCAGAATATGACGATAATTTGAAAATATCTAGATTAGGCTTAAAAACAAGCCGTCAAGGGTGAAAACCTAAATCAACCTCCAAACGGCCCCGTAAGAGGCACTAACAGCTCGTACAGTGCCAATGTAATTCGTAGGAGCTGACTGCGTAGTCACGGGTTTTTCGGTTTGAGAATATGACAATAATTTGAAAATATATAGCTTACGCTTAAAAACAAGCCGTCAAAGGGTGAAAACCCAAATCAACCTCTAAACGACCCCGTAAGAGGCATGAACACCTCGCACGGGACCAGTATAACTCATTGGAACTGACCGTGTAGTCATGGATCTTCTGGTTTGAGAATATGACGATAATTTTAAAAAATCTAGCTTAGGGTTAAAAACAAGCCCTCGAAGGGTGAAAATCCAAATCAACCTCCAAATGGACACGTAAGAGGCATGAACACCTCGCACGGGACCAATGTAACTCGCAGTAACTGATCACATAGTCACGGGTCTCCCGATTTGAGAATATGACAAAAATTTTAAAGTATCTAGCGTAAGCTTAAAAATAAGCTCTTAAAGGGTAAAAACCCAAATCAGACTCCAAACGGCATCGTAAGAGGCATGAACACCTCACACAATACCAATGTAACTCGTAGGAAGAGACCACGTAGTCATGGGTCTCCCGGTTTGAGAATATGACAATAATTTGAAAATATTTAGATTAGGCTTAAAAATAAGCCGTCAAAGGGTGAAAACCCAAATCTGCCTCCAAACGGCCCCATAAGAGGCATTAACACCTCGTACAGGACCAATATAACTCGTAGGAACTCACTGCATAGTCACGGGTCTCCCAGATTGAGAATATGTCGATAATTTAAAAGTATCTAGCTTAAGCTTAAAAATATATCGTTAAAGGGTGAAAACCTAAATCAGCCTCCAAACGGCCTCGTAATAGGAACTTACACCTCGTACGGGACAAATAAAACTCATAGGAATAGACTGCATAGTCACGGGTCTTTTGGTTAGAGAATATGATGATAATTTGAAAGAATCTAGCTTAGGCTTAAAGACAAGTCTTTAAAGGATGAAGACTCAAATCAGTCTCTAAACGGCCTCGTAAGAGGCAACACCACCTCGCAAGGGATCAATGTAACTCATAGGAACTGATCACGTAGTAATGGGTATCCTGGTTTGACAATATGATGATAATTTGAAAATATCTAGCTTAGGCTAAAAAATAAGCTGTTAAAGTGTGAAAACCCAAATTAGTCTCCAAATGACCCCGTAAGAGGCACTAACAACTCATACGGGACCAATGTAACTTGTATGAATTGACCACGTAGTCAAGAGTCTCCGAATTTGAGCATATGATGATAATTTTAAAAAATCTAGCTTAGGGTTAGAAATAAGCCTTAAAAGGGTTAAAACCTAAATCAGCCTCCAAACGGCCATGTAAGCAGCACTAACACCGCGCACGGGACCAAAGTAACTCGTAGGTGCTAATCGTGTAGTCACGGATATCCTGGTTTGAGAATATGATGATAATTTGAAACTATCTAGATTAGGCTTAAAAATAAACCATCAAAGGGTGAAAATCCAAATCAGCGTCCAAAAGGCCTAGTAAGAGGCATGAGCACCTCGCACTGGACCAATGTAACTCGTATGAACTGACCATATATTCACGGGTCTCCTTATTTAAAAATATGATGATAATTTGAAAATGTCTAGATTAGGCTTAAAAATAAGCCGTCAAAGGGTGAAAACCTAAATCAGCCTCCAAACAGCCCCGTAAGAGGCACTAACACCTCGTACAGTGCCAATGTAACTCGTAGGAGCTGACCGCGTAGTCATGGGTATCCTGATTTGAGAATATAATGATAATTTGAAAATATATAGCTTACGCTTAAAAATAATCCGTCAAAGGATGAAAACCCAAATCAACCTCTAAACGACCCCGTAAGAGGCATGTACACCTCACACGGGACCAATGTAACTCGTAGGAACTGAAAGTATAGTCACGGGTCTTCTAGTTTGAGAATATACCAAAATTAGGAGGAAAATTATCCATGTGCGTCGACTATCGGGATTTGAATAAAATATTCTCGAAAGGTGTTTACCCAATGCCTAACATTGACATGATCGTGGACAACACGGCCAACCACGCCCTCAAGTCGTGTGTCAATTAATTCGTTGGATATAACCTGATCAAGATGTACCTTAACCATCAAGATAAAACTACCTTCATCACCCCATGGGGAACATTTTCCTATGCAATCATGCTATTCAAACTCAAGAATACTGGGGCTACCTACCAAAAGGCTTCTAGAACCATCCTGCATGACCTTATTCATAAAGAGGTCAAAGTCTATGTGGTTGACAAGATCATTAAGTCTAAGACTCGGGAAGGTCATATTCCCGCCCTCGGAAAGTTCTTCGAGCGACCGCAGTAATACCAGATGTGATTAAATCCACATAAATGTGTTTTGATCGTAACAAAAGGAAAACTCTTAGGATTCATAGTCAGTGAGAATGGAATCGAAACAGACCCTGCCAACTAAAAGCCATACTTGAGATGGCACCACCATGGACAAAGAAGGAAGTCTGAGGATTCCTGGGTAAACTACAGTACATCAGTCGGTTCATCAGACAACTGACTTGAATCTGCGAACTAATTTTCAAACTCCTCTATAAGGATTCAACCAAAGTCTAGAATAAGGCCTGTTAAAAAGCCTTTGACCAAATCAAGTGATACCTTACCTGACCTCGGATGCTCATGCCTCTACAGCCAGGTCTCCCCCTCCTCCTGTACTTGACCATAATAGATACCACAGTAGGGGCTTTGTTAGCCAAATACAATGAAGAATCCCATAAGGAAAGTCAGAAATTAACCAGTTAGGAAGTCAACTACACTAATTTGGAGAAAGCAATTGCCATCCTGGTCTGGGTCACGCAGAAGTTACGACACTACATGCTTGCCTTTCTCATCAGACTAGTATCCTATATTGATCTCATTTAATATCTGCTAGAAAATCCCGCTTTATCCAGTCGAAAGGCCCGTTGGTTAATGTTGCTAGTCGAATTCAATATTGTGTACATCCTGAAAAAAGCTATAAAAGGGAGACCCATCTCCGATTACCTTATTGATCACCCCATAAAAGAAACCGATATTTAGGTCTCTAAATTCTCGAATGTAGATATTCTCTGCATCTCTCAAGAGTACCTTAAATGTTAAATGTTTTTTATGGAGCTGCCAACAAGAAAGGATATGGAATTAGAATATTTTTAAATTCCCCTGATGACTCTCACATCCCCATTACCTTCAAACCAGACTTTTTTCACCAATAACATGACTGGGTATGAGGCATGCACTGTAGGCCTCATGATCACCCTCAAGAACGCAATTTGGTACCTAAATGTTTACGGAGACTCTGCCCTCATTGTCGGCCAAATCCTCAGAAAATGGAAAGTAAAAGACAAGAAACTCCTCCCACCTAGAAGAGTTGGGCTCCTAGTTCAAAGATTCCACATTCCATTACCTGCCTTGTGCAAAGGATAGCCTAGCTGATGCCCTTGCTACCCCGGCCTCCATGGTCAACATGCTTGAGGGAATAATAATAGCCCCTTTCCTGGTTCATAAATAGGCTATGCCCACCCACTGCTACCACATTGAACTCGTTACTGATAAAGATTCTGATATGGCTAAGTTATGGTACTGCTACATTTGACGGCTCCTCAAACATGCTAGGTATACCCAAGATGTAAATAAGAAAGATTGTATGACCCTTCTCACATTAGCTGCCCAGTACGTCATCTGCGATAAAGTGCTTTTCAACAGAACTTCATTGGAACCTATTTTCACAGCATTTCAAGGGATGAGGAAGAAAATCCACAATGGGGAATGCAAACCCCATATGAATGGCCATATGATTGCTAAAAGGTTCTTCCGTAAAGGGTACTATAGGGCCACAATGGATCAATATATTAATATCTATGTTTGAAGATGCCTCAAATGTTAACAGTTTGTGTAATATCCCACCCTAATAATTCATTTAAATTTTATAAGAATTGTAGTGAAGTGAGGTTTGATGATAATTATTAGAAAACTATGGGTCAAAATTGAAGGAAATAAAATAATTGGAAAATGGTGTCGTTCAAACGACATATGAGAGTCATTAGAAGAGAGACCCATATCGCGTGAACCAGGGGTTCAACTGACCATCGAGCGAGGTGACATTGTCTTACAGTCCCAGGTCGCACGAAGGTCGTGCAAAGCCACCCATCGAATGAGATGGACATGTCATTTGAACGAGGATCATGTCATTCAAATGACGTGTCTCGAAAATGTTTATATTGGATTACCCATATGTGATGTGATAATTTTGGCCCTTGATTTCGTGTGCTGTCGAGCTCAGATGAGCCCAGAATGGGCAAAATGGCATTTTTATTATTCTGGGGGCTTTTATTAGGGTGGATTTTGTTTATTTGGGCATAGGGAAGATGGAAGAAGATGATACAGTGAGACAAGGTGGTCTTCCACCATGGATGAACCTCTTCTAACCCAAACCACCATAAACCACCACATCCTTATGTATTCCACCTTATTCAAGCCTACAACAACCATTTCCACTATTTTTGAAGTGGAGATATGAATTTTGGAGAAGTGTTGGGGGAGTTTTGGAGAAGGTGATGGATGCTTCCATGGAGTTTGAAGGGGTTTTGGCTTGGAAGCTTAAATAGAGCACAAATGGAGCATTTTGAATTATCCATTTTGTAATCCCTTGAGGTAACCTTTGGAGTTGGGGGTTGCTCCTCCTACACCAACCTTCTCACCATCATTTGACGGTTTTGAGATGGGAAAATCAATCTTTAGTGTGTAAAACTCTATTTGCATTATTAGTAGTCTTCTTATTAGATTACATGAGTAGAATGCACATGAATAAAGAATGGTTTCTAGTAGTGTAATATTGGACATTTTCATAGAATAAAAATGTTGGTAAAATGTTATTTTGTTGGAATTAAAGAATGAATAATTATTTTAATGTTTTGAAATATTAAAATTGGTATTTTACAAAAATGGTACATTTTCTAGAAATTTGATGTTAGAAGTTTTATGAAATAAAATGTTTGAAAAGTAATGTTGATCTTGCTATAATGTTTGTGAAATAAAGTTCCAAATTTTCTTAAGATTTTATGAAAAATAGATACTTTTGGGGTTTGAAGAAATAAAAATGTCTTTTAGGCCTTGAAGGTATAATTTTTGCAAGTATTAGGAATTTCTAAAATGAAATGCATGTTTAACCCACTTGTAGAATTTTAAGATTTAAAATCTACCTTCTCATGAGTATAAACTTGTAGTATTTTGGAAATAAATGTGTAAACATGTTTAAAGAATATTTTGTTGGGTTTAAATATGGAATAAGAAAAGTAGAAATTCTTATCTTCAAAGTGTGTGAAAAAGGGGTTGATAGTGTGATAATTGTAAAGTTGTAAGACTACTTGAATTGATAAAAAGGTAATGGTATTTTATTATATAACTAGTCTTTAAGTGTAATTATAATTCTTGAATAAAGAAAGTAAAGAAATGTCTAATGTGGAAAGATAGTTAGGAAAGTTGGTGTGTGTAACTTAATAATGTTATAAAAGATTAACACTTATGAAATTGGAAAGGAAATAATGAGATAAATATGTTTTCAATTAAGAAAAAAATTACTCCAAGGCTAAAAGGTGTTAATGTGTCAAAAACACTTCAAAAGTTAGTATGGGTAACTAATAGTGTTTTGAAAATTTTAACACTTGTGAAAATGGAGAAAAAGGACAAGTTTGGAAACAAATGGGTAAAATGGTAATTTTACATAAAATGGATCATTTTTATGAAATAAAAATGTTGGAAAAGGTGTTACTAGGGGTGTGCACGAACCCGAATAGACCGAATGGACCGAAAAAACAGAACCGAACCGAACATACTTTTGCGAGTTTTTTTTAATTCGGTTTTAATTCGGTCCAAAAATATATAGGACCGCATAATTCGGATCAGTTTCGGTCCTAGATTATAAAAAGCATTTTTGGACCGGACCGGACCGCTTTCATATATATATATATATATATATTAAATTCCCTCACACACTCACGCACCACTTAACACACACGTACACTACCTTTCCATTCAAATAACACTACACTACACACGCACGCACATTCCCACATATATACACCCTAGGCTACTTATCTCTCTCAACTTAGTTTCTAAGAAAAACCCTAAGCTGTTGCCGGCGGAAAACCCCCCAACCCATCCCCTTACGCACGCAGCCCGCTCTCCTCCTACGCACGCAGCAGCCAGCCAGTGGTCCTCCTACATCGCAGCCTCGCCTCTACGATGTAGCCTCCCATTAGCACGAGAGTGACCCATTAAATATCTACTATATCTTCACTCTCAACTCAAGTACCCTTCTTCACCCCTCCATTCTTTCAACACCACGATCTTCAAATATTAGTTCTCACTCAGATCCATACCAACCATCACAAAGGTAAGATTTGAATAACATTCAGATACATGAGATCTACAACATTTAGTTACAACTTTTGTTTATTTTTCCTCTTAAAGCTAAAGTCTTGGTGGTCTGTTTTAGTAATCATTGGCTTTGTAAGTGAGTAAATGGAAATCTGGAATATCATGATTTGAGCTTGGCAAAAAAAATAGTGCCTAGAAAGGATATTTTTTTCTTGATTCAGAAATTCAACTGAATCTGAAATCTTGTTTCAGTGTCAGTAAGGTTGTCCAAATTCTGATGAAATAAATTGGCTGAATCATTTAATGATAGAAAATTTTGGATCTCAGATCTGGCAATTTATTAGTGGTTGGGTTTGTGGAAGTCAGATTTGTTATAGGGTCTATGTTGACACTTGCTGGCTTAGGGAATACGGGTGAGGGTAATTTAGATAAATTCAAAGTGCTATTTTTTAATAAAAAATGTAGTTTTACAAAAAAAGTGTTGATTTTAATAATAAAAAATGTGCTATTTTTTATTGGTATGGACCGAATAGGACCGAGACCGAACACGGACCGTTTGAAAACCGAATAGGACCGAGACCGATAATTCCGGTTCGGTTTCGATCCGTAATTTTTTAGGACCGATTAATGCGGTCCGGTCCCAAAAATATCCCAAAATCGGACCGGACCGCGCACACCCCTAGGTGTTACACAAATTGGTGTAAAATAATTATGGTTTTTGGAATAAAATCAAGATTAATGTGTAAAAGACATGAAACGATGATCTTCAAAGTAAAACAGAAGTTGAGGTGTAATCTTGGGTTTAGGATTCGGCCGGGTAAAAAGGAAAGTGGAATAATGTGGTAAAAGGAACTCAGATGGCATCGGGATAATTAAGGAGGGCCTGAAGCCCTGGGGTGAAAGACCCAAAATAACTAGCCATAGCATATGGTGCGCATAGGCGGTGATGTGGAGCCCGTTGAAGTATGAGGTTATTAGAAGATTCCAAGAATAAGATTAAGGAATAAGGAACATGTTAAGAAATGGGTTGTGTGATAAAATGTACTAAGACAACCTAACTTGAATAAATTAATGAATGTTCCTTTAAATGATAAAGTGGACAAGGAATGTGTAAATTGATTAATTTCCATAAGCTTAATGAAAGGTAAAGTAAGTGGATAAATGGGCGGTTAAGCAGCCTAAGTGGTTCAACCCACAATTAATACAAGAGTGTGTTGTAAAAAGGTTTTTGAAGACTAAATAAGTATTTTCTAACACGGTGATCGCATATTTTGAAAGTGTGATCTTCAATGAAAATACTAATATGAATCAATCAAAATGAAAAGGGTAGTTTTGGTAAAGAAATTGTTTCGATCAATTCAAGTGGGGTTCTTTCAAATATTTAATCGTGTGTGTTAAATACAAGGATGAATGACAAAATTAAAAAAATAAGTCTTTTACAAGATTAAGGTGAATTAATCTGGATAAATAAGGTTTTTGAAAGTAAAACAGTTTCATGCATAAGTATGCGCATGTTTATGTATATACGTATAAGGTAGTTGCATGTGCACGGAGGAATAACGTGTTAAAGTCTTCTTTTTTTCCTTTTAATTATATACTACATTTGTATATTTCTCACTGAGCATTCGACTCACTCCCTCATTTTGTTACAACAGGTTGGGTGTGGTATCGTATTTTGAGAGCGTTATACAGGTAAGTACTCTCTTTTGTATTATGTTAGTAGCTTTGTATGCTTGGACTCTGGGGTGCTCCCTAAGGGTCCCTCACGTAGTTTAATTTAAAATTTTAAATCGTATGCTAAAAAAGAGAAATGTTGATTAAAATAAAACTCGACTATCAACATTATCACTACACCAAAATGACAAAATTGTCACCTTTCAGCCAGCCACCCTTGTCAAGGTCATTGACCGTGATAAAAAATACGCATTTTGTGTTACGGTCATTGACCTTGATAGGACCGTGACAAAGAATTGTCACGGTCATTGACCGTGACAAGTCCATGACAAATTTACTTGTCACGAACTTATCACGGTCAATGACCGTAACAATTCTTTAAATAATTATCACGGTCAAGGACCTTGACACGACCGTGACAACTTCTTCAGCAAAAACCCTTTCCCCTTCTTCCCCCCCAGTCGTTCCCTCCTTTTTACAACTCTTTCTACGCTGCTCTCTCTACACTGGTCTCTCTCTCTTTCTCTCTCTAGTTTCACGTTAATTTCTCTCTCTCTCTCTCTCTCTCTCTCTCTCTCTCTTCCATTTGTATATATGTTTGTGTGTATATATATGTGTGTGTGTGTGTGTATATATATATATGTGTGTGTGTGTGTGTGTATGTGGTGGGTGAGTATGTGGAAAATAGGGGATTGTTATATTAGAGGCAAAACATTGATGATAATGTATATAATATTAGCCTTGTATGGGTATAAGCTAATTTAGATTAATATTGATGATTATGTATATAAATATTAACTCATTTTTATTCGAATTAGACAATTCACATGTTAATATGTTGTTACTAATTTAGATTAATTTGTGTCTAATTTTAATTTCAAAGGGAAGATTACGATATTTTGATTATGGTTAAAGATAAAAAAATAATTCGTTGTGATTTTATTTCTAAGTGATTCTAGAATTTTTATTCTTGGAGTTAAAGAAATCAATGCATTATTTCTGTTGAAAGATATTTATTTTTTAATAATGCAGGTTATTTTGAACTTTCCTTCACCATTAAAACATTAAATTGGTAGCATTTTTCTCCTACCAATTTTTTTCATCGTGGATGCCGTTAAATTCTTAGTAGATTAGTATTTAACAACCAAAAGCGAAAGAACCATTATTGTTCACTAAATGTTGGCAAAAGTCTTACTGAAAATGTAAACATTTGTATTATATATAAATTGGCTCTCTCATGTATCAAAACGTTTGAGTCTATCAAGTTAAATAGACTTGGCTCGTTATGAGTGAGACACAATCTATAGTTTAGGTCAGATGAACCTTAAGGACTAAAGATTGATATATCCTTTCGAGAAGTTTGATATAATATTGGCTAATTTCATACACTAAGATGTTTTTTAAATTGAGAGAATTTTTTAATAAAATGTGTTTTAAAAACCTTTTGAAGTATTGAAGAATTTTTTTGAGTTGTGTATTTACCTTTTGAAGTATTGGGATCTAGGAACAAGTTTTAAAAATAATTTTGGAATTTTTTATTTTGAGGCATTTGAACGGACATAATATATAACATCTATTCCATGTTTTACATCTATTCCGGCATATATAATATATAATAATAATTCCATGCTTTACATCTATTCCACGTTAGATGTTTTCAACTAATTTAGACATATTTATGTGTGTATGTATGTATATGTGTGAATGTGTGTGTATATATGTGTGTGGTGGGGTGTGGTGGGACAGGGGGTGTGGTGGGGGGAGGGGGTGGGGTGGTGGGGGGTGTACGTGTACGTGTGCGTGTGCGTGTGTGTGGTGGGGGTCGGGGGAGGGGGGAGGGGGAGGGGTGGGGTAGGGGTGGTGGGGGGTGTACGTGTACGTGTGCGTGTGTGTGGTGGGGGTGGGGTGAGGGGCGGAGGGGGTGGTGGCAGGGATGGGGGGTGGGGGTAGGGGTGTGTGTCTATGTGTACTAATAATTCCATGTTTTACATGCTTTACATCTATTCCGTGCATATATAATATATATAATAATAATTCCATGCTTTACATCTATTCCACGTTAGATGTTTTCAACTAATTTAGACATATTTATGTGTGTATATGTGTGTGTATGTGTGTGTATATATGTGTGTGGTGGTGTGTGGTGGGGGAGGGGGGAAGGAGGTGGGGTGGTGGGGGGTATACGTGTACGTGTGCGTGTGTGTGGTGGGTGTGGGGTAGGGGTGTGTGTCTATGTGTACTAATAATATTTTTTTTATCTGTACTAATAACATTTTTTTACAGCAAATGTCTCCTTCAGGTATTAAGGCGAAGATGATGATGTTGTTTATGATGATGTCGTCTGGGCTCGGTGGTAGCGGAGGCGACGAGGGCTTCTCGGCCCCTAGGCTCCCCAAATATGGAAAATTTGGGATTACCATCGACAACAAATCGGAGATATTAGTGAGATCCCTCGAGCTGCTAAAGACGATCATTGGCCCGGGGTTTATGAGTTGGAAGGAGGTGCCATATGAGCTCAAGTTAGCTGTTTGGGCAGCACTACAGGTAATATATTTATATTTATATGAATATTTCAATTTCAATTTCAATTTCAATTTCAATTTCAATTTCAATTTCAATTTCAATTTCAATTTCAATTTCAATTGCAATTTCAATTTCAATTTCAATTTCAATTTCATTTTATATTTATATTTATATTTATTCGCAACTAACATTGTATTTGTTGGACAGGAACAATTCAACTTGGATCCAAAGCTACGCGATTTTGCCTTGGAGCAGTTGAGGGAGCAACACAAGACGTGAAAGAAAAATATGCGGACACGGTACTTTGGGAAAACATGAGAGTCCATTATCCAATGGAGTGGATCCGTCCCACCCAAGGAGCCGATCTCATTGGCACAATGGTAAAAGTTCATTGACAATGAGATCGAGGATCGAAAATTGGCATCTCGCCAATCGGGGAGGGAAAATCGGGCAAAAAAGATGGACGTGCACTACTCCGGTCGGACGTCTTACGCCGAGGTGGAGCATAGGATGAAGGTAAGATTTAATTTTCTATAACTACAGAAATATATTATTCTTCTTTATTTTACTTTGCGGGGACGATACTAATTTTACTTTATTTTAATTCAGGGGGTAGGGAGTGGCCCAGGGGGTAAGACACATAGGTTCGATACTTATGTGGCTCTTCGGACAAAGATGGAGAAGGACAAGGAGGTGTCCCCGAGTGTCGCGGCCACGATTGTAAGTAATCCGACAGTTTAATTTTTGTTAATTACGTTATAATTTTTTACTTTACTTATTTTACTAATCATGTACCTTTTTTCGATTCAGGCAAAGCTTAAGGAAGTGCATGAGTCGCAGTCTGATGCCGACAAGGAGTCTTTGTCCACAGACGCACTCAACCAAGTGCTTGGCTCTGATCGCAAGGGGAGGACAAGGGGGTGAGCTCGCGGGTGGCCAAATCTAGGATCATCGGATGGAGACGAGCGACACCGGGTTAGCTCGAATGGTGGATTCACATGACGCGAAGCTGTCCCGTTTGGAGGCGACGGTCCAAGATATGTACTCATTCATGAAGCGTACGTTAGGCGGAGACCGTAAGGGGAAAGGGAAGGAGAAGGAGGAGGAGGAGGAGGACGAGGAGGAGGAAGAGGAGGAGGAAGAGGTGTGGGAGAATGAGGCGCAGGATGACGAGGATGTGGACCTCGTTGCTTCATCACCGACACGTGCGTACTTCGATGATCCACTTCCTTATTTGGCTCCCTTCCCCAGACCGATGTTGACAATTGGTTGGCCGAGCGTGTTCATATTGGACGTAT
Organism: Sambucus nigra; assembly: GCA_949130495.1. Classification (NCBI taxonomy): domain Eukaryota; kingdom Viridiplantae; phylum Streptophyta; class Magnoliopsida; order Dipsacales; family Adoxaceae; genus Sambucus; species Sambucus nigra. The sequence goes on from OX422217.1 coordinate 243,820,038, forward strand.
TTGATGGACAGCGGATAGGGCGGGGGTTGAGGGACCCGAATATCGTCCAGGGTGGAATAGTTCATGGACGTGCGCTTCAAGAGATCGAGTCCAAAGTTCTCGTCACGCATGTGATACCCGGGAAGGAGAACTCCCTATTGTGGTTGCGCGAACAATGTGACACGATGTATATTGGTGGGTGTGTCAATTCGTATATCGTGTGGCCTACTCACCTCCTCACATTTACCCCAGACATGTAGTGACATTATTTTTAAGTTGGTATATTTTATTTATATTTGGATTATATCGTCATGTATATTGTTTCTATTTTGAATATATATTTGCATTATCTTTAGTTTGTTTGGATATATGATATTTGAATAGGTACAACGTTGCTATAATAGGTACAAATATACTGCTGGGCAGTGGCAGTGGCGATAGTGCCCAGCATATTATTTTTTCAATTCTGCCCAGAATTGTCACGGTCATTGACCATGACAAGTCCTTGACAAATATGGTTGTCACGGACTTGTCACGGTCAATTACCATGACAATATTTTTAAAAAGGGTCAAGGCTTTGTCATGATTATTAACCGTGACTAAACTTGTCACGATCATGGCCCGTGACACGACCGTGACAATTCTAACGAACATGTCACGGTCAATGACCGTGACATGTCCGTGTCAAAAAAAGTTATCTCGCCCCGAATTATCACGGTCATTGACCTTGACAAGTCCAACTTGTCAAGGTCAATGATCGTGACAATAGTGCAGATTTGGTGTACTTTATGTGGGTTGTTTCATTGTACTTCACACCTAATGTTCAGCTCAGACCAGATTATCTATTGGTAACCTATAAATCTGGGTCAGAGACTTACACTTTGCTCATCTCCAATGCTTACCTCCTCGAGAATTACACTACATGACCTCTCCCTGGTCCTTCTTCACCTGAGGCATTGACATCATTGGGAAGGTTACTCCCAAAGCTTTAATTATCCCTTATACTCTAGTGTACGATATGGAAGCAACCCTCCCCATTAATTTAGAAATACATTCCCTATACGTCGTGCTCGAAAGCAAAGTTGGCAAAGAAGAATGGCATCAGAGTCGCTTGGATGAATAATCACTCTTGGATAAAAAGAGGCTGGAGGCTCTATATCAAATAAAAGGGTACCATCGTCGGATAGTGAGATCATTCAACTAAAAGTTCACAGAACGCGGTGTCCAGGAAGGAGACCTTGCCCTCAAAGAGATCATAAAACTCATCTGGGACCCTAGAGGGAATTTCAAACCTAATTTAATAAGTCCGTACATCGTGAAGAAAATTCTCTCAGGAGGCGCTGCTATGCTGAAAGACCTTGACGAAGAAGAGATGGTGCGCCTAGTCAACCTCGACTGTCTCAAGAAATTTTACACTTTGTCCAAAATCTCGGTGCGCTACGACTCTCCCTATCCCCTTATATTCTATTCTAAAAAAATCTTCATTTCCCCTACCCAAAACTATGTGGGACATGATCTTCTCAAAAACCTTTTTTTCAAAATAAGACTCTTAAAATTTTTTAAAACCCCCAAAGGTACGTAGTCAACCCATATGCCATACATGGGCCCCTTCCCCTTCTTTTTCATAAAATGCTATTCTTTTCTAACCTCCGAGAGTGTCAGTCCATTTTATTATTTACCTGAACAAAAGGATTATGTATGCCTTAGCGATTGGTATAGATAATTCAAATGCAAAACTCATCAAGAGGCCTAGAAAAATATGATTAAAATTAATTTTTATTTCTAAATAAGGAATACAACGCTGTTACATAATGTATCAGTGAAGGGATTTAAACAACCCCCCCCCCCCTCCACTGACTGAACGATTCTTAAACAAACCTTATCCTTACTAATCTACACAAAAATTATTCCAAACCCCTAAATTAAAAATACCAAAAGTACCCTAGCTTCACAAAAATCACCCAAGGCATTGCTTTCAACCACCTGAAGACCCCTCTTCATCAACATTTTTGACCCCGGAAGGTTCCTAAGTCTCCCATTCTTGGTTAACACTCGGTATGCACTTCATGGAGAGGTACGCCCTTACATGCCTGTAAAAAACGATAAGACAATCCTCTATGGTGTCGAAGGCAATGAACCATATTTGACTAGTTTCTTTTGCTGTGATTTTTTCTACTACCCGCTTCCTCAACCATTTTAGGTAGTCCCGAGACACAGGACAAGACCTTCCCACAGACTGAAATAGATAGATATACAACTGACGAAGCTGCCACAAGGAGCCCAGCATCATCCTTAGTGATTTATTCAAATCCTCTATCGGGAAGAAGTTTGTTATGTGGGGAGGCACAATTTGTTCCCACTCAACTTAATGTAGCAGACGCCTGGGGAAAGATAAGAAATCTACCAAAGGCCCACCAATAGCACATGTATGTACTCTTCAAGCTGTAAAATAGGCTGCAAGTCTACCTACTAGAGCATTGATTAACGAAGACACCGAGCTCCATGCTCCACAAACTAGTTGACCCAATTCTCTTTTGATGGGCCAAAACTGAAGAAAGGGTGGACAAAAAAATTAGTCACACCCGCCAAGGAACACTCGGGAGGGGCCTCCAGACGAAACCTCTCTATAAGCCACATTAATAACATTATCGGGCTCCCCCTCAGAAAGTCAGAACAACTCTCCTTCCAAGCATCTAGACCATTCATGGTCTCATCCAGTATCCTCAAAACCCCTCAAGCACAATGAATACATAACCGCCTGAATAGAAATAAACCCTCCAGTAACCAACAGTCGATCCACCGAAGGCGAAAAGTGAAGAAACTTCGCCAAAAATGCCCGGGACGAATGCGAACAATCGATCATAGTCGTCGCCACACTGGGGCTGACCCTTAACATGGCCGAGAATTATTTATGGGTGGGACAAAACTCATCAAGTCCAAAGTGAAAGACATGGTCCTCAGGGTACTAGAACTGGACTGTCATTGCTAACAAGTTCAATTTTATGGCTCGATTAGGCCACAGAGAAACTCGAGCCAAGTTGAAAGAATTGTAGTCCACATTTTATAGGCACATGGCCTCCAGGCCATCAAGTTAAGAGGAGAATTCTTTATACATGGGAAGGTCATGGGAATAAGAAATGTAGCAAGAAGAGAAATGTGGGCATTGGTGGAGAAAGAACATCTTATACCCCTCCTTTTATACTCAAAACCCTAGTAAAAGACAAGAACTCTGGAAACCAGATTATTTTTTAGCCTTACATGAGTATTCTGATATGCAGGAAATCCCAATCAAATCCTAGGGATGATTTGACTTAACCCCCATGCCGACAGATAGGTCAATGGGTATGCCGATCGACATCCCCTTTATTTTGGAAAAAATCTTCTTTCCTCTTTTATTAAAACAAATTTCTGAAAAAAAAATCCTCATTTCAAAAAATTAACCTTCGGTAATTCTTTTTAAATTTACTCATTTTCTCTACTTTTCCCCTCAGACGAATCATTTTCATTCTTAAAATAAATTCTTACTCAAAAATCTTTTCGCTGAGTTAATTACTTTTACCACCCTTTTCTAAAATAACAATAATATATTTTTTCCTTCGAATTACATACTTATCTCTATCTTTTCATCAAATAAACAATCTCAACAGAAAATTTAAAGCACATGTAGGGTAAGTCACTAAATCAAGAAAAATACCAAAAAAGGGAAAGGCATATTTTTCACATATATTTTTGCTTCATTTTGTTAAATTTTACAGAAAAGAAGAGAAAAAATATAAATATACAAATGGGACTTTACCCGAACCCTTGACTGCCACTCTCAAGTCCTCAAACCTCGCAGCGAACGCGCTTCTTCAGCGATGAGTGATGAATCCTCCACTCCTAGAACCTGAACCTTCATCTGAGGTGGGAGATGACACAAAGCAGGAAGGAGACAAATTATTAATATAATAAGACACGAAGGTCATCCAGTCCTTGATATCCCTTGGCTAGTTGGTCGACACTCGAACATACTGCAAATAAACAACAAAAGACAAATCAGTCAGTAAAGAAATAAAGAAAAATCAACAGAATAAGAGATGAGGGATATACCTCAGACCGGAGGGCCTCATCCATAAGCCCCGTCAACCTAGACATCGACACATTAGGACGGTGCATCACTCTCAGTGACTCCCTACTACTCGGTCAAAACTTGTAGGGAGGGGGAGTAACATGAATGATTAGAGCCTTCTATGTCGTCGTCGATGTGTCACCACTGGTGTCGTGGGCCGATTCCACCGGTGTGCTAGTACCACTGCTCAAAGTTGTGGCTGATGGAGGTACGCTCTACACATCATAGATACGAGAGGGCATCAACCAAATCATCACAAAATTTAGATAATCATAGCTCGACATTATATTCGTATGCAGAATATAGGGATCGCCGACTATTACCATCGTACGGGCATCGTCTGGCATCTATTCTCATCCACCTCATGTATATAAGGGGAACTGATGGTGTGTTTGCTACTCTTCCTCCATAATCTGCCTCACCACCCTTTCCCCTAGGTACCAAATGTAACCAAACTCATGCTCAATCAACCGTCGCATCTGCACATATAGGATCATCACCCCCAATATCCCGCGAAGTCATCCCCCATGGGTAGAAAGCCAGCTGTAATACCCAATAGAAAATCAGTATCAACTCAAAAAATGAAGATGCCAAAAAGGACTCAGAAAAGATGAAAGATAATCTTGTCGCTTGTCAGGGCGTTCAGAGGAGCTCGTCGCATGTCCGCTAAGGATAAAGCCTGGTTTGACTGTCAATTATACTTTTATCACCGGAACATCTAATAGAAATCCCTTAAGTACTCAATCTTCGGATATATCAACCCGAAATTATGCCCAAACACCTCATGAAACCACGTCTGCAAAAGATAGGGATCAGCAAAAATGGAACAAAAGATGAATGCAAGTAAATGCAAAAAAATGAAAAAAAAAAAATTACCTCCAAAAGATACGTGGCTCCCATAAAAGTCTGACGACAGCACCAGATGAAAGCATCCAAAGAATAATAAATGGACGCCAAAGTCAGGCTCCCCCAATCGTACAGATGGATGTTGGAAATCGTCCTCAAATATGATAAGAACCAAAGGCGGACGATGTTGTAACTTATCACCACCAAAAATCCACCTAGCAAAAGTAAAATAAACCGACGAGCCATATTTCTCACCTGCCTCCCATCCACCATGTCCACCCTCCTCCTCAAAAGAGTCTTTCTCAAGTACTACCCACGTCCCCCAAAGCTACATGCATCGCCGTTGTGTCACCCTCAATGTGCGGTCCACCACTATCTAAAAACCCTCATAATCAACCCTCGTCAGCTGCTGAACGTCTTAGGGAGTAATGGTTATATCCCTAAAGCCAAGATGAAAAGTGTGGGTAATGTCCCACCACCTATCTCCCAAATCACACAACACTATAGTAGAACGCGGTGTCGCATCCAAATCCTGGGCCAAATGACTAAAACCAGCATAAGAAACCATCTAGTGTACCATAGTAGGGAGCTTCTCCCAATCCCCTTTCAGCCCCGCCGTCCCCCGAGACTGCATACTCATAGAAACAATGTCAGTCTACAAAAGAAAAAGAAGAAAAACCTTTCATTAGAATAAAAAAAACTAAGAAAAAATAAAATGGAATACCAAAAGTCACCAACATATATAAACACTAGGGTAAATCACCTTGGACGAATGGTGGTATATAGATTTGCATCGTAGGATACTCTCATTAGCTACAGGCTCAAATTAATCAAAGGCATTTTCATTGCCCAAAGCAAGGGGCATCCTCAACTGCCACTCTAGGCCAGCCTAGTCATCAATGGTCAACCACTCAGTATTGTATCCCTCGTTTGAAGAACTAGCCATTTGAAGTTTTGAAGAAAAAATGACTTATAAATAATTTTTAGAGAGATAAAGCAGAAGATTCAAACACTTGAAGGTGTGAAAAATGGGGAGGGACCGCCCCCTGTTAATAGAAGGCTAAGGGGCTTGTCAATCTATAATCCCCTGATCATAGCGATCGGAAGCATCCTTTTCCTCTTCCCAAGGAAGCCCAAGAGTCCTTGACCTTGTCGATTGGCATCTTCCCAAGACTGCCTATTATCATCCCCTTTCATATTTTGTACAAAAAATGCCAAAAAGTATTCCAAAAAATCTAGAAATTGCTCGAAAAATTCCTAAAAAAATATGGGACATCATTTTCCTCAAGAAAATTATTTTTGGAGCACTAAGCCTCTTATAAACTCTTAAATCCCCATCAAGATTCATCTTACACACCTATCCTCAACATATTCGCAAGAAGAACCAACGGTGCGTCCACATCCAAGTCCACTATAATTCCCATCCAAAATGTCAAAGATAAAAACATCTCCTAATGGAATCTCAAAAAACTTAATCCCTAACGAAACCACATATGCACCCGCACCCCCAAGATAGCTTAAAAATACTAAGGAGAGAAATACCCCTCATTACAAATTAAGTTCCACATAATTAACCTCGGCCTTTAGAATTTGTCATTACAACTTTAGGTCATCATAATTGACCTTTGCCCTTAGAATTAGTCCCCACAACTTTTGGCCCTCAGAATTGACCTCGACCTATAGAGTTGGTCGTCAGATATTAAGGTCCTAAGAATTGACCTCGGCCCACAAAATTGGTCATTCTAATTCATGGTCCTCGAAATTGATTCCGGCCATCAGAATTGGTCGCTATAACTCTAGGTCCTCAAAATTGACCTCAGCACTAAGAATTGGTCGTCATAACTTTAGGTCCTCAAAATTGACCTCGACCCTTAGAATTGGGCATCCAAACTTATGGTCCTCAGATTTAACCTGGACCCGCAAAATTTTCTAACGTAACATTAGGTCCTCGGAATTGATCTTGACCCACGGAATTGGTTGTCCAAACTTAAGGTCTTCATAATTGACCTTGACCTGCATAATTGGTCGTCACAACTTAAAGTCCTCAGAATTGACCTTGACCTGCTAAATTGATCACATTAGCCCCTTTGAACCAATCGTAATATATCCTTGACCCGTTGAATCTATCATGTTCATCTCTTTAGGTCCTCAGAACTGACCTCGTGTCACGTCCAAAATAAAATCAGGAGTGATTTGGGGGTTGGGTTTAGAGATGTAACTAGAAAATATATATATATATATATATATATATATATATATATATATATATATATATATTGCGAAAATAAAACATATTTAAGATAGTGGCATGCCCTAATATTATATGGTATGGAATTACAAGTTTCTTACATCAGAAAAAAAAAATCACAACTTGATTACATATTTTCCCAAGAGAGTTAACCTATAACTGGGAAAGAAAAATGCGAAATAAGTTGAGGATTACACATAATACGTCCACTTATACATAAAAACATAATATATTAAAACAGGAGCTTCATTTCCAAGACTAATTTTTTGGGTGAACATAATTCTTAAAGTCGTGCGAGAAGAAGAATTATTATTGTGTGGAGTGGTATTGTCTGCTCTATCCCCTGGATCCATCTAGAATTTGAAAAATATAAGCAAATTTTCCAATGAGATAATCCTTATTTTATACAGTTCAAATATGATTTAAAAGAATTAGTATAAGAGTTTCAATAAGACAAAGATTCAAATAACATAATATGAGAACATGTTCTAGGAAATTGGTAACAACATAGGGATGGAGTTGGTAAAAGCTGGGGATGGTTTCCAAACAAATAACCCATAATTATCTGCTTAGAGGCTTAAGGGTAATAGCAAATATATACAATTAAATCAATCCAATTAAATTAGAGATAATCAATCAAGATAACTGGAGATAAAAGTAACCGCATTAAGAAATTAGATGACGTTTCATATGCTAGCAATAATCAAGGCCCTCAAACATCTGAGTCCTTCAGGCCAAATAATACAATCGTGGGTATAACGAAATATTATTCCCTGATTGTAATGTATGCCATAAATAAGTATCCGGGTCAAAAAGCATCATATGAAATAATATGACTTTCATAATCATTTAAAAATTATGAATCAATGGTACGTAAACAATTTGAACTACTCAAATGAATTCCACAATGAGAATAAGTAATACTGAGTCTATCAGAAAGTGATATCAACGATAGGCATAATTTCAATAGCATTGCGAGAAATAGTATTAAATAAGAATCACCTACTTAGTGTTTTGAAATAGGCTGTCGAGTTCTTAGTACACAGTAAGTTATTCCGTATAAGTCTATTTAGAATGACAATATATATTGTAAGCATGAAGTGTATGACTTGTGTTGAAATGTTAAATAACATATATTTGCAAAAAAATAAGTTTTCGGGGTTTAATTTATAAATAAATTTAAACTTTTATTTCACTAAGTTCCTTAACTTGATTAGACATGTGCCAGAAGACTTTTCATTGCAAATGAGGTCTAAAAGTTTTAAAAAAATGTTTGGGGTAAAATTATGGAGGTCAGAAATTTCAGGGGGTTATGTGTAAACATTAAATTTTAAAATTCAAAGGTTAAGCTAAGGAGTATGTCATTTATGAGTTTGGGGCATCCAAACAAGGTGTTACAATATATCATTTTGACAAGAAAAATAAAATAGAATTATTGGAATTTTCTCAGATTTTTTTAACTAGTCACGCGCTCACACGCACCAGATCAAAGGTCCCATGCGCTGATTTTGACCTCAGTCGTGCGCGTGGCCTTCACGCATCTTCAACCTTGCGACATTTGACCTAGGGTTTTAAAAATTTTGACTTCAAATTAAACCTTCGATATGGAACCATTTCAGTTCATCCAAAAGCCATTTTCTATTATTTTCAAAAGGATTTCAAATATATAACTTTTAGGTATTGAGACAAACTCTAAACCTTACTTCCATGGACTGGGAAATATCAAAAAATTTAGTGATAAAATAATGGATTTGGGGTATAATTCGAACCACGGCAGTAATAAGGTTTGGTTTCTGGATTGTTTTTTAACAAATTGATTTTGGTTTGAAGGATTAATTCATCCTGAGTAAAAAGAATTTTGTTTCTGAAATTTTTATGGCTGAAGCTGAAAATCTTCGATTTTAAACTGAAAAGGATACTATACTAAAATTAACTTCATGGTGAAGATACTACGAGTATAAAGAAAAGGTTTATTACTTTAAAATAGGTTTAGGATAAAAAAAATTCAAAATCCACCATTGGAGCTCAAGCTTCAATGGTGATTTTTGGATTTTTGCTCAAAACTTGAGAGTTTTATATTACAGAAGGCATGTAAGAGTTGTTTTGAACTCTATTCTACTGTTGAAATACAACCAAAGTAAAAGAATTGAAAACTAAACATAAAATTACAAGGTACCCAAAATTGCTGAATTTTGGAGCTTTGAATTCTATCACTATTTGTACTTAAATCTTCTCCCTAACGTTGGATTTTTATAGGGGGTCAGTGGAGAGTTCATTGATTGAAATAACAGGTGGTATTTTATGGTTTAATAAGAGAAAACTTCAGGAGAACCTATGGAGTGAAAGATTCTCAAAGATGTAAATCTTGGTATTGGTTATTCTAACGGTTGTTTGCCAATTCCTATCAGTTCTACTGATACGAAAGATGGGGAAGTCTTTGAATTTAGTCCTTGGAAAGTTTTTGTTAAGTTTTAAGGTGTCTATGCATTGTTTTCCAACTTTGAGGGGTTTTGTGAAATTTTCAGAAGGTTAGAGAGTGTGGGGTTGTGGGGGTTTGTAATTTCAGAAAGTAATGAAGGTATTTGTAAGAAAATGTGAGGTCAAATTGGATATTTGAATAATTAAAAAGTCATTTAAAATCTTTAGGGGGTGGTTTTATAATTATAAAAACTTTAAGGATAGCTTTAAATCTTCTCATTTCCTAGTATTTATGTTAATAATAATTAATAATTTGTTCTCAAGTCATAACATAACTCGTCTTTCATTCACGTGGTTTAACAAACTGAATTAGAATACGTTGTATTACTCGGGTCTTACAATTCTCCCTACCAAAAAAAAATTCATCCCCGAAATTACCTTCAAAATAATTCTGGGTATTCTTAGTGTATGCGGTCTCTAAGTTCCCACGTAGTATCTTCTTAACCGTGGTGTTGCCAAAGAACTTATACTAATGAAATGGTCTTTGTCCAATGTGCTCGATCCTGATTATCTAAGATTTGAATGGGTTGCGCTTCAAAGTCATGGTTAGTCTGGATTGATAGTCTATCCCATGCAATAACGTGATTTGGATCAGTAATATACTTCCTTAATTAAGATATATGGAATGCATTGTGTAGTTGAGCGAGGTCAGGGGGTAATATTAGTTGATATGTGACTGGTCCGATACGGTTAGAAATAACAAAAGGTCCAATGTACCGTGGTGCCAGTTTTCCTTTTCATTTAAATCTAATAATTCCCTTTCGAGGTGATAGCTTCAAAAAAACTTAGTCTCGTTTTTGAAATTCTTGGGGGCGTCTTCGATTATCAGCATAAATTTTTTGTCAACTTTGGTCTTCTTTCAATCTCTCTTTGATTAAGTGTACTTTCTCAGTAGTCTCAGCTATAATCTTTGGCCCGAAAATATGATTTTCCTTAGACTGATTCAAGCAAAGGGGAGAACGGTAAGGTCTTCCATAAAGTGCTTCATATGGAGCGGTCTGAATGCTAGCTTGATAGCTATTATTACAGGAAAATTCTACTAGCGCCAAATGATCACTCTAGTTCCTTGTTAAATCTAAAGTACATGCTCTCAAAATATCTTATAGAGCATGTATCAATCGTTCTGATTGTCCATCAGTCTGAGGATGATATGCGGTACTTAGAAAGACTTTGGTTCCCACAGCTGTTTGTAATGCTTACCAAAAATGTCTCGCAAATCTAGGATCACGGTCAAATATAATAAATAAATGAATTCCATGTAATCTAACAATCTCTTAAACATATAAGTTGTTGAGTCGTTGTAAGGAATCAGTAGTACGTACTTTAAGAAAATGAGCTGACTTTGTTAACCGATCTATAATTACCTAAATTGAATTATAACCTTGAGCTGTAGGGGGTAATCCACTAACAAATTCCATTGTAATATGATCCCATTTCCAGGTTAGTATAGGAAGAGGTTGCAAAAGTCCAACGGGTTATCGGTGTTTAATTTTGACTTGTTGGCACGTTAGACACTTAGCAATAAAATTTTGAATATCCTGCTTCATTCCTGCCCACCAAAAGTTCTTTTTGAGGGTTTGGTAGATTTTAGTGTCACCTATGTGAATCATAAATTTAGAATGATGACCTTCTCGCAAAAGTTCCTCCTTTAGTTTGGGGTATACTAGTACGCATATACGATTTTGAAAATGTATTCCTTTAGAGGGGTGGTATGTTCATTCTAGCCTGGCTTTCCCACGTTGAATCTTTCGTCATTGGTTGGTAAGAAATTTATCCGTAACTTGTTGCCTAACGATTCTGGCTTGAAGAGATGGGTAAGCTATGATGTTTTGAAAAGTAGCAGAATCTTTGTATTGCAAGTCGTAGTGAGTCAATGTGAGCATAAGCTGATAAGCAAGTAGTCTTGTTGATCTTTTACTAGTTTTATTACTTAAAGCGTTAGCTACTTTGTTGCCTTTCCCTTGATGATAGTGTAGTTGGAAATCGTAAATTTCTAAGTACTCCATCCATTTACGTTGATGTAGGTTTAGATATTTTTGAGTAAAGATATAGTTTAAGATTTTATGGTCGAAAAATAGTTAAAATTCCACTCCATATAAGTAGCATCGCCAAATATTTAAAGCAAGACAATAGCGGCTAGCCATATGTTGGATAATTTTGTTCGTTATTCTGCAACTGTCGCGATTCGTATTCTATGACCTTTCCAGCCTGCATAAGTACACATACAAATCCCTATAAAGAGGCATCTGTGTACACATCATAACCTACATTACTAGAACGTATGGTAAGTACAAGTGTAGTGGTTAAGCATTCTTTTAATGTTTGGAATGATTTGGTACATTCTGGATTCCATTCGAAGCATGTCCTTTCGAGTTAATTTCATAAGAGGTAGAACGATAGTAGAAAACCCTTCTACAAATCTTCGCTAATATCCAACTAATCCCAAAAAATGACAGATTTTAGTTATTATTGTAGGTTGTGACCATTCCACCACTGCGAGAGTTTTTACGGGGTCTACTTGAATTCCTAATTCAATAATTACGTGTCCCAAAAACTTCACGTCTTTCATAAGAAAATCACATTTGCTCTTAGCATACAAGTGATGACATCGTAATGTATCTAGGATGATTCATAAATGATGTTCATGTTCATCTATATTTTATGAGTATATTAGAATATCATCGATGAATACTATCACAAATTAATATAAGAATGGTCGAAACATTCGATGCATTAAGTCTATAAAAACGATTGGAGCATTAGTAAGTCCAAATGACATTACTAAGAATTCAAAATGTCCATATCGAGTTCTAAACCTGTTTTTGGAATAACTTCCTATCTTACCTTTAATTGGTGGTATCTTGAATGTAAAGCAATTTTTGAAAATACTTTAGCTCCTCGTAATTGGTCAAATAAATCACCAATTCTAGGTAATGGATATTTATTTTTAATTGTGACTTGATTCAACCTATGACAATCTATACATAATTTAAATGATCCGTCTTTCTTCTTTATAAACTAAACTGGAGTGCCCCACGGATATGAACTAGGTCTAATAAATCCTTTGTCCAATAAATCATCTAGCTGAATTTGAAGTTCTCGTAATTCCAAACGTGCCATACGATAAGGTGGTATGGAAATAGGGGTAGTATTGGGGAATAAATTAATTACAAATTCAATCTCTTAAGACGGGGGAATTCTAGGTAGATCTTCAGGAAATACATCATGGCAATTATCGAGAATTTTTAACGCAAAGAAGATACGTCAAAGGAAGTCCTAAAATGTTGACCTTGAAATATACAATCTTCAGTAATAGTATTCCGAAATATAACTTTTCATGACGCATAATCAATAAAGGAATTGTTGGTAATTAAAGAGTCTATTCCGATAACTAGGATAAACCCCAATACATCTAAAACTATAAAGTCAATGATGATGTTTCCAACATCAAGTCTGATTTCACCATTTTTACAAATCTACCACGTTCTAGCAGTATTACCGTTAGGCATACTTATGGAAATTGGGTGATCCAAAGTAACAGGAAAAAGTCCAACTAAAGTTATAAACCTTGCAATAAGAAAAAAATGAGATCACCCTGAATCAACTAATATATGTGCCTTACGGTTACCAAGGAGAGCAGTTCCTTCGATCACATCATGGTTGTCTGTTTGAGTCAACAGTGCAAAAGATCAGCCCTGAGTGGGTGGGTTAGATGTAGATCCTTATTTAAAATTCCCTGGGGGACTCCTTGGATTAGCCGTAGTGGATACCGTTGGAGGTTTTCCCATGTTTCATCATGGGTCCTGATTTTTTCCGGTATTATTAGGGGTTTAAGGATTGGGCTTACGAATTTTTGGACATTGAGGCCTAATATGACCAGGAGCATCACATTGATCGCATCAAATAGTATAACGGTGTTGAATTTGATTAAAATATCGTCCCTCATTTTTAAAATTAGGGCGATTCGGGACGTAAAGATTTGGTGTATGATGATTTGAATTATTTTGGAAATAGGTGCTGCCGCGAGTTATCCCACTAGGAGTCGGATTCTTCTCAATAAGGCTGACTATATCAATCATTTTCCATAAATCATGAATCTTTAAGGGGATGAGAAAAGACTTTATACTGGATTTAAGCCCCCGTTCAAACTTCTTGCATTTCTTAACATCGTTGTCGACATATTACTGAGCGTGATGAGAAATTTCTGTAAATCGAGCCTCATATTATGCTACGGTCATACTATTCTGTTGAAGCCCTAAAAACTCCACTGCCAATTGTTCACGTAATGTTTCTAAAAAATATTTTCAGAAGAATATTTCCTCAAATTGTACCCATGTATAGTTTTTCACATTCTGGGTACATTTTATCGCTTGCCACCAATAATCTGCCTCACCTTCAAATAAATATGTTGCCAAATCTACTCAAAGTTTAGGTATAATACCTACTCCGTTCAAAACTTTCAAAATTTGACGAAACCAGCATTCTGCTTCTATAGCCCATGGTTTCCCGTAAAAAGCTGAGGGTCGTTGTTGTAAAAATTCCTTTAATGCATTCATTCATCGAACTTCCATCTTCAGGTGTAGGAATTTGTTGGGTTTGTGTAAGTCCTGTGAGTTCTTGTAGACCTCTAGCTATTATATCCATATTCGTGGATGGAATAGTTGATGTTTCTTTGGATCAGGGTGTAGTGTTAATGTTGCGTGTATTCACCATCCTATATAAATAGACAAATATTAAAGCATAACGCAATAAGGACAAAAACAAAATATTACCACATAAGGACTTTCAACTTTATTCTCTTAGAAAAATTGGAACAACATACTTAACCAAGTCTCATAAGTAAAGAAATTCCTAGTTGATATATAATATTAACGTAACATTTTACTTAACGTAACAATCTCCTTAAAACCTCTAATGCAGAAAAATTTATTTTTTTACAACAGCGATAAGTCTTTTCAGGTAGTAATAAGACGTCCTTCTTATTCTCCTACCTCGTCAGAATATCTTGAGATTGAATATGACGATGTAGTAGTGTCAAGAACTGGTAAATCGGGACCGTAGTCTTCGGGTGTTACTGGCGGGGTATTGATAAGTTCATTCATTGGGGCGACATCCCATGAAAAATGAATCGCAGTCTGAAGGATTTCGTCATCCTCTGCAAACCTTCGAGCTTGCTTTCTGGCTTGTTCATCACCGAGTAAGCGGCATGTCACTAAATGATGTTTAATATTTAGGGTAGCAATAGCCCATTCCCGGTCAATGTTCCAAATAACCTTACATAACTTATTGAATCCCTCCTCCTGAATAATGTTATTAAATTGGTCCTGATTGATACCCTCCATTTTCCAATATATGTTATCCCACACATTCATTGCTATAAGACAGACAATTAGTATAGAACGAAATATTAACAAGTTACGAAAATTCTAAAATATTTATATATATATATATATATATATATATATATATATATATATATATATATATATATATATATATATATATATATATGTCCCGCATAGGAGTAAGAACCTGGTTTTAAATAAAACTGCTTAGATACCATGTTGTCACGTCCCAAAAAAAATCAGGAGTGATTTGGGGGTTGGGTTTAGAAATGTAACTGGAAAATAAATATATATTTCGGAAATAAAACATATTTAAGATAGTGGCATACCTTAATATTATATGGCATGGAATTACAAGTTTCTTACATCATAAAATAAAATAAATCACAACTTTATTACATATTCTCCCAAGAGAGCAAACGTAAAACTATGAAAGAAAATTGCGAAATAAGTTTAGGATTACACATAATACGTCCACTTATACTTAATAACACAAGATATTACAGGAGCTTCATTTCCTCGACTGATTTTCTCTGTGAACATAATTCTTAAAGTAATGTGAGAAGAAGCATTACTATTATGCGAGAAGAAGCATTCTTTAAGTAATCCTTATTTTATATACTTCAAATATAATTTAAAAGAGTTAGTATAAAAGTGTCAATAAGATGAAGACTCAAATAGTATAATATGAGAACGTGTTCATGGAAATTTGTAACAACATAGGGATAGAGTTGGTAAAAGTTAGGGATGGTTTCCAAACAAATAACCCATAATTATCTTCTTAGAGGCTTAAGGTTACTAGCAAATACATACAATTAAATCAATCCAATTAAATTGGAGATAATCAATCCAGATAACTGGAGATAAAAGTAACCGTGCTAACTCATTAGATGACATTCAATATGGTAGCAATAATCCAGGCCCTCAAACATCTGAGTCCTTCAGGCCAAATAATACAGTCGTGGGTATAACGAAAGATTATTCCCTGATTGTAATGTATGCTATAAATAAGGAACCGGGTCAAAAAGCATCATATGAAATAGTATGATTTACATAATCATTTAAAAATTATGAATCAACTGTACGTAAACAATTTGAACTACTCAAATGAGTTCCATAATGAGAATAAGGTATAGTGGGTCTATCACAAAGTGATATCAACGATAGGCATAATTTCAATAGCATTGCGAGAAATAATATTAAATAAGAATCACATACTTAGTTTTTTGAAATAGGTCGTCAAGTTCTTAGTAGACAGTAAGGTATTGCGTACAAGTCTGTTTAGAATTATAATATATATATATATATATATATATATATATATATATATATATATATAATAAAGTATAAAACTTATGTATGTCATAAGACTAAAATATGATGTCATCAATATAATTTTATCCTGCAATACCTATTTTGCCCTTAACAAATTGAGTTACCTCTCTTTTCACACACTCTATTTTATTTTCCCCTTACTCTTCAAAATTCAAAAAGAAGGGTATAATAGTATTTGTTGCATTCTCTCCCTTACACTCATCTTTCTAAACCTAGTTGTCTTCTCATTTCTCTTCATCACTTTACGCTCTCTCTCTCTCTCTCTCTCTCTCTCTCTCTCTCTCTCTCTCTCTCTCGGGGTTGTACGATCAAGAACAACGATCAACCAAGTCTGCCCCTTTCAGTTCCCCTCTGCTGACATCATCTACTCCCTCATCTATGCCCTCATCACGTATGTAAAGGTTTGCTTTGTGCACTTCGTATTGTTGTTTCCAGATGTAACAACTATTTGAGTTTTGATTTTGGGTTTTCTAATTTGTTTTTAGATATGTAAAACCGTTGTTCCAGATCTATCATTATGTTAGATTCTGGGTAAGTGTTTTAAATCCATGATTGGCATTATTTTTTTGACTTTTATATTGGGTTTTATTGAAGATCTAATGTTTTTTTACAGATCTAATGTTTTTTTTTTGTAAATCTAATGTTTTTTCTAGAGATATAATGTTTTTGGGTACCATTTTGACCCCGGTCCATCTCCCAGATGGTTCGTCTTTCTCTCTCTCCATCTTCATCACTATCGCTACTATCACTCTCAATATCAGTTTCACCACCACCTATTTTAGGCACTAGATCACGTCTTTTCCCAGAAATGTTGAGAATTTAACTCTTCAAATGGAGTTCCATCATTCCAATAATTTAAAGGCCTACTTTTTATATGATGTAGGTATGTTGTTGAGCTTATATGGAATGAAAAAATATCTAATCCTCCCACATTATCTCATCCAGCAATCTTCGGTGGAGGTATTGGTCACGGCAGACCGTCAACCACAGTTGTAAATCCATTGGTGGAGGTATTGGATGTTTCTCCATGTTCTCTGTTATTAAATTCATCTCCATGTTCTCTGTTATATTACTACATACCCCTATCTATAATATTTTTTTTTGCCTTTTGTATTTAGGTTCAGTATTTTACTACCATTCTATTATAAATGTTATAGAAATTTTATTTTGGGTTTAATGAAATATCTCATGTTGATTACGGTATTTTTTTTATACCTTTTAGGGTTCACTATAAAATGTAGCCATCGTAAAGCCCTGCTCATTTTGCAAGTTGGAGTAGTATTATTAACACATAGTATTGGCCAACAGTCCGTCGACTCGGTTTCACCGAGTTCATGTCGTAAGTATGTGCTATATTTACAAACAACCATGGATGTTCGGTGTATTTGGCATAACTATGTTCTTATTTGAAACTACTATTGAGGCATTGGTTCGAGAGAAACAAAATATGTAAATATTTTCACTCACTATTTGATATGGGCCTAGACTATCATTGGTTCTCACATTTATGACACACTGTAGCTTTAGAGTTTTAGCAAATAAAAAAAACTTCTTTTAGTTTGATACTATTTCCATCTTATTCAGTTTTCATATATAGTTGGTCATTATTTATTGTTTCTTACTAAATGTTACTACTAATGCATAAACTTTTCAGTTACTTAGGGGACTACTAGAAGATGGGGTATCTTTTACTACCTTATGATAATTATTACCTCAAATTAGTAGAACAACTTTGAAAATTAAGCCTTACCAGTCCATATAATTTCCATTTTTTATTTATATTTTATTTGAATTCATGTTAAGTAATTAAAACTTTTGAATTATGGATTATTATGTTCAAGTTTAATACATGGTGTGTCCAAAGAGATCAATAAGGACAAAGAGAAAAATAAAGCATGATGTTGGGTCATTTTTCTTTCCTGTCGAATTGGAGAAAGGTTGCACTATGTTGTTTTTTAGTCAAAAAATGTCTAAGGTAACCTCCTTTTTTCAACTCTACTTTGATGCTAACTTCCATAGATTTAGAATTCTTTTTAATATATTTTTTGTGTATTTCTTATCATTGTTTATTTTTTTGTATATTTATGAAGAAAGATCAAAGGATCGAAAGTACACACATTTTATCTCAAGTGATGTTGGCATGAAAAGATCTTGGTTTTGTACTCTTTTTGGAATTTACTTTTTACTTCTTAACTTCCAGTCCAATAATACTGAGATTCCGTGTTTGGCTGATGCATCTGGACAAAAAGTTATTTCCATTTATAATGGCGATGGGCTAGAAAATCACTGTAGCAGAAAAATAGCTTAGATCTTTTGTATGTGCTTTAGTAAAGCTTGAACATGCATTTATGGTATTTGGATATTTCTCACTATAGAAAATATATAATTAGTTGCTCATTTTTCTTAATTCCCGTGTATAGAGTCACGGACATTCAAATCTGACTCGGGAATAACATCGGACAAGTAGATATTTTCAAACAGAGGATTGTTGTCGAGTTGGGTTGTTTACATTTTCCTTTATTATTAAAGGCCCTCTTAAGTAAAATATTGACATGAATATTTTTGTTATTACTTAATATGGATTTTCATATAATGGCATACTAATTGAGGATTGTACGGTGGTGAGCTCTATTTGAACGTGTATTCCACTACTCATATGTTGGTCGGGTAAGTGAATTAAATATGTTAATGGATATCATTAATTGGATCAAACCATAAAGATTGCTTTTCCTTTTTTTTATGTGTTAATGGCCTATTTAAAGATCTATTTTTTAAAACTTTCAACTACCTTTGTTTGGACAACTGGGCAGGTTCTTATATCCAAGAGTCGACATCAATTAATGCACAAGTATTGCAAAATCTGATATTTCAGTTATTAATTGGATATTCATCTTCTCCTTGCTGAATTGAACGAGGTGAGCTTTTCAATGGTATATCTATATTGTTTCGATATTCATCTTATCAGATGCTTCTTAGAGCTAACAATGTGTATGTATTTAGTGCACTCTGAATTTGAGATGAATAATATTAGTCAGTATGTCTTGGGTTCAATGAGGGAAATCTAAACTGAAATTCGAGGGAAATCTTACTTAGAGATGGTGATGAGCCGGATAAAGCAGATGAGCGAAGATAATCAGCAGCTGCCAAACTAAAAATGCATTCGAAAGCTCTTAAAGAGTCGTATAGTTTGCTAGATAATATACGGATATGCATAAATAATAGTATTAAGCTCATTCAGATTTTTTTTGTTTCGATCATAATGGATCCATAGTGTATTCTGCTGGGATGTTGGTTGAATAATCAATCCACTGACATCTTAGAGGTAGTTTATGGGTCTCAATAAAGAATATGTATCACTTTCTCGATAAAGAGTATGTTTTACTTTAGATTCCTTGAGTTTGGATCCCTTGGGAACATGCCTTTATATATTTTTGATTAATCTTTTCTGATTCATTTTATTTTTGCAGGTACCTATTTGTCTCTAAAATATATTTTGGTTTTGCTGGTACCTTCCAGTTAATTAATGATTTAGATTTGGTTTTGTTTTCGTTCATTTAGTAATATTAAGTGACTTTATTTTTTGGGAAAACATCAAGAGTTAAAGATTACATGTGGTTTGGGTTGTGATGTGTGGGGGAATATGGCTAATATATTTGTTGGTAAAACTATGTTCCAAATCTCAAAGATCAAGGCAATTGCAACCAGTTGGGTTGATCTCGAGTGTGGTGATTCCATGTCACCTATTATGGTTCTTTGTGGTGCTACAGTCAGATTGCAAATTCATTTTTCTCCTGCTCAGTCTAACAACAATTCTCTACCCAATCCAAACATGTTATCTTAATGAAATTTCATTGTGATCCCGATCTCATGAACATTTATACATATGCTGCCACAAAGGTGCTTTGCGAGTTGAGAAATATGTTTATGGTTTTTCATTTGTCTTGAAGGCCCAAGTTTGAAGCGTATATGTTTTTTTATGTTAATTTGATTTCGTCTAAGATTTGCATTTCTAATTTGATTCAAGATTTATTAGTTTATCCATTTACTTTTCCCTTTTGATTCATTTCTAATTTCTAATTTGATTTAAGAACTCTCATAGATGTAGTGTTGTAATAAGAAGCTATGAGCACTGATATATCATTCCCTATGTTATCTTAATGAAATTTCATTGTGATCCCGATCTCATGAACATTTATACATATGCTGCCACAAAGGTGCTTTGCAAGTTGAGAAATATGTTTATGGTTTTTCATTTGTCTTGAAGGCCCAAGTTTGAAGCGTATATGTTTTTTTATGTTAATTTGATTTCGTCTAAGATTTGCATTTCTAATTTGATTCAAGATTTATTAGTTTATCCATTTACTTTTCCCTTTTGATTCATTTCTAATTTCTAATTTGATTTAATAACTCTCATAGATGTAGTGTTGTAATAAGCAGCTATGAGCACTGATATATCATTCCCTATGATATGGGTGAGGCTATGAGCACTGATATATCATTCCTAATGATATGGGTCTTTCCTACGGAGCTAGAGAAATCCTCAACACAAATTGGTACTCAACGAACTTTTTCATAAATACACTTAATTTTTTTTTTTTTATTTTGGAATCACACCATAAAGAGATTTTATTAATTTCAAGTATAGGTCAAGTAATATTATCATCTCATTTGTTATCCTTTAAATGTAAACAGTTTCACTTGGGGCAATGGCACTCTTGCCTCACCGATCAGCAAAGAACAAAGTTGTGAATGGGTAACTGGCAGCGCCTTTGAGATGTCGTCCATAATGGCCATATGCAACCCCTTCCATGATGGCCATATGCAACATCAGAGTAGATACAATGGGTATTATTGAGATTTGAAGACCTCAACTCCTTGCATCAAAAATTTCTATCTGTAAATGTAGGACAAAGTTAATTATTTATTGTAGGGAGTATAATGAAATGAATTAGCTGAATATTATTCTTGGTGAATGCATATGATGGATATGCTTCACTATACCGTCTTTTTAAAGCTACTTTCATTTCTAGACTAGATATGGTATGATTATACAATAGAAACTTGATGCAGATTTATGTGTATTCCAGTATTATCCCCTCCTTTTTTGCTCATGTAATGCTTTTTTCTTTAATTTTTCAAGTTCGTTCTCGATTTTATTTATTTCAGTTGGTATGTTGCTACTAATGTGGATAGTCCTATAAATAAGGACAATTTTCCTACATTTTTAAAATTGTTTACATGTTTGTTTACATATTCAATATATTGGAAATTTTCTTTGTGCCTTTACGCATGTATTTTGAATTTTTTTGTTGTTTTACGATTATCAGCGTGCCTTCAGGCACGGGCATACCCTAGTAGCAGGAGAACGAAATCTCGTCAAAGAAATCGACAATCCTAAACATAGGGCTCTATATCAAACAAAGCAACGCTGAAAGCATAATAAGCCGTACAGATCCTAAGGACTCTAGAACCTGATGCTCTGATACCACCTGTGACACCCCGCCTAATTAAATACCGGGCGAGCACTCCTTTATTAAATTAAAATCAAGGTGAACAGTTGGTTCATTCTTAACATCACTGTCGTTAAAATACTTTTCCAATTTAAACACCCAAAAAATTAAGCTAAGTGTCAAAACCATTTAAGACCTTATTATCATTTTATTAAATCCGGTTGTAAAACCTTAAACCATTAACATCTAAAGAGTCACACAATAAGTAGAAGAACAAAATGAACATTTAAGAGTTTAACCAACAATAATAAATCCCAACATTAAAATTCTAAGGAAAAACATCCTGATAGTAACAATTCCGAAATAAAGATACTGAAATTAAAAGAATTACAATCTCTGACAATATCAACTAAATAATGGAAAGAGGGCGACACATGCCCCCACTGGATAAAGCTGAACTAGAAGTAGAGTCAACAATGAGGTCGTCTAAACAATGGCCTGCAACTCCCACAAAAGCTACAACGCTTTCCATCCAAAGGATCCTATGCAAGACGCCCCTGTGGCTGGGCACCTATAATACATACATATATATAAAAAAGAGAAAGAAAAGAAACAGATCAAAGCCCGATAGTGTATATGATTTAAAATTTCTTTTAGCAAGTATTTAAATTGATTACTGGCTAATGCAACAACATATTAGTGCGACACTCTCTTGAGAAATTCTCACCTCTCTTCTAATGTGCACTCCTATTTCACTAACCTTTTTAATGGTCTATCTCATCATATACCACACTATCTTTCCCCAATGATTTAACTCATCTTAGGTTATTCGAAGGATTTACAACTGAACAACACAAGTATTTAAAACGTAAGATTTCAATTTGTAACCAAAGTTCTCCTTTTAACTTTATTAATCAATAAAGTTTTTCAGTGTCATATAATACTTTCTCAAAACAAGTATTTATAATTTGGGTCATCAACCATGTCCTACATATCAAATCACAGTAAGCAGTTCCAGATTTCAGAATTTCATATATATATTAACTACTCGTATAATATATATATATCATAACAGCACCCCACATAAAAACTATGGTGCGGGCATACTCTGCTATCCAATCCCTGTATCAATCATACTAAAGGGAATACAAGTTCGGAATCACTCTCGAACTGCATAAATACATACACAAACAATATTGAGGCGAAGCATAGTTTCCAAGTCCAAGAGGTCAGTACATACCCTCACGTCTCTTAGGACCGTGACTACCGATTCGATAGCCTGTACCTAGGATTTCTATCTTCTAGGGTACGAGTCAATATCCCCCATAAGGTACACAAGATAAGATCATCCCAGCGCGGTAACCTCAGGGATAGCAAGTAGCGCGGACATGATTTTCACAAGTATATAATATATGCATACACAATCATATAAATATACCACTTTTATTATATCAATTTAGGTTTATCCCATAACCCACATTCACAACATTTATCCTTATTTTCCCATTATTATTTATCAAGTATAATGGTTCGTCTCTAACTTTAATTCGAAGGGTTTTTCCACTTACTACGTAACACTCATGGAATCTATTCTCCCAAGTATAAATTCAGTAGGACTTCATCTATTTTCCTTCGTAATCATGTTTACGTAATCTCTCCCTTTAATACAAGATTTCATCGTTCCCTATGTAATTATCCTAAAAATACAATTCTCGTCTCACATTAAAGGCCCCAACATTATTCATATGTCCTACTGGTCTTCCACATCTCCCAAAACATTTTATTAAGGATGTCTAAGGAGTTTTCTTCATTTTGAATCAATTCAACAATTTTAAAAGGGGAACTTAAGTCTGCCAGGAGTGGTCGATCGATCGAGGTTAGGGGCTCGATCGATCGAACCTTCGATTGATCGAAGATCTTGGCTCGATCGATCGATCAAATAGGTATTGCAATTTCTGTAGTTTTGCAGTTACGGGTTCTAACACATATCTTCAACCAAATTCAAGTTTTGCATTCCCAAACGTCCAAAAATTTATACTACTAACATCCTAACATAATATTATGCATTTCCTACGTAAAACATGTCGATTTCCGTCACTAAACATGGATTAACATCCCACAATTCATATAAATATCAAGAACCATAGATTTCTCTTAAACATGGTTCTAACAAATCTTTTCCAGAATTTCCTTCTCATAAAACATCATAATTTCTTGGTTTAATCCTCTACATGACAAAGGGTTTCCATAATATCATATAAATCATCACTACATGAAAATTTCCCATCTGAAATTGGGTTTTTCTTCCATAAATCTCACCCTAATCATCCCTAGACTAACATGAGTGATGCATCAATGAAAATAAGCAAGATAAACACTTGTCTGGGGTTTTCATAAGTCTGGTTTGGTTCCGAAATTGGTGTGGTTGCGTTCCCCGTCTCGCGATCTACGCGTTGGTGGTGGAGGCGGTGCAAACGGATGGATTTCGGGCCTTGGATTGCTTTGGAATCTCTCTCCTATGGCCGTCACTTGTCTTTGGTTGTTCTAACCCTAGAAGACAACCTTAGACATCTGATATAACCCTTGAAATTTCGTGGGTTTAATTACCCAAAAATGTAAAATGACAAAAATGCCCTCCTGGGGTACTAATTAGGCCTAAAAACACCCCGAGACCCGAACTAAACTCCTAGGTACACTTTTCTGACTATCTCGACCCTTTCGGACGCGTTGGTGCACTCAAAATGACCATACGAACAACGTATAAAATATTCACTTTTATTAATCAACATTTAGTCCCGACACGACACAGGCGCGTTCCGACTTAAATTTCCATAATTGTCATTTTATTCACACGTGACAATATTATAAAAATAAATCTCATATATTACTATACTCATCCAGTAACATTCAACAAATAACAAATTTCCAATAATTACTAACTCTCGTCACGCTAGTAAATATTTAAAGCAACATTCCAGATTAAAAGTAAATTAATTTATCTCAATTAAATTTAATAAATCCCATAATTTAAAAGCTATAAAAATACGGGGTATTACACACCTCTGCGAAACACATCCCACATTCTACTTGTCTCACCCATCCACTCTTTTTATTTCGGATATCCCATCACAGCTACCACAACTAATCACCTATTAAAGGTAAGAAGCGTATATTCATAGATTAGTATAAACAAAACTTAGATTTACAGTATGTTTCATTTAATTATGTCTTATTTATATTAGATTTTTAAATTTCAAATTCAAATTTAATTTATAATAGAAATTTCTATTTCCTCCATCTCCTCTAAAGGGTGAGTAGACCTATCCCATTGAAGACCGCATTTTTCTGTAATATATTTAACAGCTCATGCACATTGTTACGATTTGAGAAACATTCGGCAGCATATCCCCGTAGTTCTCCAAGTACACGACATAGATTGGCAAGTGTGAGTGTTATTTAAATTGATCAATTGAAATAAAAATCACACTTCTCAATCTAGTATGTACCCATAGAACATTAGGATACGACTGCAGAACTTCCTCCAAAAGTAACAACTTTAAACCACTAAGAATATTATTGTACATAAATTATGTAGTCCCAAACTGTCCAAACGAGATAATTCAAGAGATCTCATTACAGGGGTAATGACTCTTGAACGGGTCTAAGGGCTATTGAATGCGTACGCATAAGAAACAGAAGGCTAGTATCTATGCACACTATATGTAATTTCAAGTATGTTTCATTTAATTATCATACTATATATATATATATATATATATATATATATATACTAGGGTATGCCCCTGCCTGAAGGCACGATGATATTCGGGAAACTTAACATAATAAAAACAAAATAACAGTCGATCCGATTTAATTATAGGACTATCCACTTGTTTAAAGTATAAAAGAAAATCATTCAACAACCAAATAAATAGTGATTCATAGACCTTCTATAAACTAAATAAAATAGTCGCTCGAGTTGAAGTTGCTTATAATAGAGTCTACCAGGTAACTTGCTAAGTCAAGAATCATCATGTAATGAACTCTTATAGCCAAGATAAATAATGCACCCCACTTTAAAAAAAATCATTACAACCCCATATTATTAACTTCCCATTTTTTGTTTAAAATGCCTAACGGGACTATAATTAAAAAAATTAATAAGGTTTCCCAAGAGTTTTATTCAAAAAATAGTTATTTTTAAATTTTAAAAAGTGTATTTTACTTTTATAAAATAGTTTTTTTTATAATAAAGGTAGTTAAACCATGACCCTAAATACTAATGGCAACGGAATTATTAGAAAGAAGGGTCTGTATTTATAATAAAGAGAGCATAGAGAATGAATAAAACGATAAGGAGAAGTAAACATACTTTAAATGAGGCGAATAAAAACATTCAGTTTATACTTTCCCATGCACACACAAAAACATCCAACAATAAGAAGTTAATATCATATAACACAAAATTGAACATTCAGTTCATACATTCAACAACTTACAATATCATTTACACAAATTAGTGTAGCTTTAGACCAGTAAGAAGTTAATATCATATAACACAAAATTGAAATTTTATCTTAGAAATTCTATAATAGATTGATACTATTCCTTCCCGCATTTTCACCACCAACATTTGCAACTCTTCAAATTGTAGCCAAGATTGGGATCCGCTATGAGTTTCTAAGTAGTGCTTGGATCGATTTCTTTGATGGATTCTTACACACTATCGGGTGCTGAACACTTTAAGGAAAACAAAAAAACTGTAAAAAATAGTCAAAATAAAATGGAAATATAAAATGGAGTTACATTTTTGGAGGTTATCGCATAAAGTTTTAGTGTAATCCCTGGCGGCAACAACCTCAACCCCGTTTTCATTATTTCTACATCACGAATATTTTTTATCAAACAACACCATGAAATTCATAATGGGGTTAGAAGTTTGAAAATAACACCTTCATATGGTTAGTAAGCCCGTGATTCAAAAAAACTCAATACATAACAAAAATATAATTTGTTGGACATAAATATTTTTAAAAAAACATTTTGATTAGAAAATGTAAACATCTACTATTTAACATATATTCGAAAGATATCTACATAATAAGTCATGAAAATCCCTACAATGATAGAGAAGATAAGGAAGACAATGTAGATATGAAACGACATGGCCAAACCTTATAATTTTTGTGCACGTGGGTATGTCCACGTCTTTAAACAGTCTTTTTTCGCTTTGCATCCTACATAATACAATGAACACATCTTCCATAAAAAACTAAAAGCCTTCAAAAGATTAAGTATTTAGGGTCAAAAGGAGACATGAAATTCCAAAGTGATATTTTTAGTTGTACAAAATTTTATAAAGAAATAATAGCGCCAAATACTTCTGAATCACTAATCTAAAAAAAATGTAATGGGCATAGAAATTTGTAGCAACTTTCGCTCTTACTAATTTTTCACCTTGTTTAGGCCCATAACCACTATAACCTTTCAATGTAGATAGTGAAAGTGCCCTCTTTGTAATGTCCGAAGTTATAACTTCCGGAATGGTCTCAATAGTGTCACCAATTCTAAGACTTATTACTTGTTCATCAGGGTACTTCAACATGTGTGCAGCCTTCCTTCTAGTAACTCGTGTGAAGATAAGAAGCTTGATGCTTAGAGGTATTTGAGTTGCGAGAGACCTTTGTCTTCTAAGCAGTCTTTTGTACTGTAACGCATTTTCACATCCCGTTGTTGTTGGCCCGAATCAAAACATTCTGAATTGTTTTGTTGAGGTTGGTTTGGCCTAAGAAGACGGAGGCTGATGAAGAAATTGAAGCGGATAGATGGTGATGCTGAATTAAAGACATAACATCCCCCAATGAGTTAAAAGGTCCAATAATTAACACTTAAATACAACCTGGAGAAATTGAAGATCACAAATGAATGCACAAATAACTTTTTATTTCTTATCTGTGATTTATAGTAGCATGAGAGATTTAAGAGAGTATGTACATATCTTTATGTAAATTTCATGTAAGAGTGAGGAGAGAGCAATTGTTTTTCATAATGAATGGGTTGGAAGGAAGAGATGAGATGTTGAATCATTAAAATGAACTTAGGCAGCTATGTTGGATGTCCAAATGATAAAAAAAATGAAAAAAATTATCTAGCTCAAGGTCAAGTAGTAAGGGTAACCATCAAAAATCAATAAATCTACACTCAATGGACATTATTGAAGTGAAATTTCTAACAGGGACATTAAGCCGCATACGACACATTATTGCTGTAACTTGTGGGGAAAATTTATAGTTTCATTTCTTAAGATTGTGTTCTTGACACTGAATACAGAGATCCATATGGATTTCCCCCATTTGATGAAAATAAATCAAATCTACATATCAACCCCCAAACCCCCTTTCATAAAGAAGTATGAACGTAAACAATATTAAAAAGTTAACCCATTCACATGGATTTCCCCCATTTTAGTTATTCATGATTAAATCAATGAAATTAGAACATCATATTAATCCTCATGAAAGAGGGGTCCACAAATCTGAACGGAATATATTCACTCATTACTGAACAAAGCATTGCCTACAAATAATTTCAATATTACGATTTATGTACGTGCATAACTTATCCCTCATATAACATTTAAATCAAATGACCAATAATTATCCCCACCAAAAACCATTTAAAAGGAGAGACGTAGTGAGATTAAGAGGGGCATAATCTAGGAGAGTTGAAATAAATTTACATCTTAACATATTTGATTAGAAGACGACAAATACATGAATGTACATTCACAATTCATATTATAAAGCATATCGAAGAAGAAAATATAGTAAACTCTGCAAAGAATAAATCCAATATGAAGAATTGATATTTATTTTAGTGTTAAATGTGTCAATACACTACTAAAGGAATTTGATTTTAGTGTTAATGTGTAGGAAGGAGAGCAAAATTCGAATTCAAACCTGGAAGCAAATATCGGTTGCCGCAAAGAGGAATAACTGAGATAATGGCCTCCCTAGCCTTCACCTGATTCCCCAAAAGGGAATCGACATTGACAACCAGTTCTGTTAGGCGTGTAGCTGTCAGGGTGTCATCCATGATGAGCAACAAAGGCTCTGAAGATCATCTTGAAGGACCCTTTTTCCTTTACTGTTGTTTAATAGGAGCAATCGAGGTCCCTGTGATAATATTTTTCCTTTTTCTCTGCCCATTAACAGTGTTGGGGGACCACTATATTTGTCTTTTATCGAGTCTAAGTGGCTTGGGAAGCTTTCCCTCATACGCGACTGAGAATGTTTTTGGTCAACGGAGATACCATTTCCCAAAACAGAAAATGGAATTTTGGTTGGACGATCTGCAAAAGAATACAAATAACATCAGTATCAGCCTATGTTTGAATGAGAATAAGAAAATATGAATACGAAATCTATACACCTCTATAAGGGACTTGAATTCCAAATATCTGAGACCCAAATTCCTAACAGTTAAAGAGATATGAGATAAAATAACAAATGAATATTTTGAATTGTATAATGAACTTCTTCGTTGGAACTAACTGAAATGAAACTTGGTGGTTGAAGTTCACATATTCACACATTCTAGCTACTTGCCTCTCTGTTAATTTAAAAATGACTTCAAATATTTGGAATTTAGGTAACATATCGATCTTGTACAGGAGATGTAAAATACGAAATCAGACACGAACTCAGCTACATAACCTTACCCCACAAACTATTGAAGGCACCAAAGAAGCTGAGTTTGTACTGAATAAAAATTGTTAACAACCTTAGGTGAGAGTTTTAAAATCATGATGTTTGATGGAGTTGCCATGGTTTTAGGTTTTGGTGTCCAAAACTTTTCAACCCATGTGATAAGAAAAAAAACAGTTAAATAAACAATGCTTATAAGAATATATAAATAAAAAATATTAGGAGAGACCAATTACAAATATATGATAAATTAAACATAAAATACACTTAATATTTTATATAGATAAATCATACGCCAAGTGCACCTAATATAAAAATGGAGAGGTCTATTCCATCGAAGAAAAAAAATAGGGAACCATTCATTTCAGTTTGATGATGATAAGAAAAAAACACTCACAATTAAAATATGTGAGCATTATATCAGGTGTTAGCATTATATCAGGTCTGAGCCGCATTACATCAGGTCTGAGTCGCACTATATTAGGTGTGAGCATTATATTAGAGCTGCCTGGTATAACTGGCCTGATATAAACATACTTTAACTCAGGTACCTACTTTAACTTTCTTGGACACCTGATTTAACTCCCCGCATTATGTGTTCAAGAGAGTTAATGTAGACACCTGATGTAATGAAGCTCATGTGAGCAAATAATGAGGCTCAGAGCTGAGAGTTAAAGTAGGATTAAAGTAGACCTCTGGTATAATGCGACTCAGAGCTGAAAGTTAAAGTAGGATTAAAGTAGACACTAGATATCAGGTACGTACTTTAACTCAGGTACATTTCAGGTGTCTACACTATTTGCTCGCCTGATATAATTCTACTTTAACTCTCTTAAACACCTAATATAATGTGGCACATATTTGCTCACTTTTGTATGTGTACCAACTTTAACTCTCATGAACATCTTAGCTATTTTCTCACATCCGAATCCATGTGTACCTACTTTAACATAAGCCGCATTATATTAAAAGTCCAATCAAAACATACGGTATGTCACTCTCCATTTCAGTTCAACATTTGGAGCCCGCGGGCATTAATGATGTTTGTACCTACAAAATAGAGACATACAGTATAATTAGTACATCAGTTACACATATAATTGAATGTGTACATACATATGTACCTCCAAAATAGAAAAAATATAAAACTACCATCAACACAAATGTGATTTTTTTAAGTAATAATTTTGGTTTTTGGACTCTAGAAACATTAAAATAAAAGTTCAAAAGAAGCTTTAACAGCAGGTCCATATGTAGTACACCATGACAATGGCATAAAGCATCACCCTAATGAAGTTGATAAAAAAATTATAGCATCAGTAATGACTGTTTTATAGAAAAAGGGCAATCTACAATTCTTTCATTGCCACCTTATTCCACATCTGGTCCAAGTCAAGTTTTAACATTTATCAAAATTATGGGAAGAGAAATAAGATAGATCAAATTTTTCTTTGGACGTGTACTTTCACCATGAGTGTAATTCAAATATGCATCCACAACAATAAAAAATAGATTTCATAGATAACATTGACTTGAAAAACTAACAAAATTTATCCAAATCTATATTACACACAACTTTGGTATCAAAATCCTAATATGCATGTATAAGACATAGTGGCAAATGCTTAAAAAATTGACATATAAGAAACTGCATTCATAAGGTTGGAAACTTCAAAAGACAATGGCGTAGAAGTAGAAATGATCAACAATAGATGCAAGACTTAATTATTTATCCCTTTATTATATGGCCCAATCAAACTATGATTCTGCTTACACAAAATAAAGCAAAGATTGTTGATGTCTATTTATTTTTTCAATACATCTGGCGATCATAGCTAATCGGGCTATGTGAATTAGATAATCAAGCCTTGAATATGATCCAACTCATTGCGAGCTTTAGGATATGAGATCTTATTCAAGAAGGTATAAAAAAGGAAAGATTAATAGAAATCTGATAAGGTGAAAAAAGTATTTAATTGAGGGCAACAACCTCTTTGAGACTGCTGAGTCCTTGAGTTCCACTCGTTCATCAACAATAACTTCAATTGATTCTTTAGCAATTCTTCGAGCAGTAAGCCCTGTGATTAGCTGCAAGGTGCTATGTTTGGTTATATTTAAACTCTAAGACACAAAGTTTATTTTATAGTAAAATATACCTGAAAACTTCTCCCTTCGTTCCATTTCAAGCCTCTGTTTTCTTTGGTATCCCTCCTCCTTGCGCTGTTTTTCACAAAATAGCCTTTCTTCTTCCTTTCGTCTTTCATGGTCCTGCCTCTCCATTTCTTTCTTCACTTACTTTAATATTTAATGAGTCAAAGACAAGATCACCTCACTCACAATGGTATTTTGCTTGTTGATAAAGAAGATATACCATCCAAGACTTCCAAGCATTTAACTCCCACTAAACGATGACGTCGAGAGAGAATGAAAATTAGCTCGGCATCCACAAAGCCTGTAAAACAATATTTAGTAAATGATACTTAACTACCCCAACATGATATAAATAGATTGACAATCAACTAAGTCTCAATAATAATACAACTAAACTAAAAGACCACTATTTACCCTATTCTTCTGCCTTAGTTTTAACTAAGGTGGATGATTTAGAAATTTTAATCATATAAAATTATATTTATAATTAATAATAGGTAAGAACAGTATGTTGCATGAGAATAGATTGCAATGGATAAGATGGACTCCAAAGCGTCATAAAAAGTTCTTGAAAACCGTTAGCATACTCACGAAAGGAGCTCGACCTAGGGAAATGTTGAAGCTGATGAATGACCCCGACTTGTTATATTTCCATGTTGGTATTCATCTACATAAATATGGAGAACAAAAGGAGACAGAGTGTCAACTGTACTGCTGCAAATAATACACTCACGCTGAATAAACCAACATGCAATGGTCAACATGGATCTTCTCAACCCAAGAATCTTCCAAACACTTATAGTAGTTACACATGAATTAATGCTGAAACAATAAAGTTCACTCCTCTAATTCTAGTTTATAGTCCATGGATGAATCTTAACAGCCCAGTTCATAACAACCTTGAAGCACTTGAATGCAAACTACAATCTGCGAACTTATTTATCAATAATTTTCAGGGAAGTCTCATGTCAGTAGATTCTGGAAATGAAACTTCTCCATATGCAATGAGCTCTCATAATGTAAATGGAAAGGGAAAACAATCTACGGAGTTTGTAGGGTATAATTATTATTTTAGCAAAATTGAAAAATCCCCAACAACAGTAACGATAACAGGTAATCAACAACAACAGCTTAATGTTTCTACTAAGTTGGACATGGATATAGACCATTAATGAATGACATTGAACAAATATTAAGCTAAGAGGAACTAATGTAGCGAAGAAAAGAAAAGGGGTTACCCACAGTCCGATGGAGAATATTCTCAAACACTTGGGTGGCATATAAATGGGAAACACAAATTAACTAAATCATATATGTAAAAAACAATTCAGTAAAGTCCCCAAATCAAATTTTGAACCCGAAAATCATAAGCCCTGATTTCATAAAATCCTAAATCTTGAAAGCCAAACTTCTAACCCTAAACTATGTACTCTACATGTTAATTTAACCCAATGGAACAAATGAAAGAAACTTCAAACTTAACTATACCTGGCAAAACATTGGTGGAGAGGCACATCGCAGAAGAGTATTGTGCGATTCAAACGTTCGATGTTGCACTGCAAAGAAAATTTTACTTCCAGTAAATTCAAAAAGTAAATATATGAATAAATAAAGAGATTGAAGTCAGAAAATAAAAATTAAAATAAAAAAATCACCTGAGAAGCGAGGACACCTAGGAGAAGCCGAAGAAGAGAATCCATCCAAAATATGAAAGCCCTAGCTTCGGAGCTGACGTCGGCACCGAGGAGAAGAAATAAGGGCGGGGTTGAGGAAGGGTTTTTTTGTTTGTTGCCAAAATATAAGAATGAGGGACAGGAGTGAATAAGAGGAAGGTATGGTCTTTTCTCCAATTTTGAGGGATTAAAATGTGTCAAATACTACTTTGCCCCCCTTTTTGAATTTTGGTGAAGATTGAAAAATAAATTTGAGTGTGTCAAAAGAGGGGGAACTCAAATGTTTGGAGGGCAAAAGAGGTAGTTACAATATACCATTTTGACTTTTGAGGGCAAAAGAGGGCCTATATCATTTTTGACTTTTGGACATCCATTAATGGTGTTACAATATACCATTTTGACCAGAAAAATAAAATAGAATTTTTGGATTTTTTTTCAGAATTTTTTAACTGGTCATGCGCTCACACGCGCCAGGTCAGAGGTCCCACGTGCTAATTTTGATCTCAGTCTTCAACCTTGCAACGTTTGACCCAGGTTTTTGAAATTTTGACTTCAAATTAAACCTTCGATATGGAACCATTTCAATTCATCCAAAAGCCATTTTCTTTTATTTTTCACGAGGATTTCAAATATATAACTTTTAAGTATTGAGACAAACTGTAAAGCTTACTTCCATGGACTAAGAAATATCAAAATTTTCAGTGAGAAAATAATGGACTTTGGGTATAATTTGAACCACGTAAGTAATAAGGTTTGGTTTCTGGGTTGTTTTTTAACAAGTTGATTTTGGTTTGAAGGATTAATTCATCCTGAGTAAAAAGAATTTTGTTTTTGAAATTTTTGTGGCCGAAACTGAAAGCTTTGATTTGAAACTGATAAGGATACTATACTGAAATTAACTTCATGGTGAAGATACTACGAGTATAAAGAAAAGGTTTATTACTTTAAAACAGGTTTATGATAAAAAAAATTCAAAATCCACCATCGGAGCTCAAGCTTCAATGGTGATTTTCGAATTTTTGCTCAAAACTTGAGAGTTTTATGTTACAGAAGGCATGTAAGAGTTGTTTTGAACTCTATTATACTGCAGAAATACAACCACAGTAAAAGAATTAAAAATTAAACGTAAAATTACAAGGTAAACAAAATTGCTGAATTTTGGAGCTTTGAATTCTATCACTGTTTGTACTTAACTCTTCCCCTTAAGGAGGGATTTTTATAGAAGGTTAGTGGCGAGTTCCTTGGTTGAAATAACATGTGGTATTTTTTGGTCTAATAAGAGAAAACTTGAGGAGAACCTATGGGGTGAAAGAGTCTCAAAGATGTAAAGTTTGGTATTGGTTATTCTAACGGTTGTTTGCCAATTCCTATCAATTCTATTGATATGGAAGATGAGTAAGTCTTTGAATTTAGTCCTTAGAATTTTTTTGTTAAGTTTTAAGGTGTTTATGCATTGTTTTCACACTTTGAGGGGTTTTGTGAAATTTTCAGAAGTTTAGAGAGTGTGGGGTTAGGCTGGTTTGTAATTTCAGAAAGTAAGGAAGGTATTTGTAAGAAAATGTGAGGTCAAATTGGATATTTTAATAGTTAAAAAATCATTTTAAATCTTTAGGGGGTGGTTTTATAATTGTGAAAACTTTAAGGATAGCTTTAAAACATCTCATTTCCTAGTATTTATGTTAATAGTACTTAATAATTTGTTCCCAAGTCATAACATAACTCGTCTTTAATTCACGTGGTTTAACGAATTGAATTAGAATATGTTGTATTACTCGGGTCTTACACCTCGACCCTCTAAAGGTCCACAGAATCGACCTAAAAATCTATTTCCTAACGTCGATGTAGTGTCTATCATTTGACGGCCTTCACTTATTCCAAGCTCACCCGTCGAGGGGCTCTCTGTAGATTCCCCTTCTGGGTCCCCCCCTCCCCCAAGCACATATTTAGGTCCCTAACACTCACTCGTTCATCGAAACCCTATATCATACTCTAATTACCAATCTAGAGGCCACCGGGCGCTCTCCGGCCCCGTTTAACTCCACTCAAGTTTCTCGCCTGAGAAAAAACTCAATAAATATTCAAAGGAATGTGAATCCCCTTTCCAACAGTTCACTCCGTGAATGAATCGGCCTTACGATTTGGACAAACGGTCAGTTTTACTATTAAAAACTGATCTAGCGGTCACTGGATGCTTTCGAACCCCATTCGACTTCGATAAATTTCCTTGCCTGAGGGGAAGCTCAATGAAGATTCAAATGGCTCTGAATACCCTTTTCAATGGTCTACATAGTGCACAAATCGGCCTTATTGTTCGTACGAGCAATTCATTTTCCCCAAAAACTGATCTAAAGGCCATCGGGCACTCTTGATCCAGTTTGACTATGGTCAACTCTTCAACTTGAACGAAGCTAAATGAATCTTCTAAAGGCTCTGAATTCCCTTTCTAATTATCTGTCACATGCGTGAATCAACCTTACTATACGGACGAATGACCCATTTTACTCTAAAGGGTCAGCGGGAGCTTTCGGTCCCCGTTTGACTTTGGTCAACTCTCCAAACCGAACGAAGATGAATGAAATGTCAAAGGGCACTGAATACACTTAATCAATTTAAAGTTATGGGAAATGTTAAAATATTTTCATAACAGTTTTCCATCGATTATGATATGCTATTTTGGGTAAATATAAAGGTTTTGGTAATTCACATTACCTATAAAATAAAGGTCATCCCAAGATGAAATTTTGAATTTAAATGGATTGTAACATCAAAGTGGCCTCTTCATTTTTATTCATATCTTTCATTACTTAAAAAAAAATTTAGGATTGGATTACGCTTTTGAGATTATTATATCTAATTGATATCCCAAATGAGTTGTTTGGTTATGATAATTTAAAGAGGGCATATTTATGGGGTACATTAATCCTTGAGATTCTCTTCTGACTAAAGGTGACGATCTCTTAAGGTCACATGTATTTTGTTAATTGTCATCTTGATAAGGAGATTACATTATCATGTGTCATATATTCTACCCAAATGTGATTATGTGATAATGTATATGAATTGCATTAACGATGATAATTTTTCTCATAACAGTTCTAAATGGCTATGCCCTATCAAACTAAATGTCTGCCATCGCAAATTTAATTGGAAGTAGTTATAAGAGATGAAAATGTGATGTTGAAATTTCCCTTGGTTTGCTTAAACTAAATTTAGCCTTCGATGAGGTTGAGGCTCACAAACCTACTTCTAACAGTAGTGTTGAGGATAAATTAAAGCATGATAAATGGGTTAAGGCAAATCGATTGAGTCCAAAATTTATAAAGAGGTCAATCTCGAAATCTATTTTAGGAGCAATAACTGAAAGTAATAATGCTTTAGAATAGAGATATAAAGAGTCTGATAAGGCTAACACAGGGTACCTAATAGATAAGTAATCAACATGAAGTATGATGGAGATGGAGGAGCAATGGAATACAACATGAAGATAATAAGTTTTTCAACCAAGATGAGTACCCTCAACATTCCTATAACGGAGTCTTTATTAGTGTATCAAGCCCTTAACACCCTTACAAACTAGTTTGATCAACTGAAGGTAGCTTATAATTCTCAAAAGGATAACTGGAGTTTGAATTCGTTTATTATTGTTTGTGCTTAAGAGGAGGAGAGAATCCATCGTGAATCTATTAATAGTGTGAACTAGATCACTAACATCCATAACATAAAGATCCATGAAAGCTTTTCAAGAAGTTTATGCTTGACAAGATTGACAAGAGAAACCATAAGAGTCATAATAAGAGTCACACTTTTAGGGGACCTAAGCCTTCAATCTATAAGAACAAAAAATGTTTTTTTCTGTAAAGGAAATTTTGATAAGTACAAGGTTTGGCTTCAGAATAAGGATTACCAACTAGGGATTCATGACCAAGATAAATCCAAAAACGGATTGAGTGAACTTTTTCATGGAGAATGGAGTCAAAGTTAAAACCGAGCTTCTTATATTGGTGAAGTTAGTGTTGGATTTTGTTTTTTCTCTTGTTTTGGAATATGTTGTTTATGTTTCGACTATGAGGAAAAATTTAATGTTTGTTTCAAAACTTGATAAAAGTGGTTTTTCTTTTATGTTTAGCAATGATATTTTTTAATTATATTGTGGATCTCATGCAGTTCAAAATGGAAGGTTGTGTGAGGGTTTGTATAAATTGATTTTGAGTTATTTGATTGATTTTTACATGTTGACAGTGTGTCTCAAAAAAGACCAATGATGAATGAATTTTTTTAAAACTTGTGA
Organism: Sambucus nigra; assembly: GCA_949130495.1. Taxonomy (NCBI): domain Eukaryota; kingdom Viridiplantae; phylum Streptophyta; class Magnoliopsida; order Dipsacales; family Adoxaceae; genus Sambucus; species Sambucus nigra. The sequence continues at coordinate 243,857,645 of OX422217.1, forward strand.
CTCGGAAGATTATGACGCATTTCTAAAGAAAGGATGCATAGGTTAGTTAAAGATAGTGTTCTTCTTTCCATTGACTTTTGAGATTTAGACACTTGTGTAGATTTCAAAAGAGGGAGGTTTAATAAGACCAAAAGGAAAGGGTTTACTTGAAATAATAAATTATTAGAGATCATCACACCGATATTATTGGGTCATTATCTTCTACTATTTGTGGCAATAAATACTTCATCACATTCATTGATGATTTTTCTCGTTATGGGCATGTCCATCTAATTGATGATAAGTCAATTTCTCTTAAGAAATTTAAGTTTTTAAGACATATATTGATAAACAGAGTGTAAAGGTTATCGAGATTGTGAGATTTGATAAAGTTTGTGATTATTATGGGAAGTATGATGAATCTGGTCAAAACATGAGTCCTTCAGCAAAGTATTTACAAGAGTGTGGAATTATCGCCTAATACACAGTGACTGATATTCCTGAGCAAAATGGTGTGGTGGCTGAAGGGAGAAATTGAACCCATTACAAAAAAAAAATAACAGTCCCAAAATATGATTTATCCGTCTCAAATACTTTTTGGGACGGTCAGGTGGGGTCTTTTTGATAGGGGGTTATAAATACTTTTTGTGACGCCATAGCCGTCTCAAAAGAGGTTTTTGAGACGGGAGCAAATCCGTCTCAAAAACTCATCATTTTATATGACCCTTTTAAGACGATAAAAGAACCTGTCCCAAAAGAGTGTTTTTTAGATGGGAATTAATCCGTATCAAAAGGTTATTATTTTACAAGACCATTTTGAGACGACAAGAAAGCCGTCTTTAATATATTATTCGGACAGTTTTAACCATCCCAAAAGAGGTGAAGAGATCTTAAAATTTTTGCGCCAATATATTAGGGAGAATAAAATATGTCAGTAAGTTTAATGTATAATTGAATTACAGTTGAGACAATTTATTAACACGTCACAAAATAATCAAAAAATATAATACATAAGATGATTTTCAACCAATACAACGCATCATTTTCATTTAACAATAATTTGAGTTTTTACAAGAATCTCTAAATATTCATCAAAACAAAAAATATAACACTCAATTCAAATAGTCGACTTGACAAAAAAATACATTAAATTCTTATATGCCAAAACACCGAATACTTTTATCAAAGTAATCCCGCAATCTTAATGTGTAACACCTCCAAAATCACTGATTAGCATTGCATGTTCAACAAAACTTGACACCTGCAAAAAAAATAGTGTCAATTACATCAAAATTAATATTCCACTCATCAACACAAGGTGCAATGAATCAATATAGTATATTCTCATCACAAATAACATAAATTTTAAACTATGATATCTTTTTAATAAATATCTAACTACTATTATTTTGTTTAAATCGGCAAAGTCTCCTTGTTTATTCATGAAAATCACAGATAGCCAACCTGTTTTAAACTTTAAAATTATTATACACCAACCAATAGTAAATTCTCACCACCACCATTGAAAATTAACTTTAAAAGATAAAAATTTTCACAAACTACTAAATAACTACGACAAGCCTACAACAACCAACGACTACTATTTCAAACAAAAAAGTCGATAGTCTCCTTTGTTTATTCATGAATATCAATAAGTTTATAGGTTATAATTCACCCAAACAACTCAACAATCAATTTCCACAACACAGTAACGTGTAACTTTAAAATGGAGAATTTCCCATTTTAAATAGTATGAGCTACATCAATCTCATAATAATAAAGATGTATTATTACCTAGTCGGTACGAGTCATTGAGATTCTGTAAGTACGGTGTGGGACAATAATAAGAAACAAATTTTGCATTTCGCTCCTCATGCAATCTGCATCTATAGTAGAGCTTATTGGTTACTAATTTTTAATTCTTCGAGCTCATGTCGATGTGAGCATCTCGATCTTCAATGTCTTGCTGATGTCGAACATCCTGCTCATCGGTGTCTTTCAAGCATTGCCTATCAAATAAAAATACGTCAAAACTAATGATTTAACCAATTGAACATATAACTTTGACGAACATCGATATTTTTAGTTGGTATGCATACCGCTCTACTTCGTTTCAGAAATATTGTTGACAAATTTATCAAAACAAAAGCAAACTTTGTGGTATTTCACAAATTTAGGTTTTGCACCTAGATTTTTCGCAAAAGATTTTCTGCAAACTTGAGTTTTGAAGTAAATTTAAGGTGATTCTTTGAGTACACATTGTATCTAATAAGGACAAGAGTAGTTTTCAGTTTTATAATATAGTTTTTCTCACATAGAATTCAGTTAAATTTTACTAAAAGTTATGACAATCTAAAGCTAAGCTACGGAAAAAATTATGGAAAACAATGTCTCCAAAATGGGAAGATGATAACAGTATTGCATACGTACCATTTTCAATTTTGGAATGGCAATTGAATTTGGATATTGGTGGCCAAATACACTGACAACCTCCTATCTTGACTTCTCTTGCCAATCTGTATGAATTGGGAGTAGAAGGGTAGTGAATGTGCAAATTTGGAAACGAGAGAGGAGATGGGTGTAATATATGGCAGATGTAATATTTAAAATAAGAGGGGATTTATTTATAATTATGACAAATGTTAGGGGAGGTCCATGATATTTTGTTCATAAGATCGAAGAGACAGAAGAAATATATGATGTGTTATCTTTGATCTGTACCTTTCTCTCCCAGTTATAAACTCCTCGGAAACCTCGCATCTCAAATGGAACTATCAATTTCTGCATTCATAAAGTCAAATGATTCATTCAGTGCATGCAAGTAACATCTACTACTAAACCATATGGACCTTTAACTTAGTTTTGGTTTGGTTCGCCTTTTGTGATTTCTAGAATCCCAAATTGGTAAATTTTTATTAACTCTTAAGAAAAGGAAATGACAATCTGAGATCTAAACTCTTAACATGAATTATAGAACTATATATATGCAAACTTACCAATTTGGGATTGCAGGAAAATTATAATATGGTGCTGAATGTGAACATATGAGGCATTTTCAAGACCATTCTTGAAAGAATTTATTCACAAAGGGAGATTTGTGGAAATTCGCAAATAAGTTCTCCATCGTCTAAAGAAGTCAATTAACTATAAATTAGGATCCTAAAATTTTGTTTGCTCCAATGCCTTTTCTAATCTTTCCTCAAATTGTGTGGCATGCCAATTCACTTTCTAATCCACTTGGTTGTTGAATTTGGAATTACATTCCCATCACACCACTTTGGTGATGATACATGATAAGGTTCAGCTTCATTCCAGTGGGCAATAACCATCCTAATGATAGACCTATCAATAGAATTAGTAATTAAACATTAATTGAAGAGGATCCCAGAGATTGACTACAAAAAATACAGTGGTATCTCATGTTCAATACACTCCACGGAGAGCAAAAGTGTTATTTATAGCACTACTACACTTAGAGGGTAAGGTAACTCACTGGTTCCAATCGGAATTTTTTTAATCTAAAATAAGTTCCATGGGTTAATTTCCCAAGTAGGTTGTGTGAGATTTTCACAATAGGGATTTGAAGATATTGCACATGAATTGAATAAGCTGCACCAAACTGCGTATCAAGAGAAATTCGGAGCCATAAATCCATCATCATTAATTATTCCAGTTTCTCCAGTGGGTTGAAGGAAGAAATTCGAAGACCATTTAAAATGTTCCTACCAAAACCTTGAATCATACCTACATTTTGGTAGGACTCCAAGAATCTACCTCTTCTTCGAAACCCACCAAAACCAAATTAAGCCCTGCTAACCTCCATTATTTTCGCCAAAATAATCCTTGGCAGCCTTCAAACTCAACTACATACAAGGTCAAAGAAAACCCTATAAGTCCCACTCCCAATTTTAATACGGGGGGAATGCACTATCGGAGTAGGTTTAGTTTACGCGATTTTTTCAGTTTTGTTCGAGTTGCAAAATAAAAGGGTGACTTTTATGTTATTTTGTATCCGTTTATAGTAGCTTTGTACATTTTTTTGTTTCTGATTGTAGTGTACTGTTGGTCCACTTTATCTTTGTATTGTTTCATTTTTGTTTTAATTAAACTTGTATCCTTCCAATTAAAATTAATAAAAATCCAACCAAACCACTATCATCGAGACCCCCCACCCACCCACCAAATAAAGAAGATTAGTCCATCTGAAATGCACACAAGGAGAGAAAAAGGCTAGTCCTATTACAGTTATGAACTTTACTTTAAGGGGCACACATATTGCAGCTGGGAGGACAACAAAGAAGGAGAAAAGTACACTACACTAATATACGAAAGTGATAACTAGGGGTTGTCTCATTGCTACAGAATAATGTTGAATAGAAATCTAAACGGTATGGGACGAAACATTTTTGTAGCAACAAATACCTTCAACCCTGTGATACTAGATGGAATTGAGGGACTTTGTTGTTTCTCACATTAAACTAATATCATTCACTGTACCCAATGCAAAAATTCACCTGGGGTTGTTCTCAATTCTCATGACAAAAATCCCTTTTCTTCCATAACTGTACATAGCTTCCGGTCCTTATTTTTGTGCCATTTCTACTTTTCTAATTACAATATAACTCAGAAATCTGCCCAACGGCACACAAAGCATGTGCTATAAATCAGAAAAGGAACTGCTGGCCTTTCTCTCTATATATATGATTATAAAACTATTTCAATTACTCCTATAACTTTGGCCAATGGGAGTCAAATCAATAGTGACGATAAGTGCCAAGATTTAAAGTGGAGCATGCAAGAGAGGGAATTTGAAGATGAAGTATATTGATGACCTTGGGGTTGTCATATAGTCCGTGAGATCCAATGGTTGACGAAAATCAGTCCTATATGGTTAGATTTGAGAAAATTGATTATAAGACTCAATATAGGTGAGTAGTCATGGAAATCAGTCCTTATCAAAAATTTTTATGGAATTCACTTCCGGAACTACACGAACAAAAGATGGCCTATTCTGTAACCTTAATTCCTACAGCTGCATTGAGGTTATTAATTCTTTTGGCACTTCCAACTCTGGCTCGGCCTCTATGGGTTCCTCCAAACCTGCTTTGACAGTAGCTGTAATCTCATTTGGCACTCTTTTGAACTCAGTTTCACCTATTCCATCAACATTCACTTCTTTGGAAAACATGAAACAATCGCTGCAGCAAGGGATGCATGTGGTTCCCCAAAATCAGAGATGTATTCCAACACCTTGGCACCGGTAGCATTGATTTCTTCTAGGGTAACTGTTCCAGCAACAACAACCAAACTCTCATGACCTTGTCTTTAATTTATAACGGTATGACCGAGTGTATCACTCCCCATAACAAAATTCAAGTTATCAACTGATGGAACATTATCAATCATAGCTGACAATTGTACACTATCTTTTAATAGTGCATCCATATACCGAGCTAATTCACCTTTTGTGACACCAAATTCTTTAAGCCTCCGAACCTCTTAAACAACTACTTTAATTGCACTTGGCCAATTTTTGGGTTCAGCACTTACGGTAAGAGTGGTAACAGCTCAACCTTCCCTTTCAGAATCACTATGCTCCAATTCAATGGAAGTAAATGGAGGATTGGAACTCTTGTATCTCGTATTAATCCTGAAATGCAGGGCGGAAAGAAATATCCGCTCCATCAGAACAGTTACCAAATCACCATATGTTCGAACCTTGTGCACTGGAATCTTACAGAACATATCAATTGAGAAATTTTGAAGTAATTCTTGCTGAAATATTTGTGGATATTTTTCATCCTCATGGCTCCCAGGGAGGGACCAATTATGTTTAACAGGAGGACAAACTGCATGCCTTTCCATTTTAGAACTTTTTGACTACTCCTTGGAAAGAGATTTGTCCTATGATAAACTACCAACCAACCCTCCTATGAGCTTAGGAACAAGGAAATTAGCCATTGCCCCGAATGCACTGGGTGTAGGTGCTGCAACAATCTCATTTTCTATGCCCATCTGCCCAAACACAACTTCAATATGGTAAACTGTCTTCGAAATGTTTTCGATATCCCCCACAATATATATGGTGGCGTGGAAAGTACCAACGCTCATGGAATTTCCTTTTATTTCTGCATCCCACCTCTTAATCTGTTCTTTCAGTCCAATAGGGAATCTTCTACTCAACCTGTTCTCAGAATGGAAATGCAGCAATAACTGAAAATCAACACGATACTCTTATGGTATTCATCATTTTTAGTTCTGATAGTATTGATCTCCTTTCTTTTTCAATTCGAGAAGCAAGAAACTTGGGATGAAAGGTTATATCATTTAAAGAATCCAAAACAACTGGAGGTAGATCACCATCAGAGTCCTTCGTACTAGTTGGTGAATGGATGTGAAACACTGTATGATGGAAATCTATGTAAGAATTTTATCGAGCCCTTATCCCGAGAAGATTTTCACACACGCTTCTTACTTCCCAAAAATGAAACATGTCCCATCATATGTGAAATTCCTTGCTCATCATCCTCCTCATCAATCGACCCCGCATGAACCTCCATGTGCTCTTCAAACCTGTTTGCCGGGACTTTATTCGGTAAAATGGGGTAGCGGAGTCCATTTTTTAACTGACCTCTAAATAATTTCGGGTGATATGGAAGTTCAAAACTTAAAAACCCCTCCTATTCTATTATCTCACTTCGTTCTATTCCAGGATCTAGTAAATCCAAACATTGTTTCTCTAAAACACCATCTGGCTAGGTTGTACTTGCTGCATATTGCTCATCTGGACCCACAGCAACATATGGGATTCGGACTTGATTTACAAAGACATTATCAAGTGCGTGTTTCGATAAATGAAATGTTGACTTGTAAAGAAAGGCTCTGGAGCAGATTTGTTGATACCAATCCGTTTCCTGTTTCCATAGTGGATGCAAAATGAGCATTTATACAGATCCATCGAAGTCTTACGAGCCAACGGCTCATCCGGAATGGAACTATATTATTTCCAGACACTCTTGGTGGGGATTAGATGAGCACGAGATCTCCTGTGTCTATTTGAACGCACGGTACTTCTCTTGTTCTGAGCCCATCTGTAAGTCTGAGTTGACTCAGAATCGAAGATTCTATAAGAAGAATCATTAGCGGTTATCGGGTGGTAGAGTCGAGACTTTACTTGAATGGAGCCAATTGAACCGAATATTACGGATGAGGTTTGCATGGTTTTAGAGTTTATGGAGTGAAATGAGAGCTAGGGCTGAGGGGAAGAGGTAAACACCAATCCCAATGGCGTCAACAAAAACATTTATAAAATTAAACACCATTCAATAGAATTAGTAATTAAACGTTTCTAAAATTAGCTTCACCGATGCCTTCAAAAGGCCCCAAAGGCTTTCAACACGTAGATCTTTTGACCTGGTTGATTCCTCAAATTAGTTTCAACAAAGTTGTAAGTTACAACAAACATGATGCTGGGAGAGAGAGTCTACGATAACCAGCTCCAATCGGAAGAGCATGTAAGACCAAGATATAATTTTCTAAATATTTCCATTTAAAAGATCCAACCGTGATAGATTTAGAAGCCATTAAGATGCTAACAAAGACAGTTGTGCCAATAGAAATAGAACCCAACGTAGACAAGGACAACTTCAATTTTAAAGGTTGACATTAATACTACTCGCCAAATTTTTTCGCTAGAATAGAGCTCAACAAAGTAGTTCTCACAATAAAAGTTGCATGTATTTTATAGCTTCACAGAGGAGACGTGTACTAACATTTTCTATATAATCCAAGAATGAGTAAAGCTTTAGAAGGACAGGTGCACAGACCTTTATATAAACTAAATAAATAAGTCCAAACGCGGCCACACCTTGTGAAAATGAACCTTTAGATGTGAAAAGGCCCTTTATAACTCAAAGAAGTACAACAAGGTTAGTTTCACGGCAAAAAGAAACTCTGCCTGCCCTTTAAAGCAAAGTTGTCTAATCAGACACCCAAAGGTGTTAACTCTTGGCCATTACAAAGTAGACCAATGAACATAGATTAAAGAACTTTAATTTAAGCACAATCTAAAATGGGGAGAGACTCGTGTAACTATTAACAACATTATTATATACAAAATCATCCTAAGTGATAATAAAATCCAACTGTTAAGGATTGTCAGAGGCAAAACACTAGAGAAGTTCCCCAACCCTCAATTAACAACCACATTCTGCAAGTAAAGTGTAAAAGAATAAGAGCCATAGTGAGCGTCAAAAGTGGTCAGTGAAACATAACATCCCGGTGACCCGGTCGGAGGTAATACTCATTAGAACATCGTGAAGACCAAACAATCTCTTGAAAGTATCAAATGGCAACATGGGAATCGTCTGATGTCACTGAATAAAGCATGTCACATTAGAGAAACGATCGATTATTATAGAGATATAAATATTTCCTTTCGCAGTTCGCAATCAAAACATCGTGTTGGTCATAAACTAGAAATTACGGTATAGGGGTCATAGTGAGCGTAAAAAATAGTAAGTGAAACATAACATCCCAATGACCCAATCAAAGGTAATACTCATGGGCACACCGTGAAGACCAAACAATCTCTTGAAAGTACCATATGGAGACATGGGAAGAATCCGATGTCATTCTACACGGAATGAAGCATCCCACATTAGAGAAACGACCGACTATGACAAAGATAGAAATACGTCCTTTCATAGTTCGTGATCAAAACATCCTGTTAGCCGTGGACTAGATGGGGAGTATAAAGTCCAACATTGGGAGTGGTACCCCTTAACTGACTGGAAAGTGTACATTTAGGGATGGTAACGGGAAGGGTTTGGCCAAACTCGACCCAGTTACCCCGCCCCAAACTCATTACCTGCTTACCCCGCCCCCTCCACTAACCCGTTTAAAACCATGAGAGGGCCCCGAACTCGCCCTAAAGTATTTTTATGATATTTTCTAACTTATTTTATTCAAGTATTTTAATGGATTTCATGTTTTTTCTAATGTTAAACTAATAAAAAATGAAGTCCTCTAACTAAGAGTATGCATTGATTTATTATTATCCCAAACTAAGTAAGGTGCATAGATTTAAGTTAGATACTTATACGAATACCCTTAAACGAGGTGAGTTCGGAGATTTTTACACACAACACTCGTCATGCCCCGAACTCGACGTTTTTTCATTTCAAACCCAACCCGACCCGTTTATTTACCTCCCCTTCCCCCCATTAGGGGCGAGTGCAAGGTGGGTCCCTGCCAAAACCCACCCCGTTGAATTATATTATCAATTATAAACAAACATATCAATAATCTAACTAAAATTCACACAAACTAGTAAACCAATATTATTTTATATTAATATAAAAACATACAACAACAACCAATTGGCATTCCGAATTTTCAATTGGCTCACCCTCAACCTCCTATCACCACTACAAATCAATCCAATTTTCAATTAGCTCACCCTAAACTTCATATCACCACTAAAAATCATATGTACAAAAAGTAATGATATGGATCAATAATTAAGAATTAAAATTACCTCGTATCCATATCAATTCAATGTTGTAACCTGAATGTCCGGGCTTAGATAAAATGTCTCAAAATAAATGAAAGCGGTCACACAAGCAATAGCTTCCTGTCAAATACCCAAAAATGAAAAACATGTATATCAGGGATGGAACCAAATATGAAAAACAAATAGGTTTTTGCACAAACTTCCATAATCTACATGATCGAACTATAACTCACAGAATAAAGTTAAATATATTGTTCAATTATAAATTTTCTTATATTAATTTATGTAAAATCCTTCTTTTATATAATATTTGCATAGTAAGAAAGTGATGAATGGTCATATAACAAAATGATTCAACAATACTACACAGATTTCATTGTTTTTCGCTTTTCCATTTACAAAATACGAATACAATCAATAGCATGTATAGAGGTGAATTCAAAATAAAAATGTAAATAACCCATCATTATGGGTGATACATGCTCAAATATGTAAAACCAACCTAATAGAAAAAACAAACAATTTACAATTGGTGCAAAACTTAATGTGACTATTTGTAAGACAATAAATACAATAGATTAAGATTCAAAACAAACACTTCACTTCATACCTTATAAAAAATCAACAAACCAAATATAAAGGTTAAGACACAAAACAAAATCAAAAGTAAATATAACTAATTAGATCTTGAAATGAAAGGATCCATTGTCCAGATTGTCACATTCAAACCAATCACAACTTCAAATCAAAAACCTAATTGATTCTCATATTCATCTACTACAAAGCTTGAATGCATAAACAAAGTAACAAATTTGTAGATCTTAAATTACTTAACCTAGATAAGTAGAACAATAATGGGAGGCTGAGCCAAGAGAGAGAGATGCGTGGAGGAGAAGGAGAAGCCCGGGGCGGAGGAGAACGGCTGAAGAGACACGGGAACACACTGACTTGTTTTTGTTTGCCTTTTTTTATTTTCTTAGGATGATAGAAATAAGCGGGAGTAAAAATTTGCAAAGGGGGAATCCAAATTGATTTTAGCGGTCTCATTAAGGTATATTTTTTGAAACGCCTACTAATATACGGTCTCTTTAGCATTATCTTTTGAGACGGGTAAAATTAGCGATTTTAAAAATTATACCTTTTGAGACGCTAATTTTATCCGTCTCAAAAGATGGGTTTTAGAGACTTAAATTTTAACCGTCTCAAAAAGTCTAGTCTTAAAAAGTACTTTTTTTTGTAGTGACCTTAAAGGACATGATTAGGAGTATGATGAGCATAACCAATATACCTAGGTTTGTGGGAAGAATATTTAAAGTTATCCATGTATATCCTTAAACAAGTTCCCTCTAAAGCTGTATCGAGACCCCTTTCGAGCTTTAAACGGAAGAAAAACTAATTTGTCTCATCTTTGTGTTTGGGGTTTCCCATCTGAAGTTAATATTTTTAATCCCTCTGAGAAGAAGTTAGATCCAAACACCACTCGATACTACTTCATTTGGGTATCTTGAGAAATTTAAGGTTTCAGGTATTACTGTTCAAATTGAGGCACAAGGATCATCGAATCAATAAATTCCAAGTTTTTATAAAACAATGGTAGTGACAGTTGGAGTTTAGAAAATGAACAAGCTACCCAAGAACCACAAGTTATCGTTTTTCTACCAATAGTTCAAAAGAAGATGGTTTTCCAACCAATCAATAAAGAGTCAGAACAAGCCCTTATTCCTCCACTAAAAATTCAAAATATAGTACCTGAAATACAATTTGGCAGATTAGAGAGAGCAAGGAGGCCCATGATTTCTAGCGACTCTGTAGTTTATATGGAAGAGAAGGATTACAATATTAGTCACAAGATTGATCCCGTGAAGTGTGATGAAGCAATGAGAAGTTTCGAATCCAGTAAATTATTAGTGGCTATGAATGATATGATAAAGTTTATGGAGCACAATAATGTTTGGAAACTTTTTGATCTTCTTAATAATTTTAAGCATATCGGTTTCAAGTGGGTCTTTAAAACTAAGATCGATGCAATATGTTGAGATGCATAAAGCAAGATCAATGACTAAGTTTTTTTTAAGCTTAACCAACCCGTGGGGGGTTTGGTTAACCTATTTGAATTTTTAATTCAAGTTTCATGATTGAATTAGTATTGTTCCTTTCAACCCTTGGTGGGTTGGGTGTAATTGGTTCAACATCCATTTGAAATGCCATGCAGCTAGAATAATACTTTCTTTCCAATCTTTTTTAAAGATCCCTTTAAAATTATCATGGCACTAGTGGCCCATTTCAATCTCGAACTTCATCAAATGGATGTCAAGACGTCTTTTTCTAAATGACGATCTTCTTGAGGAAGTTTACATGCGTTAACCTGAAGGTTTTCTGGTGAAAGAAAAGGAACACTTGGTATGTAAAATGAACAAATCCATTTATGGTTTACAACATTCATCGCATCAGTGGTATTTTAAGTTTGATCATGTGATAATATATTTTGGTTTTGAGGAGAATGTTGTTGACCAATGCATTTATCATAAGATCAGTTGAAGCCACTAAATTTTCCTTGTTTTTTATGTCGATAATATTCTACTTGCGAGTAATAATTTGGGATTACTTTATGAAACAAAGTGAATGTTATCAATTGATTTTGATATGACAGATTTAGGATTAGCTTCTTTTGTGTTAGGAATTAAGATTCACTGTAACAGATCTCGAGGGTTATTGGGAATTTCATAATGAAATTATCTTGATCGTGTTCTTAAGCGATTTAATATACTAGATTGTGCTCCTGGTGAAATTCCCATTATTAAAGGTGATAAATTCAATAAGCTCCAATGTCCGAGTAATGACATTGAAAGAGAGTCTGTGAAGGACAACCCTTATGCAGACATCATGGGAAGCTTAATGTAAGCTCAAGTCCGCAACATACTAGATATAGTATATGAAGTGAATGTCCCTAACACATTTTAGTCTAATCCTGTAATAGAACATGGGGGTTGGGGAAGAAAGTCTTAAGTAGGGTTGTCTATGGATCGGGTTTAGACCCAAACCCGATCCGGATCTGATCTGTTTACTCAGATCTGGATCATATTTTAAAATTCATTTACCCATTCACTTGGTTATTTGGTTAATAAATGGATTGGATATGAATTTAGTCTAGTCAAATCCATTAAGGAACCGATACGATTAAATATAGCATATAGTGTATATATATATATATATATATATATATATATACATGTGTGTGTATAATATATAGAAGTAATATATGTTTTATTTATACTAATCATATACTATAACACATTACAAAATATTTTAATCTAAGGTTAAAAAATAAAGAAATGGGATAAAATAAAATTAAAAATTAAACGTATATATATCTGGCCAGACCCGAACCTAGACCCGATATGATCTGATTCGATATATATATATATACACGTTATAGTATACTAATCATATACTATAACGTATAAATCTGGTTAAATTCTTACTAAATGGATCAGGATCACCCTAGATTCAGTCCGAACCAGACCCGTTTGCAGACCTAGTCTTAAGGTACCTAAAGAATACTATAGATTTCATGCTTATGTATAGACAACCAGAAATATTGTAGGTAATAAGCAACTCTAATTCAGATTATGCAAGCTTCCAAGATGACATGAAGTCTACCTTAGGATAGATTTTCATGTTAGCTGAAGGGGCGATATCATGGAAATGTTCGAAGTAGATTCTTGTCCACTTTTCCATTATACAAGCAGAGTTTGTAGCATGTTATGGAGCTACTATTCAAGTTATTTGGCTACGAAACCTCATTAGTGGTCTTAAGGTTGTTAATTTCATCTCAAGGCCAATCTTTATACATAGTGATAACAACGCAGTTGTGTTATTCTCCAAGGATAAAAAATATCTGCGTGAGTCAAAGAACATTGATATTAAATATCTTATGGTTAGAGAAAAGGTAAAGATTGACAAACTGTGATAAAAGTACATGGATGCTTAAGAGTTGATTATTGGTTTATTAACCAAAGGATTTCCACCTATAGTGCTTAAGAAACATGTTGTAAACATGGGCATTATTGAAAATTTTAAAGTATATAGTTAATAGGGTTTTGTGCTAATAAAGCCCTTTTCTTGAATCATTTTTTATTGTATATATGCTATCCTATATATATAAAACTCATAAAGTTTAAAGAGAGACTTAAAATATTTATGTCTATCCTCAATGTAAAGGTATACTCTCTCAAAATACGTAAGTAAAGTTTTATTGAGCCTAAAGTATTATGACAAATTAAAGGTTTCATGTATGGAAACATAAGGTCTTCCTTCGAAGATAAGGAGTTTCATGTGTAAGGATTTTGTTACGAAACTAGGATCAAAATTCGGAGATAGCATTATTTCGATCAAATACATTTCTCTATTCATTGTGCCACAAATACCACAAAGAGTTCATGTCGGTAAGGGTGTTGACATTTGTGATTGTGGAGTGATTAGATATGTTAATTGGGTATATGATTCCTACGGTCCAATGGACCGGATTATAAGGTATTTTCAATTGGGATATAAATAATTAGCAACGTAAAATTATTAATTTGGGAGTCATTTTCAAATTTAAAGTTAACAGTCAATATCGTCCAAGTGGGACAATATTAGATTTTGTTTATGTGGACTTATATTGATTGTATTTTGTAAAACTAAATCAATATTATAGTCTTATTGGAGTACGATAATGCCCAAGTAATATTTATGATCATATTAAGGTTATTTGGGTTATGTGCATTTTATCGGTTTTATATGTAATATTGTGATAATGAAGGAGTTAATAACGGGTAGACTCGGGAAAGATTATTTATTTGGCTAGGTTCATCACCCCTCTCTAAAAGTTAATGTATACTCATTAATAAGGTATTCTAAAAGTTTCCAAGCATGCAAAAGGTTTCTTGCATTTAGTTACGAAATGCAAAAGTGCACTAAGGAATAAGTATATATGTAAGTAACTAGCCTCATTGAAAGGTAACTAATTTTTCATAAAGTTAAAGAGAGAGAAGGGGTTGGAAGAAATTATTCTTTACTCTTCTAATACAAGGTTTGAAGAGACTATACTCATGTCTTCATAATCTTTCGCTACGAGTACGCAATTATGTGTGCTATAATTTCTAATATAGTTATTATATCATGCTCGAATTATACTTAAAATTAATTAAAAGTAATTTCATGTGCATGACATATGACCAATATTCCGTCCAAAAAATTAATGTTATTAAGGTTAGAGTATTACTTAAATTATTTTGAAAGTTGAGGGGATTAAATCTGGAATATACAAATTTGGATGATGAAGCGAAAATGAGAATAAAGTTTAGGAAAAAAGTGTAATCAACCCAAAAAAATAGCGATATCCTATTACATATTCAGAGGGAGAAAAAATGTAGCTTAAATCTAAATAAATCAACAAAACGGAAACCCCCTCCCCCCTTTCTTCGTCTTCTCTCTCTCTCTCTCTCTCTCTCTCTCTCTCTCTCTCTCTCTCATTTTTTGTAAGGAACATTGTAAGGATTTTACCATAAATTCAAAATTATCCATTACTCTTGACGTATTAGCATGTAACCCATGCGATGCACGGTCGTCTTGTATAATAATTTTCTAATACGCTCTTTTATATATTTTTTCAACTATAACATGGAAATAATGCGAGAAAAATAGAATGTTAACTAATGATATTTGAAATAGTGTGGAGTAAACCACAAATTCAACGTTCATAGTGAAATATTAAGAACACATGTGAGAAACATGCAAGCTTATATCACTATAAATTACTCACTCGTCTTATTATATAAACATTTTAACATTGTGAATTAAAATGAATACTTTTAATTCATATTGTAATAATAATATCTTTTTTAATAATTTGGTGTATGCAAAATATCGAATGAAAAACACAACAAACTCCATCTAAGAAAAATGCTCAATTGGATGCCAAATTATGTTCTACCTAATAAAAATTATATTATCATTAAAATAAAATAAACTAATCCAAAAACTAAAACAACCACACCCAAGTAGTAAAAATACAAAAGAAAAGTAAAAGAAGTATGGTAAATACATGCATCCATAAAAACAGGTATATGTATAACAGTCAATTTACATGAACTCCAAACTTTAAAGAAACCCAATGATGTTATACTCATTGATGTCCTCTTCCTTTTTATTGAAACAAAGATTTTTCTTTTTTTCGACATTAATAAAAAAAAATATCCTACTGCTCCTAAAAATGAACTAAAACTATTTGTTTGGTTTTTATCAAACATTGGTAGTTGAACCGGAGAATATAATATTGTGAGCAACAACATGCAAATCGCTGTATATCATTACAAAAAAAAATTATGAACATTGAAACTTGAAAAACCCATATGTTAGCTAAGATGTTTCTGGAATAATAATCGCATGAGAGAATCTTCAGGGTCACTTTCATGATAAGGATGAGAGTAGAGTATCTTAATTTTTTTTCTCTCACACTAGAAAATTGAAAAAACCATCTGTTAACTGGGGTTCAGTAGTAAATGAATCAATTAATTTGGCATTCAACAAAGGAAATCACATTGTCAAGAAAAAAAAGTGAACAACATTCAAGTGAAAATTAAAAATAAAAGATAAATTCAAGGAAAACACCGACCTATAAACATGATTCAATAATATGTCAATGATAATCATAATAAAAATATTTTGTGAATTTTCCCAAGGCATGTTTGGCTAATTCAACTAAAGCATGTATATATATGGGTCATTCTACGCCAACACATTTAGTGCGACACATCTGTGTCGCACCGGTAATGGGTATTGTCGCTAGTGCGAACTTACATCCATAAGGCAATAATCAATATCGATGCGACACGTCACCACCACTCTGTGTCTCAAATTTGTGTCGGCCTAATATTTTTTTTTGTGTGTGTGTGGAGAGAGAGAGAGAGAGAGAGAAAATAAACAAAATCGAAAATTCATTTGATCTTCCAACATAGACTACAAACATTGCTCATTTGGTCTTCCAAGATATACCAAAAATATTATTTATTCAAAAATAACAATATTTGTTGAGTGTGAACCGTTGTTGGGTTTGATAATTAAAGCTTCCAAGATATATTAAAAACTTTGTTTATTTCAAGATAACAATATATGTTGCGTGTGAACCCTTGCCGGGGTTGATAATTAAAGCATCATTATTAATATAAAGGTGGGTGCAATATATGTTGAAAGTGAAAATTTCATACTTCAACAATAATGCGTTCCATCTGCAGGTGATTATAATTTCCTATTCTTTGGCTTATGTTTTTTTCTTCAAAAATGCAAATCAATGGAGGTTGTAGAAATGCAAGTAGACTTTTCTTTTTTTGGTAAATGCAAATTGACATACAAAATGCCACTGTGATTTTGGCATGGGAGGCAGTGAGGTTAGTGTCAGATTGGTCAGGAAGTTGGTGGTGTATTGATTTGAGAAAAGAATTAGCCATACAGATACCACATATGATGCCACATTGGTAATCCTTTTATTCTAAAAGACATCAACGTGCAACACGACAAAAAGTCAAAACAACTCTCCAAATCCGAAAAATTATAACGAAGTAAAACAAACTGTTAACTTTAAAGTTGTGTTGCAAAATCTTGAAAAAGGAAGACTTTAGTCTTTGGCTTTGAAAAGTTTGTATATGCCACATCTCTTGTTTTGGCAATAGCTTATTTTGGGTTGTCCCACATCGGCCCTGAGGTAAAATAAAGTGTGGTATATTTACATTTTTTGTGAAATTAATGGGCAAGTTCTTTGGGCATTAGATGTTTTGTGTGTATGGATGGGGAGACTTATTGGGCCAAGTCACTCGCGCGCGCCGCCACCGGCCGGCCGGCCCGTGCCCGAGTCCGGGGCGCATTAAGAAATAATTTTTTTGGACAAATAAATTAACGGTTTTGGGGTTTAAAAATTAATTTTTAACGGTAATTAATTCCGAAAAAAAAACGTGGGCCTTTTACTGTTGATTTTTTCCACCCACGTTTCCAGTTTTCTCTCCACGTTTTTGCCCACTAACGGTAATTTCTTTTTTCATAAAAGGAGGTTGAGACCTCCGTTTTTCAACACAGTTCCAATAAAAGAAAAACCCACATACATTTCATCTTCCAAACAATTCCGAATTTTTTTTTCTCAGAATAATTAATCTCGTTTCACAGATTAATTATATTGTTAGAATCGAGCAATTATACAGAATGGGTGTACACAGACCGGGTTGATTTTTGTTCTTTATCAATCCGTATTTTCTGATTTTGGAGGCTGTTTTATCCTGGGGTGGCGTGGCTTCGGGACTGTCAGCACACTTTGGGCAGAGCCACGAAACACCTTAAAGAAAGCGACATTGTCCGCGACTCAGCCATGTTTTAGAGTGTTCAGTTCGGGATTTCTTATATTTTCTGTCCCAGATTTATTTGCTCCAAAAATTGGGTAATTTCGTTCCCTACTTTAATTCTGCATTTATTTAAATTGCTGCTACAACACAAACACACCCACCTCTATATTTTATTTCATTTCATTTCATTTCTATATTCTTTTATTTTATTTATACGAGGTTCAACCTTTTTTTTCCTTCATTTTCTCTCTCTTCTTTCTTTCTTTCTCTATGGATTAAGATTTCTGAACGTCTCGTCTTGTGGATACCAAGCTCCAATTCACTTTCCAACTCCAAAACCACCATGGCTTTCAATTGGGTTTGTTTTCTTTTTATCTTTTATGTTTTAGATTGATCCAAAAATGGGTTCTTTAAAAGGAAAAAAAAAAACTATTTTTTATATATATGATTTCGTATTTTTTTTTGTTTTAGATCAGTTGAACTTTGATGATTTTGAGGTTGAAGAAGAGGGGCGTCCAGATTTTCCATGTTCCTTTTGGTATGAGGAATTTCATTTCCGTTAAATCTCTTAACAAAGGTGCAACGCAAAACAAGAAGAATAGAACTTACCATAGGCTTACCAGGGATAGTGCACTGCCACACCATCATATTCACTAAACCATCACGCAGAGTATCAGGCTTGGCCACAATACTAGGGTTGATTTTCAGTCGATTTGATCGGTAAATGGACCATACTAATATCATATCAACTTTGAAATCACCTTAAAGAAAGCGACATTGTCCGCGACTCAGCCGTGTTCTAGACTGTCCAGTTTGGGATTTCTTATATTTTCTGTCCCAGATTTATTTGCTCCAAAAATTGGGTAATTTCATTCCCTACTTTAATTTTGCATTTATTTAAATTACTGCTACAACAATTTTAAGGTGTTCTGAAATTCTGCCATGGACGAAATTAACTCAAGCAACCTTAAGAAGCCTTTCAAATATGAAGGCACCCATTTTAAACGTTGGAGCAAAAAAATGCTTTTTTATTTAACTACGAAAAAGTCGCATCATGTGTTCAATTTGACAAACTCGTAGTAAATAATCCACCTACTGTTGAGGAAAGCAAAACAATAAGAACTTGGGAGGAAAATGATTTTTTGTGCAAGAACTATATTCTGAATGCTCTAAGTGACGAACTTTATGACTATTATGCCAATTATAAAACTCCGAAAAATGTTTGGGTTGCACTCTTTAAAAAATATGACACGGAGGTGGCGGGTGCTAAAAAATATGCCATCAGCCGTTATTTGAAATTTCAAATGACGGATGACAAATCTGTTGTTGCTCAACCCATGATTTGTAAATGATTGCCCATGAAATTATTTTCGAGGGCATGGCTTTAGATGAGCAATTTCAGATGGTTGTAATTATTGATAAATTGCCTCCACTGTTCAAAGAGTTTAAAAATATTTTGAGGCATAAGTCTAAAGAATTTTCACTAGAGTCACTTATTACTAAATTGAGAATTGAGGAAGAATCCCGAAAACAGGACTATAAAGATGAAATTCTTGTTGTGTCTAACAACAAAAATCAGAAAAAGAACCACACTCCAGTTGTTTTAAAAGCAAACGGAAAAAATATGAAAAATCAGAAAAAGAGCCACAACCAAAATTTTAAAAATCAGACTGAGACTCAGAATAAGTATAAGAACCCTGGAAATGGATAGTCTAGCAACTCGGGACAGTTTCTCTGTTTCAAGTGTGGCAAGCCTGGCCATATGGCTCGCAAATGTCGCAATGTGCCACAAGCACAAGCGAATTTGACCGAAGAGGACCTATGTGCAATGATTTCAGAAATCAACATGGTTAGCGGTGCCGAAGGGTGATGGTTGGATACTGGCGCTTCCCGCCATATCTGATATGATCGTAGTCTGTTTAAGACTTATTCTGAGACTGCAGATAAGAAGGTGTTGTTGGGTGATTCTCACTCCACTGAGGTTGCTGGTACTGGAAATGTGGAATTGAAGTTCACTTCGGGAAAGACTATTATCCTCAAAGAAGTTCTTCACACTCCCAAGATAAGGAAAAATTTGGTTTCGGGCTATCTTCTCAACAAAGCTGGCTTTACTCATATTATTGGTGCTGATTTATTTACTTTGACCAAAAATGGAATTTTTGTAGGCAAGGGTTATGCCACTGATGGGATGTTTAAATTGAATGTTGATGCAATGAATAAAATTTCTCCTTCTGCTTATATTGCTTGTTCATTTAATATTTGGCATGCTAGGCTTTGTCATGTTAATAAACAACTAGTTAAAAATATGAGTACTTTAGGATTAATTCCCGAATTATCATTAAATGATTTTGAAAAATGTGAATGGTGTAGTCAAGCAAAAATCACTAAGACACCACATAAATCTGTTTTTAGAGAATCTGAACCACTTGATTTAATTCATTCGGATATTTGTGAATTAGATGGTGTCACAACTAGAAATGGCAAACATTATTTTATAACTTTTATTGATGACTGTTCTGATTATTCATTTGTATATTTAATGAAAAATAAAAGTGAAGCGTTTGACATGTTTAAAATTTTCCTTAATGAAATTGAAAATCAATTTAATCGAAAAATAAAAAGGTTACGTAGTGATAGAGGCACCGAATATGATTCTGGAGCATTTATTGAATTTTATAAAACCCACGGTATTATTCACGAAAAAACTGCCCCTTATTCGCCCGAAATGAATGGTAAAGCCGAAAGAAAAAATAGGACATTAACTGAATTAGTTGTGGTTATTTTATTAAATTCAGGGGATGCCTCACATTGGTGGGGTGAAATTATTTTGACTGTGTGTCACGTGCTTAATAGAATTCCTAAGACTAAAATGAAAATATCTCCTTATGTAATTTGGAAAAATATTAAGCCCAACGTGTCATACTTTAGAACGTAGGGGTGCTTAGCCTATGTACGTATACCCGACCCTAAAAGGTCTAAATTGGCAAGTAGAGCATATGAGTGCGTTTTTATAGGCTATGTTATTAATAGCAAAGCATACCGATTTTATAACTTGAAAAATCAAGTAATTATTGAATCAAATGACGCCAATTTTTATGAAGATAAATTTCCTTTTAAATTGAGGAATAGTGGGGGCGAGTCATCCACTAATATTTCTTTAAATAAAAATAAAGAAAATAATTAATCCATTTTAGAAATTCGAAAAAGTAAAAGGGCTCGTGTGGAAAAAGATTTTGATCCCGACTTTTATGTTTACACTTTAGAGGAGGATCCTAACACTATTCAAGAAGCTTTATCTTCTTTAGATGCCGATTTATGGCAAGAGGCTATTAATGATGAAATGGATTATTTGAAAACAAATAAAACTTGGCATTTAGTGGACCTTCCTCCTGGATGTAAAACAATTGGGAGTAATTGGATTCTTAAAAAGAAATTAAAACCTGATGGCACTGTTGAAAAATATAAGGCACGCCTTGTTACTAAAGGTTTTAGACAAAGAGAAAATGTAGACTTTTTTGATACATTTTCACCCATGACTAGAATAACGTCTATACGTATGCTATTTGCTATAGCTGCCTTAAATGATTTAATTGTACACCAAATGGATGTTAAAACTGCATTTTTAAATGGAGAATCAGAAGAAGAGATATATATGGATCAACTTGAAGGTTTTATTGTACACGGTCAAGAAAATAAAGTATGTAAATTAGATAAATCTCTTTATGGACTCAAACAGGCACCTAAACAATGGCATGATAAATTTGATAGCCTAGTCATCTCTAATGGGTTTAAATTAATGAAAGTGACAAATGCATTTATTATAAATATGTAGAGAACATTTGCACTATCATATGTCCTTATGTTGATGACTTGCTTATATTTGGTTCTAATATTCATGCCGTAGAAAATGTTAAATCATTATTATGTGCCAATTTTGATATGAAGGATTTGGGTGAAGCTAGTGTAATATTGGGAATTAATATTACTAGGTCAGAAAAGGGACTTTCTTTGGATCAATCTCATTACATTGAGAAAGTTCTAAAGAAATAGAATTACTTTGACTGTAAACCTTCTAGTACTCCATTTGAACCTAGTGTAAAGTTATTTAAGAACACTGGCGACAGTGTAAATCAAAATGCTTATGCAAGCATTATAGGTAGCTTACGCTATGCTATAGATTGCACTAGACCTGACATAGCTTATGATGTGGGAGTACTGTTAGAGAATATATCTCTACGGGTACTGTAAGGGTGGATCATATACGGTTTGAACAGAACTTAGCTGATCATTTAACGAAAGGACTAGCTAGGGAGAAGGTGTGGAACACCTCGAAAGGGATGGGACTAAAGCCCTTGGATAAATGAGTCATTTGTGATGGTAACCCAGCATATAGACTGGAGATCCCAAGAAATATGTTCAAAGGGTAATAACAAATCACAAGTGATATGGGTTGAATCATGCTATAATTAATTAATATAGAACGTGGTTTTACTCTGAGTCCATCCCTATGGAGCATGATATTCTGAAGCGAGTTAAGGATGAGTTATTATAACTCTTAATGAGATCTATAGCTCTATTTTGAGTGGGGTACTTAGCTACGGGAATATTCTTGATAAACTCACATATGTGAATGTGGAAGTGTGACCGCTTCCTATGGATATTTTGAGCAAATTCCTAAAGCGTTCACTATACTGGGATAGAAGAACATGGTCGTAACGTGCTAGCTATTAGAATTACATCCAAGTAGGGTTGTGTGTGGAATGTTGTCAGAGATAGAGTTTAAAATTGCGGTTAATCTAGTATATTCTGAATCATCTTTACTACGTAAAGGTTCAAGTCGAAAGACACCTTTACTTATGCACAATTCTATAGATTATTGCTCGATAAAAATATTTTCAAATTTTGCAAGTGGGGGATTGTTAACTTTAAAGTTGTGTTGCAAAACCTTGAAAAAGGAAGACTTTGATCTTTGGCTTTGAAAAGTTTGTATATGCCTGACATCTCTTGTTTTGGCAAGAGCTTATTTTGGGTTGTCCCACATCGGCCATGAGGTAAAATAAGGTGTGGTATATTTACATTTTTTGTGGAACCAATGGGCAAGCCATTTGGGCATTAGATGTTTTGTGTGTATGGATGGGGGACTTATTGGTCCAAGTCACACACGCGCGCGCGCGCCGCCGCCGTCCGTCCGGCCCGGCCCGTGCCCGGCTCCGGGTCTTGGGTCTTGGGCTCATTAAGAAATATTTTTTTTGGACAAATAAATTAACGGTTTTGGGCTTTAAAAATTAATTTTTAACGGTAATTAATTTCGAAAAAAAAACGTGGGCATTTTACTGTTGATTTTTTCCACCCACGTTTCTAGTTTTCTTTCCACGTTTTTGCCCACTAACGGTAATTTCTTTTTGCATAAAAGGAGGTTGAGACCTCCGTTTTTTAACACAGTTCCAACAAAAGAAAAACCCACATACATTTCAACTTCCAAACAGTTCCGAATTTTTTTTTCTCAGAATAATTAATCTCGTTTCACAGATTAATTATATTGTTAGAATCGAGCAATTATACAGAATGAGTGTACACAGACCTGGTTGATTTTTGTGCTTTATCAATCCGTATTTTCTGATTTTGGAGGTTGTTTTATCCTGGGGGTGGCGTGGCTTCGGGACTGTCAGCACACTTTGGACAGAGCCGCGAAACACCTTAAAGAAAGCGACATTGTCCGCGACTCAGCCATGTTTTAGACTGTTCAGTTCGGGATTTCTTATATTTTCTGTCCCAGATTTATTTGCTCCAAAAATTGGGTAATTTCGTTCCCTACTTTAATTCTGCATTTATTTAAATTGCTGCTACAACACAAACACACCCACCTCTATATTTTATTTCATTTCATTTCACTTGTATATTCTTTTCTTTTATTTATACGAGGTTCAACCTTTTTTTTCCCCTTCATTTTCTCTCTCTTCTTTCTTTCTTTCTCTATGGATTAAGATTTCTGAACCTCTCGTCTTGTGGATACCAAGCTCCAATTCACTTTCCAACTCCAAAACCTCTATGGCTTTCAATTGGGTTTGTTTTCTTTTTATCTTTTATGTTTTATATTGATCCAAAAATGGGTTCTTTAAAAGGAAAAAAAAACTATTTTTTATATATATGATTTCGTATTTTTTTTGTTTTAGATCAGTTGAACTTCGATGATTTCGAGGTTGAAGAAGAGGGGCGTCCATATTTTCCATGTTCCTTTTGGTATGAGGAATTTCATTTCCGTTAAATCTCTTAACAAAGGTGCAACGCAAAACAAGAAGAATAGAACTTACCATAGGCTTACCAGGGATAGTACACTGCCACACCATCATATTCACTAAACCATCACGCAGAGTATCAGGCTTGGCCACAATACTAGGGCTGATTTTCAGTCGATTTGATCGGTAAATAGACCATACTAATATCATATCAACTTTGAAATCATCATACTAAAATTACCAACTTTCGGTATTTATCTCATTTATAACTTATGAGACATATTGTGAAAATTAAAGATGAGATAAATGCTTGTTTTTCTTGTAGTGATGTTACCGTCGGTAAATTGATTTTTAAAATATTAAAACCAAAATCAATCACAAAAAATTCGATAATATCAGTTTTGGTAAATAAAAAATGTGAGTTATTACCACTAATTTTCAATAGAAAACGGTACGGTACGAATTTTTATCGTACCACGAATACCCCTACACAAAACCCTAGAAATCATAATCATATAGAGATTAATTAATTATTGTGAAATACATAGTAAATAATATAGAAAGATTGAAGAAATCGAACATGTGGGTGGTTCTTCTGCCAGGCTTTGCGCTCCTCCGAGAGGTGACCACTAGCAATACCTCCACACATTTTGATGTCAACTCGTTTTTGGATGTAAAATTTTGAATTTTTTTACATATTTTCTATGTTCTTTTATAAGTGACGGTGAAAGGATAACACTGCCTTTTATAGCGTTGTAGAGTAAAATCAACGTTGCTATTAGGAACACCTCCTTTAATTGAAAAGACACGCTGTTACTCGTCATCGTAGGTCCCTTTGATTTTCAATGTTCTTAAACCCGCACAGTGAGAGAAAAAGAGGGGATGAGGCGACTACGAGAATTAATTTTGACATTAATGATAAAGATTCAATATTAACACCTCCAATATTATTGTATTAAAGGTATCCTATTCCAATATCATGTATTAGGTAATGACATTTAATATTTTAAATTTTCAAATATTATGTCAAAAAAATTTCAAATATTGTGTCAAAAAAATTGTCAAACTAAATTATATTGGAATAGGATATCCTCATTCCCTTTGTACAAGCTAATTACTGATACTCATATGGAAACCGTTAGATTCTACAAATTGAACGAGATTTTGTTTAAGGGTATTCACACCTTCCCAAATTAATAAAGAAATTACCAACGAAAATTGATAGTTTAATCCTCATGAGAATTCAAATTACGTTTCCAAAATGGGTCTTGATTTCAGAAATTCGAAATAAAAACATGAAACTTCTTAATTTTTGCAAAAGATAACTGTGGTTTTAGTTGATCAAAATTTAAATATTTATTTAATAGTAGAGAAAAAGATAAAATAATACAATATAAAAAAGAGGATCAAATACTAAAAAGTCTCTCAAATATTTTTTAATATAAATTTAGTCCAAGTCTTTTATTTTGCAAAACGATATGGTAAAATCTTTTTGATATAATAAATAATTTTTTGATACAAAAAAAATTTGAATTAAATAAATATTAAAAAAAATTCAAAAAACTATTTGATGTACGCCGAAGAATAGGTTTAACACATTATTTAGAGCTTGCAGGAAAGCATTACCCAAAACCAAAATAGCAAACAGAAGCTCAAAAGGTCTCGTCTCTTCCCCAACTGGCAACTGCTAAAAGCGACGAGCAATGACAACGAGAAAAGCTAATTCGTTGACAAATGCTGCCCATGTGCCTTTGAGTTAGACAAAAGGTCCATCACTAATACCAGACCTTATTACCCTGTAATAATTTGATTTTTTGTTTTTTTCTCTTTTAAAGATATCGTGATAAATTAAGAAATGAAGTTTAGCCTACTGAATCTTCAAAAAATAGAAAATTTATTCAATATATATATATATATATATATATATATATATATATATATATACTTTTCTTTCTAAATTTTATCTCATTTTTTACTTTATCACCCGAACTTTGGTCTTCCGCATGTAACTCTCTGAAATTCCTAAACGACTACAAGCAACCCTCTACCATTAGCATCATTAACTTTTGAATGGGAAAGTTGGTCATGTGTCATGCACATTAAGGTATTTTTGTCCAAAACAGTATAAATGTTTTTAAAAAATAAAAATTACAAAATGAATTATTTAAAAAAATAAAAATTACAAAATGAATTATTTAAAAAAATATTTATAAATCTGGAAATTATAAAAAAAACAGTTAAAAATGGATCTTCAGTATTTAATCTTATTTTTTAAAATTTATTTACAGCTGTTCCCATGGCTTTGTTTTTATAATTGTTGGTAATATTGTAACAAATATGAGACAAGTGTTATTATCAGCGAAAAGAAAGAAAGGCGGTTACAGAGCGGTTATGTTGGTTTTTGGTGGTTATGGAACTTGATACAATTAAAAAAATACATAAGAGGGGAGCCTAAAAGACTTTGAAAATGAGATTAAACCCCCAAAAATTAGGAAAATGGAGAAAATATTTAACAAATATCGAAATCATGAAAATAAATATAAATTACAAAAAAAAAATTAAAATCAAAAAAACATAATTTATCAATGAAATATGGAAATAATAGAGAAAATATTTCAAAATTTATAGAAAAACCTATAACAATATGAATGACATTAAAAAAAATTGAAAATAATAGACTAAGTTTTAAAACTCTGAAAATAATACGTAAAACATTTACAAGGTATAAAAAATCTTGAAAAAATAATCTAACAAATCCAAAAATAATAGGAAAAAACATTTAAAATTATAGTAAAACATAAAAAATAAAAAAGCTTCTACAAATCTGATTTTTTTTAATTCTACAAATAATAGAAAAATATTTTAGAAGTATGCAATATCATTTTAAAAACTTTGAATAAAATTAAATTTAAAAAATAAATAAAAATATGAAAAACCATTCTCCAACAAAAAAAACTATTTTCCAAAAGTAAGAAAATGATTTTCAACAAAAAAAAAATGATTCCTCGCATAAATAAACTTTTTCTAACTAAAAAATTATTTCCAGAAAATAATAATTGATTTTCAACAATTAAAAAATAATTTTGATTAAAAACTTTCCAGGAAAAAAATGATTTCCTACGAAAAAAATTGATTTCCAACATAAAAAATGTTTTTCGCAGAAGAAAAAAATCCCGCAAAAAAAACAAAAAAATCAACTAAAAAAAAATTCCTACAAAAAAAATAATTCAAGCAAAATAAATTCCCAATTTTTAGTACATTAAAAAAACAACTTCCAACAAATAAAAATAGATTTTTAGCAAAAAAAAAAACTTCCAAAAAAAATCCACAAAAAAATGTCATTTACTTCCAACACCACTCCTTCTCCTTCTACAATACTCATTCCATCCATTAAAAAAAAAACTAGCTTCAAACCCTTTCCATACTCATCAAACCCAACAAAAATAAAAAATTTGAGAAACACATACCTAGTTTCAATAACCATTTTTTTGCGTGTATGTTTGTGTATGTGTATTTTCATATGTATGAGTTCACGTGTGTGTGTGTGTGTGTGTGTGTGTGTGTGTCTGAAAAGAGACCATAGAGGAAAAGAGAGAGAAGGGTGAGGGGTGGTGGTGGGGGCTAGGAGGGGCAGCTTCCATGGCTGGCAAGAGAGAGAGAAAATAATTTTTTTTTAACATGAGGTTAAAATACCAAAATACCCCTAAAAAAGTCACATGCCATGCACATGACCCACTTTTTCGTCCAAAAATTAATGGTGTTAATGGGAGTTACTTGTAGTCGTTTAGGAAATCCAGAGGGTTAAATGCTCAAAATAAAAGTTCGGGTGACAAAGTGTAAACAAGATAAAATTCAGGGAAAAAGTGCACCTAACCTATATATATATATATTCACACACACACACACACGGTACAATAATACTTTTTTCTAAAGTATTTGTGCTTGAGGAACATCGATGCATCTTGTCAACTATACCCAAAGTGTTTGCAACATACTTGTGTGTTAGCTTGTTCTTACAATACGTCATTACCATTCGTACAGTTGTAACTTTGCTTTGTGCATCGCTCGCTCCTTGTTTGTGGCACTACAAGTTGTCTTTTATGGTAATTATTGTATAGTATATCGTGATTTACTATATTGCTCTATAAGAATGAATTTGTCCGTAGATCAATTTTTGAGTAATAAACCCGTGCTTACAATATGAAAAGTGTCCATTATGAATTGTTGGATTATGTAAAAAAATTAATTAACATAAATTGTTTGAATGAAATACAATAATTGACTGAATAACAAACTAAAATTCTATTAATAATTGATAATTGCAGTACAATTACAATAAATTCAAACTTATAGAATTGTAGTGATTGAATATATATATTCAAAACTCTGGCTTTGATCTAGGATATTGTTGGAATGAAAGAAATTATGTTCCCACTCATGTACCGCCGATTCTGTGAGCGATTATCTCTCAACGTAAAAAAAGTACTACAATTCATGATGCCTACAAACCAACTTTCTTGTGATGATATCTCTTTAAAATGCATATTCAAACTATAATTTTATGTAGGGGTTTAAAACGGACGGATGCAGAGCGGATACCATACTATCTGTATACAAGTACACTATATGTATCATTATCCATATCCGCTCGAATAGTATATACAACTATCATTATCCATATCCATTTATATTTTTAATGTACATTTATTATTCTTATCAAGCATTACTTTGAAAATTTGCTAAATCTTAATAAAAATATTTTTAAACAACATTCTAAATAATATAAATTATATTATTAAAAACAATTAGAAGAGTAGAGAATCAAATTTGATGATTACAAAACTTTATAACATTTAATGTGTACTAAGTGACACTTTATTAATCAATAACATTTCATATCGCGTTAATGAGAGTTTGAGAAAGTATTTTAATGAATACACAAGAGAATAAAATGACATTACATTATCAAGACTTTTATCTATGAGTTGTTGTGAATATGTCAATTATATGAGGCAATGCCATAAGTTATAGTGACTTTACACAACAAGATGACCAATGTATATTATAGACATAGTGTGTGAGAAGATATTAAAGACAAGAGACGAATGGGAAGAATTATTTTTTTCTGTTTATGCTTTAAATAATTCATGATTTACATTGTTTGCAAAAAAACATCAATATATATATATATATATATATATATATATATAGGGAGAGAGAGAGGGAGATCGATAGATAGATAGATAGATAGATAGATAGATAGATAGAGAGAGAGAGAGAGAGAGAGAGTCTGGCTCCTGTGCGGAGTTAAGTATGCGGATAGAATGCGAACTAGCTATCTTCCAAAAACGTCTTTGGACCGCGTTTGTCTTTATGGACTGCTTAGGGATCACTTTCTCTTTCTAAGGTTACTGGGAATATTAATTCTACCCCAATTATTTCTAAGGTCTTTTAAGCTTATTTTTAACGTCTAAATTAATCTGGGAGTCTAAGAGAAGTTTCAGAGCTACTACTTCTCCGATTTCTTCCATCACCATCGTACTGAAATTTGGAATAGCGAGGATTATCTATATAGACGTTTTCTTCAGGGAGTCTAGAAATTTCAAGTGGTTTGGAAGGAAAATATTCTAGTCGTAAATACCTTATATGGTATTGCGATTTTATCAGTCTAGTTTCTTTATATACCTGATTGATAATATCAATTATATAATTTTTTATAAAGTTGTCTAAATCATTATCACCATAGGATGACGAAAATCTACGATATGTTCTAGGGGCAGCTGTTTCTACGTTTTTAATTCCTCCTGATTTAATTAAAATAGCTATTATTTCAGCTAACAGTTTGCGTCTAATATATTTTAATACGCCTATACTATCTTCAAGTATTCTAGTGTATTCTTGATATTTTTCTGGTCTAGAAAGTTCAACTGTGAACTCTGCAGTTCTTAACTTTGGTTTAAAGAGATCCTGAATCCCTGTTCTAATTATTTTTATTTTAGGTTCTTCATGTACTAACCACTCAATAACTTAGTGTATAGATTTGAAACTACCACATGCGTATGTTAATGCAGATTCTATAAGTTCTTTATCATTAGGGTCCGTAAGAGTCCTGTAATCACCCGCCCTTTTGGAGAGGATTAAATTCCATAATTAAGTATAATTTGGAATTTGGAGAATTTCTCGAAATAGTGATTTTGGGATTTTTGAGGATTTAATAATTTTCGAAGGGTGTTATAAATTATTTTGGGACTATATAGGTCGAAGTAATTTAATTTTATGTCGTCGTGAAGTATAGCGACAAAAGAGGTAAGATTTTGAGTAGAAAACAGCACTTAATTATTTTGGGTTAGAATAGTAATTTGCGGTCAAGTACCTCGGATGGAAATTTCGACCGCGCCATGAGTCTCGGAATGTCCGAGATAGTCGAAAAAGAGTGTCCGATTGTCGAAATTGAGTTCCGGGTAATTTTGGAGTTAAATAGGCTCGTAATTGGGTAAACGAGTCATTTTTGGGTTTTAAAGGGGTTAAACCCTTTTCTCCTTATAAAAGGAGGGAGAGGGGGAGAAAAGAGAAGAGATAAGAGAAAGAAGAGAGGGAAGAGAGAGATAGGGAAGAAAAGAATAAAAAGGGGGAGATTCCGGCCAGCCTCCGTGGGATTCGGCTCGAGGACGTCGAATTTTATCCACGAGGCAAGTGTTTACTTGCTTTATTTATATTTAAGCATAAATATCTCATATCATTGTTGGTATAACAAACCCTAATGATTTTGGGTTGGGTATTCGTGGATAAAACGGGTTTTTGGGAGTTAAAACGAATAAATCCCTAAAAATGGTAAATTGAAGAAATTTAGAAATTAACCAAAAATATTGGGTGATTTTGGGTTCTAGGATGTTTAGAACCCGTATTATAGGTGTATTTGTAGTTGGTTGAAGTTGTAGGCCGTTTGGTGAAGAGATGGAAGCTTGGGGGAAGCTTCCATGGCTGAAACAGCTTCTCGGAGAAGAAGCTGCCCGACTTGATCGATCGATCGATCATGGGGGCTCGACGATCGAGCCATCGATCGATCGACGGCCATGGGTCGATCGATCGACCCCTGCTGAAAGTTGATAATTTTTCTAGGATGATTTGGATAGGATAGATTCCATTTCATCTTGCTTTGAGGTTAATTAGGTGATAACCTAAAGGACCTTTTAGGACTTCATGGTCCATAAATTAAGGCAATTTAGGAGGGTAAAGTAAGGGGTTTTAGTATATAACCCTTAATCTATATTTTCGAGGAAAATAAAATATTTTCAGAAATTGATGGATTAGGGTTCCTAAATTATATTGGGGACTTCTAAATGATTAATTGGACTAGGTGTAGTCTTGGGGGTTCAAGGAAATGAAATCCTTAACTCGTTGAATTTAAGGTTGTTCGGGTGAGATAAATCCCGAGGATATTTCTCGTAGGCATACAGGCCTATATAATTATGCTTATGGAAAGCATAATTATATCGATTACTGTTAAGTGTATCCTAGGAGATAATTAGGATAAAACTGGGAATACAGATATTTGTTGATTTTACTTAGAGTGAAGGGTATCCTTGGAGATATCCAATAAATCCTTAGATGGGATTGAGGTATATAGTGATTATTAAATTAAGAAACATTTGGGTTTAGTATCATGCTTATATGAATGCATGATTATGATTCTTGGAGGGAATCTTTGGGATTATTGGTCATCACTAGATGCTATAGGCCACTATGGCCGTTTATATATATTATAGGAAGAATATATAGGATATGTATATACTGTGTGATTTAGGTATATATATATGTTATGATGGAAATGATTTTGAAAATGTAAAAATGAATATTTCCAAAATGGTAAATAAATGATTTTCATAATTGATAAAATATGGATTACACACCTCTTTAAATCGCTATCATAAGGGAAGTTGCGTTCGTATGGTGAGGCCTCCTGGCTAATGAATGCAGGGTGGATATAGTCCTATAGGACATGTGAGCGTTTGTTGTTATATATTTTCTGTGCTGGTTAGGAGATTCCGGGTGTGGTCTTGACTATCCCGCAGGCACATGGCCGCTTCCCGACGGCTTGCGATATAGGATCCCAGGTTGTCTTGATGATAGGCCCTGGAAGATGATAGCCATTTAGGGGCGCGCACAGTCGGGAAACCCGGACGGGCGGTCTTAGAACGCGTTATATTAAAGCAATTCATGATAATGGATTGGCTTTAATTACATTTCCTGGATATAGGAAGGGAAATGGGTTATATGTTTAGCTTCAGTAACACTCCCGGATGGAAGAAGGGATGTGGAAGCATATGATATGGTAAAAGCATTTTTATGATAATAAAAATTGCTTTTAATTACATTTCCTGAGTATAAAAAGGGAAATGGGATATTTTGAAACGAAAAAGCATTTTTATGATAATAAAATTGGCTTTTAAAAGTATTTGATTTGTTAAAGCAATTCATGATAATGAATTGGCTTTTATATTTACATTTCCTTGATATAATAAAGGAAATGGAAAGTTTTGAGAAAAGGAAAGTAGTGATAAATACTTTGTATATGAATTCTCATTCCGGGAGATAGATCTGGATGTGTATTATAATATATAAATTGATATTATGTAAACCTCAGTCCGGGAGATATTATCCAGACATATATTGTGAATGTACATATATATATATATATATATATACGTTTGTGTGTGCTACGGGCCCAATGGATCTCTACCATTAACCCTGCCAAGCAGTAGTGTATCGGGGGGGTTCCTTGTTTGGATTTCGCTTTGCGAGACACCCCACGCATGAACTTAGTGCAGTGTTGAGAATGGAGGGAAGTTTAGCCCTTAGCACTTGGACTATTTGGGGTAGATAGTAGTTGGGGAATAGATAAGGCCAGGACACTTTGACTAGGGTATGTTGTTAGGATGCGTTAGGTGTGCACTACTAGAGGAGAGGTGAGGGGTATCTCATGGGAGTGCAATACCAATTTAAATATGAGATAAAACTATTTTTCTAAAAATAAAGCATTTATGCACTTGCAAAATATTTTCAAAACTCGGGCTCTGACCCGTTTATCTACTCTCCTTTCTTTCTATATATTATATATATAGGTGTCCAGACACAGGGACGCCTGGATGGAAATTCTTTCGAGTCAGACGTCTGTTGTAGCAGCTGTGGATGCTTGCGGGTTCTCGGTAGACGCTTCTTTCCTTGTACTCTAGATAGGAGGTATTGTACAAACATTCGGGCCAATGGTCCAACTGATTTTATTTATTCTTTGCACGATATTCGATATGGTTGTATAATTTGAACTGAGTGTTCGGTTATTTTAGTTCATTTCATTTTCCCTTCAGTTTTATTTACGCACTAAATTGTGGATGTTTTATTTTAATCGGTAAAAAGAGTAGTTAAGTTAAAGTTTTTAACGCTCGCCCAATAGGATATTAGTAATTAAATGGATTTTCGACAGTGATGCTAAGAATGATCCATATGTAACTCCTGTTATAATTTGATATAGGAGTGATTGCCCGGTATCCCATTAGGCGGGTTGTTACAAGTCCACTATTGGATTTCTCTTCTTAAGTCTAGATTTATTTGGTGAACAAATGCTAAAAAGTCTGTAGTGATTTGTAGGCTCATGCAAATTTCGTTGTATTATAACAATAATATGTAAAATATCTCGGGGTTTGGTTCGAGTTTATACCTTCCTTCTGGTCTGCAATATCTTTATTTTCTTTTCTTTATTTCTTCAGCTTTGTTACTATTCTTCTCCGGTCTGGGCCTCCTGTAAATCTATCTTTATGTGTCGCACCTCAATCCACTAGTTTGGCGTTGGACCCATTTCCTACCTATACGCCACTACGCCTAACGCCCACCTGGCTAACATCTCACAACAAATCGGCACCTGATGGCGGTTCAACAGTATAACACCTACATGCTACACCAGAGGTTCCACACAATAGTCCTCTATGAACAGAAAGTTGAAGATGTTTGGAGAATAATAACAACTTAACATAAGATATTTCTGGAAAAAAAATATTTTTATTGCATAGCATAAGTAAATACAACTCTCACCATTCCCCTTACTATATGGGGTTTACTCACTCATATACATGTTATTCTATCTAATCTTACTCACTCTCTCTAACTTCTAATCGTCGATCCCTCTATTATAAACTAGACGCTCCCTTTTATAATCACAGGGGCACTATGTTTAACTGGCAAGCGGAGGCTAAAAGATAATCGATATAAAGAAATACAATTATTAAAGTTTTTTATAGAAAGCATCTTTGTCTTTTACTAATAATTCTGGCAGGAGGAGCGGTCTAATGGCCCATGTGCGGTAGGTCTTCATCTTCTTGTGATTGCAATAAATCTTTTGCTTTATAGAAAGCAGTTTAAATAATTAAGTCTTCAATCTTTGATAATTCGCTGAGTAGGGTGGGACCCTTCACTGTCCCATCTTCGTCTTCTTTTTCCTTGTCTTTGTCTTCGTCTGGTAGAACATTATTGTTGAGGAATTCATAAATGAGGCCCACGACTCTAAGGCTATCTGGAAAATCAATCTCTACCATTTCCTTGGATTCTTTCTTGAGCCTTCCATTGAATGGCTTGTCGGGTTGGATAATGAAGTTTTCTTTATGGTATGCATTGTATCATCTGTCTTCACTTGTTAACAGCTCCATAATTTATATCATCTCCATAGTCTGGGCAATCTGAAGTTTAAACTTACTAATAATTAAGTCTTTAGTCTCGTCTTCGAACAAGATCTCAACGTCTTCAAATGCATAATTAGAAAATCTAATAAGTATACATCCTTCCACTCTTATTCCTATACAGGAACTTGGAATAATCTAGTAAATTTTGGCAAAGGGGAAAAAACTCTTCTACCTTGTTGATGTACGTATGGATAACTTTTCCAAGAGCATAGAGTCTTCTATAGTCTTTATCTGGACGAGTTCAATGAACCCGTGGTCTGCTAAGGTTATTTGAGCCATGTCTGATTTTCCAAAAAGATAAATTTTTGGAACATTTTTTAATAAACCTCTAAACATTAAGTCATCTTCATTATTCTCGGATAATAACATGTTAAAATTTTCAATAATGTTATTAGCTCCCTTCTGACTGTCTTCTGAAATTGGAAGATTATTATGATCTAACGGTATCATAATCTTAGTCTTAAAGGTGTTTTTCTGATAACAAAAATTATCAGCAAGTCTAGTTTTGGAGGATTTCCCAAGAGTCTGGGCATAAGTCTGAGTCTGAGGTTTAGGAATAGAAGTACCACTAAGTTGTGTAACTGCAAGTCTTTGAGTTCTCATGAATCTGGCAATAACTACCGAATTCTGTTTGAATTCTATCCGTAGTCTATTCTTTACATTCCACCATATAGCGTCTATAAGGGTATTTTCATCATTTGAAAATTCTCGTCTAAATTTAATTAAGTCTGGGTATCTTTGGTCTGGTCTATATTGAGGAAAGTATATCTTCCCAATAAGTCTATTCTGGGAAACAATCTCATGTCAAGATTTTCCAAGAGGGACTAAGATATCATCAAACTTCTCTAGGATTGGTCTTTCTTGAGAGTCTTGAATATGAGTTTGTCTTTGCGTTACACCAGCATTTGGTCTTACGCGTCTAAGATAGTCTGCAATGTCTTCTTTATTCAGTCTATTTATTTCAGAGGAACTCATGATGTCTAGGTCTTCTGTTTACAACATAAAGCATGAGATTATATTAGTGTTGTCAAACATTAGTTCTCTTGATATGATGTATGGAATGGTATTTTTACTTTCCTTAATATGTATAACAGAGAAGTCATAACCATTAAGCAATTATTGACATCTAATAAGTCTATTAGTCCTTAATTTGGACAAGTCAAAGTCTCTAAATTTCACTACATAAGAAGAGTCAGTATAAACAGTAAAATGTTTTGGTCTAAGAAAAAGCATATATTTTTCTATTGCCCTTACTATAGCTAAAACTTCTTTTTCATGGGTAGTGTATCTTATTTTTGGATCAGTAAAAGTTCCAGAACTATATCTACAAAGTTTCTTCTTTTTTATCTGATGATCAATGGCAAAGTATATTGCTCCCCATTGTTTATTAGATGCATCTGTTTCTACTATAAATTGGTCTTCATCATTGGGCAGTTCAAGTAAAGGGATATTTTTCACTACTGCTTTAATCTATCTTATAACTTCAAAATAATCTTTATTCCAATAAAAAGTATTAGTCTTATCTATTCCTTTTAATTTGGAAGTTAGGCATTGTCTTTTTGAATCAAGGTCTTTAATAAAGTCTGCAGCACAATTAAGCAATCCTAAAAATGATTGTAATTATTTTCTATCTTCGAGTTGGTCTGGAAACTCAAGAGTCTTTTTGGTTATGTGTTCAGCTAAGGATATTATTTCCTTATTAATATGCATTCCCACAAAATCTATTTCAGTATGAAATAATTGTATTTTTTTCAGAAATAACAATACCATGTTTATCTAATTCTAAAATAATCTTTTTGAGGTGGTATACATGATCTATCTTAGTCTTACTAGCTACAAGAATATCATCTATGTAAATAAGATAAAATTCTGAATATGGTCTAAATATATGGCCCATTCTTCTTTGGAATACTTAAGGAACATTCAAGTATCCAAATGGCATTACTAGTTATTCATATTTTCCTTGAGGCACACTAAAAGTTGTCCAAGTAATATTGTCTGGGTGCATCTTAATTTGTCAGAAACCTAACTTACAATCAAACTTACTGAATATAATTCTGTCTTCAATCAAATTGGTTAGATTATTCTTATCTGGTATCTTATAAGAATCAAATTCACAATTCTTATTTAGTTGTCTATAATATATAACCATACGTTTTTTTTCCTCTTTTTTGTTCAGATTCATTTTGAACATAGAAGGCAAGGCTATTATGTCTACTTTTACTTTTCCTAATAATTCCTAGCTTAAGAATTTCATCTATATCTTTTTTAAATTCTTCTATGTCTTCTTGTGAATATCCTTTTTTATAGGTTCCACCATTAATAGTGGCGTGTGGATTAATAGGGATAATTTCACAATAACTTTGATCTTTATCCCACTTAGCAATGGGATATTCTCCTAAAGTAGGCTCTGCTACTTGCCTAATCTTTTCTTTTTCTACTTCTATATCTATTTTCTTCTGTTTGGATATGGTTTGAACTTTTAATAAGGTTTGTTGGGCTTGATCTAAAATGTCTTGTTTTATAAGCACTATTTTCTTATAACATTTTTTATCTTAGCACTTGCTTTCCTTTTGTAAGGGTTTGGTCATTTCTAGGGCTTCTTATTGGTTTGTAAGTCTAGGTCCACCATGCTCAGCTGAAGAACTCTAATGTTTTATTGGTCTATAGTTAGGTTTGACCTGCATAAGGTCAAAAGCGATCTTGTGATCTATTACAGGGGATTTAATATTAAATTGCTCTTTATCACTAATTAATATCTTATCATTATACTGAGTATAAGTATGATATTTACTAATAAAGTCTTGTCATAAAATAAATTTTCCTGTGAAACTAGGACGAGGATCCATTATCCAAAACTGATATTTAACAATTCTATTAGTCTGATTTCCTAATTTAAAATAAATAGGAATAGTCTGAAAATATAAGGTGAATGGTTCTCCATTAGCTACCTTACCATGGATATCTTGATTATTGGCTAGAAAATAATCTTCAGGGAAGGCATTAGCCTTGCAAATACTCTGAGAGCATCCTGTATCTATAAAAATTGAAAGTCTTTTAGGATAATCTTTGTGTTGTATAAACAATTCTACAAAGCAAGCATGTGGTTTAGTAGAAATTCCTAAATTATTCTTTTCTAAAATAGTTATTCCTTTACGAGGTTTATCTACAAAATCTAATGATGTTAAATCTTTCGTACTACTATCAGAGCAGTATTCTCCTAAATCATAGGAAATTCCTTTTCCTTTTAAGTCTTCATTTTCTTGTAATCTTTTGGTTATATTTCTTGGTAATATGTTTTAATATCTTGGTCTATTTGGGCATCATACTAGTTAGTATAAATTGCTCTAAATCTAGTTCTCCAATAATTTTCATGGTAGTGTAATTGACAAATAACACAAACCATAAATAATTATATTTATATAGTTTCAAAGCATTCTACACGTCTAAAGTCTTTCTTGCTACATTTCATTTCAAATATGAAATAATACTTTTCATCAAAGTAACATCTAGGTATATATGTTAGTAATTCAGGCTTACTGACTGTCCATATTTTCTTTAAAAAGATACTTAATATACACTTATACTAAGCTTCTTCAAAGTCTATATAATCTTTTTCTTGATCCTCTTGGTCAATTTGCATAATATATGGGTCTAGATTATCCTGAGAGTCTTCATATTCATCAGTATCACTATTATAGTCTTCTGAATCACTATTTGTATATGCACTATAGATATTAGTATTATCATCATTTTCTATGTCTGATATTTCTATAGCATATAGAATATCTAATTCTTCTTGATCTGCAAAGTCTAGTATTGTATTAATTATCTTAATACTTTCTTTATCTTTATTGGTAGGACAGTGTTTAGCAAAGTGTCCATCTTTTCCACAAGTCCAACATTCTTTGGTAGGAGTCTTACAATGAGCTACTTATTTTTCCTTTCTATAATTAGGAGCCTTCTTATACTTACTTGTATTTTTCTTAAAATATCGTATTTGGTTAAATCTATTTTTCTTAGTTTTAGAGTTCCTTTCTCTACAAGTAGTAGATGGTCTAAATTTATATTTCTTTAGAAAATCCAAAGGTCTAGCCTTGAACATCTTTTGTTTCCAATCTAGCTTCCTTTTGAATTTCTTAGATTCACTACCACATTCCCATTAGATTAAAGCAATGTCTCTTTCGTCTTTAATTGGAGGAATCTGTTTGAAAGTTTCTTCAATTAACTTTTCTTGAGTTTTATCTCGTATTTTAGATATGATATAGTCTTTGGCAAAATTAATTCTTTCACCAAGGGAGTTATTCTTAACTCCAGTTACTCCTGGCCAATTCCTATATTTATTAATCAGGATTTGTCTTATGGCTAGTATCTTTCTAAAATATTCATCTTTTAAGGTCTCTCCAAATTCTTTAATTTGGTAATATATTTGTTCATAATTATTGATATATTCATTGATCTTATCTAATTTGCAAATGCTAAGGAGTGCTAACTTAGTTTTAACTAAGTCTTGTTCATTGATTTGGGCAAAATGTCCAGCTCCAATGAATTCTGAAGTGAATAATTGAATATATTCATTAATTGATCTTTCTTCAAGGTTTTCTTTCATTTTCCCAATCTTAGCTAGGGAATCTTCATCTGTAGCTTTTCTCAAACTATTTAAATAATCTTTTGCAATACCTCTAATGGATTGCTCAGCTTATTATTTACATGAACTTGCATCCCATTATTTATTAGATGCAAAACACATATTCATTTGATTAAGCCATTTATCTAAGTCTTTCTTCCTATCTTGGACATTGTCTATATTAAGATATATCCCAACTGAGTTTATGGCTTGAATTGCCATAGTCTTAACAGGAGTAAAACTCTTGTTATTAGTTGAAAAGTCTTTTATATAATTAGGTTTGGTCTTTACTAAAGAGCTTGAGTATATAGGAATATTTATTCCTATCGATTTACTAAAAAGTCTAGCAGCATCTTCTAGCCTACTACTAGTTCCTATCCCTTGTTAATTAGGACCAACTTGTGTAGCTGGTATTAATATTTCTTTTCCTTCTTCCATTAGTCTTAGGTTTCTAAGAAGTTCTTTAGTATTCTTAGATTCTTTTAAGTTCAATATATAGTCTTGGGCTATTATGTTGAATCTATCTCTTTCTTGGATCTTAACAGAATAACTTATATTAAGATGTTCTTTAAATGTTTGCACGTCCAATTCTGAGGGATTACGTCCAAAGTTTTGGATTTTAGTTTTTTCTCTAACTAAGTCTTTTTGTTAAAATGATATTCTAGGTCTAATTATTGGGGCTTGTCTTAGTAAACTGGAGCTAGTCTTACTACTACATTCTCCTTCTGAAGGATCATTGATTATGACTTCTACCATATTCCTAAATCTAACTTCTTCAGTCTGGATATTTTTATTGATAATCTTAGGAGGACCAAACTGGATAGTAGCATTTCCAGTGACATCGTATTGATTAATAAACAAAGGTTTATTCTTTATAGTCTTAGTTTCTTAAAATTCTGGCAATTGCCAGAGAGTCTTAGCTTTTTCTTTCATAGGTCCAATATTCCTAATACTGTAAGTATGATTATAGTCTGAATTATTGGTTCTATCTAATATTTCTTCATTAAGTCTACCACTAGGAATTCCCGATTGCATTCCTTCATAGGGAAATTGGGATAATTCCACATAGCTTTGGAATTCTATATTTATATTAGCATCTGGGATAATATAGTCTTCATAGCCACTAGCATATAAGATTAACTTAAAATGTTTGGCTATGTCTACAATTACTGTAAATACCGAAATGACATTAAAGTATCCTATATTGTCTGACATTTATAATTGGGCTATCCCAATACGACTTTTCTCAAAATCTTTCCATCTTTTATCTATTAAACAACATAATGTGTTGATATTATTTTGAGGTCTATATAATCCTTGGATTCTTGCTTGAAAGAGACCAAAGGTTAGGAACTGAAACTTCCTATCAGTTCCTCTTTATCTAATCCATTCTGAGTAAAAAACTTGAATCTCAGTGGAAGACTTATCTAACACATGATTTCTACAATGATAAGTCATGTTATAATTAGGAATCTTAGGAGTGACTCCTTCTTTAAACAAGTCTATCTATCTAACTGGTAGAAGTTGTCCATTATGTATGGAATCTTCAACAATTTTGCAGTCAACTTCACCCCATTCTTTCCATTGGAGAGGATTGGTGAAATTTCTCTCCTTCCACCATGTTCTAACATTGGAGGATGAATCTTTAAGTCTTTGGAGCATAAAATTACTATGTACAATATTTGGGATAGAGCTAACTATCTTTCTATTCTTATATAATCCATCATTTATGATTCTTCCAGTTATGGTCTTTCCTTCCTTAATTTATGTATAAGGAGTTTCTCTAAATTTATAGGTGGTTACCTGTTTTTGTTCAAGTCTTTTTTCAATTCTTTCTAAAGAGTCTGAATAATATTTTTGTCTCTTTATTGGCAAAGGATTTCTTCTTTAAAGGACTTATTCTCATTTCTTGCATTATTGTTAATATCTTCATTATGTTTAGCGAGAGTATTAACAAGAGAATTAGCAACTTTATTAATATAATCTTTTACCTTATCATCTTTTTCTTGTTTTTGCACAGATTTTTGTGCTATTCTAGCTTCTATAGTTTTTACAGTTTTTTTTATTTTATCTAAACGTGTTAAAATAAATGGAGAGTCTAATTCTTCTTAGGAAGGTTTATTATAAATGACCTTAATTCCCTGTATAATTTTTTCATATTTCTCTTTTGCTTGTGACATATTTAGTCTAAGTTCATTCACAATATTATCCATTTTGGATAGGTTATAGCTTTCCATACTGTTAAGATAATTTGCTAAATTTTGTTGAAATTTAACACAGTCTGTATAGAAGGTCGTTAATCCTTATGTCTTAGCTTTTAAATCTAATTGTAAGTCTTTAACAAAGCTACTATTATAGTCTTGAGTAGTTGCTATTGATGTCGAGATTAAATTTAATCTCTCAAGCATAAGTCTTGATGCTTTAGCATCATTGGCAATCTCATTTTCATTTATCTTATAATAAAATCTATCATCATTTATCTTTTCTAGAATTCTTTGGTAAAAATCTGCTAAGGTTTGAATGAAGAGGTCTCCAAGTACCTCATTTCAGTCTGATCTAACTATTTCCATTTGGTAGATAATTGTCTAATCTAGGAATAAGTTTAGCTTGTTCTTTGGTGAGTTTAATTAGCTCATTTTCTTGATTTTTTTTCAAAGTTTTAATTTCTAAAATGTCTTTGTTAAGAACTTCTATATGATTAGTCTTAATATTTATTTCCTATAGAACTTGTAATAGGTCTATTGGGATTTGACTATCTATTTCTTGTATTCTTTTAGATATATTTTTTTATTTCTGTTTTTAAGGTTTGAGTGTCTTTAACTAATTGTCTTAAAATAAGGAGTGTATACTTATTTTGGTCTATTATGTTATTAATAGCAGTGGCAGTAACTTGTCTACTATCTGCGTGTTTGGTTGGGATGTGTTCAGTGTGTGAAATGTCATCCATGTGTGAAGTTAAGCAACCTTATGGGTCTAAATCAGTTATGGGTATAGGTTGGTAATCTGGATTAGTCCCAAAAATATCTTTGTAAATGCGAAGGATAAATCCCATGGGCATTAAAGCTTTTTACTATAAGTTAAAAAAGGAGCGTCTTTGATCTGATACCACAATTGGGATTGGGTCGGAATTTGGCGGGATTATAAAACTCTTAAAGGTTTGATACCAATTTTGGGTCTAAATATAAATCCGTTATAGCTATAGACTTGAAAATGGATTTTACTATAAGACAAGAGGGGACCACTAAGGATAATAACAAAATTGTCTTTGGGACCATAAGGGGACCACTTTTGGGAAAAGGACAAAGTCCGCACCAAGTGCGCACGGTTTCGTTCGCACCAGAGATTATCCCTATATATATATATATGTATGTATGTATTACGGAAATGGATGCCCAAAAAGGATATCCATATATATGGATAGTCCGCTTTGAATACGGATTATCCGTGACACGTATCTGTATCCATTTTCTTGGATATTTAATAGTGGTATTCGAATTCGTTGCTCTGGATCTCTATTCGGATAAATATTCGTAAAAAATAGATTTGAATATCAGAAGAATTCAAACTTTCGAATATCTGCTTACAGTCCTAATTTTATGATGACCAATGTATAAAAAATGGTAATATATTCAAACTTATGATTAAATACAATTATATTATTACACAATTTTTTCAAATATGAAAATGCAATGTAGCAATATTACCATGCGAGAGAGTTATATTATAAATATAACTATTAGAGACACATAGTACCCAACCCCTCAAATAAGGACCACAAATTATTCTCTAATTTTAAAATAAATATAAATCTCACTACACTTTAATGCTATGAGTGAAGGTACCAGAACATGATTATCAAATTCTTACCCAACCACTTAAAAATATGTAGAATTTGGATGTACATTCGTTATAGTCCAGTCAAAATTTTCCTTTTGTTTCAAAATATTTGATTCGTGAAATATTAGGACAAGATGGATATATACGCGTGTGTGTTTGTGTGCGCATATGAAATTATATATAATTAAAGGTTGTCACAAGGATAGTTGTTCAAGGTTACAAAGAAACCTTGCATTACAAAAAAAAATACTAGAAATGCAAGACAATCCTAAGGAGTTTACACCTTATCCTTATCTTGAGCTATTACACCTGGCAACTGAGCAACCACTATTGAAACCTCAAGCACCATTGAAGATTAACCAGTACCCTCCCCATCTTCCATTTTTCAATAATAATAGGAGGGGTACCAGGGTTAAATTGCTAGAAGAGGTCTGAGTCGGTAGTAGTGACGACATGTTTCAGTGTAGAATCATAACCTTCCTTGAAGGAGGTATTCTTTAAATAGTTTATTTTCACGCTAGCAGTGGCAAAAGCCTTATCCTAACCACGAGTATAGGTGACTTACTTCCCTTTCTTCATATCAGACTTCAAGTTTTAGTATTTTTTTTCCACTTCAATGGTGGCCTTAGCATCATCAAATGCAACCTTCTCAACATCAGTTTTCTTCTTCTCGGCAATGTCTAACTGACCCTGTAACTTCCCCAAGTCTTTATTGTGGGTTGCTTTGCTGGCATCTAAGATTCCTTTAGACCTTTAAAAGCCTCCTCAACATCAATATAAGACTCTCTGAGTTGATCGTCTCTCATCAGGAGATGGTCATGGTTCATCAAGAACTGTAAATTTTAAAGGTCAAAAGTAATCTACAAATAATAAGTATAAGATTGCCAAACGGGGAACAAAAGTATGTCAAGATAGTTATTAAAGCTAGATTCTAGTTATCTCTCTCTAATAATATTGCCCTGGACAAAGGAGCAACTGTCGATCAGTCAGTAGGGAGAACCCTAGAACCAATCAAACCCCTGGCCAAACCAGGGTTCACTGCCACAAAGACAGCTTC
Source organism: Sambucus nigra (assembly GCA_949130495.1). Lineage (NCBI taxonomy): Eukaryota > Viridiplantae > Streptophyta > Magnoliopsida > Dipsacales > Adoxaceae > Sambucus > Sambucus nigra. The sequence goes on from OX422217.1 coordinate 243,901,997, forward strand.
TGTAGAGGCCTGGTCGACCTAGGTATTTTGAACTAATTACTACTGGATGGTAGGAACTTTACTCAATGTCTTGAATTGAGGCTATGTGTTATTCATATCCTCAGTAATCACTACTACTGGTCGTTTGGAACCTTCCCCTGAAGCCTTCTTCTTCTCAGTAGGAGGGGGAGACATGGATCCAATAAGAGGTTGAGGATTTTTCTTTTAACCATTTTACTGGGGAAGAGAGGCCAATTGGGATAGTGGATAAATATAAAGAATCAAACGAGGGGGGAGTTACTCCAAATCCAAAACCACCTTCTTCTAATAAAGGGAACTCAGATGCAGTAATGGAGGAAGATAAAGCAGAATCTTCCTAGTTGATTGGAGAAACATGAATAACTTATATAGACCGAAATATAAAAGAAGTAATGTTACTCTGGTATTCCATAAGATAAAAGCTGACCTGGGTGGGCCTCACTAATTCTTTATTGGATGGGCCAAATAAACTTGAAGTCCACAAAATTGACTTCAGAGTCGGGGGCAATCTTTTTTCCTTCTCTCTGTAAAAAATCAAGCATAATATGTTGGTAGTCGAAACAATAAGAGGAACACAGGTATATAGATAACATATATAAATGTAGAACAAGAGGCCAAGCTATGCCACGATCTTCCTGAACATATTGCCAATTCTTTATAATAATCCCATATTGCCAATAGTTCTTATTGAAATCGGGAAAATTCACCACCAGAGCCATATTATTCTCAGTGGTCCCCCACATATAATAGTATATTTATTCCTTAATTCCTATATGAGTTTCGTATAACTTATTAAGGAAGTTAACACCATTAACTACTCTCTAATTATTTGGGGCCACTTTAGTAGGTACCACATCAAAGTATTGACAAAATTGTAAAAATAGATTATTTGGAGGGAAAGTAAATCCACATTCAATAATAAAATATTGTGGCCAACCAATGACCCTTATTTAAGGCACACAAATCACAAGGCCTAGAAAACATCTCCATAACCACCCAATCTGAGATTTTTCTCTTCTCCCTAAACTACTCCAAAGAATTTTTCTCAACAATATAAACCATTCTAATAGCTCAGAAAGAAAAAAATTAGAGGAGGGAGGTTATTACATTTTCAAGCTCAGTGATGAAACCCTTAAAGTAGCAAGGTGGAGAGGCAACAGTGGATGAAAGAGACTTCGAGATTACAAAAGTGAGGAACAATGGAGGGAAATGTAATACCCATATTTGTGCGTCTTTATAATTTAATTAATTGAGTAATTAAATAGAAAATACATTTTAAATTAAATTACATGCGTAGATTTATTTAATATGATTTAATAATAATTATGATTATTAAGCGTAAATAATAATTATGATTATTAAATATTAATAGAGAGATAGATATTGATTCAAATTTACTAAGTGTGAATAGTAAATGTGATAGTTAATTTGTACGACATAACGAGAGATGTGGACGTACTTGATTATACCTCAACCGAGTGTCGCATGTAGACTAAATTGAGGATGAGATAGGAAAAATATTTTTTGATGACTCAAATGACAATTTAGAGGTCACAGATGATTCCGAATGGGTCGAATTAATCAAAATAGTATACCCGGGGTACTAGTCGGGTACCGGAGCATTTTTGGACTAATCGGGACCGTACGGGGGCGTTTTAGTCTTTTGGCATATGGGGGTGAGGAGACCGACGAATTTTCGAGTATTTTATCAGCTAATTAAAAGTGGGGTTAGGGTTAAAAACCTCATAACACAAAGGAAAAGACGTTAGAGAGAGAAGAGAGATTATTCTCAAAGCTTAAGGAAGGATTGGTGAAGGATTTAAAAGGTTTTTTTGCACCACAAACTAGTTGGAAAGGAAGATTGGAAGAGAAAGACAATCAACCACCAACAAAAATTACAAAATCAGATCTTCTCTGAATAAGGCAAGTGGTTGTTTGCAAATTATTTTGAGTTATAATATCCATGCGTAGCATTTATGAATGATCAATTTTGATTAATATTCTTGGAGAAGAATAATTAATTAATTGCATGTTTGGGTAAATATAACATGTAGTTAGATTTATATCTGTAGAGGATTGAAAATCAGAGGAACCATCATTGTTATTACGAATTAAAATCTGGGTTTATGATTTAAAAAATTGGAAGAACATATTTTTAGGGTTCTTGAAGAATTAGAGGATTTGAATTATTCTGGGCTAAATTTCTGAAGATTTATGATGTTTAAATTGTTGGAAATAATCCTAGAGTATGTAAGAATGGTTAGAAATCATTAGTTTGAAGTTTGGTGTGTCATTATGTAAGTTGGATAATTGGGAATGGTGAGAAAACGCAGGAAGAAGACGAACTGCACCTGAACCTGCTCGATCGATCGAATCTTGAATGTTGAAGGATCGATGGAGTCGATCGATCGATGGTCCTGGTCGATCGATAGACCCAGGCTGATTTTGGGTTCTTTTGTTGGTTGATTTCTAATCGTTTGCCAATGATTGAGGGAAACCTTAGGGATTATGATGTACCTATATAGGTACTTAGAAAGTACCAGTAGGTGCATAGTGGAGGTCCGTTATAATCATAAAGTGCAAGATTGGAAGTGATGGACCGATAAGGATAAACCGATCGAGTAGTATATCAAAAATTTGTGATTTGAGTTACGGAGAGAGTAAACATAATCCCCAGGGGTATATCAGAGATAGCTTAACTACTGAAATGATTGGAGGGGTAACTAGTGCCCTTAGAGTTGTGTGAATACTCAATTAAAATACGATAGTGAGATAAATCATAAATAAATAAGTACGGTGAATATTAAAGAGAAAATATTGCGTACGAACACTATTATTAGGTTGTGTGTATACCTACTGAAATATATAGATACTTAGGTGGTGAGAATACCTAAAGTATAATTGAAAATATTAGGGTCGAGGTAGGATTCCGAACTAATATATGGAAATGGTAAGTTGGGGTCATGACGAAAGAGTTCCGAACCAATCTATGTATAAATTTTATTAGTTGGGTCGAGGTGATTATTCCGAACCACTTCATGAAATGAATTTGGGGTCGAGGTGACATTCCTAACCAAACTCTTACTTGGTGTAGATGGACCATTTCGAACCAAGAGTCCTTGATGTGTGTTAAGAGGACATATTAGTAATAAATGAGTTTATAAGTATATGTTGTGTTTGAAATATATACTGTATTAATCATCTACTTGTGCGAGTTAGTAGATAATGAGATGTTGCGATTACATCTAAAAGTAAATTAAGTAGGAAAACTTAATTATAAAATGGTAAAAGATAACAAGGCGTGAACAGTTATCCAAGTATATAAATCATTAGATATGGTTATTATTACATATTAAATGGGCGAAATGGGAACTTAGTAGCATAGATGAGTTCAATTGAATACCATAGTTCAGTTAGCTTGAGTAGTATAGCTAGGTGGGATTGGTACGGGACATTAGGCGTGCACGATAGATGAGGGGTGAGATAACTCAAGAGAGTATACGCGAAATCTTAACATGTGTAATCAATAACTCATCTTATTGTGATAATCACTTGCAAAATAATTTCAAAAGGGTTTGAGTACTAACTCTTGCTATTAAAATATTTTCAAAACCTTTTAGGTGTCCAGCCACAGGGACGTCAAACTTGAAGATTATGTCCTGTGACTCATAGCTGCAGCTTTGTGGAGGCTGGCAGGACTTTGCATAGACGCTTCATCTATTCAGATGTAGTGTAGGACCTTATTATAGTATTCTCTATTGGAACATGTTGTCTACAGTCTTTATTTTAGATTTTAGTTTTGGATTATGTGGATTTTATTTAGCAGTTTTGGATTTTTAATCGAATGTTGACTCGGCAAGATTTTATCCTTTATATATTGCTACATAGTTTGATTAATAGTTTATTGTGAATGGTTATCTGATTTTCGCATGAGTAATTTGTCTTGGTTTAGTGAAAGATAAAAATTTGGCACCGGTCTAATTTCACTTAGGTGATTAGTAATTAAAAAAAAATCGACAATGATGCTAAGAATGAACCAATTGAGAAACCTGTTTTAATTTAATTTAGGACTGATCACTCGGGATTTAATTAGGCAGGGTATTACAGATGGTATCTAATCCTCAGGTTCTAGTTTCCATAGGATCTGAGTGGCTTACTAAGATTTTAGCGTTTCGTTCTTTAATTTAGAGCCCTATTTTAGGACTATTGCTTTTGTCCTTACGTGTTTAAGATCGTACTTATGCTATTACAATTTGTATAAATTGTGTACTTATACAATTCTATCTATTTTCAGATGCCACTGAGGAGACAGCGAGTAGAGAGGGTCGAGGACAAAGATGGGGTGAGGGAGGCTAGGGCTATCAACGGATCGGGTCTGGACCGGATCGGGGTTGACCCTAATCCGTTTAATAAAAAAATTGATGGATCGGGTCTAACACGATAATCCGACGGATCTTTAAAATTATGCTCCAGACCCGGATCTGTTAATGACCCGATACTCCGATCTGATTATCTAATTCGTTTAATTTTATGTTTTTATTATTAAATTTATGTCTTGACAGGTCTGATTATCCACAAAATCCGATTACTCGATCCGTTCATTTTTATCCTTTTATTCTTCTTTGTTTTTAATTGAATTTCCACGTTCCACAAAATCAAGTATTCTATTTTGACAAAAATTGAAACAAAAGTTTACACATTCTGTACCTGTTTAGTTAAACAAAAGTTTACAAAAATTGAAACAAAAGTCTACATATTCCATAAAATCAAGTTTACACATTCTTGTAAACTCACAAACAACCCACTAAACATTTTGTACCTGTTTAGTTAAATTTTAATAAAAAAAAGTTTTGCTTAATTTCAATGCCACTATAACAATCATAAGCAAAAAAAGAAAACGTCTTTCAACACTAGCTGGTTCAAATTGAACCATTCAATAGCTTTTCCTTAATTTCAAGCTGTAGCTTTTCCCAAAATTTTAGCCAACAGTCTTAAAAACAAAGTCTTTAATAAAAAAATAAAATACCAAATGTAATTATAGATGAATTACAAACAAAATCTCAAAACATAAGATAAAATATCCAACGCGCAGAAGCCCTTTTGAACATAATGCCACCATCAACTCCAAATATGCGAGACTTCAATTACCTAAAATAATAAAAAAAAATAATTAACACAACATATTTTGAGATTATCAAAACAATACTTGAAACATATTTTCAAACGACTTACATATTTTGAGATTATCAAACAAGCTTTCTAATGTGATTCACAACTTCCCACTATCAGATTCATCCACATCTGAAAAATATACAAATTAAATGAGAATACATAAATTTTCCAAGTAAATAAAATTAAAAAATTTATATTTACATACTTGACTTCCTTGTTGACTCAATCCAATCACTTGTAGTCATTATAGTCTCCAAAATTTCTAGAAGCAATGAGGAACTTGTCTCATCAATCACCCTACCCCCAACACTAAATGTCGACTTCGAAGCAACGGTTGTAGTCGAAATAACTAAAGCATCACGAGCCATTTTAGCTAGGACTGGAAGTTTGGGACTACTAATTTTCTACCAAGTCAAAATGTTGAAATTCTCATTTCTTGGAAAAATAGGTTCTTCCAAGTATTGATCAGCCTCAAACTTTTGAAAGGAGCAAATATTAGACGAACGAGATTGAGTCAACCATTTATCAAAATCAGACATCTTATCATACGGCTTGGAATAAGAATTTGAACCACTACTAGAGTTGCCATCACCGGTATTGTGTCCAAAAACATTCATAGACAAACTAAAATCACCTCCGTACTCATTAAATAAATCGTAGAAAACATTACGGACCGTACAAATATAACTACCCGGAAGAACTTAGTATATCTTGTCGTAATAAAATTCCACTAGGTCTAACTTAGACCTTGGATCATGCACAACGGCAATGGCCAAAACCAAACTACACTACTCCCAATATTTTTTGAACTTTTTCCTCATCAGACCAGCCATCAAACGGAGACAAAAATGCTCACAATTTTCCCAATCCATCAACAAAAGCTGAATGTTACATATATCAGCAAACAAAACGTTTGATATTGGGAAATTAGTCCCGATAAAATGACGTGTTGCATAAAAAAAACCTTTAAACAATCCTTTATCGAAAAAGCAACTTACTACTCTTCTTCCGATGGATTATGATTATAATTCTTATCAATTAAGGCCAAACGACACACAACTTCCTTCATTTCCAATGATGTCTTGAGCATTAAATAGGTTGAGTTCCACCTATTTTGGACATCCATTGGAATTTTCTTCCTTCATCTCACATTAACTTGATTGCATGCAATATCAAATTTTTATTTACCGTAAGGGGACTTGTTCAAGTACCTTACGGTATCTCGTATTTTACTTACAAGTCCCCCAATTTCCTTTAAACCATCTTGCACAATCAAATTAAGAAGGTGGGCGCTACATCTCACATGAAATATTTCTCCCCCGTAATAAAGAAATGATTTATCACAAAGATAACTTTTTAAAAGCTTATTCATTACATAATTTTCCCTGGCATTATCCACCACCATTGAGAATAAGTTTTTATCTATGTTCCACTCCAAAATTAAATCAGAAATCAACCTAAACAAAGTTTCGCCTTCACGTGGCCACTCAATCCACTGATAATTAAGTATCTTCTTTTTTAGTTCCCATTCTTCATTAATAAAATGAGCAATCAAACATTCACAAGCAATGTTTTGAAGGTTCGATGTCCACAAGTCAGTGCTAAGTGTGATTCTACAAGACAAATTATCTAACAAGCTATAAATCTCCCTCTTTTTTTCTTCGTTCACAACAATGCAATCAGCCCTAGATGTGTTACGAGTTGGAGGCTTAAAATTTAAACTAAGACCTTTACAAAACTTAATAAAATATTCATGCTCAACCATGGCAAAAGGATAAGCGTGCTTCATCATCATAATAGCAAGATCTTTTCTACTTTCAAATTGATCAAACTTGTAATTCTCAATTTGTTATCCTATATCCACCTTGGTTCTGGTGTTGCACCTACCCAAATGTTTTTTCAAATGGCTTGTTCCCTTACTACTATCTCCAACAAAAGATTTTTTACAATGGTTACATTTTGCCAAAATATCCCCACTCGGCCCTTTAAATTTAGTAAAATCACTCTAAACCACAGAAGTTAATTTTCTTTGTTTTTTCCATTTACCTCCTGATTTTCACCGCTGTCTGCGTGATCAAAATCCTCCTGAGTTGTGTTGTTTTCATTCACACCTGGACTTTCTACATTTTGACTTTGATTTTGATTTGTTCCCGCCGTAGACATTTTAAGGTCCTGAAAATACACAAAAATGTCACTTTTAATAAGAATGTAGTCTACTATTAATACAAAATATCATAATATTTTTAGATCAAATTAATAATCAGAATATATGTAGTAATATAAAAAAAGTCTACTACTCATACAAAACATTTTTTATGAGACTCCCATTTATTTATATTTAATCATCAAAACTGAGCAGAACATATTACTGAGGGAAATCAAATTTTACAACCATATTCAACTAGTAAGGGTACAAATCAATCAACACATTAGGAAGAGGAGTAGACAAGGCATGCATAAAAGACATATCAAAAAAGCACATATCAAAAACATACCTGTGGATTATCTTAACGGCAGAGGAAGTGGTGGGGGAAAATCTCCAAAGGAAAAGGCATATATTTGAAATGAAAACCCTTAGTTTTAAATCTAAAGAAAAAACAAAGAAACTTAAATTGTACATATTACACACAACATAAGATCTGGGTTTAAGTCCTAACAAAATCGAAAATAACACAACTCATATATTTGTGGTGAGTAATGGGTTTAAGCCCTAACAGATCCGGATATGGATCTAAAAAAAAAATTTCGTAAGTCTTTATCCTAGAAGTGTAGTATTTTATTTGTGGTGGTAGTTTATTTGTGTGGTATGGAATGAGTCCCATTCAATGAGAGAGAAGAGAGAGAGGGTTTACCGTCTTCTGTTTCTCCCTTGGCTGCCAAAAGTGACAGTAAAGAATGTGTGGTGGATCTTTAGTTAATTCTTTAGGGTTTTGTTACACTCCAACGGTCGGGATTATGCACACTTTTTATTATTTTAAATTCTTATATAGGTTAAAAGATTACACATAATATTATAATTATATATATATATATATATATATATATATATATATATATATATATATATATATATATATATATATTCGGGGCAGGTCTTAATCGGATTGAAGCTACTAGTATCCATATCCGATTCGTTAACTAAATGGGTTATCGGGTTACCGGATCTAAAAACTTGTACAAGATTCGGATATATGGATTGGGTCCTTATCGGGAAAGAATAGCTTAACTACTAAAATGATTAGAGGAGTAACTAGGGCCCTCAGAGTTGTGTGAATACTCAATTAAAATACGATAGTGAAATAAATCATAAATAAATAAGTACGGTGAATATTAAAGAGAAAATACTACGTACGAACATTATTATTAGGTTGTTTATATACCTACTGAATTATATAGATACTTAGGTGGTGAGAATACCTAAAGTATAATTGCCTATATTAGGGTCGAGGTAGGATTCCGAACTAATATATGAAAATAGTAAGTTAGGGTCGTGACGAAAGAGTTCCGAACCAATCTATGTATAAATTTCATTAGTGGTTTCGAGGTGATTATTCTGAACCACTTCATGAAATGAATTTGGGGTCAAGGTGACATTCCAAACCAAACTCTTACTTGGTGTCGATGGACCATTCCGAACCAAGAGTCCTTGATATGTGTTAAGAGGACATATTAGTAATAAATGAGTTTATGAGTATATGTTGTGTGTGAAAGATATATTGTATTAATAATCTACTTGTGCGAGTTAGTAGATAATGAGATGCCGCGATTACATCTAAAAGAAAATTAAGTAGGAAGACTTAATTATAAAATGGTGAAAGATAACAAGGCGTGAACAGTTATCCAAGTATATAAACCATGAGATATGGTTACTATTACATACTAAGTGGGCGGAATGGGAATTTAGTAGCGTAGATGAGTTCAATTGAATACCATAGTTCAGTTAGCTTGAGTAGTATAGCAAGGTGGGATGGGTACGGGACATTAGGCGTGCACGATGGATGAGGGGTGAGATAATTCAAGAGAGTGTACGTGAAATCTCAACATGTGTAATCAATAAATCATCTTATTGTGATAATCACTTGGAAAATATTTTCAAAATATTTTGAGTACTAACTCTTGATATTAAAATATTTTCAAAACCTTTTAGATGTCCAACCACAGGGACGCCAGACTGGGCTCGTAGCTGCAGCTTTGTGAAGGCTGGTAGGACTTTGCATAAACGCTTCATCTATTCAGATATAGTGTAGGATCTTATTATAGTATTCTCTATTGGGATATGTTGTCCACAATCATTATTTCGGATTTTAGTTTTGGATTATGTGGATTTTATTTAGGAGTTTTGGATTTTTAACCGAATGCTGCTCGACAAGATTTTATCCTTTATATATTGCTACATGGTTTGATTCATGGTTTATTGTGAATGGTTATTTGATTTCTGCATGGGTAATTTATCTTGGGTTAATGAAAGATAAAAATTTGGCACCGGTCTAATTACACTTAAGTGATTAGTAATTAAAAAGTTTTTCGACCGTGATGCTAAAAATGAACCAAGTGAGAAACCTATTTTAATTTAATTTAGGACTGATCACCCGGGATTTAATTAGGCAGGGTGTCTCAGGAAAATCAGCCTTTCATAGGTACACTGACGACTCTTGATATCTGGAATTCGAAATGATTCAGTGTACAACGTTTGAGCTGTCGACGACGTCCCAAATTGCCAAAAGACAAAAAAGATTGGCGTACCCTTCGAAGTCTCGTTATTTAATTTCCACCACTTCAATACAAGTAAAGGGAAAATTTACAACTCCTTGAGGTCCGCTACTGACCACATCCTTTAAGAGGTACTGAGCAAGTCTATAAATGAATACTCTATTCTTTCATTTAACCTTCACATATGCAGTATTGGGGGATTTTGTTGTTGCCTAAAAATACTTGTCCACTTGGACCAATAAAATAGTGACACATGTCAACATCAACCCTAAGCTTTCAAATCTTCGACTCAGGTACTCTCTAGTCGATCAGATCCAGAAAGTTGAACCATCAGACACAAGTGGGATACTTAAGAGTCACCATGAACATGCATGTGAAAGACGTCTAGCTTCATCTTATTATGTAAAGGTGTAAATGCTTGAAGCTATAAAAGCATTCCACCTCTTGAGTTTTCATTTACTATAAATACAAGATTTCCCCCAGCTGAGGGGGACACGTAAAAACATACCCGCCTTATGCTAAGCCCTTATATTATAATCTGGAGATTGGAACTATACCCAAAATAATACTGTCCTGTAGATGTAGGCTCCATGCTTGAACTGAACCACATAAAAATCTCCACTATCTTTTTATATATTTCCATTTTCTCTTTTATTTGTGATGATAAATTTGGTAACTAAGGGCTAAGATAAATGATCCAAATTTAGGCATCAACAGTAAAAATAATGGAAAATAAAAATTAGAAAGTGAGAGAGATGAGAATGCACACTTGAAGATATCTATATTATAACTCTAATATGATAGTATTAGAGTTATAAATGAAAATTAAGATCTGAAATTTCTCTATTCAATTATAATTATGATTTAGGATAACCAAATATGTCTGATAATGGACCAATTCTCTTCATCTATATATTGACGTATAATTCCAAATGAATTTATCACCTCTCTCTTATCTTAAATACATTCAGCCCCTTCCTCAATCCCTAAACTCAAAAGAGATAGAGATGGGTCATGTTATCAAAGCTCAACATAAGAGTGTGGGTTCGGTGTTTAAATCCCACACCCACCACCGAAAGGGAAGGATCCGACGAGGTTTCGAAGCTGGGTACCTGAAGAGTTAGTTCAAATCCCACACCCACCAACGGAAGTGACTCAGCCAAAAAGTATAAAAAGGTTGGTTCGTTGGTCCGATATATTTTAAGTTCAACACACTTATACTTGATCACTCTAATCTTTATTTTTATTATATTTTACAGCGTTTTAGGTTAGTCAATATGTGTATTATCTGTGATTTTGAGATATATTTGTGTGTGTGAGAAAGAGAGAGAAAGGGATGGGAAGTCATGGTGCAATAGACCCATCAGTGGGTGGGTTGGTTTGTGTCCGTAGACGAAACGGGTCATGGTGGACTGGTAGAATATTGGGCGTGGATGAATTGGTAGAAAGTTGTTCGGTTTCACTAAGATCAGGTACTCCTGTCAAGCTCTTGGGAAGAGAGTGTGCAAGTGTGTAAGTCCCCATTTCATTCTCTATTATATTTTACTTTTCATTCTAAGGTTATGTGTGGTTTTCACTTGGGTAATTAGTTTTAGTGTGCATAGATTTAGTGCATGTTCATATTAGGCATCAAAGTATGTTTTACCTAATGAGATGCTTCTTTGACTCGTTATTTTTTTTTGGATAAGAAAATATGGTATAATTTTTAATTGGGTTATTTGACTGCTTTTTTTTAAAAACATTTTTTTAGAAAGAATATTTTTTATAAATTAAAAAAAATGTTTTATTAAAAAATATTTTTTTTTTAAAATTGTTTAAAAAAAATAAAAGTTAGTTTACTATAATTAAAAAAAACTTTTTTTACATATTAAAACAATTTAAGAAATATAAAATTGTTTGAAATGTAAAATTAAAAAAAAATGTTAAGGCCATCCACAATAGGATGGGTAAACTTAGTGAGGTACATTTTTTGTTCTAAAAATTGAGGATGTAAAAAATCAGAGTACTGTAAATTAATGGTAAATACAAAATAATTTATCCCTAAATGTTTGTCAAAAAGAATGTAAGTTAATGGTAAAATTATTTACTAGAATGTTTCTATTCAAAATGATATTATGCTAAATTTTTGCATTCAGTGTGATATATGTCATAATTAATGGTGGCCAATTGATAAATAACTTTTTTTAATTAATATTTTTGTAGGCTATGGAAGAATTTTTATTTTTTGTTTCTAAATTTATGCTCTTATATGAAAATCATTTTTTTAAAATCGGCATTCTTTCATGTAAAGATTTTAGAATTGTATGCAATTAGTTTAACATGGATAAGAAGAGGTTATGTTCTCACAATCAGTGGTTTTTTATTCATGGAGATTTTTTTAATTATTAGGAAAAGTGAACTTTGGATTTGGATAAAGGAAGAATTGGTATTGTCCCGGTGTTTACTTCCGAGTTGACTATCATTATTCATAATAAAACTTTCTTATGCTTTGATAAAGTCATTTCAACTATTCATAGAGGTAAAGACTCCATCTTTTGAAGCTGCCCCATGAATAATTGAATGTATAATAATTCGACGATAATCACTTTTACTGAAACTATATTTCATTAATATTCTTTTTATGCTACAATTTTTTTTATAAAATAAATACAATTTATTATATATTAAAATAAGTTTAAAAAGGCAATCAGAATAATTAATAATTAAAAATGATTTTTCAACTTTTTACTCATTTTAAAATAGGATGTGGTCCATGTGTAGAACATTATTTTCTGGGCAGTGCAATGTTGTATGCCTACGTATGTTTGTTATTGTGGCGAAACAAAGAAAAATAATATATTTTAACATGAGTACCCAACCCCCTTTTGAAAACAATAATTTGCATCCAGTGTGAACACATAGGTTTTGTTTCAAGATAAATAATTTTCAAAACAAATAGTGCATTTTCAGTTTCATTGTATACCATAAATGATATTTACATAGTCATATTCAAAACTGATATCCTAAAATATTTTTTGTTCAAATCGTATTGGAGGAACATTTCAAGTTATGAAAGCTCGCACAACAATCGAGCTCTCACTCTACGAAAATGAAAGTTGTCGATGATGGAAACAACATAAGAATTACATGTCATTTATATGTAATGACATAATATAATTTTGGGAGTATAACGAAATAATATATTTTCTTTCAATAATATTCTTAATATATATTTGCACTCGCGTATCGCGTGGGCTATATGCTAGTATTTTAGAAAAATTGAAGAAGGGTTTTTAAAGGCCCATTAAAGATTATAAGTTTAAATGAAGGAATAATCATTCGATTCTTAAGGACGACTCACATAGACCAAGGTCACATGCTCCATGTGCTATGATGGCATAATAATATGCACAATAACTACGCACATCACCCTACGATCTAGGGATTATATACCAAAAACTTTCCAACATTTCAACCCTAACACGCTTGAAAAAAAAGGACACGTGTTGACCATCATTATTGTGAATATGCTCGACATGATGTCAACACATAATTTTTTTTGTGACAACAGGAAATAAAAGACACAATAGAAAAGAGAAACAGACAAAGCAGTCCTAGACGAAGGAGAAGTCCTCCTCTTCCAACTCCCTATCAAGCATAACTAAGAGCTCATCTGGGGCCACATCATACTCCACGTAGGTGACATCAATCTCCCTTGTCAGTCGCACCATACAGCAGCTTCGACATTGCTAGCTCTTGGGATATGCACCAAATTCGCCTTAAGGCTTCTAGTTAGGTCTTGTCGTCTTCAATAGTGTTAGCCAAGGGGTGGTTGTCAGTGTTCTCCTGTTTTATGAGGTTGATGGCATCCAAACAATCACTTTTGAGGCAAACTTTCCTTAATTTTCTTCGCATCGCAATGTTTAGGCCATGGAATATCCCTTCAAGTTCAGCTCGGAGTGGGCTAGCGGTACCCTGCAACTTTCCCACAAATCCAATGATCCAATCACCTCCATGATTCCTCACAATTCGACCAAACGATCCCAGTCCCCTACGATGATCAAAACCACCGTCAGTGCAGATGATGTAATTATCTGTATGTATAGCAATAGCAACCGAATCACAAGTTAGAGAGTGAGAGTTGCTCCCCCTTATGCTTTCTCCCTTGTTAGAATGAGCTTCGAATAAGTTTTTGAGAAAAAGGTTTGTGAGATAAGCAATCATAGAGGGGGAGTCATTTATATTCTTAAAAACATAATTATTTCTTGCCTTCCAGATATGCCACAAAGTAATAATGAAACATTTATACCTGTTACGCCCGTGTTGACCCCAAACATTATTTGAGATCCATAACAATAAATTACTTGTGCTGCTGACATCATCATTATGGTAAAAACCAAGCGTCTCCCAAACCTTTTTAGCAAATAAATAATTTTTGAAGAGGTGCAAACCATCCTCAAGCGACCCACACCGTGGGCAATCACCATTAGTACTAAAACCCATTCTCAGACGGTGTTCATTAGTCATAAGCTTGCAATTTAGAGTAACCAAAAGGAAGGTAATTATTTTAGGGGGGATATCAAGTTTCCCAATGTTTTTCCACACATCCCAAGGATGATCCTCATTATGGATCAAGAAACGATAGCAAGAACTAATAGAGAATTTTCCATTTATGCTAGGAGTCCAAGAGGGTCTATTGGTGCGCAGACCCGTCCTAGGGAGTGCTGTAATTAAGATATCAGTAATAGTGTGATCTTTAAAAATACTGTTAATGCGCGTACTATCCCACTCCCCGTTAGGATTAATGAGGGTATCCACATTTGTATCCTCCAGTTGTATCGGGTGGTCCCGGGGGTTGAGGATTTTGTCCCCAATCCACCAATCCTTAAAGATGTCAATGTTCCTACCATTTCCCACATTCCACTTAATCTTACCCATGAGTATATCCTAACATTTACAGATAGCCCGCTAGGTGTGGGAAGACTAGGTTTTTTTTTCTTCCAGAGTGTCGGGTTTGGGACGATATTAAAGAACTAAATTTTCTTCCAAATAGATACTCTTAAATCCCAAGTTACATCCTCATAATTTGTTTTCTTTCTGAATTTAATTGTAATTAATTTTACTAAATAATAACGAATGTACTATAATAT
The DNA here is from genome assembly GCA_949130495.1 of Sambucus nigra. Taxonomy (NCBI): domain Eukaryota; kingdom Viridiplantae; phylum Streptophyta; class Magnoliopsida; order Dipsacales; family Adoxaceae; genus Sambucus; species Sambucus nigra. The sequence continues at coordinate 243,917,026 of OX422217.1, forward strand.
TAGTATTTCAAAATTACTCGAATGATGTGATCTTATTTATAAAGTTGTAATGGTGCAAAATATGATTCCCTGTGTTAAGCATACAATACCGGTTTGGTCAAATCAATATATCATTAATCAATATTAACCAAATTGTCATTTATTCCTTAATCTCCCACTTAACTTATTTGATGTTCTATCGGATATAAATTCATTGTCCAAGTTTACTGGTAGAATCAAAACTATCAAGGGGATATCACAATCCAAGATATTTGTTGGATGCAAATTCCTCCAGATTATGATCTTAGACATGCTTACATAACAATTGCCCAACTTGCATAGATTTATATCCAATTAAATTTAATTTCACCTATAATAATCAAAGAACTAATTATGCAAGCACTTTAATCCTCATGACCTTCAGTGTTAAGAATCTATGTACCCTTTGCAAACATATGAGATTTTGCATGTCTAATTTAGTCAGCCTTCAGTCTTGAATTTCACATGTGGTCCTATTCAATACATTCATTATGTACAGACACAATCATCTTTGAACTATCAGATAAGTTCCCGAACCATCAGGTATGTTCATGTAGTTAAAATGGGCTACTAGGATTGTACTCATAGCTTTACTAATAGGATGTTAACTCCTTGTCTAAGATGTGAATTGTTCAATTATTCTAGAACTAAAATTTTGATCTTTTGTGATCGGATTGAACCTAACTAAAGGAATTCCTTCAAAATCCAATGGACCTATATGCATACAATATATTTAAAAAAAATACAAGGCATTCTCATAAACATGATTCTCATTTAAAAATAAACTTGATATGCCTTTATTGAAAAAAAATGCCATATATAGTTTTTAGAATAAAATACAAACAATGAAAATTTTATTAAATTTCACTAAAAATGGAGACTTCTTGTGTTATCCAATAAGAGAGAGAGAGTGTGTGTGTGTCTGCGCGCGCGTGTGTGTGTGTGTCAGCCAAATTTGTTAAGAGATAATTTTCTTCTTTGTTTGATATATCGTGTGAAATTAACTATTCGACAATGTGTTTGATTATCGAGGTCGTAAAAAAGATTAAACAATTTATTTTTGAAAAATGGTTGAAAGAGAGATAATTGTCTTAGTGACATATTTTCTGAATTTTCTTGTTGTTTTTTATGGAATTCAGTTATTTGGAAATGAATAAGAAGTTTATTGATTAAAAACTATCCAAAATGGTCCACTCGTCATATCTAAGAATATTTTCACCATAAAACTTTTGTAATAGAACATCAAAATAGTTACAAATAAGTGAATATATTTACTTTCTAGTGAAAATTATAATGACAAACAAGCATGCCTTAAGTCTATATCATATATGATATATTTGTTAAGGAAGTAGACTAAAACTATACTTTGTAATAGTTTTACTTATGGATTGATTATTACAAATAATAAAACTAGATTTTCCTAATTTTAATAAAAAAATATTTGTGGGCACAATGTTTTTATTATTTTAATATATTAATTGCATCTTTTAATCTACATAGTTGGTGATTTGGTGTAAAGAGTACTACTATTGCAAAGAAGAGTAAATTTGTCATTCTTATGGAATATAAGTCTCTCATCATAACCTTAGATGAAACTAGACACACCATTAGTGCGACTGTAACGGAAAATTTTAGAAGTTCCATCTTGATAACGGGAGACACTATGGCTTCAACTTATAGCATATTAGTAAACTTTGTGTGTATTGAACTAGACCACCTTAAGGTTATTATCTTTGTACTAAGTTAATAATTTCAACTTATAGCATGCCACTAAACATTTTATGTTTATTAGTTATGATTAAGTTCTTAATCCTTATATACTTCATGTATACTTTGACTAGTTAGTAATTGCTTTGAGCTATTGGGTTAGATTCATTATTGCATGAATACGCTTCATATCTTAGGTGGTCATGATTAGTTCATGTTGAAAGACAATTATGGATGACATTCACATATCAGTATATAGATTAATGACACCTTATGAAGATGCATATGAGTTTTCTACATGTTGAACCGTGGAGGTGAATTATGTTAATCTAACACGACAAATGAGTTAAGCTGGATCAATTAAGGAATAAGATGAAAATCATTATAAATAGTTAGTAATTTAAAGTATTAATGGGAATATGTAACGTTAACGTGAAAGATATTTAATAATTAATAATAAGACACTCGAAATATAATTTTAAGGGACTAGAGGGAAATTATCACTTTTTATTGAAATTAATTATAATTAACATGTTTTAGGAATTTAATTCGAATTGATTAGGACTCCACTCCTTATTTGTCCTTACAGTACTTGTTGTATCATATGTATGTGCAATTTTTCTCTATTTCTAGAATTATAATTTACGAGCCAAAAAAATTTAATAAGGGAGAAATAGCGAAAAAAATACTTTGTAATTAGGGTATCATCGTTCAAAGTGGTACCAATCTTCGAGTCGACCCTCCAACACAATATCAACATAAGATAGGTCACCCCGAGAGAATATTCTGGATTCCTCTACATCTAATCATGCTTTTACTAAGACGAGATTAAGCCACCGTTTAAGAAAGCACAAAAGAAATGATGAGTGATTCACGAGAAAGGGATGGGATAGTTCAAAATTAACTCGTCGTGAAAGCCACCATTTAAAAGAGCCCAAAAGAAAAATTATGCTAAGAAAAAGGGCCAATAAGATTTTCTCTAAGTTGAGAATGCTAGAAACCTCAAAAGAACTTGAAAAGGGATGTTTATGAGGGAGTTTGGTTGGAGAAAATTTAAACGGGTTTGCACAACTAATCCTAATGTTGAAACATTGCAATTTGACGCTATTGTTTGTAGAATCGTCAAAATTCTGTATTTGTGTGCATATAGAATGTTCAGTTCATTAATCTCACTCTTTAATTATCATATGGATTCGATAAAGTTTGATGATTTATCGCTTTCAATTGGAGCTTCTTGATCTTTTCGATGTGTTGGAATTGTGACTCATTTATTTTAGTTTCACGCCCATTCGTTCCATGCCCATGTTTGAGCACATCGGTACTATGTTTGCATGTAACTCACATTGTTAGTTTTTATGCGTTTTAGCATTTTGTATTAAAAGCTTACTATTATAGCACTGTTTTTTTGTTGTTAGGCCCTTCCACTTTTTTTCTGGAAATTTTTTCACTGGGAAAAAATATTAGTTATTTCTGGAAAACTGGGAAATTTTGGCCTGTCGCGAGAAGTCGTTCGAGCGACATCTCCATGTCGTGCGAAGTCTCGTTCGAGCAACATCTAGTTTGAGTAACGTCCCTGGCTCGTTCGAACGACAGCCTGGATTTTTGCTTCTGATTGGTTTGCAGTTCCCTGGTTACTATGGTATCTTTTTTTGGTACTGCTGGAAGCTTTCTGGACTAATTGTTTTATATGCAGGTAAAATTATCTCATATTGATATTTTTCATATAATTTCGTTTATCACACCTGATTAGATTGCTATATTCTTTGTGTGATTCATGGTTTACCAGCTGCTACTTTGTCATCACTTGATCATATTTAGCTGGTTGTTTCATGATTATGTATCGACTTCAAATTGATTTCAAATTGGTATATTCTCATGCTAGATACTTGTTGATTGGTTTATCTTTTAACCGGATTGTTTATTCGAGACAAAAAGGGTGAAAGAGGTATGTAATGTAGGGTGAGATTTGAGATTAGTTGAGCATGTTTTTGATTCCATACTTTACAAATTGGTATTAAAAATAGTTTAAATTTGGTATCAGTTTGTTGCTCAATTGTTTAACAAATGATTTTTCAGAGTTTATTCTTATTGGTATCTATTGTAAAATTGGTATCATTTGGATATATATATTAGTTTCATTTGTTCCTCCATACTTCACTGGGAATTTTTTTGTCTATTTCATGTGTGTAGGTATGCTTCAACGATTTGAGATTTCAAGTCTACATCACATTCAGACAGTTCATGCTTGTCGGTGCTTCATATACTAGTCCATGTCCGGTAATTTTTTACTTTCGATTTAAGGGATGGGATTTAGGCGTCATACGGCTTGACGGCCCGACTTAGGCATTTCACTGGTTTTGTTTTATCCCGAAATAGTCTAAGGGGGAGATTTTTAAGGACATAAATTTTCAATTGTGTTCCTGTATTGTTTTAACTTAATTCCGTGAACTAAACTATGTTTGTAATATGTCATAAGGAGATTTTATTTTGTCACGATCCCACTTGGTCTATGACATTTGAAGAAATTGAAGACGTTGCGGCAAAGCTTCAAAGAATTATTCATGTCAAAGTTTAATTGTTGCAAGTTTATTCGTACTTAAGTTAGTTGTATTCCGAGATCACACAGGTATGAATGCGTATAATTAATGGTGCTCGGAATTTTTTTTATAAATGATAAGGATGTAATTTTTATAAGGAAATTTTTTTAAAATGTTTTCAAAGTGCTTTAAATATTTTAAACTACGTTTTAGTCTGATAAGCTCCAAAAAGAGTTTGACTTATTTGGATCTCTTTGGGAAGAGACTTTTTAAAGAAAAAGTCAACTCACATGCGGCGTCGTTCAAACGACAAGCTGCCTCGTTCAAATGAGATCGCCATGTCGCGCGAATGACTTGTCGATCTCATTCGAGCGACACTTTTTCGAGGATGTCATATTTTCCTATTTAAATCGTGGTTTCGTCAGAGTTTACAAGTGTGCATTCTGGAAAAACTATTTACGATCCAGAAACCTGTTTGCACATGTTTTTCTAACGTTTCAAAGCTTAATCACATCAATAGAGTTTGCAAAGATTCGAGTTATCATTATTATATGTTTATATGATCTTGCTGTACCAAGAAGGTTTGTTCTACAATTGAACATCTGGGTTTTGCGGTGAAGAAAAGAGAAGGACTTCTTGTTCGACATTGTAGATGTATCAAAGCCATTCGGTGGACACCGAGACATCTGTGGATACGTGTGTTGTGGACAGGTATCGTAGAAGAAGGACTTTCTACGTGGGCAATGTGAGAGGAGTGGTTGAAGATCAGAAAAGCGTCAAGACCCGTGGGAATCGAGTCGTTGAGGGAGTCTTTATTTGTTAATTGTAAATCCACATTCATAGTGATTGTCTGGCTTGGGCCATCCGAGATTGTTTTCCCGTTTTGGATTTTTTCCTCATACACCCGGTGTTGTGAGTATTCTTTACTTTAATTTACTTGCTTTAATCACTAGATGCATGTTTAGGATTAATCAAGATAAAATTGGTTTAAAGTAAGAATTTATTTTTCACAATTTGGCTTGGTGCTGATTAAAAGTTGGATAATTATTGGTAAAAATTGGTTGGATTTAAAACACACATAGGGACACCCCCACGTTTCTAGAAATTGGTATCAGAGCTAGAAAACATAATTTGTTTGTTTTGTGATCCCGTGTGTTTGTTTATCTCTCCTGTGTTTTTTTCTCTCGATGTATTCTCTAAGCTTTGATGATTTACATCGTTTGAATTTAAAGTTTGCAAAACATAATTAAGTTTTGGAGAAAGAAAATTCATGTCTTAAAAATATGATTGAATATTTGCAAACGTTTTAAATTCAAAGATATATTTATCGTGAGAAGTTTGGTTCCTTGTTAAATGATTTTAATATGATAAAATTGGGCACAAATGAGAGTGATGATAGATTCCTCATTTTAGAAAAAGAGTTAGAGGATTTGAGAAATTCTAAGGTTTTTGCCATTGAGAAAAATAATTCGATTAATGATTTTTTGGCATGAGAAAAGGCTCTTAGGGATAAGTTTGCTCACATTGAGCGAGAACGAGATAACCTTCTAGGGGTAATTGATAATTTATTAAAGGAGTCACTAAAGTTTGAGGAGCTTAATTTTTTGCTTGAGTCTAAAGTTTTGAAGTTTAGAAGTGTTTCAAATGACTCGAGTAGTTTGAGTAGTTATGGTAATGGCTCATCTTGTACTAATGCCTCCATTGCTAATGCTAAAACCATTACCTGTTTTAGAGGATCAATCACATCCAAGGGTGTTAGAAAAGGTCAACCTAAAGGTCCCGTTCCTTGTCGAGTTTACACATGTTCGCATTGTGGTAGGAAAGGTCACCTCAGGAGTTTTTGCTATGATCTTAAAAAGGACCCTAGGAAGTTTATATGTAGTGTCCCGATGATTCCCAAAACCAGTTTTGTTAGGTATACACCTGTTTGGGTTAGGAAATCCGTTTTGGAGATGCTAAATGCTAGGTTGGTTGATTCTCACGTGCTTGCATATGATGGTCACATGCTATTTCGTATGGATAGTTGCTTGCATGATATTGTTTGTAATATGCTAGTTTTGGTTCATGATATATTCTTCCTAGTGTTATGACATGATTATCTCTTTGTATTATATTTTTCAATCATTTGAGTCTTATTTGAAAAATAAAAAAATATTTTATTTTCGATAAAGATTTTGAAAAACCAAAAATAGTTTTGTTTTCCTATTTGGTTTTTATTTTTGAGTTTACTTGTTTGATATGGCATATTGGTGGACTTGGACCCACCCCCCCTCCCCCATCGTTTCATATCCATGTGGCGAGGACATTTGATCATTATTATTGATGCTTAGAATGATCTTAACCATTGTTTACATGGGGTTGTTTCGAAGTTGATATGCATTTTGATTCGACTTTGTATATATGCCATCATTGCACACATGCACGAGTTTATATGGATGTTTGACTTCTCTTGCATATTTGAATTTGGTGAGACGTTCTTATCTCAATCTTGTCATCTATGCGTAAGTAGACTTAAGGAGAAGTGTGCATGTAAGAATCGTTTATCGTGAGGATTTGAATTGGAGCCTAATTGAAAAAATGATGAGTGATTCACGGCAAAGGGCTGGGAGAGTTCAAAATTAACTCGTCGTGAAAGCCACCTTTTAAAAGAGCCCAAAAGAAACCTCAAAAGAACTTGAAAAGGGATGTTTATGAGGGAGTTTGGTTGGAGAAAATTTAAACAGGTTTGCACAACTAATCCTAATGTTGAAACATTACAATTTGATGCTATTGTTTGTAGAATCGTCAAAATTCTGGATTTGTGTGCATATAGAAGGTTTAGTTCATTAAGCTCACACTTTAATTGTCATATCTTTATGATAAAATTAGATGATTTATCGCTATCAATTAGAGCTCCTTGATCTTTTCAATGTGTTGGAATTGTGACTCATTTGTTTTAATTTCACGCCCATTCATTCCATGGACATGTTTGAGCACATCGGTACTATGTTTGCATGTAACTCGCATTGTTAGTTTTTATGCGTTTTAGTGTTTTGTGTTAAAAGCTTACTATTTTAGCACTGTTTTTCTACTGTCAGGCCCTTCCACTATTTTTTTTCTGGAAATTTTTTCACTGGGCAAAAATATTAGTTATTTCTGAGAAACTGGGAAATTTTGGCCTGTCGCGAGAAGTCGTTCGAGGGACATCTACATGTCGCGCGAAGTCTCGTTCGAGCGATGTCCTCATCTCATTTTAGCGATGTCCCTGACTCGTTCGAACGATAGCCTGGATTTTTGCTTCTGATTGGTTTGTACTCCCCTGGTTACTATGGTATATTTTTTTGGTACTGCTGGAAGCTTTCTGGACTAATTGTTTTATATACAGGTTAAATTGTCTCATATTGATATTTTGCATATAATTTCGTTTATCACACCTGATTAGATTGCAATATTCTTTGTGTGATTCATGGTTTACTAGATGCTATTTTGTCATTACTTGGTCATATTTAACTGGTTGTTTCATGATTATCTAGCGACTTCAAATTGATTTCAAATTGGTATATTATCATGTTAGATACTTATTAATTGGTTTATCTTTTCACCGGATTGTCTATTCGAGACAAAAAGGGGGAGAGATGTATGTGATTTAAGGGAAGATTTGACATTTGTTGAGCATGTTTTTTATTACATATTTTACAAATTGGTATTACAAATTGGTAGTATAAATTTAGTTTAAATTTGGTATCATTTTGTTGCTCAATTGTTTAACAAATGATTTTTCAAAGTTTATTCATATTGGTATCTATTGTAAAATTGGTATCATTTGGATACATATATTGGTTTCATTTGTTCCTCCATACTTAACTGGGTAATTGTTTGTCTGTTTCATGTGTGTAGGTATGGTCCAACGATTCAAGATTTTAAGTCTACATCACATTCAGACAGTTCATGCTTGCCGGTGCTTCATATACTAATCCGTGTCCTGTAATATTTGACTTTGGGTTTATGGGATGGGATTTAGGCATCATACGGCTTGACGGACCGACTTAGGCATTTCACTGGTTTATTTTTGTCTCGTAATAGTCATAGGGGAAGATTTGTAAGGACATAAATTTTCAAGTGACTTCCTGTATTGTTTTGACTTAATTCCGTGTGATAAAAAGACTTTTGCGTGTATTTCTTGTCGTTGCTTGAAAAGTCCTTCTAATCAAAACCTCACATACCTACAAAATATAATAAACTGAAGTGTAGAGGTAAGTAAGGGTATCAATCCACTTTCTAGGGAGTAAAGCAAATGGAACAAATTCAAATGCAATTCACTTTTTATTTTCTTTTTGTTCTTTTTCACTTTTCTAATTTTTTTTTTAGCTTTTTCAATATTAAAACAATTGGGTGAGGTGAGATCTAAAGTAAAGTAAACTAAATGAAAATAACTAACTAGAAAATGACTAAAATAAAAAATAAGGTCTAACACTAAAATAAAAGATAAAGTGAGGTAAATAATTGTGAGAACAATCAAGGAGTGGGATTATACCATAATTTCTAGTTAATCTATTTAATTAATTTATTCAAATTAAACGTCCCAAATTAATATTGAAATTACAAATCAACTCTCGTTGCAAATGTAATTTTAATAATAATCTTTTAGAGGATTAAATTTACAATCCTACAACTCACAAAATGTAGATCTAAACGTCATCTAACAAATCACCCGCTAGGATCGATTTACTAAATTAGTTTAGATCATGAAAATATGATTAGAGTTGAAATTCAAAGAAATAATTTCACATTTTAGAAAAACCTATCTCTAGTTCGATTCTAAGATGAAAATTAAGACTAGAATCTCGATTTTCTCTCGAAAATCATTTACCCTCTCTCGAGGCGTAAATTAAAAGTAAGATTGCAAAAATAATCATCAAAGGGAATTTCAATTTAATTAAACTAATTAAATTAACATTAACATCAAAATAATGGGTTTCCCCACCCCTTGAAAGGGGTGTTAGCCTAACATGATATGAAACATGACAAATTAATAATCAAGGCTACTAAAATAAAAGAGAAGAGAATAGAACAAGCAAACCAAGTCTCCTTGAGAAAGTTGAACTCTAATCTTCCAAATTGAAGCATACACCACTTAATTGAGCATCCAAATGATTTGAAATTAAAATATTCACTCAATTAACTCTCTTACAATATTTACACTCACAATAATCTAAAAATAAAAAAATGAAAAACTATTTACAAGGGAAATTTTCTCTACAATTCTCTCTCTCTAATTTCCTATCTAAAGCTCTCTCTAATCTAGAATTTCCTCCAAATGGGTCTTCTTCTTCATTTTATATGCAATGGAGCAAAGGGGCATAATGGTAAAAAGGTAGGGAGTGCATGTGAAAATGGTGTGAGGTCACATGTGCATGGGGGTGTGAGGTGAGGGAATGAAATCAGATTGGGTGAGGGGGTAATTTTGGAAATTGGTTTTGAGTGGTTGGTTAGGGGGTACAATGGGTAAAGGGACAAGTTGGTTAAATGGGTTTAATGACATGTGGTTTAAAAGAGTTGGTTGACTTGGTCATTTGGTTTGTGTTTTGGCAGGTGAAGAAATCGTGTGAGGGAAATGGGTAAGGTTTGAGAATGGGTTTTCTTGGGTAATGGGTGTTTGGGTTTACATGGGTATGGATGGGTGTTTGTTGGTGTGTTGGAAATGGGTTGAGGAGAGAGAGAGAGGGGAGAGGGAGAGAGAAGTGCGCCGAGGAGCTTGCTGCTGCGCCGGAGGGAGGGCGAGAGGATGAGGGTTGTCGTGATTTTGATGAGAGAGAGGGACAGGGTCTCGGCTGGGCACGCCGGTGGCAGTGGGGTGAAGGAGAGGGAGCTGCCGCGGCGGCAGGGGGTCAACTCCGGCGAGTGAGGGAGAGAGGTCGGGGTTGGGGATGATGGTGCAGGGTTGTTAATGGTGGGTTAGGGAAGAGAGAGAAGATGGGTGTTTGGGGGAAGAAGATGAGTTGGATGATGGTTGAGTGTGTGAGGGTGTAAGAGAGTTATGGTGTGGATGAGGGTGAAGATGTGTGTAGGATAAGGGGTGTAGGATAGGTTAGTGGGTATAGGTGTGTAGGATAAGTTGGGTAGTGTGTGTATTAGTTTGGACCCTAATAAAATAAAACTAAAAAAATACAAATAAAATCTAAGTAATAAAATAAAACTAAAAATCTAAAAATTAAATTACTATACTAAAAATTAAAATCAAGACTCAATAAAAATAAAACTAAAAAGAAATAACAATGTAAATCTATTAAACTTAAAAACTAAAGTCCTAAAAAAATAAAATGTAACAAAACTAAATTCCTAAAAACTAATCCTAAAAAAATAAGATAAAAACTAAAACTAAAAACTTAATAACATAAAATAAAATTATATTAATAAAAATAGAAATAAAATATAAAAATAGGAAATAAAACCTAAAAAATGCTAAAATAATCCTAAAATTAAAATGACTCAAACTAAAAATCTAAAAAATTAATAAAATGACACAAATAAAACACACACAGGCTTGGGGTAAGTTTGGGCAAGGTTTAGCTAGGTTAGGGTCAGGGAATTGGGTATTTTAGCTCCTTTTTGCACACAATTGCTTTGAAATACGCATTTAAACACCGCAACGTACATTAAACCTGCATATTAAACATTTAAGCACATAAGACCCATATTTTTGAGAAATAGCAACTAAAATACAACTATTCGGGGCATAAAATGTACAGTTTTGGGTGCTTATCACCGTGAACAAAACTGTGTTTGTAATATGTCGTAGGGAGATTTTTTTTTTGTCACGATCCCACTTGGTCTACGACGTTTGAAGAAATTGAAGACGTTGCGGCAAAGCTTCAAAGAATTAATCATGCCGAAGTTTAATTAGTGCAAGTTTATTCGTCTTCAAGTTAATTGCATTCCGAGATCACACAGGTATGAATGCGTATAATTAATGGTGTTCGGAATTGTTTTTATAAAAGATAAGGATGTAATTTTAATAAAGAAAATATTTTAAATTTTTTTAAAAGTGTTTTAAATGTTTTAAACTACGTTTTATTCTGATAATATCGAAAAAGAGTTTAACTTATTTAGATCGCTTTTGGAAGAGATATTTTAAAGAAAAAGTCAAAAAGTCATCTGACACGCGGCAGCGTTCAAACGACAAGCTGCCTCGTTCAAACGACTTGCCAATCTCGTTCAATCGACACTATTTTCGAGGCGGTTATATTTTTCTATTTAAAGCGTGGTTTCGTCAGAGTTTACAAGTGTGCATTGTGGAAAAACTTTTTACAATCCAGAAACCTGTTTGCACATATTTTTCTAAGGTTTCAAAACTTAATCACATCCTTAGTGTTTGCAAAGATCCTAGTTATCATTATTATATGTTTATATGATCTTGCTGCACCAAGAAGGTTTGTTCTACAATTGAACATCTGGGTTTTGTGGTGACGAAAAGAGAAGGACTTCTTGTTCGACATTGTAGACGTATCAAAGCCATTCGGTGGATACCGGGACATACGTGGACGCGTGTGTCGTGGACAGGTATCGTGGAAGAATGACTTTCTGCATGGGCACTGTGAGAGGAGTGGTTGAAGATCAGAAAAGCGTGAAGACCCGTGGGGATCGAGTCGTCGAGTGAGTCTTTATTTGTTCATTGTAAATCCATATTCATAGTGATTGTCTGGCTTGGATTGTCCAAGGTTGTTTTCCCGTTTTGGGTTTTTTCCTCGTACATCCGGCGTTGTGAGTATTTTTTACTTTACTTTACTTTACTTGCTTTAATCACTAGATTCATGTTTAGGATTAATCGAGATAAAATTGGTTTAAAGTAAGAATTGTTTTTTCACAACTTGGTTTGGTGCTGATTAAAAGTTGGATAATTATTGGTAAAAAATGGTTGGATTTAAAACACACATAGGGACCACCCCCACGTTTCTACAATCATTATTAGCGATATTCCACCTAATCTTATTAACAAAAGCAAGGTTATTTGTACCACACTTTCTTAAACCCAACCCGCCAGAATGTTTGGGGCTACAAACTTTATCCCAATTGACAAGGTGAACTTTTTTCTTACCCTCCCCCTAAAGGAAGTTTCGGTTATGTCTATCGATTTCATCAAAAACTTTCCTAGGGATCTTAGAAAAGAAAATAAAACAACTTTAAATTTGAAGCATAAATCTAGGGATCGAATCACAATACCTTTGTGGATCTTGTAGGTGATCTAATACAAAGGAAATATTTAGATGATGAGGTTAAACTTTCTCTCTTCTAAGGTCTCCAAAAACCTCTCTAAAATCCATCGAATGCCTCTAATCTTCTAGTATATGATTTTTCCAACGCAGACCTTGTGTGTGGTCACTTCTGGAGATAAATACATGGTTATATGAGTGAGACATGACCTTCTCTATTCACACCCCTTCATAAAAATCTAAATAGTACTTTCCTCTGTGTGTGTGTGTGTGCGTGTATGTGTGTGTGTGCACGCGCGTGCGTGCGTGTGTGTAACCTTTAATTATGTTACACGTAGCTTAAAGAATTAGCTTATACCAATATATATAGGTATAATTAGCAGACTTGGTCTAAACTAGGTTTTCAAAGAGTCCAATCCTACTACTAAAGTAAAAGGATTATACTAGGGACCCGAGATTAAATAACTAAATTTTCTTCCAAATAGATACTCTTAAATCCCAAGTTACATCCTCATAATTTGTTTTCTTTCTCCATTTAATTATAATAAATTCCACTAAATAATAACAAATGTACTATAATATTACTATTTCAAAATTACTCGAATGATGTGATCTTATTTATAAAGTTGTAATGGTGCAAAATATGATTCCCTGTGTTAAGCATACAATACCGGTTTGGTCAAATCAATATATCATTAATCAATTTTAACCAAATTATTATTTATTCCTTAATCTCCCACTTAACTTATTTGATCTTCTATCGGATATCAATTCATTGTCCAAGTTTACTGGTAAAATCAAAACTATCAAGGGGATATCACAATCCAAGATCTTTGTTGGATGCAGATTCCTCCAGATTGTGATCTTAGACATGCTTACATAACAATTGCCCAACTTACATAGATTTATATCCAATTAAATTTAATTTCACCTATAATAATCAAAGCAATAATTATCCAAGCACTTTAATCCTCACAACCTTCAACATTAAGAATCTATGTACCTTTTGAAGACATATGAGATTGTGCAGGTCTAATTTAGTCAGCCTTCAGTCTTGAATTTCACATGTGGTCCTATTCAATACATTCTTTATGTACAGACACAATCATATTTGAACTATCAGATAAGTTCCTGAACCATCAGGTATGTTCATGTAGTTAAAATGGGCTACTAGGATTGTACTCATAGCTTTACTAATAGGATGTTAACTCCTTGTCCAAGATGTGAATTGTTCAATTATTCTAGAACTGCAACTTTGATCTTCTGTGATCGGATTGAACCTAACTCAAGGAATTCCTTCAAAATCCAATGGACCTACATGCATAAAATATATTTAAAACAAATACAAGGCATTCTCATAAACGTGATTCTCATTTAAAAATAAACTTGATATTCCTTTATTGAAAAATAAACGCCATATATAGTTTTTAGAATAAAATACGAACACTGAAAATTTTATTAAATTTTACTAAAAACGTAGACTTCTTGTGTTATCCAATGTGTGTGTGTGCGTGTACGTGCGTGTGTGTGTGTGTGTGTGTGTGTGTGTGTGTGTACGTGCCAGTCAGATTTGTTAAGAGATAATTTTCTTCTTTGTTTGATATATCATGTGAAATTAACTATTCGATCATGTGTTTGATTATCGAGGTCGTAAAATAGATTAAACAATTTATTTTTGAAAAATGGTTGAATGAAAGATAATTGTCTTAGTGAAATATTTTCTCAATTTTCTTATTTTTTTATGGAATTAAATTATTTGGAAATGAATAAGAAGTTTATTGATTAAAAATTATCCAAAATGGACCACTCGTCACATCTAAGAATATTTTCCCCATAAAATTTTTGTAATCGAACATCACAATACTTACAAATAACTGAATATAATTACTTTCTAGTGAAAATTATAATAACAAACAAACATGCCCTAAGTCTATATCATATATGATATATTTGTTAAGGAAGTAGACAAAAACTATACTTTTGTAATAGTTCTACTTATGGATTGATTATTACAAATAATAAAACTAGATTTTCCTAATTTTAATAAAAAAAAATATTTATGGGCACAATGTTTTTATTATTTTAATATATTAACTACATCTTTTAATCTACATAATTGGTGATTTGATGTAAAGAGTACTACTATGACAAAGAAAAGTAAATCTGTCGTTCTTGTGGAATATAAGTCTCTCATCATAACCTTAGATGAAACTAGACACACCATCAGTGCGGTTGTATTAGAAAATTTTAGAAGTTCCATCTTGATTACGAGAGAGACTATGGCTTCAACTTATAGCATATTAGTAAACATTGTGTGTATTGAACTGGACCACCTTAAGGTCATTATTTTGCACTAAGTTAATAATTTCAACTAATAGCATGCTAGTAAACATTTTATAGTTATTAGTTATGATTAAGCTCTTAATCCTTATATACTACATGTATACTTTGACTAGTTAGTCATTGCATTGAGCTATTGGGTTAGATTCATTATTGCATAAATAAGCTTAATATCTTAGGTGGTCGTGATTAGTGCATGTTGAAAGTCCATTATGGATGACATTCACATATGAGTATATAGATTAATGACACCCTATGAAGATGCATATGAGTTTTCTACATGTTGAACCGTGGAGGTGAATTATGTTAATCTAACATGACAAATGAGTTAAGCTGAATCAATTAAGGAATAAGATGAAAATCATTATAAATAGTTAGTAATTTAATGTATTAATGGGAATATGTAACCTTAACGCGACAGATTTTTAATAATTAATAATAAGAGACTCGAAATATAATTTTAAGGGACTAGAGGGTAATTATCATTTTTTATTGAAATTAATTATAATTAACATGTTTTAGGAATTTAATTCGAATTGATTAGGACTCTACCCCTTATTTGTCCTTATGGTACTTGTTGTATCATATGTATGTGGAATTTTTCTCTATTTATAGAATTATAATTTATGAACCTAAAAAATTTAATAAGGGAGAAATAGGGAAAAAATACTTTGCAATTAGGGTATCATCGTTCAAAGTGGTACCAATGTTCGAGTCCACCCTCCAACACAACATCAACATAAGATAGGTCACCTCGAGCGAATATTCTTAATTCCTCTACATCTAATCATGCTTTTACTAAGACGAGATTAAGATAGAAAGATCTCAAAGGTAAACCCTTGATTTTTCCATGTAGGGTTTAACTAGATTGGTAGTTTTCTTGCAGTTCATTGTATATGCGAAATCAACATATCATGGATCTTCCCGCTCAAACAATATCTTGTATTCTTTATAATTTCTTTGCAAGAATAAAAGAAGGTGATTTTACAAGCACAATCTATGTAATCATGAACAAATAGATGAGGAAGATTACAAAGTTATCCATCATAGCAAAACTAATGAGAGAATAATTATCCAAATGCATGTCTTGCATTCATCATTTTTAGTAGGATAAATTTGAAAATTATTTTTTTTTTCCTTAAAATAATTGACTTTCAAACAATGATTATTAATTTTGGACGGACAAAGTATGAGTTTTAATAATTATGTATATTGAGAACATTCTTTATATGTACTAATAAAGAATCACGTAGTCTTTATTGAAGCTGAATTTACCAAAATTTGAGTCAGAGTCAATTTATGTCGAAGTACGCCAATTATAGTGTTGAAATTATTAATTAAATTTGATAGTTTAATTACGTGAAATTTATTTATTACTATTTAAGTAAACACATTGTTTCATGAAGGTTGTGTCCTTCTATAAAAGGTCGTGTCGATTTTTTCGAAAGGGACATACTCTTTCGTGTAAGGTCATGCCTTTTCAGAATATTTTTTTTTATTCAAAAATGGTGGACTATTGGATTTTTCGCTCAAAAATTATGGTAGGTGAGTCAAATATTATGATCATTCAAAATATGATTGGTGGAATATGGTTAATGAATATAAACATAAGAAACATTTGGACATTAGGTGTCTATCATTGGGATAGTAACTTATTAGGTGCCTACAATCGAAATAGTAACTTTGATCTCAACCATCTAACATTATTTTGATCCAATGGATGTCATTACACCAAAAAGGCTAAATTGTCACCACTGAGCCAGCCAACCTTGTCATGGTTAATGACCGTGATAAAAAAAAATATGCATTTTTTGTCACGGTCAATGACTGTACCATGTCCGTGACAACGATTTGTCACAGTCATTTACCATGACAAATACAATTTTCACGGACTTGTCACGATCAATGACCATGACAACTTTTGAAAGTTGTCACGGTCAAAGTCCTTGACAGGTCTGTGATAATTCTTATAATTAAATTCCCTAGGCGCCTCTTTTTTCCCCACCGTTTCCTTTCCCTCCATTCTCTCTCTCTCTCTCTCTCTCTCTCTCTACTTTCAGGTCATTTTTTTCTCTTTCTCTCTCACTCTTTCCTTTTGTATATGTGTGTGTGTGTGTGTGTATGTGTATATATACGTGTGTGTGTAGGTGTCATTGTGTGTGCATGTGTGTGTGTGTAGTGGTGGGGTAGGGGCAGGTGTGTGTATGTATGTGTGTCTGCGTGTGTGTGTGTGTGGTGGTGGGGTAGGGGAGGTTTGCAGAGGTGGTGCCGGGGGGGGGGGGGGGGGGGGGGGGAGGAATGGGGGGCAGGGGGGAAGGTAAGGGGGGTGTATAGGTGTATGGGGGTAGGGTGGGGGTGTTAGTTGGGTATTTTAGGACTTAAATTAATTGGACATTATAAATAATTATTGGGTATTTGGGCTTGCAATTGATTGGTATTATTATTTGTTAATGTTGATTGGGTGGTGTTAGTTGAGATTTGAATTAATAAGTATTGTTAATATTTCGTGAATCTTATTGTTTAGAGAATGAAATTAATTTGACATTATAAATATTGTTTGTATATTGTTATTGAGGTTTGAAATTGGTTAGAAAGTTGTTAATATTGATTGGGTGTTATTATTTAGGGTTTGAAGCTAATTAGGTTTGTATATATATCACGAGGGACTTTAGTGTCTAAACAATATTTAGGTTTGTATGTATACCATACTTTAAATTACTTATAGTTCATATACTAGCCTTCTAGTTCTTATGCGTACGCATTCAATAGCCCTTAGACCCATTTGAAAGTCATTACCCCTGTAATGAGATCTCTCGAATTGTCCCGTTTGGATAGTTTGGGACTGCATAGTTTCTGTATAATAATATTATTAGTGGCTTAAACTTGTTACTTTGAGGGGAAGTTCTGCAGTCGTATCTTAATGTTCTCTGGGTACATACTAGATGATGCAATGTTAAGTGTTATTTCAATTGATAAATTGAAACAACACTCACGCTTGTGAATCTATGTCGTGTACTTGGAGAACTATGACCATATGCTGCCGAATTTTCCTCAAATTGGAACAATGTACATGAGCTGTTAAGTATATTACAAAAATATGCAGTCTTGAATGGGATGGGATCACTCACCCTTTAGAGGAGATGGATGAAATATGAATTAATACTATAAATTGAATTTGAATTTGAATTTGAATGCACAAATAAATTTACACATGGAAACTAGCCTTCTAGTTGTTATGTGTACGCATTCAATAAGTAATTGTTTATACAAATGGGAACTACATATTCACACTTTTGTCTATGCTAATCCACGAATATACATTTTTTATCCATAATAGGTGATTGTTTGTAGTAGTTGTGATGGGATATCCTAAATACAAAGAGTGGATGGGTGAGACAAATAGATTATGGGATGTGTTTTGCAGAGGTGCTAATGAATTTGTGAAATACACAAAGAGACGTCATAATGATGAAGAGTTTCCATATCCGTGTGCTACGTGTAAGAATGGTAAGGTGTTTGACTGGAAAACAGTTGAACTACATTTGTTAAGATGGGGTATGCAAGATAGTTATCAAATTTAGGTTTTTCACGGGGAACCAAAAGTTCCTTTTGTCCCCGAGCAACCTTCACAACAACCTTCAACAAGTAGGATAGATGTATAAGGGGAGGATAAAAATGTAGATCATAATATGCTAGAGGATTTAGTTGATGATGCGTATGGAGTTCGTGAAGTGGAAGAGAATAAGGTCACTGATGATGTACAAGGTTCAAGTTCTCATGAAGATATTGGGATAAACCTTGATGGTGACTACCAAAGTTTAAAATTTAAGGCCATCCAGTCGTCATACTCTGGCTGTGAGAAAGATCAAACAACTTTACATGCCATGGTTGGTTTGCATAGTTTGAAGACACAATATGGTTTGTCTGGCAATAGCGTGATAGGAATTTTGAATTGGGTGAAGGGCTTTCTACCTAAGCAAAATACGCTTCCAAACAGATATCCTACTATGAAAAACCGTTTGAATGGTTTGGGAATGAAGTATAAATCAATTCATACTTGTGTATATGACTGCATACTATACCAAAAGGAGTATAAAAATCTCGATCGGTGTTCGACATGCAATGAACCTAGATATGTCCAATCTACTGGCAAGGAAGGCACAAGCTCAAAAGTGCCTCAAAAAGTGTTGAAATCTTTTCCCGTTGGACATAGATTAAAGTGATTTTTGATAGTACCATGGATAGCGTAGTCAATGACTTGGCATGTTGGGCAGAAGCAGGGGAAAATATCATGCGTCATCTTATTGATTCTACAGCTTGGAAGAGGATGAGTTTTGAGTATCTCGATTTTCCTCGAGAACAGCGTAACATTCGTTTGGAAATATCAACACATGATTTCAATCCATTTAAAAATCTAAGCGCCAATCAGAGTGTATGGCTAGTAATCCTAGCCCCCTTAACCTCCCTCCTTCATAGTGTATGAGACCTGAATTTTCGATGTTGTCTTTGTTGATACCTAGGTCAAAGGCACCAAGTGAAGACATCGATGTCTACCTGGATCCTTTGGTAGAAGAATTAAATGAGTCGTGGGAAGAGGGTGTGTAAGCATTTGAATCTTTTTGAAAAGAAGAGTTTACGTTGAAAGCTATGTTGATGTGGGCAATTCATGATTTTCCATCTTATGGGACATTATCCGGTTGTGTAGTACATGATTATTTGGGGTGTCCTATTTAAGGAGAGGAGACTAAATCTTTTCATCTCCCCGCTAGCTCAAAAAATGTATACGATTGCCATAGGAGGTTTTTACCCCCCACTCATAGTTTTAGGTTTGAAAAAGGTTACAATTTTTTACCGGGCGGGGTTGAACATAAGCTACGATCGAGAAAACTTTCAGGCTCAGAAATTAAAAGTAAATCTTTTGATTGTGGCCCTAATATGCCTGGTAAGAATCCTAAATTTAAGAATGTCAAGGATAAGAAGACCCCATCTAGGAATGAAACTGAGATGATAAAGGCATGGTTTAGGAGGTCAATTTTATTTGACTTGCCTTATTGGAAGAACAACCCGGTGCACCATGTACTGGATGTGATGCATGCAGAGAAGAACATCGCTGAACATATTGTGGGAACATGCCCTTGGAGGAGTCATTCGAAGGATGGAGAAAATGCACTAAAAGACCTTAAAGCGTTGAAACTTAAACCATTACTATGATTGAAGGAAGATATTAAGGGAAGGACAATAATTCCCCTGATGTGTTTAATTTGACGAGTGAGGAAAGGAATGTTCTTTCAGACACAATATATAATTTGAAGGTTCCATCTAATTTTTCGTCCAACTTGCAAAGGATTGTGAATTATGCTACCAATGATTTACATAAGTATAAGTCCCACGATTGGCATGTGATCATGCAATTGGTTCCTCTATTGTTTAAGCATTGTTTCTCCAAGAACAAGGATTTGCGAAGGGCTATTATGCAAATTAGTATCTGCTTCTCACTTCTATGTGAGAAGGTAGTCAATCGAGATCACATAGTGGTCGCAAAATTGGCGGTGAACGGAGAAATTTGTGCCTTTCCTTTTCCTATCTTTCTTTAACATAAGTGTCCACTTGTTGGCACACCTATGCAACGAGGAACTTATTTACGGACCAGTTAGATATTGGTGGATGTATCTGTTTGAAAGATTGATGAAAGTTTTCAAATATTACATCAAGAATACATGATACATTGAAGGATCAATTGCAGATAAATACATCATCGTGGAGTCATCAATCTACACTCAGGAATATATGTCTTACTCAACCAGCGTGGATGACAATGATGAGTTCATCGATAAAGTTGGTTATGTGATGGGCAAACGAGTGAAATTAACGAGTTTGCAATATTAACAAGTAGATCGTTATCTATTTGACACACACAAAAATGTCGAAGAATGGAAAAATTAAGTTTAGATTATTTTAATTTTTACATGATTAATTTTGTAACACGTTCGTCATAATATATGCAGAAAATACGAAGCTTGTGAGAGAAGTAAGAAGTGCATGAGTCGTAGATCAATGCCGACAAAGCATCCTTGGCTTCGGACGCACTCAGCCAAGTGCTTGGGCCAGATTTTAAGGGGAGCACTAGGGGGTGACTCGTGGGTGGGAAAGTCTAGGATCATCGAAATGGAGACAAACAACAACGGGTTGGCACATAAGGTGGACGACCATGACAAGAAGATATTAAGGTTAGAGGGGACGGTCCTAGATATGCACGCCTTAATGAAGCATCAGTTGGTCAAGGGTAAGCGAAGGAGAAGGAGAAGGAGGTAGAGGTAGAGGACGAGGACGAGGACGAGGACGAGGGCTTCATAGCTTTATCGTCGATATGCAAGGACTCAGTGCCATATGATGATCCATTTCCCATCATGACTGTTGATGTAAAAAACTAGATTTTGATCTAATTATTTTAATCACAGATAAAAATGAATAATTAAATGAGACAATAGATTTTTAAAGTAGTTCAGCCTTATGAGAATGGCCTACATCCACTGTATTTGTATTGCTGACTGTTTGCCTAGAATTCTTGATAAGTGAGTTTACCAAGAAATACCGAATCCCCTCCTAATGAGGAGGTTACAATGTATTTATAGCCTTGAGGTTGTACATGTGAAAGGGCAATGCGTTGTTATCTAGTAGACATGTACATCTGTACGATAATAATGAGCATTTAATGCGCAGTTGTGTTTTTGATTCCCTTGATTTGGATGCTCTGTACGTTGAGTTGCTCGGACCGCCTGAGTTGCTTGGTACACTTAAGTTGCTTGGATCCTTAAACTCCTCGGGGAGCCTAAGCTGCTCGGTATGATTGAGTTTCTCGGGGTGCTTAAGTAGCTCGGTGACAGTATGTTGTTCATTGAAAGTATTTGTAATTGACATGTAGGTTGACACGTGTCTTCAAGTGAATGATCCACATCAGCAGACTAAATTTGGTATCAACAAAAGCCCCCAATGTTTCACACTTTGAGGTTGAAGAAAAGTGTGGAATATTCTGCTCGAAAACTGCTCAGATTATTGGTTTTTTATGGTTTTTTAGAAAATTTTCGTTGTATATAAATCCTTTTTAAACGCATAGTATCGGGCTTCATAAATATTTTAAATTTTCATGATCACTTTGATATTTGTGCCCTTTTTATTCTTTTAGCCGTCGGAAGCACAAACTTCTTCCTTTGTAATCATTGCCTTTATCTATTCCCGAGAGAAAGTATTTAAGCGCAGCAGAAATTCTATCGTCTTTCACTTTTCAAATCTATATCTTTGAACTCTTTATTTCCTCTCTATCTTGTGCCTTCGTTCTTTCCCTTGTTCATTGTCAACTGATCTCTCTTTTTCTGTAAGATTTTCTTCCCTTTCTTTTATTTACTTTGTTCATCATAGTTTATCTTGTTGAGTCACTGGAAAAATTTCGGTCTGAATTTTCAATCCCATCGTGGGTTATTTTGGAAGAACTTTTTGAACCTTCTGATTATTTTTCTTTGGCTGAGGGACATTGGTTCCTAAGTCTTTTTTTGGCCAAATGTGGCTTTTCTTTCCCGCCAAATCCCCTATTTTTGGAGATCTGCCAATATTTTGATGTTGTACCTGCAAGAATAGCTCCAAATACATGGAGGATAGTTAATAGAGTACATAGGTTGAATCAACTTCATGGAACTCGATTAGGGATTCCAGAGATTATGTACTGTTATAGATGGGTTGTCAGTGATACCACATTCTATTTAAAAACTAGGTTTTTGAATAGAGATTTAGTTGTCAATCTTCCTGATTCCAATAGGAATTATTTTGATCATGGGGTTGTTATGAAAAATTGGCAACACCCTCCATTAAATAGAGATGATATATATCAAGGTCCCAAGTGTCCACCTTATGGAAATGGAATAGGTTATTTTTTATTTTTTGAAATCTTGTTTTCTTTGTGTTCGCTAAAATGCATCATTGACATTTATTTTTGTTTGTTACAGTTGACAGTAAAAGAAAACCTCCAAAAGAGGCTGATGTTAATTTAAAGCATTTAAAGCTTATCTGGGATTTGCATCAATTTGTTGCTGATGAGCATATTAGATCTGCTTCTTACTTGTTGTAATACAAAAGCTATACTTCATCTTTCACTACTCGTCCTCGTCCAGTGGTAGTTAATCTTGACCAAGTACCAACCTCTGAGATTAGTGTGGAAGGTTCTTCCTTTGAGTCGAGTATTCCCATCAGTCATTTGATGAAGAAGAGAAGAGCTCCTGCCTTTTTTAACAAATTTATCTCTGCCACTGTGGAGGCAAAGAAAAGTAAATAAGATGTCCCAGAAGAAGGGAAAAAAACCATTGATGTACCCCTCCTGTTGCTGCCAAGAAGGTTGTCGAAAAGCCCCCTATGGCCCCGAGCAAGACTGTTATTGTTTCTCCTTCAAGTGATGTGGTTATCATATCACCAATAAAGAGAGCACCTTTAATTAAAAATGCTCCATCTCCTATGAGGAGATTAAAGAAAAGTTCTTCTGAGAGACCTGCTAAACCTATCTCTCAACCTTCAAATGTTGAAGGTAGTGTTCCATTTTTTGTTACTCCAAGCTCTACTGTGAGTTTGGTAAGATCCTGGACTGTCCCAGAGATCTAAGGCATTGAAACTACTTTTTCTCATGAGAGAATTGCTACTCTGGCTGCTCAATACATTGCATCAGTAAGTACCTTTAACTCGACTTCTTTATTTTTAATACTATGTTCACGTATTGACTTAATGTTTTGTCTTTTCTCAGCTTGTGACGTGTTTCAACAGAATTTTAAAGAAGGATGAAGATATCAAGGCTTCAAGCTCCTCGGGAGGAGTAGAGGAAGATTTTGTTGGGCTGACTCAATCTTTAAAAGATTCTCGTCAAAATTATGAGGAAGATAAAGTTGCTTGGGAGAAGCAATTCAAGTCCATTGAGCTAGACAGAAATCAAGCTGTGAATGCCTCCAAGGAGTTGGAGCAAAAGTTGAAGGAGTTTGAACAAAGCAATAAGGATTTTGAACAGAGCAACAAGGAGCTTGCGGCTAAGCTCAAGTCTGTTGAAGAGAAAGTTGTCAAACTTCAAGATGTTGAGCGACAGAAAATGGAGGTGGAAGAAAAATTGAAGGTTGCCGAGGAGATTCTTAGGGAAAGGACCTCCTCGGAGAAGGCAAAAAGGAAAAATGCCTTTAAAAAATCATTCAGTGTTGGCTGGGACAAAGGCTGGAACAAGGGCCTGGCTGCTATGTTTTCTCAAATGGAGTATGCCAACGTCAAATATTTTAGGGATGGATGGGTAGAATCCTTGCAGAAGATGAAGGTTGATGAGAATTCCGAGTTATTCCAGCAGCACACTCATGGCCCTCCTCCCTCTCCTGGAGAAGAAGAAGAGGATGAAGCTGCTTCAGATAAATCTTTTATGATGACTGGAGATCGGGTCCATATTGTTCCTATTGTTCAACCTTTTGAGCAACTCCAACCAACCAACACTTCTGTCGAGCAGCTATCCTTGTCCTTCGAGAAACCAGTCCCTTCCTCCAAACCTTCTGAGGAAGTCATAGGAAACAAGGAGAAGGTGTAAAGTTATTTGGGCTTTTTTGTTGCTTTCTTGAATGTAATCTTGGACTATGTATCTCCTCTTATGATGAATAAAAATTCGAACTTTGGTTGTTCGTCTTGACTTTCTCTTTTACTTGCTCTGTCTGGATCATTATTAATTCTTTTTATTTCTTCTCTTTGTTAGTTTATGGCCAGGATGGAGCTCTTATCAGCTCATGACACAGAATTGATGAAGAAATGCAATGACTATTTTAAAGATGGTCATGGAGATCTTACTGAGGCTCAAATCATTGATATCATTAGTTTAGATGCTACTGAATGAGCAGTTGAAGCTTATCAATACTTAAAGTGCTTGCTCGATCTTACTATTTCTAACAATGTGGCCTACTATGAAATGATTGAAAATCTCCAAGGAAAGATCGAAGAACTTCAGCAGCAGTACAAAGAGTCCTCCACACTTTTGCATCAAGGATAGGAGAAGAAATATAAGTAATTGAGTGCTGACAAAGGGTATGATAAATTCATCTCTTCTCATGAGAAGAAAGAGAGTGTTCTGAAGCTTAAAGTTGAAGAGCACAGGCATATCGCTAAGTTGTTGGAGCAGGAGAACATTGCTTTGCAAGAAGAGATAAAACAACTCAAATCTGCTGCATCTTCTTCGGGAGCCTTGGTCCCTGTTAATGACGAAGGTTTTTCTTTCTTAGAGGTAGAAAATGCCAACTTACAAGATAAGTTGGGAACTTTAAAAAAAGCTGGACCCTCTACATCTACTCGTGGACGACCAAGATCTTCTTCTCGTGGACGAGCAAGGGCTGGTCGGGTTTTTATTGAAGAAGCAAGAAATCAATCGGCCTTGGAGAATCAGTCAGTTTAGTTGATGGCGAAGAACCAAGATTTAGCAGAAATGTCCAAGAAGATTCTGAATTTTACTGACCAACTCTCTTCCCAGAGTTCTGCTTTGGAAAATAAGGAAATTCTGGTGAAGAGTCTCCACGAGCAATTGGAGAGGTTAACTTATCAGTTCCATAAACAACCCAGAGAGTTTTGGATGGCTGGGTATAATAAAGACCTTTACCATCTTGATGCTCGGATCCAACAGTCAAATAACGAGGGTTACAAGCAAGGGTGGTTGAATGCACTGTGTGTGCTAAAATTGGAGCAGGGGCACTACGTATGGGATTACTATGACCCTGGAGTTCTTGATTTGCCCGTGCCTCCTTTTAAGCTTGACATTAGTTGGATTCCTACTCGGGCAATTCCTTAATGCTTGATCTTCAAGTATCTCAGCGATTACAGTCTTCATGCAACTTTGAGATATCTCGCCCAAAGCACTTGCTTGATCGGCCCTCCGTGATGAATGTTTGAATGCTGTGAGATCTAAATTTTATAAATTCCCCTTATTCATTAGATGATCCTCCTGCTGGGGTAGAACCTGTTTCAAAGGCAGAAGGGAAAAAAACCAATAGAACAGGATTTTTTATGTAATGAAGTATATTTTTTACATAATATGTACTTCTACTTGATTTGAATGAAGAAATTTTTAGCCTTTTGCCATTTTATTTTCTTCTAAATAATTAGTAGAATGTCCTTGCTTGTTGGTTGGTAAATATATATGTATATATTATACTTATCCCATTTGTTGTTTGATTATAGTGACTTGTCACTCTTTGGGCCTAAGCAATGAAATGATTTACATCCCATGTTCCTGCTTACTTGTAGTAATCTCGTATGAATTATCTTGTTACCTAGACAGTGGATGCCCCGGGAGGTCATCTAGCTTCTTGCCTAGTTTAGTACCAACCAACCTGAGTTGATTGTAATTGATTTTCCGACCAACCGGAGTTGGTGATAATTAGTTCCCGACCAACCGGAGTTGGTGGTAATTGATTTGTCGACCAACCAGAGTTGGTGGTAATTAATTTCCGACCAATCGGAGTTCGTGGTAATTGATTTTCGGACCAATTGGAGTTCGTGGTAATTGATTCCCGACCAACCGGAGTTGGTGGTAATTGATTTCTCGACCAATCGGAGTTGGTGGTAATTGATTCCCGACCAACCGGAGTTGGTGGTAATTTATTTGCCGACCAACTGGAGTTGGTGGTAATTGATTTCTCGACCAACCGGAGTTGGTGGTAATTGATTCCCGACCAATCGATTCTCGACCAACCGGAGTTGGTGGTAATTGATTCCTGACCAATCGGAGTTGGAGGTAATTGATTTGCCGACCAACCAGAGTTGGTAGTAATTGATTCCCAACCAACCGGAGTTGGTGGTAATTGATTTCCCGACCAACCGGAGTTGGTGGTAATTGCTCTGAATTTGGTGTGTAGTGTGTAGCACTAATATTCTAAAAATTTTCAACAAAGAAAGAAACTGGGTGAAACATCACTTTATTCATACTGAAGAAACTGCATTACATAGGAATTTAAATTACTGATAATACTTGCGTTGATGCTCTGCATTCCATGCATTCTTGAATTCTTCTCCTTCTAAGGTTTCAATCTTGTATGTCCCTGGACGAACAACTTATGTTACTCTGTAGGGTCCATGCCAGTTGGCTTCCAGTTTGTTATGCTTTTGGATCACTTTCTTCAGCACATAGTCCCCTTCCTTCAAATCACACTTCTTCACTCTTTTGTTATAGAATAAAGTTGTTCGTTGTTGATATATTGCATTCCTGATTGCTGCTTCTTCCCTAAATTCTTTGAGCATATCCAAGTCTAATCATCTCATCAAATCACTGACAAGATAATTGAAATTAAGCACCATATGCGTAGGTAGACCCAATTCAGCAGGTATGACAATCTCACTCCAAAATGACAGCATGTATGGGGATTCTCCCGTTGCTTGAATTTGAGAATTCTCTTCAATTTTTTTGCAAAAAGGTCCAAATCATCTAAGTCAAAATCAGACTCAAAATCAGACGTATTTGTCTCTCTTTTTCTAGTTGACTCTCCCCTCTTTCTTGCCGACCCCTCACTCTCTCTTTCTTGGGCATTAAGTGTAATTCCCTTATCTTTAGGCTTAGCAGTTTTAGGAAACATATCAATTTCATATGTTTGCAAGTTGCCTACAAGTTCTTCCAATTTTAGCGTATTTAAATTACCCATAGAATTTAGCACAGTGACTTTAGGGATAAAACGCTTAGGCAGAGAATGAAGAATCTTTTTAACAACTCTAGCATTAGGAATATGTTCACCAAGATTGAAGCTAGTGTTAACAATGTCTGAAATCCTAGCATAAAAATCATCAAAACATTCAGTTTCATGCATGGTGATGGTCTCAAATTGAGTTATTAAATTTTGAAGTTTAGACTCTTTCACAACATTCATACCTTCATGGGTAAGTTGCAAAACATCCCATGTCTATTTTGACGTGGTGCACGTCATTATTCGTCGGAACTCATCAGGAGTGACGGATCCAAAAATGGCACTTAATCCTTTAGAATTGAATGATGACCATTTAAATTCTTCTTCAACCCAAGAAGTGACAGGTTTTAAATTGATCACATTATCAATAGTGACGGAGGTAGGTGTCCACCCTCTTTCAACTAAGATCTAGACACGTTCATTAATGGCTTTTAAAGCAGATCTCATGCGGGCTTTCCAGTATGCATAGTTTGTCCCATCAAAAATTGGCATTTTATTATATAATTTCTCCATTATGAACACACTAGTTTTCAAAAGATTAATTTTTCTGAAAATTGATATCCTAGAAAAATTTTGCGAAAAATTGCTAGGTAAAGTTGTGTAATTGGCTCTGATACCAATTTGAAAGAGTGCGCGTGCGTTCAAATAGAAATATTATTTAATTAAACTCAGTTTATCAAATAAGTCCTAAACATGCAGCTATATGTGATTGAACAAGATGATGAAACATGCAAGAACATTCAAAGACACATATTTGAGAAAAAATCCCCCAAAGGGGCGAAACCATTTATTTTCATTATAATATTGTAACATACAATTTCTCGGATTGCAATTAAAATACGGTGACACAGAATTACCTGCAGGCGTCGGATCTGTAGTCGACGGCTGGAAGTTTCCCATTCCAGTAGGGTAGCAATGAAGAAGAAGGACGGTCTTCTCCACAAGGGTATAAACAGACACACGAGGGTGTTCTTGGGTTGCAAAATAGATTCACAAGGGTTTGGCTATGTGGTGTGAATCAAACAAGAGTTTTGGAACTCACAAAGGTGAAGACTTAGAGTTTTTGGACTGTGAAGATCGTCTGTATAAGTCTTACTAAACACCTCCCCGGAGTTGGTTTATAAAGAAAAAACTGGGCCTGAAAAATCTCTGCACGATCTGCATGAGTTTATCCCAGGCGGACCGGTCCGGTATGGATGTGGATCGGTCCGGGGTCGGACCGGTTCATTTTTTCAAATAACTTCTTCTGTTCGCATTCAATCCGGTGTCTACTGCCTTCTGAGTAAAGCGAATCGGTCCGGGTGGAGGGTGAATCGATCTGGGGTGGACCGGTTCCTTTTTAAAACAGGCGAACCGGTCTGGCTGTTTAGAAAATTGATTCCTTGATTTCCTTGATATTCGTATCCATTGATGACGATGCAAGCTTGAATATCTTCAATGGTGTAACGGCGTACGACATATAATTAATAATGGACAAAAATGTCCTAACAAATATCCCCCTATGTCTATGCCGGTACATATATAAAAACAAACATCATAATTATCAGATATCAAAATGCCTATACAAATCTACCCTTCCATGAACCCAAAACTGGAACAATACAAATGAATAAGACTTCATCATTTGCTCTTCGAATCTTCAGGAATCTCAACGCTTTTCTCATCAGGGTGTGCAACTCAGAGATCATCAAAGTAGTACCTACACACATGAGACAAAGCAAAATACCAAATGACGTATCGAGTTTGAAATAAGATAAACATAGATACCAAAATATGATGAAAGCATACTTTATCAAATCTCAAAAACTCCCCCAACATTCATACTCCCCCATAAAATGATAATTCTTTCTCCCCCTTTTCATGATGTTCTCAAATAGACAAATGAGAAGAATGAACCAAATAAGCAAAATCGGGGTGTTACACCCTGGATACAAAAATCAAAACAACCAAGTCTTGGAAATGGAATGAATGGGTATGAACACATTCGATAGGAAAATCAACTCAATCAATCATATGTGCACAATGCATATGTGTACTCCTAATGAATGAACATCAAAAGTGTCCTTATGTGAAAATATTGTTGAAGTTAGATGACATCGACTTATGCAAATCAACAAAGCAAAGTCAAAATGATTTCCACCGCAATAACGTCCAAAACTATTTAGCGCATTTTCAAGCATTTCAAGGACGTGCAAGCCCGTTTTAAATTCTCCAACCAAACTCCCTCATATATATTTTCTTTTAGAGGTAATCTAAATTTCAAACTTTGGAGAATTGGTGCAAAAACCTAAATGGCCCCTTTTTGGCATGAATATATTTTTATTGCCTTTTAATTTTTTTGGGCTCTTTTAACCTCTTTGGACCTCGGATAATGAAATTCCTCCATTTTTTAGGTCCAATTTAACAGTGGCTTAGTATTCGCAAAGGGAAAATGAACCTTTCGCAGCCCTTCCTCGTTCAACCAAAGAACACAAACTCACAAAATGGTTCTTATAAGCACAATTTCCTTATCAAAATTTATCGCGCTTGTTTCGTTTTAAGGACATGATTGTAGTGAAAACACCCAACCAACATGTGATAAGACAAGCACAATAATCAAACAAATCCATGCATGTGTGCAAAAAAGGAAACATGAGTCAAACATGTAGGAAGTAACACTCAATTACATCTTAATGACTCCAAACATTATAAAGCACAAGGATGAATTGACCTATTGGCTCAAAACACTATCAAATAGTCACATGAAAATAATGGAATGATATTGTGACTCGGTCATCCTAAGGGTTCATCCATAAACGGTGCAAGAAAAGTACAAAAGGATTCCCAAAGGATTCCCAGGGATGCTACGCCAGAAACACAGCCCTCACCAGTTCAGGGCACGATAAATGCTGCCGAGGTTGCAGCCATTGTGGACCAGGCGGTAAATGCCGCACTTGCCGTAGTTCAGCAGGCACCGCCTCAGGCGCTAGTAGCCGTGCCAGTTCAGGCACATGCATTCCCGTCTGCTTGAGAACGTGTACGTGGTTCTTTTCCGAAAGCACACCCTCCGGAGTTCGCAGGTAGCTCCGATGTGGTAGTTTCGAGTCAGTGGAGGAAGGATATTCAGCGACACTTGAGGATGTACGAGTGCACTGAGGTTCAAAAGCAGATACTAGCTACCTTTAAGCTAGTGGGGTCTGTACTGAAGTGGTGGGAGTCTATTACCATCGTGGAGGAGAGAGACACTCTCACTATTCAGGAGTTCTGGGTGCGGTTTTACCGCAAGTACTTTCCGTCAGCTGTTCACACGGAGATGAGGAGGAAGTTGATGAGCCTCAAGCAGCAGGGTAAGACTGTGGCCGAGTATGAGGCCGAATTCACTGATCTTCTGAACATTATTCCTGATGAGATACCGATAGAGGAGAAGAAGATACAGAAATTTACGGACGGGTTGACATGGAGAATTCGTCAGCACTTGTTAGGTAACCTCTCGTTAGCCACTTATTCTGATGTGGTTAATGTTGCACTGTTACACTGCCAGGATCATCGCTTTCACATGGCTGAGGGCAAGCAATCGGGAGAGTCCAGCCATCCGGGCAGGACTGGAGTAAATGGTGCCAGTGGGGCACATTCTGTTCAGGGGCAGAGGCAGGGTGATCAGGGTTCCCAGCAGGGGGATCACAAGAGATTCAGGTCAGGAAATTTCAGGCACGGACAGGGAGGTTTCCGGCAGGGCCATCAGGGTCCGAACGACCATCAGAACCAGTAGGGTCAGAATGGTCAACAGCAGGGCCAGCAGGTTAGTGGAGGAACGGTAACGGCCACCAGGGCCGGGGACAGTAGGGATAGAGAGGGGGGAACTTCCCGGGGAAGTGTTTCGTTTGTGGTAAGACTGGCCATAAACGCCAGGACTGTCCTGATAGGGGCAGGGCCCCGCAGCAGCAGCAGGGTGCTCGACATGAGCCACAGAGGCCACTTTTTCCACCTGCTCTCCCAGCTCCAGCCCAGGTGCCAGCTCTTCCAGCCATTCCAGCAGTTCCTGTGCAGTAGGGGCAGTTACAGTATGGACGTGTCTATAACGTCCACCACGCAGCGACTCCACAGGCACCACCCGTTATTGAGGGTATGTTTCCTATCCATGGTACTATGGGTCGGGTTTTGTTTGATACGGGGGCAATGCATTATTTTATAGCTACACAGTTTGCAAAAGCCTTAGGGTTGTTAGCCACAGCAGAGAGCACAGTGACGTGTGTAGACTCACCATTGGGGAGTGGGTCGCTTATTTTCTTTATATACCGGGGAGTGGGGGTAGATATTGGTAGTTTGGTATTACCTGAAGACATGTTGGTATTAGATATGCATGTCCACGATGTGATTATCGGTATGGGTTGGCTCGCTGATTATAGAGCCATGATTGATTGCTTCGGTGGGAGCATTGTTTTTGCCATTCTGGGGCAAGAGATGTTTGTAGTGGCGATGCCTCGCCCAGAGGGAGGTTCGACCGCTCATTTGTACTACATAGAGGAGGATACCTCTAAGGAGGTTGTGATTCCTTTAGATTCGATCCCAGTTGTCAGGGAGTACTCAGATGTGTTTCATGAGATACCAGGCCTACCCCCCCGTCGAGAGATAGACTTTGTCATAGACTTATTGCCGGATACGAGACCTATAGCGCGCGCACCGTACCGTATGGCTCCGGCAGAGATGCGAGAGCTACGAGATCAGATTGAGCAGTTGTTGGGTCAGGGGTTTATACGGAGGAGTACTTCGCTGTGGGGTGCCCCTGTGTTGTTCTTGAAGAACAGAGATGGTTCACTGAGATTGTGTGTGGACTACCGAGAGTTGAATAAAGTCACGATACGGAATAAGTATCCATTGCCACGAATCGATGACTTGTTCGACCAGTTGAGAGGAGCTTCATTCTCTCGAAGATTGATTTGAGATCGGGATACCATCAGTTGCGTATCAGGGAGGAGGATGTCTCAAAGACCGCGTTCTTAACGAGATATGGTTCTTACGAGTTTCGGGTTATGCCTTTTGGTTTGACCAATGCTCCAGCCGTGTTTATGGACTTGATGAATAGGGTGTTCAGAGATTTCCTAGATCAGTTTGTCATTGTCTTCATTGATGATATACTGGTTTACTCCCAGACAGAGGAGGAGCACGCTGAGCATTTGAGGCAAGTTTTGCAGACGCTACGTCAGAACAAGCTGTATGCAAAGTATGAGAAGTGCGGGTTTTGGCTGAAGGAGGTCCAGTTTTTGGGACACATTATTTCCGACAGGGGGATATCTGTTGATCCGGGGAAAGTATCCGCGGTGAGGGAGTGGGGACAGCCCACGACACCGACGGAGATCCGTAGTTTCTTGGGATTAGCAGGATACTACAGGAGGTTCATTCAGGGATTTTCGAAGATAGCAGGTCCTTTGACACATCTGACTCGTAAGGGTGTGCCATTCATCTGGAGTGATGCCTGTCAGTTGGCATTCGATGAGTTGAAGGATAAGTTGACCTCAGCACCTGTGTTAGCATTGTCGAGACCGGGAGTTAAGTATCTAGTCTACACCGATGCGTCCTTACAAGGACTTGGAGGTGTATTAGAGCAGGAGAGTCATGCCATAGCTTATGCTTCCCGTAAGCTAAAGCCTCACGAGAAGAATTACCCCACTCATGACTTGGAGTTGGCGGCAGTGGTATTTTCCCTACATATTTGGAGACATTACCTTTTGGGGGAAAAGTTTCGATTGTTCACGGACCACAAGTCCCTACAGTACCTATTCACGTAAAAGGAGTTGAATATGCGGCAGCGAAGGTGGCTTGAGTTTGTGAAGGACTATCAGTTTGATATCCAATACCACCCAGGGAAGGCTAACGTGGTAGCAAACGCGTTGAGCCGCAGACCTGTTGATGAGGTGGCAGGGGTGTGGAAGGCAAAGTGGAAAGAATTGGGACACCAGGATGCAGTGGCCCGATCATTCATGTCGGTAATGACTGTTACGCCGCAGATTGTCGCGAGAGTGATAAAGGCACAAGCAGATGACTCGTCCTGTCAGGAGCTGATAGTTCGATTACTCGCAGAGGGAGCCGAATCCTATACCGTTAGCTCAGACGGAGGATTGCGCTTCAATGGGAGATTAGTAGTTCCGAAAGGGGAGGAATTGCGGCACGAGGTGATGGCAGAGTCGCACGGCTCACGGTTCTTGGTACATCCCGGTGGGGATAAAATGTACCAAGACATGAGACGACAGTATTGGTGGAGCGGGATGAAAAGAGATATTGCCGTGTTTGTTTCATAATGCGCCACTTGTCAGCTAGTAAAGGTGGATCATCAGAGACCGGCAGGACTTTTACAACAGTTGGAGGTCCCGATGTGGATGTGGGAGAGCATATCCATGGACTTTATCACGGGGTTGCCTATGTCACAGAGAGGTCACGAATCCATTTGGGTAATTATGGACAGGTTGACCAAAGTAGCTCATTTTCTACCCGTAAGGACAGACTACACTACGGGACAGTATGCCCAGCTCTTTATTGCAGAGATAGTGAGACTTCACGGTGTACCCCTAAATATCGTGTCTGACCGAGACAAGATATTTGTTTCACGGTCTTGGGAGAGTTTTCAAGCGGCCATGGGCACCGAATTGCGGTTGATTACGGCGTATCACCCGCAGACCGATGGGCAGACTGGCCGTATAAACCAGATGTTGGAGGACATGCTACGTATGTGCATCATTGATTTCGGGGGTGGATGGGAGCATTATCTTCCACTGGTGGAGTTTGCTTACAATAACTCCTACCAGTTCACCATTGGCATGGCTCCATTTGAGGCATTGTACGGTAGACCTTGTCGTTCCCTAGCATGTTGGTTGGAGGTGGATGATAACAAACTACTTGGGCCGGAGGTGATTCAGGATACTTCGGCAAGGATAGAACTGATACGGAGTCGCATTCGGGTAGCTCAGGACAGGCAAAAGAGTTATGCTGATGCGAAGAGGTTCTTCAGAGAGTTCCAAGTGGGGGACCAGGTTTTGCTCAGAGTATCTCCTATGAAGGGGATTATACGTTTCAGGAAGAAAGGGAGGTTGGCACCGAGATATGTGGGACCATTTCCTATTATTGAGCGGATTGGACCGGTTGCGTATAGGCTTGGGTTACCGGAGCATTTACATCGGATTCACGATGTATTTCATATTTCCTCGCTAAGGAAATATCTTAGAGACGATTTGGCTCATTCTCATATTGCCTTGGAGGACATCGATCTCCAGCCTGATAGCTCCTATGAGGAGGGGCCAATTGCTATTTTGGACCAAAATGAGCGAAAGCTGCGGTCAAAGATAGTTCCGTTAGTACGAGTTCAGTGGTGACATCATAATGTCGAGGAGTCCACATGGGAGCGCGAGGATGAGATGCGCGAACTTTATCCAGAGTTGTTCTTACCAAGTACTTTCTAGTTCCGAATTTCGGGACGAAATTCAGTTATTAGGGGGGAAGTATGTAATACCCCGTATTTTTGTGATATTTATTTATGGGATTAATTGAATTAAATGCGTATTAATTGGAAATTAATCCGGATTAAAATACTAGCGAGATGCGAGTTGGTATTTGATTATAATGTGCATATATTATTATATATAAATATTGAATTATGAAATTTATCGTGAGATGAAATACGACAATTTGGAAATTTTGTTGAGATGCGTGTGACAGTCGCGTCCGGAATATATTTTTATTTAAAAAGTGAATTTTATTTCTATAAACTGTATGTTCATTTTGAGTGCGCCAACGCGTCCGGAAGGGTCGAAATAGTCAGAAAACACTAGCCGGGGGTTTAGTTTGGGTACCGAGGCATTTTTAGGCCATACCAGCAACGTATAAGGGTAGTTTGGTAATTTTAGAATTTTGGGATTTTTGATTAACGAATTTTAGGAGTTTTAAATGGAAAATTAAAAGACCCACTAACCCATTACCATCCATTTACTGATTAGAGGTCTACGGGGGTTATTAGAAATTGTTCCAAAAGTTCCTTAGGCAAAAACCCTAGCCACCATTGTTACTTGGAGAAGAAAGCTTGTAAAGAGAGAGGAGAGGAGGATTCTGCAGAGAGAGAGAGAGAATACTCCATCAAATCGACATCAAAATCATAGATTCAAATAAGGCAAGTGGTTTAATTTCGTTATTTTACAAAGAATGCTTCTTCCATGCGTAGGAAATTGACAGAATTTGTATTGTTCTTGGGAGTTTGATAAAAACCCATCATTTGGAATTAGAACTTGTATTTTGATGAGGAATTGCATGTAGAAATGTATGTATGTGATTAATCTGATGATATTATAATTTGGATGAAACAAAAACGGATTTAATTAGGCTCTTGGATGATTTATAAATTCTAGGGTTCATGTTCTTAAAATTGGGGGAAATATGAAGAGATTTGATAATTGAATGAGGTTAGAATGAATTAACCCCACAAATCACGTTTGTATATGACCTAAATATGTGTAGGGATGATGGGTGGCTTTAAACATTCGCTCGATTAATGTTTGGATGAGTTTTGAGGTGTAGAAAAATTTGAAAAACGAGTAAAGGAATTTCTGGGCTCGAATCTGGCCACTTGTTAGAAGACCTGCTCAGGTCGTTCGAACGAGCTCGTTCGAACGAGCTTATAACGAGTTGACAGTCTGACTTCTAACGAGAGGGATGTTCGTTCAACGACTTTCGTTCGAACGAGATCTCGTTAGAAGTCCCAGTTCGTTCGAACGAGACTTCTAACGAGCTAACAGTTTGGGCTTTTTAGCCTGTTTTGATCCCAAGTGTCCCGTAACCTTGGTTATATGTAGAGATAACACTCCCTTGTTAATTGATTGACATAGTAGGGACATTTGAGGTATAATGAAGAGTAAAACCTAGAAGTGTAGTTTGAACCTAAGGGAAATTATGAATTAGGACACGAGTGCCTATACGATGCGAGAACATTTACGGCCTAAATAATTATATTAATCGGGAACATATAAATTGTGTAGCATTATATGTCGGTACGAATGAGAAGTGTACTACCAATATACTATGGTGATTACTAAGATGTGTTCATATTTAGTATATCTATTGCTTTTATGTGTATGACATACCTACCATACTTGCTATCACGGGAGGTTTACGTTCGCTTAGGGCCCTCTAATCCTTGTGTTGCCCGGATAGACTGGTACCTTGATGAACATAGGTCAGAGAAGGACTTATTGGGATGTTAATAAGTCTGCTAATCGTGGGAGCGCAGGTATGTGCGTGACCCATGTGATGTGACTGTGTTCGCCTCCATTATTTGTGATGTTGTTATCTGAGAACGATTTCCTGAGAGATTCGGAATGCGTGATCCTTATGTACGTGATGTACCGGGATGGATAGCAGAGTATGTGTGCACCGCAGTTTAGTCTCGGGGTGCGTATATTGTATATTTATGACGTGAATAATATACTCTTAATTAATGGAAACTTTCATGTGATATTATGTGTGTAAATATGGAAACGTTTTGAGAAAACCTAAAGGGATAACCTGAAATGAATTGTATTACTAATTGAGAATCTGAGTTTAGATAAAGCCCTCTATTGTTTTGATAACGCTAGAATGTAAAAATGGAAATCGAGTAGTAAGGGGTAGAACTTATTACGGTTTGGTTAGATAGGTATGATACTTAGATGGGTATGGTACGTTAGGAGTGCACATGTAGTCGAGAGGTGAGAATTTCATGTAAGTGCACGTCCTAACATGTATTTTGCATTTCATGTTTTAATGTTATTAAAACACTTGCTATTTTTAAAATGATTTCCAATTTCGGGCTCTGACCCATTTGCTTTCACATCTATTTTTGTAAAAACCATTTTAGGTGCCCAGCCACAAGGAGACCATGCTTAGGATCCTCATTCAGGTGACGAGCTGTAGCTGTTTGTGGAAGTTACAGGACCTTTCTTGTAGACGCTTCTTCTATATTGACTCTCTATTCAGCATTTATCAGTTGTAGGGCATGTCGCCCATTTCTTTAGAGACTATTCATTTATTTCAGTTATTCAGACTTTGGGCATGTAATTAATTCAGGATGCAGACTTGTCTTATTATTTTTCAGTAGTTGGATTGTTGTGAGGAGTTTTCCTCCGGAATCTTATATTATTTGTTGGTTATTTCATTACTTCGTTATGGTGAATGGATTATGTTGTTATTCTATTATTCTTTTATTGCATGTTAATCAGACATAAATTAAAATTTGGCAACTTACTTTTTAAATACTAGGTGGTTAGTAATTATTAAAATGTTTTCGACAGTGGTGCTATTAACTGAACCAACTTGGCATTTTGTATTGATTTAATAAAGGAGTAGCTACCCGGTATTTAATTAGTCGGGGTGTCACACATGCGGTGACTCGTCTCCAGAATCCACCGACTCGACCTTACTGTCGTCACTAAGGGTAGCATTGAGGATAGCTTTGCCCTTTTCTCTCTTTAGCCTAGTAGCACACTCAAAGGCTCTATGGACCCTACCATCGCACTCAAAGCATCTCTCACTTTCTTTCGTAGGAGGATCTTTAAAAACTTTATCATTTTTCTTTTCAAACTTCTTTTTATCTTTAAAATTACCATTTTTCTTGAATTTGAGAATTCCCTTGAAATTTTTTGCAAAAAGGTCCAAATCATCTAAGTCAAAATCACACTCAAAATCAGACGTATTTGTCTCTCCTTTTCTAGTTGAGTCTCCCCTCTTTCTTGCCGACCCCTCACTCTCTCTTTCTTGGGCATTAAGTGCAATTCCCTTATCTTTAGGCTTAGCAGTTTTAGGAAACATGTCAATTTCATATGTTTGCAAGTCGCCTACAAGTTCTTCCAATTTTAGCGTATTTAAATTACCCATAGAATTTAGCACAGTGACTTTAGGGATAAAACGCTTAGGCAGAGAACGAAGAATCTTTTTAACAACTCTAGCATTAGGAATATGTTCACTAAGATTGAAGATAGTGTTAATAATGTCTGAAAGCCTAGCATAAAAATCATCAAAACATTCAGTTTCATGCATGGTGATGGTCTCAAATTGAGTTATTAAATTTTGAAGTTTAGACTCTTTCACAACATTCGTACCTTCATGGGTAAGTTGCAAAACATCCCATGCCTATTTTGACGTGGTGCACGTCATTATCCATCGAAACTCATCAGGAGTGACGGATCCGAAAATGGCACTTAATCCTTTAGAATTGAATGATGACCATTTAAATTCTTCTTTAATCCAAGAAGTGATAGGTTTTAAATTGATCACATTATCAATAGTGATGGAGGGAGGTGTCCACCCTCTTTCAACCAAGATCCAGACACGTTTATTAATGGCTTTTAAAGCAGATCTTATGCGGGCTTTCCAGTATGCATAGTTTGTCCCGCAAAAAGTGGCATTTTATTATATAATTTCTCCATTATGAACACACTAGTTTTCGAAAGATTAATTTTTCTGAAAATTGATATCTTAGAAAAATTTTGCTAAAAATTACTAGGTAAAGTTGTGTAATTGGCTCTGATACCAATTTGAAAGAGTGCGCGTGCGTTCAAATAGAAATATTATTTAATTAAACTCGGTTTATCAAATAAGTCCTAAACATGCAGCTATATGTGATTGAACAAGATGATGAAAAATGCAAGATCATTTAAACACACATATTTGAGGAAAAATCCCCAAAGGGGCAAAACCATTTATTTCATTACAATATTGTAACATACAATTTCTCGAATTACAATGAAAATACAGTGACACAGAATTACCCGCAGGCATCGGATCTGTAGTCGGTGGCTGGAAGTTTCCCTTTCCAGGAGGGAAGCAATGAAGAAGAAGGACAGTCTTCTCCACAAGGGTATGAACAGACACACGAGTGTGTTCTTGGGTTGCAAAATAGATTCACAAGGGTTTGGCTATGTGGTGTGAATCAAACAAGAGTTTTGGAACTCACAAAGGTGAAGACTTAGAGTTTTTGGACTCTGAAAATCATCTTTATAAGTCTTACTAAACACCTCCCCGGAGTTGGTTTATAAAGAAAAAACTGGGCCTGAAAAATATCTGCACGAGTTTATCCCAGGCGGACCGGTCTGATATGGATGCGGATCGGTCCGGGGTTGAACCTGTTCGTTTTTTCAAATAGCTTCTTCTATTCGCATTCGATCCGGTGTCTACTACCTTCTGAACAAAGAAAATCGGTCCAGGTGGAGGTAGGATCGGTCTGGGGTGGACCGGTTCCTTTATAAAATAGGCGGACCGGTTTAGCTGTCTAGAAAATTGATTCCTTGATTTCTTTCAAATTTGGATTCATTGATGACGATGCAAGCTTGAATATCTTCAATGGTGTAACGACGTACGATATATAATTAATAATGCACAAAAATGTCCTAACACATACTCCTCGTTGTCAAACTGGGTTCCATGGTCAGTAATGAATGCAAGGGGAAGACCATATCTACCAATGATATTCTTCCAAATAAGCTGATAGACCTTGTCATATGTCATATCAATAAGAGGCTCAGCTTCCACCCATTTAGTAGAATAATCTACAGCAACTACGAGGTATTTAAATCTTCCCCTGGTCGTTGGAAGTGGCCCGACCAAGTCTATTCCCCACATGGAGAATGGCCAAGGAGACGTGATGGGTATCAATAATGCTTGGGGAGTTCTTCGGATAGAAGAGAAGCGTTGACATTTATCGCACTTCTTGGCATAAGCTACACAATCATCTCTCATCATCGACCAATAATACCCCTACGATGTTATTCTTTACAAAAGCGTCCCACCTGCTACATGGGCTCCACGAGATCCCTCATGAACCTCTTCGATCAAATCCTTCACTTTGGAGGGATGGACACATCTTTATAGCCCTTCTATAACTCCTCGTCTATATAAAATGACATTGGTCAATACATAATGAGCAGCTTTAAACTTTAGTTTCTTGGATGCGAGTTTATCAGTTGGTAAAGCCCCTTCTTCAATATAGGCCCTGATGGGGTCCATCCAAGATGGTCCCAAGTCAAGGGAAATGAAGTTCATCATCAGATCTTCGTCTATGCTCTGACCAACCAGGATTTTTATTGGGATTGTTCTTCGTAGCTAGGTGCGTGTGGCTGATGCTAACCGAGCTAGGGCGTCTGCTCTTGCATTTTGCAATCTTGGTATTCTAATCAACTGAACTGCAGTAAAACTTGATACAACCTCCATTGCTCTTACAGGATACCTGATCATTAATTATCCTTTTGACACATACACCCCCAGAATTTGATTTACGATTAACTGTGAATCACTGAATACAACGACTGGCTCTGACTTTATGGTTTTGGCTAGAGTTAGACCCACGATCATTGCTTCATATTAGGCCTCATTATTAGAAGCCTTAAATTGAAAGCGCAGAGCATACTCCACATCAATCTCATCCGAACTGTTTAAAATAATTTCTAATCCACTGCCCGTAGTGCACGAAGAGCCATCCACATACAAATTCCATATAGGCACTTCATCATCAAATTTTTTATGAGACAGAGTTCCTCGATGGAATATTTGGTGCTTCCTTTTGTCCTCCTCTGGCACTTCTCGTTGATCATCTTCTCTTGCTCGTCTACCGACGTGAGTTGGTCCAAATTAAAATTTAATGATCCTGTAACATTCACAAGTTGGTCTGTATTCAACTCTTGTTCTTCGGAGGCATCTTCTTGAGTAAACTCTGCGATAAAATCCACTACTGCCTGCCCTTTGAGGGACGATCTAGGCTCATAAACTATATCATATTCACCAAGTTCTATTGCCCAGTACATCAATCTTCCTGATTTCTCCAATTTATGCAGAGCTTGTCTTAATGGCATATCGGTGTACCCTACTATAGTATGGGCTTGGAAGTATGGCCTCATCCTTCTGCTTTCTTCAATCAGTGCTAGTGACAACTTCTCCAACCTTGGATATTTGATTTCTGCTCCTCGCAAAGTCTTGCTGGTGCAATAGACTGGTTTTTGTACTCCGTCCTTCCCCCTTATCAATGCCGAGCTCACTGCATTTTCTGAAACTGCCAGGTACAAGTATAGTTTTTCTCCCATCACTGGTCTAAATAATAATGGAGGCGTCCCCAGATATATCTTTAGTTCTTGAAAGGCCTCCTCGCACTCATCATTCCACTCAAAAGTTTTTCAAAGTATTTTGAAGAGTGGGAGGCATCTGTCTGTTACTCGTGACACAAATCTATTAAGTGCTACAACTCGCCCTGTGAGACTTTGCACTTCCTACTTTGTGGTTGGAGATCGTAGCTCCAATAGAGCCTTGATCTTTTCAGGGTTCGCCTTAATCCATCGTTGGTTAATAATATATTCGAGAAACATACCTTCTCGTACTCCGAATATGCATTTGGTGGGATTTAACTTCATTTGATATTTCTGTAGTTGATTAAAGGTCTAACATAGGTCAACGAGATGATCAGGAGCTTTCTTTCTCTTCGTCAGCATATCGTCAACATAAACCTCCATGTTATGATTGATTTGCTCCATAAACACCTTGTTCATCTGTCGCTGATATGTTGAACCTGCATTTTTAAGTCCAAAAGGCATAATATTATAACAATAAGTTCCCCTTGGGGTGATAAAAGAGGTACTTTCCATGTCCTCAGGCTTCATCTTAATCTGGTTGTAACCAGAATAAGCATTTAAAAAACTCAACAACTCGTGTCCCGAGGTAGCATCCACTAGTTGATCAATTAAGGGCAAAGGAAAATGATCCTTTGGGCATGCCTTATTAAGATCAGTGAAGTCTACACACATTCTCCACTTGTTATTTTTCTTTTTTACCATCATCACATTTGCTAGCCAATCAGGATATTTGACATCCTCAATAAAAAAGGCTTTTTGTAGTTTTTCTACTTCTTCCTGTATAGCTTGGTTCTTCTCAGGACTGAATACTCTTCTTCACTGCTTCACTGGCTTGATTTCCTTATTCACGTTGAGCTCATAACACAGGAAACTCGGGTCTATCCCTGGCATGTCTTTATGACTCCATGCAAAAGTCTGCTTTCTGCGCCTTAAAAATGCTATCAATTCCTATTTTATCGATACATCCAGTGATGCACCAATTTGAGTTGTTCGTTCTGGATGCTCGTCATCCAGAATGATATTTTTAGTAGCCTCCATGACCTGGCCCTTCACGAGCTGAGACTCGTCTCTAGAGCCTAACGTTTCAATCTCTGCATCTTTTATTTCATCCACTTGATACTTAGTAGTCTTCTTCCTGGATTCTTCACGTTCCTCTTTTTCGGTAGATGAATAGTAGCATTCTCGAGCTACTTTCTGGTCTACTTTCACAACTCCCACTCCAAAATTGGTTGGGAATTTTAAATATTGATGTACAGTAGATGGTACTGCCTCGAACTTCTTCAGACCTACCCTTCCCATGATGATATTGTAAGTTGATTGAATATTTTTATTCATTACAAAGAAGCGTACTCTTTCTGTTCGATAAGCAGTCCATGTACCAATAAGCATATCCAAC
Organism: Sambucus nigra; assembly: GCA_949130495.1. NCBI lineage: Eukaryota > Viridiplantae > Streptophyta > Magnoliopsida > Dipsacales > Adoxaceae > Sambucus > Sambucus nigra. Next base: position 243,960,043 of record OX422217.1, read on the forward strand.
TTGATCGTCCCAAGTGGAAAAACCTTTTCTCCAGTAAAACCAAGGAGGGGCTATGATAGGGCTCCAATTGGGCTAATTTCAGGTTCAAACTATCAAAGCATGGGTAAAACATGATGTCTGTCGAGCTACCATTATCCACCAGTACTTGTGAAATTACCACTTCTTTCATTCTCATCTTGATCACCAATGGGTCATCATGAGGATATAGTACACCTACCAGGTCGTTCTTAGAAAAACCAATGACCAGCTTATCTTTATTCACCTTCCTCGGGCGATCATCTTCTTCCAAGTTTATTCGCTGAATGTAAGAGCAAGCTTGAGTCTCATTGAGGTAAGTTTTTCTCTCCGTAGTCAGATCTCCTCCTCTTGCATCTCCAGCTGTAATAACATTACATTCAAATGATCCAAAATGGATTGAAAATACCTCACGTTCTGGTTGCCTTGGTCTTTTGGGGAGATCGGGGTCATCTTCTGGATCTTCTTCATGACTTCTCTTCTTGTCTTCTTTTGCTCGATGAGGAGATTTAGATCTTTGCCTTCTTCGATCATTGGTCTTTCCACTATTTTGGTGATCAACATACTTGGTCAATTTTCCCCACCTGATGAGTGCTTCAATTTTATTCTGGAGAGCTATGCAATGCTTGGTAATGTGACCATGGTCTTTGTGGAACTCACAATATTTGGACTTATTCCTCTTGTTAGGATCTGCCTTCATTTTTCTGTCCAGTTTAGCTCCTCGTTATTCTTGATCTCTTCTAGAATGTGGTTTATATCTACCTTCAAAGGAATATAATTTCCAAATTTCTTCAACTATTTCAGTGCTTGCTTTGCTTTCGACTACCTGTTGCCACCATTATTCTTCTGATCCTTCTTCTCAGTAAGCCTTGACCTTGTTCTCCTTAGTGTCTGTATTCTTCTTCGTAGTCATAGCTTCCTCGGCATTCATGATTTTGGCTGCTTTTACTATTAGTTCAGCCATGGTCCTAGGCGGATCTTTGGCTAAAGTGTAGTACAATTTATCTGGCAACAGTCCGCTCATCAGAGCAGTAATTGTTATTTTCTCCTCGTAATCAATTACTTCAAGTTTCTCGTTATTGAAACGAGTAATATAGTCCCTGGTGCTTTCACCTATCTTTTATCTAACACTCAGCAAGTGTGCTACTCGTTTGACTGGTTTTGCTCCAAAATAGAAGTTCCCAATAAAGAGTTCTACTAGTTGAAAGAAAGTCGTAATTTTCCCCCGAGGAAGGTTGTTGTACCATATCTGAGTTGATCCGATAAGAGTTCCTGAAAAGGCCCTGTATCTCATCTCGTCTGAACTGCATAGATATCGAAAGCAACTTGGTATTGTTCTATATGAAGGACAGGGTCAATTTTTCCATCATATTTAGGCATCACTATAGGAGCTTTGAATTTTGATGGTGTGGGGAAATCCACAATTGCCTGTACAAATGGTGTCCCTTGGATAAAAGTTCTTTGTAGAGGATTCTTGGCTTTGGCCATTTCTCCTAATCTGTCCTCCAATCTTTGAATAGAGCCCTTCCATGCATCGTTTCCAACCTCGGGCCTAACTGATCGCATTGAGTTTGGCTCTTGGGATCTTTCATTAGGAGTAGTTAGTCGTGATTGGGCAGAGCCTTCCCCTAGATTGGATGGTTGTGGAGAGTTCCTCGATGCAATCGTAGGAGGAGTTATGTTCCTCCTAGGGCCCAAACGATCAAAAGGAGAGACTATACTTAATCTTTCTAGAGCACTAGTCCTTTCTTGAGATAGAGTGACGTTTCAGTGGGAATCAGTAGCTCGTACTGACGAAGTCCGTCCTGGTTGATACGAAGGATCACTAGATCTTTCGGTATGATATGAGTCAGTACGTTTAGATTGAGATTCCTCTGGGAATAACGTTCACCTAGTTCTTGAATAAAGAAAATGGGTATTTCTCTGAACCCTTCGTTGTCTTGATTGGGCCGGCACTCCTCCTTGAACAGTTTGTATAAGTTAATGCATAGTTTCTTCCATGGTCATTTGCCCTTGGGCTAAATTAGCCATTATAGCAGCCAGATCTGGAACATTTGGGGGAGTAGATGGATTTGGAAGGATCTCAGCATTTCGATTACTGGATTCCGGATGACCAGCCATTGATGATGAATTATTTTTGGTGAAAACGATAATTACAGTCGTTTCCCACAGACGGCGCCAATCTGTTGATGTAAAAAACTAGATTTTTATCTAATTATTTTAATCACAGATAAAAATGAATAATTAAATGAGATAATAGATTTTTAAAGTGGTTCAGCCTTATGAGAATGGCCTACATCCACTGTTTTTGTATTGCTGACTGTTTGCCTAGAATTCTTTATAAGTGAGTTTACCAAGAAATCCCGAATCCCCTCCTAATGAGGAGGTTACAATGTATTTATAGCCTTGAGGTTGTACATGTGAAAGGGCAATGCGCTGTTATCTAGTAGACATATACATTTGTACGATAATAATGAGCATTTAATGCACAGTCGTCTTTTTTATTCTCCTGATTTGGATGCTCTGTACGTTGAGTTGCTCGGACCGCCTGTGTTGTTTGGAGCCTTAAGCTCCTCGGGGATCCTAAGCTGCTCGGTATGATTGAGTTTCTCGGGGCGCTTGAATAGCTCGGTGACAGTATATTGTTCATTGAAAGTGTTTGTAATTGTCACGTAGGCTGACACGTGTCTTCAAGTAAATGATCCACATCAACAGACTAAATTTGGTATCAACAGTGACCCCCGTCAAGCGACTTATGTCAACAATCGGTTAGTCGAGCTTGTTTCTACTCGACATATATTATGGGGAGCCGATAACAAAGGGGTTGAAGGATCTGAGCTTCCTCCCGAGTATGCCAGTTCATGGACGTCCCCTCCAAGACATTGAGGCAAGAGTGCGCGTCATGCATATGGTGGAGGGAAATAAGAATCACCTTTGTGGTTGTGCAAATAATGCAGCGTTCAGCATATTGAAGGGTGTCTCAATTCATATGTCATGTGGTCGTACTTCCTCCTCCGACCTGCTCCATCTTCATTTTATCTTTTTATTTAGATATTGGATTGTATTTGTATTTTTTTATTTCGGTACATGTTGGTTTAGATATGATGGATATTTTCATTTCTATTTTATTTGGATATGGATTATATATGCCATGATTTGGTGTATTATTTCTATTTTATTTGGATAGATGTTTTTTGGATAGGTAAAATTTTGCTATAACAGGTACAAATATATTGTTGGGCAGTGGAAGTGGCCATACTTCCCAGCATTTTTTTTTAAATTCTGCCCAGAATTGTCACCGTCAAAGACCGTGACAAGTCATTGATAAAGCAACTTTTCACAAACTTGTCACGGTCTTTGACCGTGATAATTTATTTATTTTTTATCACGGGCTTATCACGGTCTTTGACCGTGATAAGTCCATGAAAAAAAAAGTTGTCACCCCCAGACTTGTCACGGTCATTGACCTTGACAAGTTGGACTTATCATGATCAAAGACCGTGAGAATTCAATAGTTTTGGTGTAGTGCATGGAAAATTCCAAACATATATAAATTGGTTTAATTCATTCATTCATTATATCAATATGAATAAAAATGAAATCAAGAGGAAGTGAGAGTATTTTGGAAGGGTTAACAATTTATGTTCCTTATTTCTCATAGTGAAAATATCTCCTCTCCTCCCATGGATGTATCCAATTTGGTGAACCACGTTAAATATTTAGGTCTCTATCTTATGTTTTATCATTTTCCTTATTTATCTTCATAGTGTGTTTCATTAGCCATAGAGATATACTACTTGTTTGTATACGGTCAAAGGTAGAAGATTTGCATTAAATCCTAATAACTAGTATCAGAGCTCCAGGTTGATACAACAAGTTGTTGGTGTATTTTTTCTCTAATGGATGGCAAAAATGAAATCGTGGTTATTCCCATAATTTCTTCTATATTTAAAAAGTGGAATCCAAGTAGTGGATCCGAAAGTACTATGAAGTTCGAAATAAAGACTTTTGACGAAAATATCAATTCCGACTTATGGCAAAGGCGGATGCAAGGTTATCTTATCCAACAAAGAGTGGAGATTACTCTATTGGGAGTAAAGAAAAAATCGGAGGATGTGATTGATGATGAGTGATGAGACATTGATTAAAGGGCTCTTTTATTGCGATGAATATCACAGATGATGTGTTGAATCATGTGATTAAAGAGACCTAGGCGAAGGGCACATGGGATAAGCTTGAGGAGATATACTTGGGAAAATATTTGTCGAATAATCTTCAACTCAAGAAGATTATCTTCAAGTTGGAGATGAAGGAAGGCGAAGATGTGATTAAGCATACCAATATTTTTAAGCTCTAATCATCAACTCGAGCTCGATAGACATTCAATTCAGCGGGGAGGATCAAGCTTTATTATTTATTGCATCATTATCATATTCATATAATTATTTCATCACCATCCTTATGTTTGGAAAGACAGCCCTCAAGTTCAATGAGGTTGTGCAATACATCATCACTCATGTGATGATGAATAAGAAAAATAGTGGAGAATATTCATTTTTCCATAGTCCAACTTTTACGGTCAGAAGTGGAAATAGTGGACAAATTAGGGAAAGGAAGACCAACTATTACTTTAGGGAGACTAGTAGGTCTAGATAAAGTGATGGCAAAAGAGGTTCGCAGTGTTACAAGTGCAAGGAATGGGGCTATAAAAGATGAGAATTCCCTTCATACAAAAAGGAGGAAGAAAATGGTCGAGATAACGCTACAATAAATGCTGCAGAAAGTGATGATTGCTTTAGGTAAGATCTCATTATTTCCAAAGGTAACTCTTTGTATCGAGAAGATTGGGTATTAGATTCGAGTTCTACACATCATGTGTGTTCAAATATTGATAGTTTTGATTTGTTCCGGTGTAAAAGAAAAGGTTATATGCTATTACCAAACGGTAAAACTTGTTCCGTAAAATGGGTGGGAATAGTGAATATCAAGATGTTTGATAGTCTAAAACGTACTTCGAATGGTGTGGCCGATGTCCCTGAGGTATAGGGCTACCATGTATCGGTAGAAGGTGGAGTCATGAAAGTGGAACGTGGTTGTATGGTCCTAGCGAGAGGAGAAAAGAAATATGGGTTATATCGTTTGATTCAGACTATAAGGAAATAAGGTTCAGAGGATATCAATCGCTTGAGATGTGATTCGATTGTGGGTACAACGAAAAAAACACAGGTGTTATGTTTCCAAGAAGATGGTGAGGGTAGGAAGGGAAAAACTACTGGAGAATGGGAAATCATGAAGTCCCTCTTCGGAGTCGATAAATAAATTCAACTGGAGATGCTACACATATGCATTGGCCGACATTAATCAAGGTGGAGTTAACCTCGTTGCTTGATTCAGGTATAAGTAGGAGGGTATGTGTAGAAGGTCCAATGAATAATATTGGTGTGTGTTGGAAATGGGAAGACTTGACATAAGATAATGGCGTAAATTCTTATCAAGGTGGAATCATGTTTAAAGATTTGAGGATTTGCAAGTGGGAGCTCTTCGCATTCAGGGATGTTGTGTTTTTCGATAAGGTGGAGATTGTCGAATTTATGGTTAAAAAATTATGGTAGATGAGTTAAATATTGTGAGCATTCAAAATATAGTTGATGGGTTATGGTTAATGAGTCAAAACATGTAAAACATTTGGATGTTAGGTGCCTACTATTGGAATAGTAACTTGTTAAGTGCCTACAATTGGAATATTAACATTGATCTCAACCATCCAACCTTATTTTGATCCAATGGATGTGGCTAACTCCAACATTTATAAATTGGCTTAATTCATTCATTTTTTCAATATGAATAAAAGCGAAAGTGAGAGTGTTTTGGAAGGGTTATAGAGTGAGATAGACATCAAAGATTGGGATTGTAACAATTTGTGTTCCTTATTTCTCATAGTGAAAAATCCTCTTATCCTCTCGTGGACGTAGCTAATTTGGTGAACCACGTTAAAAATTTGCATCTCTCTTGTATTTTGTCATTTTCTTTATTCATCTTCATGTGTGTTTCATTAGCCATAGATATAAAATAGTTATTTATATACGGTCGAATAGAGGGGATTTGGCATTAAATCCTAACATGCATCTCATCTTAACAACCTAAAAAGAGGAGAGTCTTATTCTAAATCTCAAAAGATCAAAAACTCCTTAAACAATATGCAAACCTATTCCTACCCTTCAAAACTCATATGTCCGGATCTAACCTTTCAACTTCAATATTAATACATTCAACTTCAAAAAACACTCTTCAAATGATTTTACTCCATCTCTTTCCACACGTTGGTACCCTCCCCTCATTAGTTACCCATTTTTCATTCCCTCTTCCTCTCTCTCATCCACAAATATTAATGTATACAGTTCTACATTATTTATCTTTCACTATCATCAGTTGGAACTCTCTTCACCTTCACTCCCTTTATCTTCCTCTAAGAAAAACTCACCATGGTGCAAACATAAAAAAACCCATATATAAATTTACTCCCCATTTCAATTTGTTGGGATGATAAACTAAAGTCCAGGTTCTAAAAACTATAAGGCCCAATCTCACGTCGAACAATCGGCACCATGTTTATGTGTTTTAGGCCTAAAACCCAAATCATGCGTAATATATTTCATTTATCCCCTTCAAATGGTTGAGAATCAGGATACTCCAAAGGCATTCAATATTGTAAGACATTTATATATATATATATATATATATATACTCCTCACAATCTTTCAAATTATACTACGTGGGACAAACATTTCACTCAACTACTCAATAGTGTAATACCCCGTATTTTTATGCTTTCTAAATTTGGGGGTTTATTAAATTCAATGTGAGATATTAATTTAATATAAATTCGAAAATTAATTATTTTTTTTATATAATTACTAACGTGGCGAGAGTTAGTAATCATTGTAAATTTGTTGAATATTAATAATGAGTAAAGTAATATATGATATTGGTTCTATTAAATGTCACGAGTGAACAAAATGATAATTTTGGAAATTTAAGTCGGGACGCGCCCATGTCATGTCGGGACTAAATATTGATTAATAAAAGTGAATAAAGTATAAGTCACTAGTATAGTCATTTCGAGTGCGCCAAAGTGTCCGGAAGGGTCGAGATAGTCAAAATAATGTACCCGGGGGTTTAGTTTGGGTCTCGGGGCGTTTTTAGGCCTAATTAACACCCCGGGAGGGTATTTTGGACATTTTATATTTTTAAGCCTGAAAACCCACGAAAATTGTAAGGTTATATCAGATGCTTAGGGTTTCCTTATAGGGTTAACTTAACCAAAAACAAGAAACGGCCATTGGATAAGGAAGGAGAGAGCTTGCCGAAGAGTTCTAGGCCGAAAACTCCTCCATTTGCACCGCCGTCACCGCCAAACGCTAGATCACGGCACAAGGATCACAACCACACTAATTTCAGCCACAAATCAGAAACAAAAATTCCCAGGCAAGTATTTATCTTGCTTAATTTTGTTAATGCTTCATTCATGTTAGTTTAGGGTTGATTAGGATGAGTTTTTATGAAAGAAAACCCATGTTGGTGATTAGAAATCGCATGTTGTAGTGATATAAACAATAATCTGGAAATCCCTTTCACATATAGAGGATGAACCACGGATTTATGATGGATTAGAAGTAGAAATTCTAGAAAAAGAATGATTTGAATTAAGTTAAATGAATTTTTAGGGTTCACGAGAATTGTATAAATTTTGGCACTTTTAACCCATGATTCTTGATGAATACTCACATGTCTTACGTAGAATATTGTCCATTTGGGTTTAGAATGTTTGTGGTATAAATTTCTGAGAGTTTGGGAGTTTAAAATTTGGATTTTGATGATGTTGGATGATAGAACCCATAACTGGTATTCTGCAGATTCGCCATACCTGTTTGATCGATCGATCGAACCAGGAGTGTCGATCGATCGACGCATCGATCGATCGAGCTCCTGCCATCGATCGATCGACCCCTCCTGGTAGACTCACATTTTCCTCTTCTAAATAGTTGAATTCAATTTAAATGAGTAATAATCTTTGGACATCCTTATTAAAATATTTTGGGAGATAAAGAAGACCAGTAGGGCTTATTAAAAATATGAAACCTTTAATGTAAGACGAGATTTACATTTTTCGAGGATGGTTACATATAAGGGACGATGGAACTATGTATAAAAGGGGGAGGCGCGTAAGGTAGTTACGTTGGAAAATAAATGAGTACCTACTGAAATTACCCTTGGGAGGTTAGAAATCCACGAGTGTCACGTGATAAGTTGGGAAAATCCCACAAATTAAGATAAGAGGCAAACGTTATACGTAATAACTAAATAACGAGTAATAAGGACAAATATCATAATTATGGGTCGTGAGTATACTTGATAGGGTAATAGTAGTATATTTATATGACTGTGTTTATGAATATACTATATACGTGTAAAAATCATGCCCGCGCTACTTGCTATCCCTGAGGCTACCGCGCTGGGACAGTCTTATCTCGATGGGACCTTTATGGGGGATATTGACTCGTACCCTAGAAGATAGAAATCCTTTGGTACAGGCTATCTGATCGATAGTCAGACGGTCCTAAGAGACGTGAGGGCATGTGCTGACCTCTTAGAGACTTGAAAACTATGCTTCGCCACAGTATTATTTGTGTTTTGTTTCTATACAGTTCGAGAGTGATTCTGAACTTGTATTTCCCTTAGTATGAGTGATACAGGGACTGGATAGCAGAGTATGCCCACACCATAATTATTATGTGGGGTGCTGTTAGAATATATATATTATATGAGTATTTAATATATATATATATATATATATATATATATATATATTTAAATCTGGAATTTGGGAACTACCTGCTGTGTCTATGGTAAGTAATAATGGAATAACTATTTCAATTTGGGAATAAGTGTTTGAAAAGTATAATGTGTTACTCAGAAAATTTATTAGTAAATAAGGTTTAAATGAGAACTTTGTTGTTAAATGAAATTAACCTCTTAAACAATGTAATTTGTTAGTTAAATCTTACGAGCAACCTAAGATAAGATGAGTTAAACCGTTGGGGAGGTTAGTTCGATACGTGTGCACATTAAAAGAGAGGTGAGAATTTCTCAAGGGAGTGGCGCACTAATATGTTGTTGCATTGGCCAGTAAATATTTTAAATACTTGGTAAACTAATTTTAAATCGTTTTTACAATCGGGCTCTGACCCGTTTCCATTTTCTTTTCTCTCTTGTATATATATGTATATATTACAGGTGCCCAGCCACAGGGGCGTCTTTCATAGGATCCTTTGGAAGGAAACGTGTTGCATCTTAGGTGGGAGTTACAGGCCTCTTGCTTAGACGATCTCATTTTTTGATTCCACTCCTAGAATTTATTTTATCCAGTTGGGCATGTGTCGCCCTTTTCCATTATTCAGTTGTTTTATTGGATATTGTGATTTGTTTATTTCCAGCATTTACACTTTGGGATTTATTATTGTCAGGATGTTTTCCTTTGAGTTTTAAATGTTGGATTCAATTAGTTGAATGTTTAATTATTTGGATTATATGTTACAGGATAGTTGTTGTGTGATTCCTTAACTATGAATTGTGTAAAGTTAAATGTTGGTTTATAAAAATAAAAATAAAAAATAAAAAAAATTGGAAAGTAATGTATAAAAATTGGTTTTGACACTTAGCTTAATTGTTTAGGGTGTTTAAATTGGAAAAGTTATTTTTACGACAGTGATGCTAAGAATGAACCGACCGTTCACCTTGATTATAATTTAATAAAGTACTGATCACCCAGTATTTAATTAGGCGGGGTGTCACAGGTGGTATCAGAGCATCAGGTTCTAGTGTCCTTAGGATCTGTACGGTTTATTTCTCTTTCAGCTTTGCATTCTTGTTATAGAGCCCTGTTTTAGAATTTTTGTATTCTTGCAATTACGATTACGTCTTCAGCTATTTGAGATTTGATAATAACTGTAGACTAATAAATCTCTTCACATTTCAGATGCCTCCGAGACGTTAACCAAAGGATAGGCGTGCCCAAGCCGAGCACCCATTAGCTCCGGCTCAGGGGACAATGAATGCTAATGAGGTAGCCGCTATTATTGCTCAGGCATTGAATGTCACGCTAGCGGTAGTATAGTAGGCTCCACCCCAAGTTTAGGCAGTGGCGTCGGTACCTGCACAACTTTCATCAGTATGGGATCGGGTTAGGGATGCCTTTCAGAAGGTGCATCCCCCTGAGTTCTCGGGTAGTTCAGATATCATCATTGTCAGCCAGTGGAAGAAAGACATACAGAGGCATCTACGTATGGATGAGTGCACATACATGTAAAAACAGTTGTTGGCTTCATTTAAGCTAGTGGAGGCCACTTTGCAGTGGTGGGAATCCACCACCACCTTGGAGGAGAGGGATATTATCCCGATTCAGTCATTCTGGGAGCGGTTTGACCGCAAGTATTTTCCATACGCCGTGAAAACTGGGATGAGGCGAAAGTTACTGAACTTGAAACAGGAGAATTCTACTGTTGCTAAGTATGAAGAGGAGTTCACAATACTTCTCACTATAGTGCCAGATGAGGCACCCACTGAGGGTAAGAAGATACTATTGTTTGTGGACGGGTTAGCTTGGAGGATCCGTCAGCACCTTATAGGGAATCTATCTCTGAGTACATACACAGATGTACTCAATGCTACTTTACTACACTGCCAGGATCAGCGCTTCCATTTGCAGGGAAGCAAGCGAGTAGGAGAGTCCGGCTAGCAGGACATGACAGGGGGTAGTGACGCTAGTGGAGCACCGACATCCCAGGGGCAGACTCGTCAACATGAGCAGAGTTCCCATTAGGGGGACCCTGCCAAGCGGTTCCGATGAGGTGATTCTAGGCAGGGATTTGGGGGATATTGGCAGGGTCAACAGGGCCAGCCTAATCAGCAGGTCCGACAAGGCCAACACCACCAGCAGCAGGGTCAGCAGTAGGGCCAACAGCGTTTTCATCAGGGCCAACAGGGCCAGTGGCGGGGAGGTAACGGCCAACAGGGCCCTGGTCAGCAGGGTCAGAGGGGAGGTAATTTCAGGGGTCGATGTTTCGTGTGCGGCAAGAATGTCCATAAACGCCAGGATTGTCCAGAGGGAGATAGGGCCCCACAACAGCAGGGATCCCATAATGAGCCACAAAGGCCACTTTTTCCAGCCTCCCTCCCAGCACCAGCTCAGGTACCAGCCCTACCAGCCATTTTAGATGCTCCGGTGCAGTAGGGACAGTTATAGTACGGACGTGTCTATAACGTCCACCAAGCAGCAGCTCCACAGGCACCTCCCGCGATTGAGGGTATGTTTCTAATACATGGTACTATAGATCGGGTTTTATTTGATACTGGGGCAACGCACTGTTTTATAGCTACCCATTTTGCAAAGGCCTAAGGGTTATTAGCCACAGCAGAGAGCACTGTAACGTGTGTAGACTCACCACTAGGAAATGGATTACTAATTTTCTTTATATGTCGGGGTGTGGGGGTAGAGATTGGTAGCTTGGTAATACCAGCAGACATGTTAGTCTTAGATATGCATGAGCATGACGTTATTCTCGGTATGGATTGGCTTGTAGCTTACAGAGCCGTAATAGATTGTTTCGGTGGGAGTACTGTTTTTGCCATTCCAGGGCAAGAGATGTTTGTAGTGGCGATGCCTCTCCCAGAGGGAGGCTCGACTACTCATTTGTATTACATAGAGGAGGATATCTCTAAGGAGGTTGTGATTCCCTTAGACTCGATCCCAGTTGTTCATGAGTACTCCGATGTATTTCAGGAGATACCAGGCCTACCACCCAGTCGAGAGATAGATTTTATCATAGATTTATTACCGGATACACGACCTATAGCACGCGCTCCATACCGTATGGCTCCGATGGATATGCGAGAGTTACGGGATAAGATAGAGCAGCTGTTAAGTCAGGGCTTCATTCGCAGGAGTACATCACCTTGGGGCGCTCCAGTTTTGTTAGTGAAAATGAGAGATGGTTCACTGAGGTTATGAGTGGACTATCGGGAGCTGAACAAGGTCACGATACGGAACAATTATCCGTTTCCGCGAATCGATGATCTGTTCGACCAGCTGAGGGGATCAACTTTCTTTTCGAAGATAGATCTGAGATCAGGGTACCATCAGCTACGTATTAGGGAGAGGGATGTTTCAAAGACTGATTTCTTGATGAGATATGGGTCCTATGAGTTCAGAGTGATGCCATTTGGAATCACAAATGCTCCAGCCGTATTCATGGACTTGATTAACTGAGTGTTCAGAGAGTTCTTGGATCAGTTTGTCATCGTCTTCATAGATGACATCCTGATATATTCACACTCTGAGGAGGAGCATGCAGAGCACTTGAGGCGGGTTCTTCAGACTCTACGAGAGCATCAGCTGTATGCTAAGTACGAGAAGTGCGGGTTCTGATTACGTGAAGTGCAGTTCTTGAGACATGTTGTCTCTGAACAAGGGATAGCAGTTGACCCGAGTAAAGTGTCAGCGGTGAGGGAGTGGGGATAGCTCACAACACCGACGGAAGTACATAGTTTCTTGGGATTAGCCGGATAATACAGGAGATTCATTTGGGGTTTCTCCAAAATAGCGGGTCCATTGACGAACCTGACTCGCAAGGGCGTACCATATGTTTGGGACGATGCTTGTCAATTGGCTTTCGACGAGCTGAAAGACAAGCTTACTTCAGCACCGATCCTTGCTTTACCTAAGCCGGACGTGAAGTATCTGGTTTACACCGATGCCTCTTTATGGGGACTTGGGGGAGGAGAAGACTATAGCTTTTGCCTCCTGCAAGATTAAGCCGCATGAGAAGAATTACCCCACCCACGACCTAGAGTTAGCAGCGGTCGTTTTTGCATTGAGGATATGGAGGTACTATTTATTGGGGGAGAAATTTCGATTATTCACAGACCACAAGTCACTGCAGTACCTTTTCACTCAGCGAGAGATGAATATGCGTCAGCGCAGGTGGTTAGAGTTTGTAAACGACATACAGTACCATCTGGGGAAGGCTAACGTAGTTGCTGATACGTTGAGCCGTAGGCCGGTGGACGATGTAGCCGACATCTGGAAAGCAAAGTGGAAGGAGTTGGGCCACCAGGAAGCAGTAGCATGTTCCTTCATATCTGTCATGACAGTGACATCTGAGATTGTTACGAAAGTGGTACAAGCACAGACCACACACCCATTTTGCTAGGAGAAGACTGTGCGACTGTTAGCTGAAGGTGTTGAGTCATATTCTGTTAGTTATGATGGGGGTTTGAGGTTTAATGGGAGATTGGTGGTCCCAAAAGGAGCAGATTTACGTCATGCAGTGATGATCCAATCTCACGGATCCCGATTTACGATACATCCTGGAGGAGATAAGATGTACCAGGATATGAGGCGGCAATACTGGTGGAGTGGGATAAAAAAGGACATTGCTGAGTTCGTGTCCAAGTGTTCTACTTGCCAACTGGTGAAGGTGGACCATCAGAAACCGTCAGGGTTGTTATAGCCATCGGAAATACCCGTGTGGAAGTGGGTGATTGTGGACCGTTTGACTAAGGTGGCTTATTTTCTGTCGGTGCGGACAGACTATACCACGGGTCAGTATGCTCAGTTGTTCATTGCTGAAATTGTCAGATTACATGGGGTGCCCCTGAATATTGTGTCAGATAGAGACAAGATTTTTGTGTCGCGTTTCTGGGAGAGCTTTTAGGAAGCTATGGGTACAGAATTGAGGTTGAGTTCAGCTTATCACCCACTGACAGATGGACAAATAGAGTGTACTAATCAGATGTTGGAGGATATGCTACGCATGTGTGTCCTTTATTTTGGAGGAAGTTGGGAGCCACATCTTCCACTGATGGAGTTCGCTTATAATAACTCTTATCAGTTCACGATTGGCATGGCTCCATTTGAGGCTTTATATGGCAGGCCTTGTCGTTCCCTAACTTGTTGGCTAGAGGTGGGGGATAACAAGTTGCTCGGACCAGAGGTGATTCAGGAAACCTCCGCTAGGATTGAGATGATCAGGAGTCGCATTCGAGTAGCCCAGGACAGGCAGAAAAGTTACGCCAATGCTAAAAAGTTCTTCCAAGAGTTTAATGTGGGGGACCAGGTATTACTACGTGTATCTCCTATGAAAGGAGTGATGAGATTCGGGAAGAAAGGGACATTGGCCCCGAGGTACGTGGGACCATTTCCCATTATCGAGAGGGTTGGGCCGGTAGCATACAGATTGGGACTGCCAGAGCATTTACATCGCATTCACGATGTATTCCACATCTCATCGTTGAGACGATACCTTCGATATGATATGGCCCACACCCACATCGCGATAGAAGAGATAGACTTACATCCTGACAGCTCTTACGAGGAGAGACCAGTGGCTATCTTAGACCATAGTGAAAGGAGATTGAGGTCGAAGGTAGCCCCACTTGTATGGGTCCAGTGGGAGTATCATAATGTGGAGGAATCCACCTGGGAGCGCGAGGCAGATATGCGCGAGAAATACCTAGATTTATTCTTACCAGATATACCTTATTTTCCGAATTTCGGGATGAAATTCCGTTATTAGGGGGGAAGTATGTAATACCCCGTATTTATAAGCTTTCTAAATTTGGGGATTTATTAAATTTAATGTGAGATATTAATTTAATATAAATACGGAAATTAATTATTTTTTTATATAATAACAAACGTGACGAGAGTTAGTAATCATTGTAAACTTGTTGAATATTACTAATGAGTAAAGTAATATATGATATTAGTTCTATTAAACGTCACGAGTGAATAAAATGACAATTTTGGAAATTTAAGTAGAGACGCGCCCGTGTCGTGTCAGGACTAAATATTGATTAATAAAAATGAATAAATTATAAGTCACTCGTATGGTCATTTCGAGTGCGCCAAAGTGTCCAGAAGGGTCGAGATAGTCAAAATAATGTACCTGGGGGTTTAGTTTGGGTTTCGGGGCGTTTTTAGGCTAATTAACACCCCGGGAGGGTGTTTTGGACATTTTATATTTTTAAGCCTGAAAATCGACGAAAATTATAAGGTTATATAAGATGCTTAGGGTTTCCTTATGGGGTTAACTCAACCAAAAACAAGAAATGGCCAATGGAGAAGGAAGGAGAGAGCTTGCCAAAGAGTTCTAGGCCGAAAACTCCCCCGTTTGCACCGCCGTCACCGCCAAACGCTAGATCACATCACAAGGATCACAACCACACTGATTTCAGCCACAAATCAGAAATAAAAATTCCCAGACAAGCATTTATCTTGCTTAATTTTGTTAATGCTTCATTCATGTTAGTTTAGGGTTGATTAGGATGAGTTTTTATGAAAGAAAACCCATGTTGGTGATTAGAAATCGCATGTTGTAGTGATATAAACAATAATCTGGAAACCCCTTTCACATGTAGAGGTTGAACCACGGATTTATGATGGATTATAAGTAGAAATTCTGGAAAAAGAATGATTTGAATTAAGTTAAAGGAATTTTTAGGGTTCATGAGAATTGTATAAATTGTGGCACTTTTAACCCATGATTCTTGATGAATACTCACATGTCTTATGTAGAATATTTTCCATTTGGGTTTAGAATGTTTGTAGTATAAATTTCTGGGACTTGGGGAGTTTAAAATTTGGATTTTGATGATGTTGGATGATAGAACCCGTAACTGGTATTCTGCAGATTCGCCATACCTGTTTGATCGATCGATCGAATCAGGAGTGTCGATCGATCGATCGAGTTCCTGCCGTCAATCAATCGACCCCTCCTGGAAAAGTCACATTTTCCCCTTATAAATAGTTGAATTCAATTTAAATGAGTAATAATATTTGGACATCCTTATTAAAATATTTTGGGAGATAAAGAAGACCAGTAGGGCTTATTAAAAATATGAAACCTTTAATGTGAGACTAGATTTACATTTTTCGGGGATGGTTACATATAAGGGACGATGGACCTATGTATTAAAGAGGGAGGCACGTAAGGTAGTTACATTGGAAAATAAATGAGTAGCTACTGAAATTACCCTTGGGAGGTTAGAAATCTATGAGTGTCACGTGATAAGTTGGGAAAATCCCACAAATTAAGATAAGAGGCAAACGTTATACATAATAACTAAATAACGAGTAATAAGGACAAATATCATAATTATGGGTCATGATTATACTTGATAGGGTAATAGTAGTATATTTATGACTGTGTTTATGCATATACTATATACGTGTAAAAATCATGCCCGCGCTACTTGCTATCCCTGAGGTTACCGCACTGGGACAGTCTTATCTCGATGGGACCTTTATGGGGGATATTGACTCGTACCCTAGAAGATAGAAATCCTTTGGTACAGGCTATCGGATCGATAGTCAGACGGTCCTAAGAGACGTGAGGGCATGTGCTAACCTCTTAGAGACTTGAAAACTATGCTTCGCCGCAATATTGTTTGTGTTTTGTTTCTATACAGTTCGAGAGTGATTCCGAACTTGTATTTCCCTTAGTACGAGTGATACGGGGACTGGATAGCAGAGTATGCCCGCACCATAATTATTATGTGGGGTGCTGTTAGAATATATATATTATATGAGTATTTAATATATATATATATATATATATATTTAAATCTTGAATTTGGCAACTACCTGTTGTGTCTATGGTAAGTAAGAATGGAATAACTATTTCAATTTGGGAATAAGTGTTTGAAAAGTATAATGTGTTACTGAGAAACTTTATTGGTAAATAAGGTTTAAATGAGAACTTTGTTGTTAAATGAAATTAACCTCTTAAACAATGTAATTTGTCAGTTAAATCTTACGAGCAACCTAAGATAAGATGAGTTAAACCGTTGGGGAGGTTAGTTCGATAGGTGTGCACATTAGAAGAGAGGTGAGAATTTCTCATGGGAATGCCGCACTACTTTGTTGTTGCATTGGCCAGTAAACATTTTAAATACTTGCTAAACTAATTTTAAATCATTTTTACAATCGGGCTCTGACCCGTTTCCATTTTCTTGTCTCTCTAGTATATATATGTATATATTACAGGTGCCCAGCCACAGGGACGTCTTGCATAGGATCCTTTGGAAGGAAATGTGCTGCAGCTTAGGTGGGAGTTGCAGGCCTCTTGCTTAGACGACCTCATTTCTTGATTCTACTCCTAGCATTTATTTTATCCTGTTGGGCATGTGTCACCCTTTTCCATTATTCAGTTGTTTTATTGGATATTGTGATTCGTTTATTTCCAGCATTTACACTTTGAGATTTATTATTGTCAGGATGTTTTCCTTTGAGTTTTAAATGTTGGATTCAATTAGTTGAATGTTTAATTATTTGAATTATATGTTAGAGGATAGTTGTTATGTGATTCCTTAACTATGAATTGTGTAAAGTTAAATGTTGGTTTATAAAAATAAAAAATAAAAAAAAAATTGGAAAGTAATGTATAAAAATGGTTTTGACACTTAGCTTAATTATTTAGGGTGTTTAAATTGGAAAATTTATTTTTACGACAGTGATGCTAAGAATGAACGGTTCACCTTGATTATAATTTAAAAAAGGACTGATCAACTAGTATTTAATTAGGCGGGGTGTCACAAATAGTTTACCAATTTCAAATTGGATACTTTTAAACAAATTTATCATTCACCTCTAAATAGTTTTAAATATGTGAATATAAAAGATAAATCTCCTTAGAGAGAAAAACACGTCAGTTTGTGGATCCGTGCAAAATGACGTGGGGCTCTCACTTTTATTTAGACCTAAAGTTGAGCCAATTGAGATATTCAATACCCATTTTTTCAACGTGAATTACTCAAGACAACTCAAATTCATATTTCAGATAAATTATATGTGTCTACAAAACTACATGTTTTGTATCTAATATCACTCATGCTTACAACAAATAATTCTTATTGACATTATAAACTAAATAATGATACTGAGGTGAAGTAGATATATTATTTAACAATAAATTATTAGTACTATTTATTATTATTAAAAGTTTTAATTAAAATTAAAAATTAATAACACAGTAATTATTATTAATTATGAAAATGTTACAAGTTCAGTTATATGAACTAAATGGCTTTATCGTCTCTCAACAAGAAATATAAGGAGGGAAATAATGTGGGTAACTAAAACGTAGAGGATAGGAGTGAAGGGGGGTAATTGGGAAGAATAAATCTTCCTGGACCGCATAATTAGATCGAATTAAAATCACATTTACTCACGCCAACAAAGTGTAAGCCATTATTTCTACAAAATAGTTGTAAACTCGCATGATGCGCGGGCGAGACGCAATGTGTGGAACATAAGTAATAAGAAAAAGATACAAATTGAAAAATTAGATCAATTAGATATTTTTTATCACCGTTTGGATAATATGAAATTAAGAAAGAGGAACTGGTTTAGAAATCCTTTTGTCTCTATTTAGTTATAATTTATGCTAACAAAACACTTTACAAAAACCCATAGATCACCCTAAAAAAATGACGATACATAACAAAACCCAAGAAAAATAAAAGAAAAAAATATGTAAATCACTGCAATAAAAAAAAATATGAATCTCATCCCAAAATAAAATAAACATATGGGAACAAATAAATGTTTACAACAAAAAGAATAAAAGAAAAAAAATTGACCCAGTTGATGAAAATTTATCTGTAATGAAATTAGAGCCATTGACCAATTTGTCATTCTCCTTTGCTTCACATGTAAACATAAGAAAAAAGATCTCAATACACATATGATGATTTAATTGGAAAATTAAAACACAGTTGGTCCTAAGGGATTGGATTTTATTTTAGGCATTTTGTCGAACATATGTGATGCAACATAAGGATGTAATCATTCAACTTGGTATCAAGTGTAAAGAGGTGAAAAATTCTAGCAGGTAGTACTATAATTCCTCCTTCCTTTACCCAAACACGAATCTAACCATAAGTATAATCCCTCACATTGAAATAACCTTCAAATCAATGTTATTCATTAGGATATAAAAGGTGGGGAGAATAATACTTACAAAGTTAAGTCAAGCACTAAATAACCTTACCACTTCCTCCAACACAATAGCGGATCTCCTCATCAGTGTGAAGATGTTCTTTAAACAAGCTCTTGATCTTCTCTTCATAATTAGGCAGCTTTTCTAGGCAAACTTCTTAAATCAAAAAGAGAAAATTTGCATCTTGTTACACATATAGTACTTGCATGTATAAAGGACACAACATCTCTAAACGAATCAACATTCTTTACTTTTCTCTTTATTGAAAATTTTAAGCTAAGAAGATTGGTGAGTGAATATTATGGTGGGCATGTGTTGATAAAGGAAGATGGATGGTTTAGAGATCAATGGAGAGGGAACGCACCGTTTGATGATGATGAGAATTGAGGGGAAGGCAAACCGGTTGAAAACTTTTAGATGTTAGTTCAGCATGAGTTTAAAAGGCTGTATTTATGGGTTTAGAGGTTTTTGACAACTTGGTCAGAGGAGTTTGGAGCTACTTAAAGTGTGGATATTAGATAGATTAGATAGGTCATGACACAATATGCTAGAAGTTCATTAAAGCTCCTTGAGAGAGTTTTATAATATATAAAAGATATAAAGGATTGTGGAGATTTTTGAAATGACTTTTTAGATTCATGCCATATACCCAATGGGGTTTCAATTTGGTTTGAGTATGCACTACAAGAAAAACACCTTTTTATGACGCTCGAAAAAATAGTTTAATGACATTTATTACAAAAATATCATTTAAGGGTTAATGCTATTATTAAAATGACATTTTAAAGATAAATTGTCATTTTATACATATTATTATGACACTCTAAATATAAAAATCATATATAATTTTACATATTATGACATTTTTTT
This sequence comes from Sambucus nigra, assembly GCA_949130495.1. Taxonomy (NCBI): domain Eukaryota; kingdom Viridiplantae; phylum Streptophyta; class Magnoliopsida; order Dipsacales; family Adoxaceae; genus Sambucus; species Sambucus nigra. The sequence goes on from OX422217.1 coordinate 243,979,986, forward strand.
GAAAAGTTTTTGACCTAACTACATAACATGTCCCTTTAATTTGTATTTTTGGAAATTTTTGAAAAGTTTTTGACCTAACGCGCGCTTCGTCTATGGCTCGAAATTTTGATACCCGCGTGTTCGTTCCTATCCTCACGGCTCGATTCCCCTCCTCACGGCTCACGATTCTTCTCACGGCTCATCTCATCTCCTTTCCTCATCACGGATGTTCTCTATTCTCTCTCAAAGTTGGACGATTTCCATTATCAGGTCAGTCGCCACCGGTATATGTATATGTATATGTATATGTATATGTATATGTATATGTATATGTATATGTATATGTATATGTATATGTATATGTATATGTATATGTATATGTATATGTATATGTATATGTATATGTATATGTATATGTATATGTATATGTATATGTATATGTATATGTATAGTCAAGAAGTCTAATATATCTTGTTCCTTTGAATTCGCATATGATGTGTATACTTGACAACCAACTCGGTAATACATATTAAAACTTATTATCATTAAAAAAATATTTAGTATTGATGAGATTTATAGAAATTTTGATTTCCAAAGTAATCTTGAGATTGCATATGGACTTATACATGCTGAATTTTATATGTATGTATGGGTGAAATGGTTGGGTGTTGGTTGAAGAGGGGAAAAATGAGAAAATGAAGAATTTTTGTTGAATTCTGTCGTTTCCGGGAGAAACTGGCTCAGCTCGTAGAGTCGGAGCCCACTGGTGGCAACCGCAGGCCCCGGGGCAGCATCCAAGAAAGCTAACTTTTAAGTTTTTTCTTTCTTTTCGCTTTTCCCCCAAAACTTTGTATGGATCTAGAAATAAATAAGATTTATAAAGTGCGATTTTAATGAAATCCAATTAAGGTTAGATGAGTTTGAATTTAATGTGATGGGATCATTTTAATGCTGGTAAATAGGCATTCGTATAATAGAATTTCAATGATAAAATTAGTATTGAATTTGGGGAAGAGCATTAATGATGTCATGTTGAGCATAATTGCATGTTTTCAATATTAATTGGAAGAGTACTGGTGTGAATTGTTTTGGAAGGTGAAATCAATACGAATACAGAACCAAAGTAATCAAATAAGTGAATTTTGTTCTCACTAAGCAAGATTAGTGTACTTATACACTTCGAGTATTTATCATTAATGAATGATAACATGCGTGTGAATGGTAAATGTGACCTTGGTAGATTAATTTTGTTTTGTTTTTCAACAGAGTAACAAATACATATTATATACACAAAATAAATACAAAAGAAATTACCAGATACATATTATACACACAAATACTGTATCCGGAGCTTGAGTTAAAATGCATCCGTTCTATCAATTATCGTTGGTAATAAAGTTAATGTGTGTCGGTGGTGTTAGTATTATATCATTAATAATATTATTTGTGACTTAAACTAAGATGAATCGTATAAAACACATGCATACTTTACAAATTAGAAAATGAAAAATTAATATGATTTGAGGATTGTGTTATTTTATATAAAAATCACATTTGTACAACTAATATTTACAATCTTAATATAGGTACAATTTGAGAAATGGGAACAAACAAGTCGTGGATGTCTATGGATAGATTATCAAACGAGTACTTGTAAGGGGTTGAATATTTTGTTAAAGTTGCAGAGAGGAATGTTGTAAATAGTGAAGTTGTACGGTGTCTATGTAAACCATGTGGAAATTGTTTTAAATGGACTTTAAAAGAAATTAAAGGTCATTTATATGCGAACGGTATTGATCAAAGTTATCGTATATGGATATGGCACGGGGAAGTTGCTCCTAATTCAACTTTCTTAAATGTCAACATGGGTGACCCCATCCATCACGATAATTTGGTCGAAAATCCAGAAGATGTTGATGATATGGCGGAGATGTTTAAGACGATAAATGAAGACTTTATAGGGGATCCTAAATCATTTGAGAAGCTGCTTGAGGATGCCAAAAAGCCCTTTTACAAAGGGTGTAAAAAGTTTACGAAGATGTATGCACTGGTGAGTGTACTCAATTTGAAAGCAAAGAGTGGGTGGACTGATACGAGCTTTTCAAACATGCTTCAATTATTTGCCCAATTGCTCCCAGAAGATAATGAATTTCCTTTATCAATGAAAAAGTCCATACAAACGTTGTCTGTGTTTGGGATGGGGTATGAAAAAATACATGCATGTCCTAATGATTGCATAGTCCATAGAAAAGAGTACAAAGATTCAACTGAATGCCCTACTTGTGGAACACCGAGGTATAAGTTGAAAAAAAAATACAACCGAGGTGAAGGTGGGAGTGCCTGAAAAGTATTATGGTATTTTCTGCCCACTCCTAGGTTCAAAAGGTGGTTTCAATCTGTACAAACTGCAAAGGCCTTGACTTGGCATACAAACGAAAGACAAGTTGATGGTAAGTTACGTCACCCACGGATTCTCCTTCATGGAAGTTGGTGGATGACAAGTGGCCGAAGTTTGGAAATGAAGCTAGAAACCTTCGGTTAGCACTTTCAGCGGATGTAATTAACCCACATAGTACTCTTAGTAGTAAGCATAGCTGTTGGCAGGTCATGTTGGCAACTTATAACTTTGAGTCGTCGCTGAGCACAAAGAGAAAAATTTGTATGTTAACAATGTTGATATCAGGTCCGCGATAGCTTGGAAATGATATCGATGTTTATTTGGCACCATTAATTGAGGACTTGAAAACCTTATGGGATGAAGGTGTACATGCTTATGATGCTTACCTCCAAGAATCCTTTATTTTGAAGGCGGTATTACTTTGGACTATTAATGATTTCTTTGCGTACGGTAATTTGTGTGGTTGTGCTGTAAAGGGGTACTATGCTTGTCCAATTTGTGGTGAAGAAACAGATTCTATTCGATTAAAACATTCTACAAAGAATGTATATACATCACATAGAAGATTTCTTCCACAAAATCATTTGTTTCGAAAGCAAAAGAAAGCTTTTAATGGTAAGCGAGAGTTTCATGAACAACCTAATCCGTTAAACGGAGAGCAAATACTAGAGCAGGTTGAAAATATTAATGCATGTTGGGGAAAAAAGAAGGGTCCTTTTGAAGCGCAAATAACAAAGGGAAAGGATAAATTGAAACAAAAGAGGAAACGCACTAAGGAGAATACGGATGAGCCTAATAAGTCCAAATGTTGGAAGAAAAAATCAATATTCTTTAGGTTGGGGTATTGGAAACATTTGCTTCTTCGACACAATTTGGATGTTATGCATATTGAGAAGAATGTTTGTGACAGCATAATAGGCAAGCTACTCAACATTCCCGGTAAGACAAAAGATGGAGTCAATAGTCGTCTTGATCTTGTAAAATTGGGTTTAAGACGGGAGTTGGCACCACAAGATAAGGGGAAACGGACGTATTTACCACCTGCATGTTATACATTGTCTAGAGAGGAGAAGAAAAGGGTATGCGAGGCGTTGCTTCAACTCAAAGTTTCCGATGGATACTCATCAAATTTTAGTAGCCTTGTTTCGATGGAAGAGTTAAAATTGTTTGGTCTCAAGTCCCATGATTGTCACATACTCATGCAACAGATACTTTCGGTGGCCATTCGATCCGTGTTACCAAATCATGTTAGATTTTCTATCATAAGGGTGTGCTTTTTCTTTAATGCTCTCCGTGCAAAAGAAGTGGATGTGAAGAAGTTAAACAGTATTCAAGAAAACATTGTGATCACATTGTGTTTGTTGGAAAAGTACTTCCCTCCGGAATTCTTTGATATAATGGTGCATCTAATGGTACATCTCGTTAGGGAGGTTGAACTATGTGGTCCAGTTTTTGCTCGTTGGATGTATGCATTTGAAAGGTTTTCACATGCTTAAACAAAATATGTCATTACTTTATAAGGCTCTGAGTAAACATTATTAATATTTTTTTATTTAAAATGTTTGTAGGAACATGAAATTATTAAAGGGCCAAGTAAACAATCGAAGTCATCCGGAAGGTTGCATTGCCCAACGCTATATTGCCGAAGAAGCAATTGAATTTTGTACGGAATTTTCACATGGGCTTGATGCCATTGAGGTTCCATTAGGTAGAAACACAATAGCTGATGATGATGATATAATATGCGATGGCAAACCAATAGGGGGTGGTAAAGTAATTGAGGTGGACGAATTGTCATGGGAGCAAGCACATCGTTATGTGTTACAAAACACAGATGATGTTCAACCATATATCGAGTAATTTCTCTTTTCGTCGCTTTTGTAACAAATCATGTACTATATTGTATTTTGTTTTAATGGTTAAAAGATTGTTCTCTATTAACACCCTTATAGGGAGCATATGGAGAGCTTGAGGCAAAAGTATCCTCGAAAGTGCAAAGACGAAAAATGGTTACAAGATGAACATAACAAGACCATTATTGGCTGGCTTCGTGAAAGGGTATGATTAATATCAATTTGTGACGATTTAATATACTATTAAAATTGTAACTAACATTTAAGACAAATCAGGTTGAAAAGGAGCTATATCTCCCCAACAACAATGTTTCAGACATCTTAAACAGGATAGCTCGGGAACCTCATCGAGACGTGATAAAATATCACGGTTATATCGTTAATAGTTGTCGTTACCATACAAAAGAACGTGATGATGAATGAGTTAGCCAAAATAGTGGAATTAGCATTATGGCTACAACAATGCAAGTTGCTTGTGCAAAGGATAAGCATCCCGTGGTTTCAAATTTGAGTTTCTATGGTGTCATCAGTGAAATATGGATGCTTGATTATTTCACTTTCAAAATTCCAATTTTCAAGTGTGATTGGGTCGGCAACGGTAATGGTATTAAAGTAGATGAGCTTCGCTTTAAATTTGTTGATCTTTGTAGAGTTGGCCATAAGAGTGAGCCCTTCATATTAGCTTCTCAAGCCAAACAGGTTTTTTATGTTCAAGACCAACTCAATCCTAAATGGTCAATAGTTCTTGTGACTCCACAAAGAGTTTATAACTACGGTTGTGATGATGATGACTACTCTGCTGGATGTGCCGAAAATCATGTCGCCACCAACGGATTGCCAAACGTTGAGTTGATTAATGAAAGTGAAGATTCATGTGCACGTGTAGATTGTTAGGGAATTTGGATTTATAATAAAAATTAAATAGAGTGTTAGTTGTGTTTTGCTTATGCTTAGAGTTATCTATGCTTTTTAAAGAGTTATCTATGTTTAGTTTACATTTTATAATTTATATTTTAATGGTTGATGGCGATTATCATTTATGGTGAATTTATTTTGGTGTACATATGAGATGAATTGACTCGTTATCAAATTTGGAGTAATGTTATTGATTTTCATACTTCCCACGATTTTCATACTTCTCAATCCTCAGGATTGGGAAAACTTGACCTTGCTGTCACGTTTTTCTCATAATTGAGGTAGATATGGATACAAATATGAAAAGTACATTTCTAATAAGACCGGCATAACTAATAACCATAATTTTCTTCATATTTTTAAAAATTCATATTCTTTCATTGTTGATTTCTCTAGGAAAGTATAGTTGTTCATTCTGAAAAAAGGTGGTGTAGAGTAAGGTGGTATTTTATTACCAAGTGAATTCAATTAGACACAACTAATGTTCAAAGTCAAGTACATAGAGAATATAGAAAAAGACTCCTAATAAAATCACATTCTAACTATAATATGATCAATCAATAAAGAGAGAATAAAGAGTAATGTCAACATGAAAAGCCTATATATGAGTGAACGTGTGGACGTAGGCAAAGTATTAAAAAGATGTCAAAAAATTTAAACGAAGAAAACCTCATCTAAAAATAACCTGTGGGGATATGTTTACAAATACGATAAGTGGCAAATATCTATCAAGCAAATATGATAATTTAAAAGTTTAAAATTAGCCAACTTACGAATCTTTGAGGCAGGTATCCATGGGATTCTTGAGGCAGGTAACAATGAGTTTCTCACTGTATTGGAGTCCGTATGCCTTTATCAATCCCCAGAAAATTAGATATCTAAAGAGAAATAATATAATCAACTATATTAGGAGGAAGAATATCATTCAACAAAACCAGTTTTGACTCCAAATCAAATTGTCAAAATTAAAATCTAGAATAACAACATATATGGATGTTCAAACGTGTCGAATGCATAGTCAGTCACAGTCAAGCGTCATAGTATCCGTTTGACTGTGATTTATTGTGATTAACTACATAAAAAAAATTGGGATATAACTTCATTAAGATAGTTTAAAGGCAAAACTCTGCATCAAAATTCCACCTCTGTTATTTATATATAACTTGATTAAGATATATCATTTATCATGCACTTGAAGCTAAATTTTAAGATTTAAAATTTGATTTTGCAGAGTGGCAGGTACCATTGTGAGTCTACACAGTGGAAGGTAACTTCTATTGCTACTTACATCCACTGCCGGAAAAATTCAAGTAACCTAGAAAGTTTAAACATATTTAATGAAATCGAAAAAATAATGCGACAGGATTCTGCAAGTTGAAACTTTAAGTTCTATATACACTACAAACAACCATGATAGGATGTTTCACTACAAGTGCATAACACCGCTCGGGAAGTTGTTGAGTATGCGTTGGAGTTGATTGTCTCAAATCCCAGTACCTATTAAAGCATACACCACTTGACCATCAAGAATGTCAAAAACTATTACAATATCAAATTCAAACTCAGTTACTTGACTAAAAGATTCAGTTACAATAGATGGTAACAACTCACCGTAATTAGCAAAGGATTGTTAATGTGTAAATAAGATGAAGTCTTTGATTGAGAAGTAGATTGGTAAGAAAATAAAGCGCTTGAGAACTGATAATTTTATGGAATTTTACTTGGGCCTATTTGATGAGTTTAATAATGAGGGAATTGTGAGAGACCACAAAGTTTGAAAGACACCTCAGCAAAATGGAGTATCCAAGCAGATGAACATGACATTTATTGAGATAGAAAGGTACATGAAGTATAATGCAGTTTTGCCCAAGGAGTTTTGGGATGAAGTTGTTAACACAACATGTTATTTAGTGAATAAGTATCTATCCTCAACTATTGAGCTGAAGACACCAAAAGAATTGTGTACTAGACACCCTGCCGCATATACTAATTTGATAATATTCGGGTGCTCGACATATGCTCATGCAAATAAGGGAAAACATGAGACGAGTGGAAAGAAATACATGTTTTTCCCTTGTTTTGAAAACAGGGGATTGATCGGTATTTTCATATAAAATCCAAAGACAACAGAGGAGTGTCTCTATAGGTAAAATTATGAGTAACATATGTTTTATTTTTATTAATAATGCTCTTGCTTCCTGCAAATTAATTTCAACATATCATTTGTTATTCTTTGTTATTCATCAACATGTACACTTAATTCAATATATTTATTTGTCAATGTAGTGGATATGGACGAGGAATGTGATTTTCATTCAAAAAGTCCAGACGATTTAGCAAAGTCATCACAAAATTCAAGTAACAAACAACGAAAAGTCAGAGGCGTGGCTGTTTTAGAACGAATAAGTAAAAGGGCTTCTTGTGATCGAATACTAGTAACTTACAATAGAAAAAGACAACCAAATGGTGATACAAGAAAGGATTTCTCAAGTTATAGGGGGCTTTTGGCAAGGACAATGGTGCCCATAAGTTATCCAAGTTGGCCCAAAGTCCAAAAGTCATTAAAAGAGAATTTATGGGTAGCTATGGAGGTAAATGCTAATAATTTATATTGATGTTCTTTGAAGTCTATATTGGTATTATTTAATTCTGTTATGTAATATAATATTCATTAATTATAGGCCAAGTTCAACATGGACCCCAGATCAAATAAGGGAGTTATATCCGCTATTGGTTGTTCGTGGAAGAATTTCAAAGGAGAACTCACCAGGAGTTGTGTCAAGCCATTTAAAGATGATCCCAGTAATCTTTGGAACCGTCCAGAAAAGTTTAAAATGTTTATTGATCAGGAGGATTGGGATGCGTTTGTAAGAGGAAGACTATCCCCGAAGTTTAAGGTGTATATTAAATTCATTTTATTATATAAATGTAACATTTATCCACGGTATGGTTAAATTCTTACATTATCATAAATTTAATGGTAGAAATTAAGTGATGTACAACGAGAAAGGAGAGCACAAAATACGTTCAACCACAAGCTTAGTAAGTTGGGTATGCAGGTCTTGAGGATATTATGGTATGTAGTTTAATTCTTATATTATTTGTAGAGTATATGACTATAATTAATTCATTGTGGGGATTTTGTGTTGTGTGCTTAATTTCTTATATTTTATTTTATAATTCGGACAGAAAAAGAGACATGGAGAAATTCGGACAGAAAAGGATGATAGGCCTCTAATGTGGATAACCGCTCGAAAATCGAGAAATAGACAATACCAAGACGATGCAATCAAGGAAGTTGGTGAAAAAATTGTGAGTTACTTTCAAAAGTACCAAATGCGGAGATGTATATTATATAATCTTTATAAATATGGATATATACTACATATGAGGATTGAAAAGAATATGATTTAATAACACTCTTAATAATTTGCTTTATTATAGGACGCTTTGAAGAAGCAAGTCCATGATGGGGGGTTAGTAACTCAAGGGACTTTAGACTTCTTAACCTTGGCACTTGGTACTCCAGAGTATAGCGGTCGAGTAAGGGGGATGGGAAAAGGAGTCACTCCTACAACTTACTTTCATATACATAGACGGGGATCAAAACAACATGTTCAAGAATTAGAGTCTAGACTTCATCAAGAATAGGAGAAGGCTAAAGAAAAAGATCGACAACTTCAGGAGGCAATGGAAGAATTGAGAAAGTATCACAGTAGATCACTTGCACCGTCGTTAATTGAGAAGATTTCCTCAAATAGTCTGAAAAGTGATTATAAAAAATATGAGAAGCGTTTAACTTATGTGAGTGAATCATGTGATTCTCCATCCAAGAGGAAAAAAGAGAAGGTAATCATGTAATTGGTAAAACTTTATTACATTTATGTCTCATACTTTACTATACTCATTTTGGAATATTTCATGTGTATATAGGCCCAAAGAAATATGAATAGACAATGTATAATTTCACCGCCGGATCCTAAATCTAATATTGGGAAGGTTTGTAACAACTCTAATTATATTAGTGATTTTTATTCTTTTAGTAGTATATATATGTCATTCATTATTCATTTTGTTTTTTTTATATAGGGAAAACAATGTAGATTGGCATTGAATTCACGTGCGAATGTTGTTGCGTCTGGGGTGTTTTTTGATCGTATTTCACCTAATGATACCATCCACAACGTTCGCTTAGGGGATAATTATATACGTGTATCAATAACTGATGTTCACTCTCCTGAAGCATATCTTCCTGTACCGGTACCTAACGTGAAGATGTATGTTGTTAAAGACGCACACAATTCACATGTTGCTTGGCCTAAAGAGTTTGTGTTGTCGTGTGTTGAGGTAACTTATTTTCTTTATACATTCCATACCGCATTTTAAATTCATTATCCATGCGACATTCAATAACTTGAGTTCATTGTCAATGATCAAATGAATCACCTAAAAGATCAAACGAAATCACGTAATTGGTAAAACTTTATTACATTTATGTCTTATACTTTACTATACTTATTTTGGAATATTTAATGTGTATATAGGCCCAAAGCAATGTGAATAGACAACGTATAATTTCACCGCCGGATCCTAAATCTAATATTGGGAAGGTTTGTAACAACTCTAATTATATTAGTGATCTTTATTTTTTTATTAGTATATATATGTCATTCATTATTCATTTTGTTTTTTTATATAGGGAAAACAATGTAGATTGGCATTGAATTCACGTGCGAATGTTGTTGCGTCTGGGGTGTTTTTTTATCGTATTTCACCTAATGATACCAACAACAACGTTCGCTTGGGGGATAATTATATACGTGTATCAATAACTGACGTTCACTCTCCTGAAGCATATCTTCCTGTACCAGTACCTAACGCGGAGATGTATGTTGTTAAAGACGCACACAATTCACATGTTGCTAGGCCTAAAGAGTTTGTGTTGTCGTGTGTTGAGGTAACTTCTTCTTTTTTATACATTCCAGACCGCATTTTGAGTGCATTATCCATGACACATTCACTAACTTGAGTTCATTGTCAATGATCAAGAGAAGCACCTAAAAGATCAAACAAAATCACGTAATTGGTAAAACTTTATTACATTTATGTCTTATACTTTACTATACTTATTTTGGAATATTTAATGTATATATAGGGCCAAAGCAATGTGAATAGACAACGTATAATTTCACTGCCGGATCCTAAATCTAATATTGGGAAGGTTTGTAACAACTTTAATTATATTAGTGATCTTTATTTTTTTATTAGTATATATATGTCATTCATTATTCATTTTGTTTTTTTATATAGGGAAAACAATGTAGATTGGCATTGAATTCACGTGCGAATGTTGTTGCGTCTGGGGTGTTTTTTGATCGTATTTCACCTAATGATACCATCCACAACGTTCGCTTGGGGGATAATTAGATACATGTATCAATAACTGACGTTCACTCCCCTTAAGCATATCTTCCTGTACCAGTTTCTAACGCGGAGATGTATGTTGTTAAAGATGCACATAATTCACATGTAGCTTGGCCTAAAGAGTTTGTGTTGCCATGTGTTGAGGTAACTTCTTTTTTTTATACATTCCATACCGCATTTTGAATTCATTATCCATGCCACATTCACTAACTTGAGTTCATTGTCAATGATCAAGCGAAGCACCTAAAAGATCAAACGAAATCATTTTGGTTGTCCATATAAAGGATATTTTTAGCTTTTTTTAAACATTGATTATTATTAAATTGATTTAGACATTCTGTTTAATTATTACATGCTAATAGTTGATCTTTTTATAAGATTGTATCCAATAATAAAATTCACCCCTATGCACTAGGAAGTCTCCCTTCGTTCTACTTCCCAAGGCTATTTTTAGAATGTTGATTACAACAATTTTAACATATGTTGAATGTAGAAGTTCGAGCTCAACATACCCGAATTATGCCCGAACACGGATCCGACACGGATATAGAAGGCCAAAATCCATTGGGTAAATGGGTTTTACCATAATTACCATTCAACATAGACCAATTAGCCTTATTTAGACTAAAGTCATCGACTATTTTCATGTGCTCGTGTTTCATTGTGCATTGCAGATACCGATTGTCTTGCATCCGACGGCGAAAAAATCTGCTTTAGAGACTGTTTTGACGGTATGTTACATAATGAAGTTCAATCTTTAATTGCTTAAATCTGCTGGAGGTATTCAACAAAAAAGGGGAAGAACAACTGTATATTTATTAACATCACACGCTCAAAGACGCACATTGTACATTTGGATCAAGTTCCTCGCCAATTTCTCTTCGATGAATTGTCTATTTTGAAAGAGCTAATAAATACACCTAGTTTATAGTGAATTCCTTAGTTTGTACTCAACTTGGACTAGTTAATGTGAGCATAATTGTAATTTGACCTTTTTTATTTTGACATTGTTGATCAGGTAAAAAGTAAGGAAAAAAGGAAAGATTCCGATGGAAAAGATGGCGCAATTATTGCATTTGCTAGTATGTTTGATAATATCATGACGATGGATACGGTGCAGATTCCAATGGCTATTTTTTATGATGATTTTGAGTTCACCTATATTCAAAAAAATGAATTAATACGATTTTGTAAGATGAAAGAATTAGATGGAGTTTGCATTATCGCATACATGAGGTTAGATTTAAGTTTTACAATGTTTTATTTATTTTGTGAATGCATACATGAGGTTAGATGGAGTTTACATTTTTGCATAAATGTATGCCTTTATAATTCACGTGCGTTTGGTTTATGTATAGATGCCTATATGACAAATTTGGAAGGAGTTTTGAAGTTATTAGATTAGTAAATCCCCTCTCCATTCGGGACGCATTTTCTAAAAACATTGGGCATCAATTTATAACAGAAACTTTACAAGAGGCGTCAAACAAACAAATATTTGTTATTCCATTCAATACCGGGTAAGTTTTGTAGATATGTATAAGTTTTTTAGCATAATAAATGTGTGTATGTATAATATTCCTAATCTCCAATTATTCTTCATAATATAGGTATCATTGGGTTTTGCTTGTGATCGACTTTATTTCGAACAATGTGTTTTGGGTTGATTCTTTACACGGGGAACCGAGCTTGGACCTTAAGCTCTATATAAACACGTAAGTAGCTAGTGTCCTAAATAAATGCTTATAATAAAATTATTGATTTCATTTTACATAATTGTAATATAATTATGTTTTTTTTATTGAAGTGGAATTAGATCGTTTTTGACAATCAAAGGAAAACGATCATTACTAAACTGGGAGAAAGTTAAGGTATTTGTTCGATAAATTAAATTTAATATTTAGGTATTCACATTTGACATTAGTAATATACTAACTCTTTTATTTTCAGGGCCCTAAACAACAAGGAGAAATTGTGTGTGGTCTTTTTGTATTAAAGTTCATGCGAGAGCTCTTGGAAAATTCATCGAAATCAATAAAAATGAAGGTCACATGTTTTTTAATATGTTTTTAAATTCTTTTTTATTTAGATGTGATAAAAGTTAATTGTAATTTTATTTGTCTTGTTTAGATGAAGGACTTGGCTGGAAAGTCGTCATATCAAACTCATGAGATCAATGAACTTCAATATGAGTTCATTGAATTTATTCAGCCTTATATGATATGATTTGGAGCATTTTGTTAACACAATTTCGAGAAAGCCAAAGGAGGACCGACGCATTGATTCATGATTTTTCGATGTACATTTTTTTGGAGACATTTTTTTGAATGATGTACATAATGAGTATATCTAGCTATGATACATGTAGTACGTCATCATTTTTTTGTGGATAATTAATGTAGATGGTGGGTATATCTATTTATGCCCCACTATTGTTTTTATGTTTAAGTATGAGAGTTATCATTTTGTCCTTCAAATATGCCATGAAAGGGGATATTTGGACCTCTAAAGCTGATATTATGACTTGATTTGAGCAACACTCTTTTCAAATGTAATCTCAACCACTCTAGTAAAAAGGATTAAGGCACTGCATCTTTATAATTTAAGCATGGAGAAATTCGTGTTAGCCATATTGATGGTGAATTTGTTTGTCTACTGAAATGTTTGGACTGAAAAGTTGATAATACTTCTTGCTTGATCATTGTGTATATCTTAAGTTGAGAGCTTATATTAGAGTAATCATTTGATTGATAATCTACTTGGTGTCCATTTTTTAGTCTTCATAGAGGCATTTGCTTCTACTCTTCCATATTTGCCATAGAATAGCTCCAGGAATAGTGATAAGTAAGAATTGAATGTTCTAAAGGATTCAAAGGAATATGTAGTTGCACATGAGATCATATATGATTCTAGAAAAGATGCTTAGATCTCAGAGAAACCTGAAGAGGTCCATCAAAAAAAGGCATCATCTATTGTGAATCTTGTTGAAATAGATGGTAAGCAAAGAGGTGGCGATGTGCCAATTACTCTATACCAAAAAATTGAGTCTAATTTGTCTTTAGGACCCGCTTTTGATGATCAACACTATGAACATTCAATGACTGAGGTAACTGTTAAAATTCTCTTTTAGTTACATTAAATTAGAAGGATATTTGCCATTTGCTTGTGATAATAATACATAATGCATTGTAATAATAGTCTTTGTTAAAATAGATTGCAAAATTTAATGTCCAGAATGCAGGAGGTAGCAGTAAGGTTGATTGGGATTGTACCTCTCTGACTTTTTACTAACATATATGTAGATTGCTCAAGCTTATGAAGATTTTGGCGATACAACTAGAAAAGTGTCAAATGAACCTATACAGAGCATGATGCTGCATGATCCCAAGGTAAAGTAGTTTATTATGTATAAAAGGTGTTAATGAAATTATCCATATAGTATAAATCATGGGCTTAATTGATTGTCATCCTTATGTTTTTTATTTATTGGGTAAGATGATGTTAATTCAGTTAGTTATGCGGTCCATGCCTCTCTACACCCTCTCTTTGGGAGGCATGATGATGTTAATTAAGTCTCAACATTCAGACATCAAAGATGTTGAGGATTCAACAAAATAACCGAGCATCCAAAAGAATGAAATCAATAAGGTACTCTACCCTAAGAACTATTCAAAACATGAAAGGATCAAAAGCTCAAAATGTTATTTAGAAATGTAGTCGTCAACACATATGTTATTCCAGACAATTTATCCTATCAAATTTTATTAAGAAATGTAACCCACAAAACAAATATTATTAATATTACAATTAATTTGATTGACAGCAGTGATCATGTTGTACTGCCTGAGTTGGAAAAAATTATGATTCTTTAAAGGCTTATTTTCTTAACTTTATTCGTAACATCCATTTTTTATCCAATTGATTCTGCTATAATGTCAAGTTATGGATTATATAGGTGTATGCGTAATAACCTAATACTACCAACTTCTTGCATTACATATATGACAGGATGTTTTGGACTCTGTTCTCCAAAATTGCAACATGGAAGAAAATAAGTATCGCATGATTACAGTTGAGCTCAAGAAACCAAGTATCGTATGATTACAGTTGGACTCTATTCTTTAAAATTGCAAAATTACAGTTGAGCTCAAGTTTTTGTTTCCATGTGATAGGTATCTTACAGTTGTCTTTCTTTATTTTCATCTAGTCAAATATGTATGTTTACACTTTTTTATGATTTTCCCCCTTCCATATAATGAGTGTTTTCAAAACTACCCATACACACTAGTTGTGGATTTTCCATTATTGAACATGATGCCAATCACCCATTGATTTCACTACACGGGTTGTTACGATCGAAAATCCTCATATATATTCATCACAAAGGGTTTCAGCCTGTTGTGTGTGTATGCATTCAATGCTTTCTTTTACTACTCATCAGAGCATCTCTGAGAATGTGAAGATATAGACTTCAAGCTATCGATTTTACCAGGACTCCTCTTATAAGAATTTCTTTTCCACAACCAACACATTTCTTCCATCTCAATTACCAACTGAATTTCGCACTCAGCACATCACATTCTCTATCTGGAAATTTACTAGATATTATTTGCAGTAGGTGATGATAATGAAAGTTGTTCACTTATTTTTTTTCCAAATATAAAAAAGACTTGGGCTTGTGGTAGTGAATCAAGAGTCTTGATAGTGAAGAAGGAGACTTTTTAATACCGAATATATCAGTTGATTTTCCTTACTTTAAAAATCACTCTTGTATATTATACATATTAGTTTTGTTGTTAGATGTTGTTGTGATCTCCTAATTAATCCAAAATACAAAGGTTGATGGGGCTTGTGACCATGCGACAGCCTTGGAGTGGACTTGGCCCTGCCCAGGTTGATTCTAATGGGCGTTCGATCTATATTTTTCATTTATTTCACTGTTGCTTTGTTCCAGCTACCCTTCCCATGAATCATATATATAAAAAATATTTCATAAATGTGATGCATATGGAAATGCTATGTTTTTTACTTTTTCTTTGTTGGCACCATGTTGTTTACTTAGGCGGTTGGAGTTATTGCCTTCTAGAACAGAATCCTTTCAATCCGTGATAAAGGAATTGGTATGACAAAGGAAGATTTGATCAAGAACTTGGGAACCATAGCTAAATCGGTAACATCCAGTATCTTTTTTTTTAATTTTAATTTTCATGTTGCTGTTATGACAATTACAACACGAACTTGCTTTATTATAACTACAGATTAATTTGTCATTAAATTTATTGTTCTATACAACTTTTGTGGAGAAAATTCAGACAAGTGGGCGACCTTAATCTCATTGGGAAGTTTGGCGTGGGGTTTTATTCAGTATACCTTGTTGCTGACTATGTAGAAGTCATTAGCAAGCACAATGATGATAAATAGTATGGCTTCTTGAACCCTGTTTGTGTTTGAATGAGTTCATCACCATAAGTTTTCTTTATTGTAGAACCTTATTAAAGCATTAACAATTGCTCAATTTTCTCTTGCATTCAGGTATGTATGGGAGTCAAAGGTTAATGGGGAATTTGCAATTTCAGAGGATTCATGGAATGAACATCTTGGGCATGGAACTGAAATCAGGCTGCATCACAGAGATGAAGCCGGGGAATACTTGGATAAGTTAAAATTAAAGGTGGGTAAGAATGATTTATACATAAAATAATTTCTAGTTGCTTTACTTGTTATGTTGTTTGCTATTACTTGATTCTATATTTTATCTATTACTTGGAAGGTGGTTCTATAACATGTTTAGAAATAATGTTTATAAAATGAATATGGGAAAAAGAGTATATGTTAGGTAAAAAAAATTAAAAGCCAGAACAATAGAGACCATACCATCCTCAGTTGTATTTGGTATATCAAGTGAGTATTATTTTTTTGATGGAATAATATTTTTGTCGAGTCATAAGAGTTCACAGGTGAAATTTCTGGCAAGAGAATGTATATTGCTTTGGTGAGATGTCTTTCCATATGGAGATCTCCTAAAATGGAATTGGTGAAATACATCGGTCTTTTGCTTCTCGCAAGACAATGTATGCAACCTCCACTATCCCAGTATCATTTGTGAAAGAATAAAAATCATAGTTAAATCTTGCTTTCCCGTTGATATTCATCGTCAAACGGGAGAAAAGGGACTCAATTTCCACGTCCTCGCCATCATATGCAGCAACATCAATCTTGTTGCAGAGCATATCTATAGCTTGTCCAAACAAGATAATCATCGTTGTTACATACTTCAAATGTAATACGGGGATAATAGCACACCTTCTTACATGCCAAACTTCCTCCCCATGATAAATTCTAAAATTTTCATAAGGATACCTTTTGGATAAGCCTTTGAGTTGTCCCTCAATATGCGTTTGGCAATGGAAGGATCCAAAACTATCAAAAAAGACTTAGTACCAAATGTCAACCTAAAAATTCCACCATAAGTGAGGTAAAGCTCAAATAGAGGGATGCAAAATGCCTCACTCCGAATAGCACTAATTGCTCCTTTTGCCTTTGAAATATTTGGATAATCTTCACCCGAATCAATCCACTTTGATAACAAGTCAAGAACTTCACTAGGTACCCCAAGTTTTTTCAAACCATTCCTCAATCATGATCCAAAATTTTCAACGGTGAACTTGTCGAAAGAAATTCGAGCGGATAACTCGGCCAAGCATTTCTTTTTTAACATTCTCTCTATGCTCTTCACGCCGTCATCACTAGAATCAGGATCTTTCCGATTCGAATTTGAGCATCTAATTCTAATGCCAAACCTTCTGTTTAGTTTGAGGATCAGCGTAGTTGAGATTTTGAATTTTTTTGCTTCAATTTTGGATTGGAGAGAATGAGTTGAGAATTGAACAAGAGGAACCTGAGCTATCATTTGAGAGATTATAAGTGGGTGGGTGGGTGGGTGTTGTTAGGAAAGTGGAGGTTTCGTATCAAACCAAAATAATCGAATCTAGCTGTGGTTTGGTTTTTAAACCATCTCTAGGTGTATGGGTTCTTCATATGTCTATCTGACGTCTATTGTCCATGGCGATATACACGTATTTGGCGTCCAATGCCATCCATAAATTATGGCAACGAACAAATATTTTAGGCTTCTAACATTTTAACGAACAAATCTTTCAGTGAACAATTATTTTAGGAAACCCAGGGCCTGGATCCAGGTGAACTCCCTACTTCGGGTAGCTGGTCGGTGGCCGATGAAACGAGCGTTGATTTGTAAGTGATGATCGGACACAAGACTGAAATGTTGGTTTCTTTTGCCATGGAAGTAGAGCACAATACCGTCTCCTACAATGAAGCGGGAATAATAACTTGATGATTTCGGGTTGTTGTAGTCCGATTTGTGATTTGCGATTGTTAAACATATATACAGTGTGCACTGATATTAATTTTTAAGAGCAACTCATGATATATCATTGACGACGTACGGTTAGCTATATTTTTTTAAGTATGACATGTCACTATCAATATTATACTAAGATTAAACTGTGATATTATGATATTAAGTTCTTATTTTCTTCATGTTCCCCTTTTATATAAGTTAAACTGTGGACCCTCAATTTTCAAGTCTTGTGCCAAAATCAAAAGCATGCTCATTTTTCACTCTTTATAATCAAAAGCATGCTCATAAGTGATGCAAATGGAATTTTCAGGATGCTATGTCTGTAGCTAGGAACATTATAAAGAATCCAAAACTTGTTCCTCGTGGTGGTGCAACAGAATTAACTGTCTCTGCTACACTAAAGGAGAAGATCTCGTCCATATAAGACATTGAAAATTGGCCTTAGAAAGTAGCTGCAGAAGCATGCGAGGCATTTCCAAGGACTTTATCATAGAATTGTGGTGTCAATGTTATTAGGGCTATGACCGCTACAATATAAATTATAATTTGTATTTTCTTCAAATATAAATTATTAATAAGATCTACAGCTAAGACAGACCCAGGAAATTACAGAATTAAGTCCACCAAAAAAACATTTGTTGTGTATATACAACAATGTTGTTATTATATGGTACTTTATGGTCCTCATTATTTTCTAATCATATGCATCAGTGGGAAAATGTTTTCCCTTATTCAAAACTTTGTTTCTCTGTTTTACATCTCCATTTCCTATCATGAGTTTATTTCCTTAAATTTGTATGTTAAAATTAGCTGAATTTTTTATTAACAGAGCATATCTCAGTCCTACAACTCATAGCTTTCATAAGTGTACAAGAGATTTTAATTTCTGTCTTCATGAGAAATTTAATGTTTTAAGAGACCAGAAAGTCCAATGGACCAACTTATTTTTTTACCTTCCCAATTTTCTTCTACACGCAAGCATACGATTGTCTTTGTTGTTCTTCTTCGACATTGGAACCTCAAAGTTTCTACTATGTATTTGATCAATTACGAAAGGTCCATTTGGGAAGCAAACATGGTGTGCTTGGCTACATCGTTTAGGAAAAGATACAATTGAATAATTTTTCCCCAACATACATCACTCATATTTCCTACTTCGAATACCAAATTTGTCCCCTAGACTAGATTTAGCAATTTGTTTCCCTCTCGAATGGTTCTCTACACTGAAATCACAGGTAATGGAAGTTTTCTTGTAGTGAGGGTAGTTTAGTGATTCTACTTCACTAGTGGGACCCACTTTCAAACTTCTATCTGCAGTAGATATGCCTATAAACTACTGTATGAACATTTTTAACATAGTTGTTTATTTTTTATAGGAAGATCTTATTTGTTTTAGCATTCTCAACTTCAAGAAAATGCCTATGATGACGATAACTTTCAGCCAAGATCTCAACAATTTTAATTGGTATGCCATCTAAAGCTTCCAATTCACATAACTTATGGGCTCTTCCACTAGGTTGTTTTTCACTAACTTCTGGATTCCCTTGGATGCCTTCCCATATCTGCATGAAAAGATAACATCCTTGGGCTTTATGAAAGTATCCTTCTCCTTTTTTAAACAATTCCCATCCCTTTTTTATCTCATCACCTTAGATACTTTCTGTTTATATATATTGTTCAGTCTTATTTGAATCTAAAGTAAAAATAAACTTGGTGACATGAAAGTATATTTGTCCCATATAATAAATTTCTCTCTAAATGTTAATTGTAAATCTCACAACATTGAAACAACTAAAAAACGGAGAGACGATACAGAGTGAGCAAAGGTGGACTTCAGCTCTCATTTTTTCCCTTTGTTTTTAGTTATAAATACTTCAATTAGATATAAGTTAATTCTACTTATGATTGCTAGTCTGTTGCAGATTTAACTGTTACAGATATGACTGTGAGCAAAGATACTTCAATTAGATATAACTGTTGCAGATCCTCCCTTCAAATGGCCTCAGAGCAGAGACTATGCTTGGTATGCCAACATCCCCCACAAATAGCTCAGCATTGAAAAAGCCCTTCAGAACTGTTCCCGTTGCCTCATCCCCTAGTCCATGCATGGTAGGTCACCCCAAAACCTTGCAAATTATAGGAATAGTTCTTTTCCACTGTTAGTATTATTGTGCATTCTGATGATTTGGTGTATTTGTCACAGATGGGTTAACTTATATCTAATTAAAGTAGATATGAGTTAATTCTGCCCTTTGACTATTGCAGATATGACTGTGAGCAAAGGTGAACATTGTTCAGTCTTATTTGAATTAATGGATCGCAACTTTGTGGTTATATATGTTCATTTACTACGATTAATATTCTGAACAGGTTACTCAACTAATTTTGTCCGTGGTTATTGAATAGGATCAAAGGTATTGTATGTAACTAGGGAGTGTGAGAAAATTTTGCATCCGCAGTTTATGGATCGAAGAAAGGAGCAAAAAATTTGAAATACCAGGTACTATAATTACCCAATTTCCTCCTCATAGCCTTTTAAATTATACTTATATTTCATTTTCCTTATTGTAGTAAATGATGGATCATTATTTAACTTTGAGCGTATGCCTCAAACATATATGTTAAGAACATTGTTGATGATATTACTGATTAGAATAATTTTGTTGAGTATATAACATATAATTAATTAACTTACTTTGTACCTAGATTTAATGAATATGATGGGAGATCATCATATCATACTTTGGATAGATAATAGGCCGAATAGAAAATAATGATTCACCTAAAGCCTCATGAGCTGTTCAATAACAAATTCAATGGTCGAATCCTGCTCATTGATTAGAATAATTTTGATGAGTATATAACATATAATTGATTAACTTACTTTGCACCTAGATTTAATGAATATGATGGGAGATCATCATATCATCCTTTGGATAGACAATAGGCCGAATAGAAAATAATGATTCACCTGGAGCCTCATGAGCTGTTCAATAACCAATTCAATGGTTGGGTCCTGCTCATTGACTAGATGAGCGTCATGAGGTTGTTCAATAATGAATTCAGTGGTGGGTTCCTGCTCGTTAACTAGATGAGGCTGAATCTCATCGGGAGCCAAATGGATCTTCTCAGTGAACAATGTTTTAGACTCAGTTTCATTGACCAAATGGGGTATAGGTATATGTTGAACATAAGTTAAACCTCACTCAGAAGCTGATGGTTGGTAGTGACTTGCATTGGAGATTTTGCGGGTGGTCATTAATTGTAGAATATAATGATCCAAAACAGTACCGTCATTACATAAATTTAACAACATCAATAAAAGTCTAAAGTAACATAGTAAAATTGATGTTATATGGGTGTCGTCTGTCAAAACAGTACGCAAAACACTGAGACAGTTTCAATTTGTCATTTGATTACTGGGCATAGAGGTAAGAATATGGGCAGACCTGGGAACCAATTTGTGAGGAGTGGTAAATGATAAGTTTGATTAGCAGACAACCAAAAGTACGAAGATAAGAATAATTAGGAGAAGACTATGATGCATTCTTTTCGTGGCTCCATATTGTTGCTTAGGGTGTAGGAAATAAAAACGTAATTGAATACTCCAATAATAGCGAGAAATCGGATTTTTTTGGATAGGAAACACCCAAAAATAACGAGAAAATTATCCATAAACAAAAGATAGTAAAAAATTACAGTAAATGGAAGTATAGCAGAAGTCCATAATAAATTAAATCAAATGATCTAATAGAATTAATATGAACATCACTAAAAGGAAGACGGACACTCTTCCCAATGAGATATGAATGACAGTGACGGAGGGACCATACATCTAATAATTCGAATAATACATTACTTATGGTAAAAATCCTTCAATTTTACTGAAAATGCCATTTTATTGAGCAACTACCGTAGGATGGCAGCTGCAGAGGACATTCAATCACTTTGTATGTGATAATGTAACAAACTGTATCTAGACAATGTAAAACCTTAACTCTCATATGGATTTGTTAGAGCATACATATGTGAAGGACCCTACGATGAGGCAGTTCTTAATGGATGTCACCATTTGAGAAGACTGGGAATTGTAATAAGCCATGACCGAAAATCAAGTAAAATGAAGAAATATTGAGATGCAACTACATGAACATGGATGATCATGTAGGTATGTATTGAGAGTATAAAGTATAGGCCATTTTTTAGAATTGAGAGAAAGGGCTTCAATTCGAAAACGTGAGTTTGGCGCACTAACACCATTTCGATAGTGCTGTTGATTTTGATATGTTACGTGACGTATGGATTTGTTTTCAATTTAATTGTTTTATTAAATGCATAAATTTTGTTTAATTCTAACTACTAATATAATTTTAAGTTAGATTTACTGTAGATGTAATTATTATTTTACTTTGATTTATGCTGGGAGTTGTTAAAGGAATTGTACCACAACATTAGTCAACTGCCTTTCAGCATGCCATTTCCTTTTATTTCTCTATTGTCGCATAACTAGAAATAATTTATGAATCTATTGGTGTTTGCATGAAACTTTAATAAATATTACATTCGATTGTTTGGTTTACGTAAAGTTGATCCTCTTGTTTACTGTAATTGAAAATCTAGAACCTTAAACTCATTTTATTTTCTTAGGTTTACATCTGTGAGAAGTGTTCAAGGATAGTTTGTTTAAACTCTTACTTATGCCCTAGAAAAGGTGAAAATCACTACAAGAAAAATGGTCATTTATGTCAGTAAAAAACTGACATAAATGACCAATTATGTCAGTTTTAGAATTTTTCAAAACTGACATATAAAGCCCTGACATAAATATTCGTAAAACTGACATAAATAAAATCATATTTATCTCAATTTTTAAAAACACACATAAAAACTACGATATTTACCATGTTTTTAATCACATTTTCATGAAAAAACTAGCATAAATAACATCACATTTATGTCAATTTTAGTAATTTTATGAGAGTTTTATCAAAATTGACATAAATGTTAATATAAAAATTTAAAAAAAATCATTACTCTATCAATAGACAACTATTATTTGAGGTTAAATCAACCCTTGTAAATAGATAATAAATAGTCGAACAACATTCAAATAGTCTAAATTCCATTATTTTAGATTTCATCAAACAAATTCACATATAACTTGAAATATGCAATATTCATTAAAGAAATTCACATTGTGCCTCGAATAAACAAAGTGCCAATTTAAAAAAAATGGACAAAGTCTCCTTTGTTTATTAGACTATCCACCCAAGGGGTAACAACCAGTCCAACAAAATGTAAAATTGAAATACAGGGCAAGCTTTTAAGAATTATCCTACATAAGGTAGTTGCAGCCATCTTTGAATCAACACTTGGAAGTACTCGGTCAGTTTTCACTTGGCATAGTCGATTTTGTTTCGCATGGCAGTGCTTAGTTTTGATGCTGCTGGTCAGTCATTGGGTTGCTGGTCCATTCTGCCCCATTTGTTATCTAGTCCGTTCTACCCCATTTGTTATCGGGATGATCTTGCGTTGGTAAAAATCGAACAAATAAAAAATAGCTAAAAATGGAATACACAAGCTGCATAATCCTTACCTGAGAAAAAAAAATTAAACATATAAGTAAGCATTAGAAGATGGATAGATAAACTGTGTATTTAAAAGTAAAAGAATGGAACCAGGAGTATACATGATGGTGTTGATGAAAGCATGATCCATAAATCGCATAATTAAAAGTTTGACCTTGAACAGGCATTGTTTAATTAACATAGAATACACTTTGTAATTGGAAAGAGCGTAGAATGTGTTATTGGAAATAGCATACACTGTGTACAGTGTGTAATCAACTGATGAACCATTCATATTAGAGTAAAGGCTACACATTATATGCCTCAATTAAAATGAAGGCTACACAGTGTTTGCCTCATTCAAAGTCTATATGAACCTCTGCATGGAATGAACTTAGATATATGTCTCAAATATGTAATCAAATATCCCTAGGTAGATGTATAGTCAACTATGCACTAAAAGAAAACAAAATAAAAACTAACTGACACAGTTTCCTTTAAATGAATTAAATATAGAAACAAAAAATAAGAAAGAAACTTATATAACCATTTCACTTAAGTAAATTCAAATTAATCTCCAAATTTATACAACCATTGTAAACTGAACTCAAGTCTAATGTGAGCCAATCTAATCTACTATGAGGCATTGTGCTGACCAAGCTGCTCAACTCACCAAGTTGAAGAGGGAATTTACCAACAAGTTCATTGTGAGATACATCAAGTGATTTCAGTTTTGGCAGTATTGAAATGGAAGATGGGATTTGGCCAGTAATTCAAACCACAATGAAAGGGTAAGTAAGGAAGGAACGCATCATAAAAATAGGAGAAACTTTTGCACTTTCTCTGTTTTTATAAGTTTTTCTTTGGGGGGGTTGTCCAAAAGAAAAAACAATACTAATGATCTATACCTACATTTTGTTATGACTTTAATGATCTATCATATATAAATTCATCCACTTTCTTTACCCAATGAAACTCATTGAATTTTAAACAAGCATTCAAACGCAATACACTATGCAAGTGGGAAATAGGAAAAAAAAAGGATTATACTTTGATGGACTTGCAGGTCAATCTGGCAATTGATCGAAGCTTCAATTTGTTTTGGTCTGTTCAAACTGTAGATAGGGAGAAAGAACCAAAGCTCAAAATAGTTCAGCAATAAAATATACATATCTGGTCGTGCTGATTTTTATTAAGATTTGAAGCAAATGCGTGACTCGAACTATTGGCGATATGGGTTCACGTCATAACATTTTCTACACGCAGACACCGTGGCCTTCAAATTCAGACATCAGCTGATTGAGGGGGCTCTTAAAGATAAGGATAATGCAAAGAAGCTTTTTGCAACTGGAAAGAATAATGTTGTAAAGGCCCAAAAACTTTTCCATGAAGTAGAGAGTATATCTCAAATGGTGGCAACATTTGAAATTTATACATCCTCCTGATCAAAATTAATGGAGAAGTCAATTTTTATTCAATTCCTGGATTGGACTGATTTGTCAAAAAAGCAAAGTTATAGAAACAGTTAGTAGTGGCAAATGGGCGGTTATGGGCGAGTCAAAAATGGATACAGATAAATTTAGGCTGGTCAAAAGAGGGTCGGAGAGAAAATTTGGACTTGTTGGGTCGGTTTAAACTCGGTTCAGGTTCACCCGTCTTTTTTAAAAGAAAAAGTAGGCCCATGCCATAAAAAAATGATGTTATACACAGCATACAAATGTTATACACAACATTTGTATATATATAGATATTATCATTGATATATATGTATATCAATGATATATATATATATATATATATATATATATATATATATATATATATATATATATATATATATATATAAAGAAAGTATACAAAGTATACATATCTGATATATGGTGTATATATACAGTATATATATACATATCTGATATCAGTATATATATACACAGTATACTATACAGTATATATATACAGTATATATAAATATCTTATCTTATATCAGTATATATATATATATATACATATCTGTACAGTATACATATACAATATATACATATATAATATATAATATACAGTATATATATACAGTATATATATACATATCTGTACAGGATATATACAATATATAATATACAGTATATATATACATATCTGATATCGACAATATATATATATATATATATATATATATATATATATATATATATATATGCTGTTGTGTAGATTACAAATCAAACTGCTATGTAGAAAACCATACCTGCTGCTGCTATGCAGTATGGACGTGTTTCTTAAACTTTGCCAAATCCAATTGTAACAGAGAGAGAGAGAATCGTAACAGTTGCCTTAGCTTTTAGCCTAATCCCCAAATCAGAGAGAGAAATCGTAACAATAAAACAAGGGTTAGTTGGTTGGGTTAAACCATTTGGGCTCAACATTAACCTGCTCAGACCCGATTTCAATTTTATTTTAAACCAGTCCAACCCGTTAACAAGTTACATGGACCCCAAATTAGAAATGTGGGCGGGTAATGGACGGTTTTGTCCACATTAAATCATTTTGTCGGGCCTAGAAACAGTACAAAAGAATGGTTGTGATGATCCATCCCAATAAGAACAAGACTCTATTATGTGGGCTAATGGGGGCATTTAAGCTTGGTTCTTAAGTGTGGGATCTCTTGTGTGACAATGTTAAGAAGAGTTCTTATGATATAAGGAGAAATAATATTCGATACATTACGGATCATTTGCGGGAATCATGTGAATAAGGGACTTTCTTGTAAAAACTATCGTGGTGTTTTCACAGCCCTCAAAGCAGGATAAACTCGGGTGAATGGTTCATCCCGTAGAGTTTATGGTAATATACACCAAAAAATGGGTACATAAGTCATAAATTTAAAGGGACTATATATGTCCCAAACACCCCATTATGTTTTACAGGGAACAGTGTCTCTTGATTTCATTCTGGACATGGAATTGATTACGATCCTAATGTATAACATCAATGGGATTTGACAACTAAAGTTTGTTAAGAGTAGTGGATCCTAATGGATTACTTAAGAAATTTGTGAATGTTGTTCACCAAGCCGATGGAAGTGTCGGTTCAAAACTTATGGAAAGCATCATAACTAATGGAGAAACTTTTCGAAATGGACATGAAGAAATGTCTTTAAAAACTGAACAAGATGAGAAAGTATACCTGATCAAGAGAGAGTTATCAATGATCGGAAACACAAACAAGAAAACCCATAAAGTTCCAATTAGATTTGGAAAAAGTTAGTCCTGGGTATTTGATACTTCAAGTTCTATAACAAAGCATATGAGATGCAAGAAACTACCTCATTTACATAAGTCAAGCATAGATAAGCCAGGTTTAAAAGAAATACAATAAAGAGCAGCACTATTTGGGTGCAAGTACAACAAATAGCAGGGTTAAGCTCAATCCCTTGTGGAGATCATAGAAAAAAAGTCGGTCACTTATTCTATGTTGTTATATATCAAGTTATGCATACATTAGGGTCCTTGCATACAATTGAAGAATCTATAGAGCAAAGTTATATATTTAATCACTTTAATTTATAGTTAACAATTGAAAAATCTGTAGAGCTAAATATATTTGATCACTTCAATTTATAACTAATTGGATGACAAAGAAGAAAGTAGTGCCTTGTACATAGGCCTTCAATGAATTAACCCAACGTAGTCTAAATAATATCCTTTTTTTGTTGCTTATGTTGAGGCATATACAAATTTGATTATTTCCCAATGAATAATTCCAGAAACATCCAACATATATACTACATTACACGATCAAACAAGTTTTCCACATTCACAACATAAAGAAGCATAAAAAATACGTAAACCAAGAGAAGATCAAATGCAAAAGGTATTGATTACAAAACCTACCATTTCTCTAAGGGATGATGTAAGGTAACTATGAAGTATGAGCCGAGGTGGAAAGAAATCCAAGCTCAATTAGTTCTGAAGTTACTTGTGAATCGCCATCTTCAACACGTTGGTGACATACCTTCAAATTGGTTCAGTAAATAATGTTGTATCAGCTCATTTAGTTCACCAGTGTATTTTGAACTACTGTCATATCCAATTTTTTAAAGCATTAGTATCCCAAATAGAATTCCATAAAAATGAGATCCTTTTGAAATACCTCTAATCTTTCCCCTCTAATTGTTTTCAGCTCAGTCACTCTTCCTTCCTCTCTTTTGGAAGTTAGCTTTGCTGATGGTGCTTCTTTAGCTTGTTGCAATATGATTCTGGCAAGCATCACTTGCTGTCGCTATTATATTTGTCCCATCAATAGCGACATGAGTAGGTGTTGATTGATTTTGTCCCTTTTGTGTTTGATAGAAAAATCAGGGATGGATAGGTTAAGGTTTGAGCAGGGCAAAAGATGAAGTAATGAAAATTATCTTTGGAACTAGTAGAACAGACACAGAGGACTTTGTGTATATTGTTTGATAGGTTTTTGGATTGAATTAATCTTGATGAATGAATCTGTCTCAACACAAAACACTTGTCTCAACAGTTTAAAATTCATCTCTCATTTCCTGCAATACAAAAACCATAGCAACTGATTAATTGTTTGAATGAAAGAAAATAATAATAATTGTGAACTTTGAAACAGTAAAATTATATATTACAAATAATATAGCATAAATAAAACATAAAATATTATAAAACAAAAAACTAATTGAAGATGAAGAAGACTATTTTAAAAAGGGAAAAAAGAACATGTATTGGACACATTACTATATGATGTAAAAATGTCAAATGTCCATTTGAATCGACTCATGCCTACCATACCATAAAGATATGTTAAATTTGATTTGATTTGGATCACCAGCTGAGAGGAAAAAACATAAATCAGTTAGTTCTTGAAAATTTTAACCTAAGCTTTGGCATTCCTCCATCTTGCCTAACTTTTGACACTTGTGAACGGATTTTGATTCTCCAATGAAAATATAAATCTTACTACAAACATTATGGTGCACGCAAATTAAACCGAATAAAGAAATGTTAATGGGCAAAGCGGGTATATAGGTTATACACACGCACATATATACATAGATATTAAATATAAATATATTAGTCCAAACCATTGTAATCAAAGAGACTTCTAAGTATCATATTACTTAAGCCTAACATTCTGCAACCTTCACAAAATCACAAAATCCGAGAAGCAAGAAGGATCGACAACATGAGTACTGCATAAGAATTTTCTCCTTATACTATACATGAGTGGTTCAGAAATCGTTGTGAGCTAAGGAGGCGGGTAAATCCATTTGTACAAAGATCCTTAGAACATGACAAAATATAATGGGTAAATATAACATTATCTATTATATGCAATCTTCTCATACCTAGTTGCAAGGTTGAGTATGTAAGTATCTTAATAATTGTACAGTGGTTGCCTAATTGAAAAATTAACCATTAATTTCTTTTTTTATTTAAACTAATCTATTTTTTCCAAGTTGGTCGAGTGACTTAACCTTTAAGCTTAAGGACACAACAGATTCTCTTAAATGATCCACCCACTATAAGATTCTACTGTAAGGAGCATGTTATGCACACACAATACATTTCAGAGTGGTTCTTATCATTTGCAATGTTTCAATTTTCATGCCCATCCATACAGCTTGCTGCATCAACATCAACTATGCTTTATATCTTCAGCATCACCTGCAAAAACAAAAGACATTATTCAAATGTCCCGACCCCACCCAAAAACAAAACAAAACCTGCAGAAAGTTTTTCTTGATAGTTGTATCAATTAGTTAAAGAGTCTTTCTTGACAGTTTTCAACTTCAAATATATCCTGTACAAAGAATATATAATTTGAAAGAAAAGATATTTATGAAATAAAGAGTGTATATTAAAAAGTTAAAAGCAAATAAATGCAAGATTGCACACATTTTTTAACACTATATATTCTTTGTATAAAAATTTTCTATGGGGATAAATAATCTAATACCATTTACTAGTTTCTCAAACATGATGGAAACATATACCCATTGTGCATGTAGCTTTATATACATAATGACTATATGGGGAACCCGAATAAACTATATATGAACCCAACTAAACTTTAGAATCTAGAACAAAATAAAAAGAAATCACTTAACATGAATCATTTACACCAAACTTAGATAAACACCTAATCGGGTCGAAAGCAACAATGTGACACCAAACAATACAATGGTTACAGATTTACGGAAATCAAATGGAATAAAGTGAGACATACCTAACATTGAGTTTTAATATATACAAAGATTTGCGAGCACTCTCTCATTGTCGAAAAACATGTTTACTAGTTGAACATTTGAGAAATGAATATGAATATGCCAATCAATTTAGTATGTGAGTCAATAAAGAAATGAATATGCTAATCAATTAACATTAGTGATGAAGTATTACCTTTTCAGGTGAAATTTCACAAATATTAATAAAAGAAATTAGGGCCTCACATTAATATAAATAAAATAAATCAGTTTAGTATGTTAATCAACAAAGAAATGAATATGCCAATCAATGAACATAATTGATGGTATAAGTTTTTGATGGTAAATTCACCATATATATGTCATGAAACATAACATTAATTGTATAAGTTAAAAAAATTAATGATGAAGTTGCCATTTTGTTCAGACCTTCAAATAGATGTTGAAGCAAGTACAATATATTAGAATGTCTTGACTTTTTCTGTGTTTACTCAATGGGGCATCCCTTGTGAATCCTACCATTATCATAATACGCTACAGTTAAAAATGTGAACCCCTTTTTGAACTCAAAAAATACAAAATAGTTATTTCATCCTTGAAAACACTTACCAAATAGAACATTAAAATAAATTCCATAAAGAGTAATCACTTACCAAAGAGGACACCACCTACCAAACAGGACATCATATTGTCCAAGAAAGAACCCAAATTAAAATTTCAGAAGTCCCTAAAAATCAACAAAAGGAGCATAAAATGCAACCCAAAACAAATTATCATATCTAAAAAAATATTGAACCTAAACATAGTGGAAAAATTTGCAAAATGAAACCAAAAGTAGTTGATAGATATGAAAAAAAATCGCACCGTGTGTGCGAAAAAAATCACACCATGTATTTGTGCCATCCGTAACTTTGCACCATGAAACAAATTGCACCATCAGATCTGAAAATATCGCACCAAGACACATAAAAATAACAAAAAAGGGGGATATTAATAAATTATGGATGATTTTGTGGGTGTGTAAGAGATTGGGAGATTACCTATATGGGTGAGGCAGAGAGGAAGATGGGCCGATGAGATAATAAGAGGGGGCAGCACCAAAGAGGAGGAGGAGGAGGTTGATTCGTGAGTGGGAGAGAGTGAGGGGAGGGGTATGGTTTGTGTGTGTGGGTGGGGGGGGGGGGAGAACCGAATGTGATAGGGAGACGAGGTAGGGTTTGGGGGTAAAGAGGGGGTTTTCTCTCATTTTCCATGTCACAATGCATAAGTGGTGACATGGAACATAGATTCTTTCTTCGGTATGGTTCAACTTCTAAAAGAAAGTTGATAATTCTGGCTTGGAATAATGTTTGTGCTCCTATAAATGAAAGTGGTCTCAGTTTAATATGCTTCAAATGTCTTAATAAGGCTCCCATCCACAAATATGTCTGGGAAACTTAAGCCTACAAGGTCGGAATTTTTTAATGATGGATTCAATACTTTTGGAGAGAAGATGCGCTACAAGATTGGGTCTATTTCGCCAGGTTATCAAGAAGATTATAGCCTAATCATTCTTCATTCTAAATGGATTATTGGCACTGAAAAAATTATGAAGATTTGGACTGACATATGGATTAGAGAACCTATAGCAAACCAAATAAGAGATAAACCAGAGTTTCCTTATAATAACCAAATGGTGTGTGAATGGATTAAAAAGGGTTAAGTGTGATATACCTTCTGTTTAGTCATCTAAATTCCCTCTTATTACTGGGAAGATAGAAGAATTATAGCTTCCACTTGATAATCAAGATGAATACTTGATATGGCTTTCAACTCACATGGGGAATCTAACTTTGAACGAGGCTTATGAAGTGGTCAGAATAAAAAAACCTAAATGTGATGAATTCTCATTCATTTGGAAGAATTATATCCCTCCAAGAATCTGAGTTACAATATGGAAACAACTTCAGAATAAAATTATTGTTCAAGATCTTCTTTAAACCCAAGGATTTCACTTAGTATCTAGATGTGAGTTTTGTACGTGCCATGCTGAATCTACTCATCATTTTTTCAATGAGTGTGAATTTGCAAAGTCTATATGGAATTGTATTTTTAGGATATTCAAAATTTTGATTTGTCATGATGACATATTATCTCATTGGAAGAAAACCTTATATATTAACTCATTGGAAGAAAGCCTCACAAGTTTCATGAAAAATAAATGTACTAAATGACTTAATACTGTGAATAACATGGAAATAATTTAGTACTACCACTTATAGAATATCAAACAAGAGTAGAACGCCTGAATTGTGATTTCTCTGTACCAAGGTTCTGAAGGGTAGAAGAGGGGCACTTTTCCATATTGTCCACCCCTAGTATACATAGAGAAAAGACGCATCGTAACATCACCAAGATAGAATGGACCTGAATAGCCATACCGACATAATGAATATGATCAAGTTTGTAATAAATATAGTTATATTTTAATATATGTTGATGCAAACAGTGGGCCGATGGGGCGTGTGATAAGGGGTGTATTACACTAAAACCCTCGAATTATTTTTAGTTTATGAGTCACCGTCTTATCTAAAAGCCTGAGCATGTTTCAACTAGCCCAGAAAAATGGATCTGTACTCCTTGGTATTTTTATTCGTAAATGAACAAACAAAATGATAACACGAGCCTCAAAATAGTTTATATGAGAAGTTTATGCCTTATTAATTATATGTCGAAACTTGGCCATAAAATTTTTAGGTTCTTAGAGTGTGCCTTGTAGAACTTGACTAATGATACACATTATACAAATATAAATATATATATATATATATATATATATATATATATATATATATATATATATATATATATATATATATATATATATATATATATATATATGGAAGGAAATAGATACTGAAATTGAAATCATTTTAGAAACATAAAATCTTTGTATTAGTAATTTCTTAAAAGATTCTTATTGTAGTACATAAGTTTCAATAAACCTATTATACCCATCTTATAAATCGTCAATAGGCGTACCCACATCTTGTAAATTATTCCCCCCATGATCCACGGCCCCAACCTATAATGTAAATGCAATTACAATTGAGATCTTTTAAATGTGAATGTTTTCATAGAATTAGCTTAAATTGGTTAATTTGGGATGATGATTAAAGAAAACGAGATGGTAAGATTATTGATTAGGACCTGGTGGTGCGATGATGGTGATGTAGAGGAGAGATATTTAGTATGAGCTTGGACGTGAGGGATCGACTAGGCTTCTTTTTTGGCTCTATAGTGTCAAGCACTGAAATCCATCTCGTACCAACTACCAACGGTGATGGTACCTGGTTTATGCTCGAATTAAACTATATTTGTCATTTATGTCATTTTATATTTGCTTGACATAACGTCAATTTTCAAACTGAAATAAATGATACTTTTTTCTTATAGTGGTCGTCTTTACTAACACAGCCGAAAGATAAGATCTTCTACTAATGCGTTTCAACCCCCAACACACTAATACTCGCAATTGGTCGAACTAAGGAACAATGACTACTAACTACTTTGGCTTAAGGCTAGATAAAGACATTGGGTGTAATCGCTATGGTTTGCTCAGATCCTCCTTTATATATATATATATATATATATATATATATATATATATATATATATATATATATGTGTGTGTGTGTGTGTGTGTGTGTGTGTGTGTGTGTGTGTGTGTGTACACACACACACACACACGTGTATGCCCGTTCCTAAAGGCACGACGCTAATTTTCGAAAGTGTACGTCTTTGATGGAACCATACATCATATTTAGTTCTCAACAAATAAAAAGTTTTTTAGAGTTGTGTGAGGTCATGTGACATCGTGTTCATATGTAGTGTTATTTATGCCCAAACATGTGTTATTTTCTATACCATTTGACTGAATAAATAAATATACAACAAATGCGAAAATAGATTTTTACCCAACAACGGATACCAAACACTACCACAATGAAGGTTGGTCACCAGTTAAACAATATCCACGAATATCAAAACACATAATCGGAATTCACAAATGAAGATGAGGTATGAAAAATAAAAACACAACCGTAATACCCGTTTATGCCTAACGAAGATGTGGTATTAGAAATTAGTACACGCTATTAACCTCAATGAAAATTCAGTACACAGTCACACAACAAATATACCATAAATCAGTACACACCACAAAGTAGTACGCAATCTAATGCACACCCAAATAGGAAAGTTTCGACATCCCACACCTGAATAAGTACCAACTATCAAAATAAAAAATAGTACCAACTATTGAAATTAAAAAGAGTTACAACTATTGAAGCAATCAACCCGTATAACAAAGTAAAACTCATGAAACCTAAATCAAAGTCATTCGAATACATGATATCATGATTGATCACCGTTTTCCTAAATGTCCATCAAGAAATATAGTGCACACTCTATCGCACTTAATTAGTATTGCAAACAAAAATCGAACAACAATTATAACCATATCAGGTTTTCGTCAGTGCTTTGTTTTATAGTAAAAGAGTAAACCTCATCAAACCCAAATCAAAATTATTCTAACACATAGTATCATGATTGAATACAGTGTGCCTAAATGTCCATCAAGAAATATAGTGCACACTCTATCGCACTCAATTAGTATTGCAAACAAAAATCTAACAACAATTATAACCATATCAGGTTTTCGTTAGTTCTTTATTTTATAGTAGTCGGTGCCACACCAAATATATGGAATCTAATTACTACTTGGGAAGAAAAGTATAAATAAAAGTTGAATCACTAAGTAAAAAAAACAAAGATTTGAGAAAAAACATGTAAACTATTAACATAAAAAAACCATCCAATACAACAAAAAATGGAAAACTCACAAAAGAAGATTCAAACTGAAATTTTAAATACTTACTGAAAACACAAATTAATTATTAACCTTTAGCTTAAGCCACTAACAATCCCAAACAAACGATCCAACTGAAAAATAGCAACCCCATTTCACTCCATTGTTAACTTTCAAATCAAGAGAAGGTAAAAAAACAAAAAACATAAGCATAATAGTTTCAACTCAGACAAATGAACAAGAATCATATATATGCCAATAAATGTATTACCCAAAATGAAAACATTTACAGAATAGAAAAATACAGACCATGAGTACTTTTTGGTAATTATATGTACATAAAACCATTGAATAAAATAGAGCAAAACTAGAGATAGTAATGGGTTAATAACCATACATTCTAAGACCGTAACAAACAACACTAGAGTAAAAAATAGTGAAGAGAGTGATATAAATGGTAGGATTTTAAAACTCTAAATTTCTTAAATTCGAAATAAATTAAAACAAAGTCATATGAAAGAACAGACCTTTGGGACTTTTCAACGATGGTTGTTGTCCATTAACTCAAAAACCCTAGACGATTTCTGAAATCAAAACAAACAAAAGAAATGGTAAGAGCGAGAGAGAAGGGATAATCACTTAATACATATTTTGATTCACTGAATAAATTGATTCACGGAACAAATGATGTAGATTCTTTACACGATGAACAAATCACTGAAATTTTTTTGAAAAAACCTAAGAAGGAGAAACCGTGAGAGTTGTTCTTCGTACCTGCCGTGGAGATGGCACCTCGTCGACGCCGCTGCCTAGAGTGGAGGGAGTGATACGAGGGATGAGAGCGAGAGAGATGTATAGCCGCTGCAAGAGGTCGGGTGAAAGATATATGAGCAACCCCTTGTGTTTGGGGAGAATGAATATGGATCCAATTCTACGGCGCGGGAATGAAAAAAAAAGGATCCCGCTTTCTTTCTTATTTATCTCAATTTTTACCAAAGTCTAAAATAACTAGAACTATTTTATGTCATTTATATATAAAGATGAGATAAATTATTTATCTTTTTATCTCAATTTTACTTATATTGAAATAAAAATTCACATTCAAAGCTAAACTCACATAAATGTATATTATTTATCTCATTTTACATTTGTTCAACATAATGTCAATTTTCAAACTGACATATATGATACTTTTTCTTGTAGTGAATGTAGAAGAGTATGTTCTTATGATAGTGAACCATTGATTATTGGCATTTTGGTTAAGTTCTTCATGCAAATCCATAATTCACGCATTTATTGCTACCTTTGCTTTCTGTTTCAAGGGAGGCAGGGGAAATCTCTTTCAATTGTTGGCAGGGATGAGCTTCTCAAATCAATGATCTAACACTGTATGATTTTATACTTTATAAGTGGCCTAGTGGGCTACTCAAAATGGTGCAATCTTGGGTTATTAACTTCTTATGGTCTGGAAGAATCCTCAATCCCCCCACCCCCCATCACTGTTTCATGGAAAGCAACTTTCTCTGCCAAGGCATGTGATGGTTTAAACCTCAGAAGTCCCATCTCCTTCAATAGAGTTGCTCTCTTCAAGCATACTTAGGACATTTTGACTAAGACAACACTTGGAGCTCTTTGTTAAGGGTCGGGTTTCATTTTAAGCAGGTAAACCATCCTTACAAAATTTCCTTTGATTCAAAGAATCTTTAGCTGTTATAAATTTTTTCATTTGTTAATTTTCAAATACAATTTAAGCCATATATTTTCCATCATCACACGATTTATTTTCTTTCAATTTAGTAGGTTTATAGTTTTCCAACATTTATATTTCTAAGATTGTGATGACGAATGAAAATAAATACGTTTCAGACCATCTGAAATGAAAATACAACATGTTAGTTTTTTCACTCTCTTTCTTCCTAACATTAGTGGACATGAGTCTATTTACATGCTGCAGAATTAATATTGCTAATACTGAGATTCAGAGAAGAAATCAGTAAGCATGAACTCTTTTTGAAAATGACATATATCTTTAAAATTGAAAAGAAGACTTTTAATATTTCAGCTTAACATGCCTACTTTCAATCTTGTCATGACCGACACGGCACAACCAGTTGCGTGGCCTACTATTATAAATCAATCCTAGCTTGCCACAAGACAAGTCACACTTATCGTCCATTTCATTCAAGTAGACAAAATTTAACACAAATCCTAACAGCAATCTTAAGAACCCCTTAAAAACCCAAACTGGAAAAATTGGATTAATGCAAGAACTCTATATGTCGCGATATTCTAATAGGGTAATTATGAGCTTAAACTCTCTCATCTTCAAGCCTCGACCCACCCCATCCCAGTCCTGTTTTGTTGAAGGTAACAGTTTGAGCCACTCAAATACCCTTGGGAATCCCTTCAAATTCCTCGAACACTGCCACACTTGAGACTTATTTGTACTTGTTAAGCAAGTAGGAAAGAACATATCTCCTTGAGGGGTTACGAGCAAGCTAAGCCCCTTGTACACTTGGTGTGCAAAATTGAGGAAATACAATGCAACATGCTGAAATGGTTATAGCTTGCTCTCCCATATCTTTAAACGGCAGAATGCGAACTTGCTCGACCTATTAATCCACTTAAGCTTTAATAAGGGGGGCAGTGCAGTTGGTGAATTATCAAAAAGGGAGTACATATTAGGCTACCTTGCATGGATCTAGGGATTGTTGCATAGTCTAGGGCTGTTGTGTTGTCAGAATTTGGCTACGAGCCAAACATGGAGGCTCAAGTTTGATTTATGGGGGTATTCTCTTAACAAGTGGAGCCTAGCAATGCTAAACTTAACTAAAATCGAGACCGACTTAATAATCACTAGGGGTGTTTATCGAATGGGTCAAACTTTTTATTGTATTTTATGAAAAAAATTATTAAATTAGTTTATTGTATTTTATGAAATATAGGGCATCTATAGTTTAGGATAATATTTGGTTAAGAAATTGAAAATTATTGTATCAATAGCTAGCTTTACAAAAAAAATGAATAAGGAATAATACAACATAAATAAAATGTCATTAAATTCATGTGTTCGAAATGCTTTATTTACACTTCCAATTTTTGCAGGACGGTAGTAAACATGGATATAAGGCTAGACTTTGTCCGTCCTTCATTCATCAATTTGTTTCAAGGTAGATCATATGTAGCTTCTGGTGCTATCTCGTTTGTCATTATCTAGACAGTTTTCGTTCATTTTATTGGCAATTTGAGTTCTAACTGGCAAATTCTCTTCTGGTGCCAGTTTACTGATGCCATTCTGTTTTCTAGTTAACTTTCTTGTCATTTCAAGTCCACGGGCTCTCCCACCAGGCCTCTTCCATCCTGCTTCCTCGTGATGTTTCGCATCAATCTCTTTGTTTGGTGGGTATTTGGGCAAGCTTGACGGGTCGCATGCATAAGGACCTATCGTGAAATACTCGAATGCAAGAGCAGAAGTGGCATTGTCGCACTTGTATGGTTCCACAAAAAGGAGTGTTTCAATCAGATTCAAAACATCTTTCGGTAGCTCTTTGAACGTTTCCCAAAGACATCTTTCATAACGTTGTTGTGGTTTAAACAGAGTCGCATGCGAAAGTTTAGACTTCTTCCAATAATCATCAAGCGGGGGGACCCATAAAGATTGAAAATTTTTTACAACTGTTCAACCTCAGTTCTACCCTGAAGGATAGGAGTACCAAGGAGTATTTTTGCAAATACACGTCCGACACTCCAAAGATCCACAGAATCTCCATAACTCATAAAACCCAACAAAAGTTTGGGAGCACGGTACCATAATGTGACAACTCGACTGGTTAGAGGTTTCCTATGCCCAAAATTACACATGTTTGCCAACCCAAAATCAGCCATCTTTACAACTCCTTCGTTATTTACCAGAAGATTTGCACCTTTGATGTCCCGATGCATTACACCTCGAGAATGACAATGCTCAAGTCCAGATAACAACTGTTTCATGTAGCACTTAACCTGTCCTTCACTGAACTTAATGTCGGGGTAAGATAAGAGTCCTGAAATATCATGTTCCATGTACTCGAATACAAGGTAAATGTTGCATGATAATCGCGAGGTAATTATCCCCTCCAACTTTATGATATTTGGATGGTCAAGCCTGCGAAGAATCAGTATTTCTCGAGCCATAAACCGAACACTTTCAGGCTCAAAACTGTGAAATCGAACCTCCTTCAGAGCAACTGTCTTCCCAGTTTCTTGGTCACGTCCTCAAAATACACTGCTATATGTCCCCTGCCCAATCTTGTCCAATTTCTCAAAAGAATCTGCTTTAAGGGGCAACCAACCATGAAACCAGCAACAATTAGTTCAGGTTCAATACTAAAAGTTTATACAATGGATAATTTCTACTAGGTAGTTACTTTTTTTTATTCATTTATGTAAAGAGATTAATACTACCTGTTTTGGTATTCTACACTTTTGAATTACCCCAAAATCATTATATTGTCTTGAATCAAATTGACTATTGCATTTCGTTTAAGTGTAGCGCATTCAAGTTGTTATAACTATCAAATTTTTTATATTCATTTCGTAATGCAGGATATTACCAGCTCAAGTCATGACAACGAGGATGGTACCAACAAAATTAGATAAGGATCGCCACTTATGCATATTGCACACGAATCAAGCACTCAACCTTCAGAAATGCAAACTACAGAGGAGGGAGACAACATGAGGATGCCGAAAAGACTCAAATCAGTAAGGTAACATTTTTATATATTATGTTACTTACACAAATCAACATTATAAAAAGCCTCAAATCAACAAGGTAACATTCAATACATTTTGTTACTTACATAAATCAGCGCTATACGATTAGCGTATTCTAAAAAATCTCTCTACATTTAAACATTAAATATCGTTATTTTGCTTGAACAAAGGAATGGAGATCAACGAGGGAGGGAAATGGTTATTTTGCCTAAGTAGTGACTAGTGAGTCTGTTAAACCTTTATGTTGATGGACTCAATTTTTTTATCTTATATATGTCGAATTTGTGGAAGGGATTTATTGTTGGTTTAGTTGTGGCTTTTGTTATTGTTGAGTTTATTTTAATGTTAAAACATATTGGATTTCATGAATAAACAAAGGAAACTCTGTCGAAATTTTCTGAAATTAATAAGTGTTCTAAATTGATTAAGTCGAATAGACACGCTTTTGAAAATTGGGTATTGGTGGACGAAAAAGTAAAACAACTAATAAACATACCAAAAAGCGAATATACATGCATTTTTTGAAAATTGTTTACAATTATGTGTGACGACAAATTTAGTTTGGTTAATGTGTTAGCTCGATTTGATTTCATATAGTTTTGTTTGATGTGAGACAAAAAAATATTGGTGGGAGTATTGTTGTATTTCTTGGCTAAATGTTATAATCTATAATGTATCAATTGTAACATTGAATGTGGAATAAATGATTCTGTGCATTTTGGTTTGTGTTTAGATATATTTGTCAACTATGGCATTAATATTAGTTATTAATTTTTTTATTATATGTTTAATTTAAGACCATTTATATTAAAAATTCACGTGATGAAATTTTTTATGACGTTTTCAAAATTTTGAAAACTGTTTATCATGACGCTTTTTAAATCACACTACAAGAAAAATGGTCATTTATGTCAGTAAAAAACTGACATAAATGACCATTTATGTCATTTTTAGAAATTTTCAAAACTGACATATAAAGTCCTGACATAAATGTTCGTAAAACTGACATAAATAAGACCACATTTATCTCAATTTTTAAGAACACACATAAAAACTACGACATTCAACATGTTTTTAATCACATTTTCATAAAAAATTGACATAAATAAAATCACATTTATGTCAGTTTTAATAATTTTATGAGAGTTTTTTCAAAACTGACATAAATGTTAATATAAAAAATTTAAAAAAAATCATTAATCCATCAATAAACAACTATTATTTGAACTCAAATCAACCATTGTAAATAGATAATAACCAAGGTCATAAATATCACTAACTTGATAAACATCAAGATATTTAGAATCAAATTGATATGAAGTTACATCATATCCAAAAACTAGCTAACGTCTAGTTATTTAAGTGATAATATCCTAAAAATAGTGATGATACATCACAATATCCAAAAACTAGCATTGTGAATTACATCATAAGAACCACAATCCAAAATAATACTCAAGCTAGGACGTTGTCGAACATAATATTCGATCCAATTTGTTCTCGACGCTATCCAACCCAGAATGAGTAACTCTGCAATCAAATATAATCAACATAGTTTTCATCAAAACACAATCATCTCAACACATTGTCATTACAACATAACAAAATACATTTACTCGGAAATACCTAATATATATAATCCGTAATGAACTCAATGAACTCCATTTGAATTTCATTTAGTTCATTCAACGTGTATGTCACTTTATCGGACAATCTTCTCATCTAAAAAATTGAAGATAAAATTGAATTTATTATTACGGTATATAATGGTTAATAACTAAACAATATTCAACATTGGTAACATACCTTTATTTCAAAAGGTATGGAAGGATCCTCCATGAAGTACTTCATGAACTTCAACACAAAATATCCGCAATAAAGAGTATCATTTCCTTGCATTGGGCACTAGTTAACACAAAACATTATTACTGAACAAATAATAAAAGAGTACAAGTATAAAATATTTTTTATACAACACAAATAATGATAAAAACTATAATAATTTTGGGCAGAATTTCCTCGCTTTACAGGACTATCCACCCTATTCAAAAAATATAAAATACTCCAACAACAAAACTATCAAGTGCACCTCATCCATCTAGCTGAAAATCATTGTACTCAAAAACTAAATTTCAAAATTCCAAATTCACATGGCCATATGCCGACTACCTCATTCTCTATGATAGAAAAATTGAACACTTGTATATTCCTTACAAAAAAAAAGTCTTGGATATTGTATCATTAAAGACATGTGAGTTGTTGAGAGTCTAAAAATTAAGCTGATTACCGATTGAAGCATTGGCAGTTATATATATATATATATATAATAGAAAATCGGCATAGAAAATCGTGGATGAAAAAGTGTGGCGAGAATTCGGAATAGATGGCTTTTTTTCAGTCTTTTATTGGTTATGTATCTGCTGTATCTGTTCGTAGGTCTTTTCCTTGCATAACAGAAAATCGGCATAGAAATGGTCAAATCTTCTCCCTACAATGATGCACATGGAAAGTTTGACAACCTTCGATATGTAGTATCAACGTCTGTACTATGTTTTTAAAAGGACACTTTCCTTGGGGGCCAAAGTATGCTGAATATCGATATTATTATGGGGACATTTATTATGGGGTACGAGAATAGTGAAAGAACTAAACTCGAGAAAATTCGAGACCTCTTTGATGATGAAAATCTTGAAGAGCCTGCCTCTAATGATGAAATTTGGGAAGCCAAGTAAATATCATCTAACTATACAAAGCCTCCCTGATTACAGATTATCAAAAGGACGATCACATACTCGTAATAGTGGCAGAGTAATACCCCCTCTCTTGATCCTAACATGACAGTACGTTGGATAGTTGATGCAGCATCCAGGGATCTCCATCGAACTCAGAATAAATCTCCTATCGACCCAAAATAGCTCCCAGTCCTCAAATGGATCGAAGTAATGATCCCGGATTCAACTTCTCCTGCCACCGGCCTTAATTCCATAACAGATATCTTACTCTGTCTAGAAAAGACTAAGCAAAAAGCATAGGTAGAGAGCCGCTTCTCTCTAGATAAAGAGTTCGACTTCCTCACCCGGTCAGTGAGAAACTATACTCCCTAGAATCCCACAGGGAAAGGGAAAGGAGAAACTAAGGGATCCGTTACTCCCCTCCCATAAAAAAAATAACAATATTCAAGAATAACTCTGTCAAACCTTAGCTAACATCTCCATCTGGGAACTACTAACCACATATCGGTAACATCAAGGGACCCTCATCCATCTATTATATCATTCTTAGTACCTTGAGATTTGTCACTTGTCGAAATGTCCACCATCTTTGGGTTTATATCTATGCAGCAATACATCAACTTATCTAACGAAGACCTCCCCATGAAAGGCCACAACC
Source organism: Sambucus nigra (assembly GCA_949130495.1). Classification (NCBI taxonomy): domain Eukaryota; kingdom Viridiplantae; phylum Streptophyta; class Magnoliopsida; order Dipsacales; family Adoxaceae; genus Sambucus; species Sambucus nigra. The sequence continues at coordinate 244,022,714 of OX422217.1, forward strand.
ATCGATTTTCATTGCACATAACTATTGAGGTCTTCAGATAGATTCTGACACTGGTATTAATAGATAATGGGTCCGCCATTAATATGTTCCCCTATTGCAAAACTATTTATTTTGGATACATCACTTGGGAGTTTGCATCCCCCATTATCGTCATCAGTGCCTATGACAACACTCGTCGAGAAGTCCTAAGAGCCATCACCCTTACACTTATCATTAAGCCCATCCAGTGAAACATTGAGCTTAAAGTACTCGATGTCCGGAACAGTTTTAATCTCTTACTAGGAAGAGCCTAGATACACCCATGGGAACACTACCCTCATCACTACACATGAAAGTAAAGTTTTGTTTTGACACTGAAATTATTACAACACAAGTAAATGATAGTGGGTCCATAGTCGCCAGCACCTATACTGCCTCACTCTTAGACACCCACCATGGTAGTAGTGACATCCGCTTTAACGGATTTTGGGTTATCCCACTAGATCAATGATAGAGGAAGAACCAGTTATCCGTAATGTAGTCGATTGAATAATTCATAAAATGGGATATATGCTCAGATTTAGACTGAAAGCCGACAAGACCATTGAACATAAGGGCAAAGTCAGTCTTGGCTACACCTCCAATGGAAAAGAGTAAACCCCCCACCTCAAAGACCCCCATCATGGGTGGAACGGTCACTTTAACCTATAAGGAGAGATTTTCCTTATCAAGGCCTCTTAGAGCCTTGGTGGCATGAATAATATAAATCTTTCCAACTCGGGATGGAATTCCTCTATGAAGAAGGATTTTACATAGACTACATAAAAGTAAACATCTCATGGGTCATAAATGAAGATAGTAAGGCCAGTAACTTGAATCGTAAATGGGGGTACCTTCCTTATTTTCCAAAGATAATGCCTTGGCTGCCACGATGGGGGCATCATACTTGAGCCCACATAATTATTCAAAGCCTGGTACACTTCCTTTGTACCTTAGATTGACATAACAAAAAAAAGGATGGATACTATAAAGACTCTACCAAAAACTCCACTCGGACTGACTCTCGAGATTTGGCCTCCTATCCAAATTAGAATTATCAATGGAAAAAGGAAAACCACCAGCACTTACTGCAAGCCCTCTCCCATACCATTCATAAACTGATCCAATGATGGACTTGATCGAAGACACTATTATAATGCCCAAGGAAAAGGTATTCGACCCAACAAACTCTCCCTACCCAAGCCTGCAGATAGTGCCAAGGCTACAGAGCACCCAAAATCTCCTCTAAGGTCCTTCTATAGAATCTGACCTAACTCATCACTAGAATCTGACCTAAGAGTAATGATAAAGTTTGAATGTACGTAGATTTACAATAGGCTACAAACAAGTACCGTAGATCTACTTCAATGGGCTTCCAATAAAAGAGGTTTCAACATGGAAATTCTCATAATATCCCCCAAATTATGCCGACCCCAAAATCTATCAAACTCACCTACGATTACACCAACAATATGATCGAATATGAGTCTTACATCATAGGTCTTGAAATTTCCTCAGAAATGGGAGTCACAAAATTGAAATCTTATGGAGACTCAAGCCTAATCATTACTCAAATACTAGGAAAATAGAAGATATGGGGTGACGATCTTCAACTTTACCCATTGCACATAAACACACACAAAAACATGCACATACGCACTGCATATATATGCAGCATATGCATATATATACAGTTGCATATATATGCATATGCACTGCATATATATGCAACATATGATATATATGCAGTGCATATATATGCAACTGCATATATATATGCATATGCTGCATATATATGCAGTTGCATATGCATATATATGCACTACATATATATGCAGCATATTCATATATATGCAGTTGCATATATATGCACTGCATATATAAGCATATGCTGCATATATATGGACTTATGTATCGATCGTATTTTCCTCCAATCGTGTGTATCAATCGTATTTTCCTTCCCTCACTTATGTCTCGCTTCACAATAGTTCCTCATGGCAAGGATCAAGTCATCCATATTCATCAATGAGAGTCTACTTTCGGAATGGTTGTGAAAGATCTAAACTCGAAAATTTCACTAACGACATGAGTTTTTGATAACTTTTCATTATTGAACGCTTTTGTGAATTATTCTTATGTTTATTCAAATGGTTGATGATACTTATTTTAGGAAGGTTCTGATTCGGCGGTCCTCTACTCATCTATTCACCAGAATATGCTTTTTGCATTAAGGCATGATAATGGGAGCAACGTCTACACAATTTATGGAGTACACTCTATAGTGTCTGGTAATAGGCTTGGTCCTTTAGTTTTCTTTATCTGGAATCCAACTACGGGTAAAGATTGAAATTTTAGAAATGATGATCTGCTCATAGTTTCTACTGTTAAATTGAAAAAATGAATGATCTATGGATTGTTATGTTATCAGACATTTATGTTTATTAGTGCTTAGGGTGCATATGAATTAATTAATAAACAATATATTAGCGTTTGAATTAATTATATTCACTTAATAAACAATGTATTCAGTTTTGAACACCTTGAATCATTGTCTCTTTTCCATTTGAATCGGTTTTAGTGTTCATGTTACCATTGTCCCTTTTCCATTTGAATCGGTTTTAGTGTTCATGTTACCAATGTTAAGTGTATGACTTTATAACCAGTAAATTGCCTATTTTGTTATCTATTGAGATGGAAATTTCCTATTTTGTTAAGCTTATACATTTTATTTTCATATTAACCAAGCTTTATGATTTCTTATGTTTGATGTGTTATCTATCGAATTATGTTAGTTTGACTCAATTAGTTTTAATTGCATTAGTTTGAATCATGATTTTTTGTGACCAAGGAGACTTCTCCACATTTGAAACTCCCTATGAAAGAGGTTGCAAAACTGGATAGGAAACAAATAGAAGAGGACACAGTATCTACTTCTTTAAAGGACGACGAGACTGAGACAAGTCTGGATGAAGATGGAGATATTGAAAAGGATGCTACTTCGTAGCATTAATTGAATTATAGATTAATTGCTTATAGTTTCAGCTTTTGTTATCTTATGCACTTAGTTTACTGCTAGACTTGATTGTTGTCATGGACTTTGAGGTTTACTAGAGGCTTGCCTTGTAACATCCGCGATCTTAGATTCTTCTACGATGAATATTTGCTCAATTGTTGTTGTAAGCTTAATAATGTGTCATGCCTAAAGGGTTAGATAATACTCTGTGGCCTAAAGGGTACAATGACCCCCCAGGGCTTTAGATATGGTTCTTTGATCTTTACTAGATACGGATATTAGCGATTGAATAAATAGAGGATGTTACGAATAAGTGGATAGGAAGATTTATAAATCTTATTCAAACTGGAACAATAGGAATCTCTTCATCGACTTTGATGTTTGGAGACTAATTAAATGTTTTCATTGGTTATTTATCAATGAACCATTGGTCTCTCAACCATAAATCATGAATGAAATCCTCTTCATAATTTAGTCCTATAAGAATGTGTTTCCCATTAAGAACACCTATAGACTAAGAAGCCTTTAGGGAGAAAGAGAGATTTTTCGGATCACTTTTAGAGGGGGGCTACCATGTGATAACTTCCCCAATGAAGGGATATTTGAAAGTTAGTGCAAGGACTTCTATATCTTCAATGGAAAATTGTATGTTAGCTATGCATGTTATATAACAACAACTATATGATAAATTTACCTTAATATAACTTCATGATGCGTTATGCCTTTTCCCATCGACGTTCAATGTGTTAATCCCACTACATGTAAAGAGAATTCAAAGACGTGTATTAGTAGATCGCAATAATAATGTACTCATAATGCATGTCAAACAAAATTAAAAATTATATTATACTCACGTAGTGATATACATCTTATCTTTGTCACTCGGTACCGTATTCAATGAATCCAACCAATAAATAGTTCTTGTGGACAAATCAATAACAATCAATACCCATTGGAACCTGTAAAACGAATTTTGTCATAATTATATAGTACAAAATATAATAAAGATTTGTTTATTCATATGAAAAAAATTAATTTAACTACTTACATATCTTCGAGATTGTAAGGAATGAAACAAATCTGAGTTTTTTTTTGGATTCCCCAACCTTTTTCCAATAAGTGGAGTTAAACCAAATTTTTTTGTACCATTGAAAGACTCGGGATTGAAGAATTGAAACTCTTCTCGGGAGCACTGAAACTTATCATACAAGAACCTATAAAAGTAAGTAACTAAATTAGTCACTACGCATTTTAAATAACACGATTAAATCAAGTTATACCTCATGTATGTAACAATGCACGTTACATCTAAAGGCTTCAATGCACAAAAGTCCAACAAATCGTTCTTAAAAATATAGCATTGACCCTTATCTTCTCCAAATATCTCTTTCTCCAGTGGAATCGTTATTTGATTCGTCTTCATTATAAATAAATTATGGGTGAAGGCGATTATCAAATCGCAATCAATATTCTTGTTTACTATATCACATCTACTTTCGCCGAAGATATCCTTCTCTTTCTCATGGCCTGCTTTTTTCCCAACTTCCATTTCATTCTACATTGAATCATGTGAAATGTCAGAAAGCAATGGCATTCATAGCACAAACATAAACTTATAGATAAACATAAGAACCAATGGTTTACCTCAAATCCCAACAACACTAACTCTTTGGGCCAAGCAACATATGACCCAATAGCCTCTTTCACAAAATGCATTTCACTTGGAACAGGTATCGGGAGGATGGCACTAGAAGAAATAACTTTAAAAATGGAAACCCGAACATTGTTTTCTCCCAACGCTCTATTATGGATTTTCTCGTTCGGTTCATTCCTATCGAATACGATCCCCTCAGCAACGATGTTAGTTTTATTGCCAATAACCAACCTACATTCTCTAACCTAAATTACGAAAAATAATCACACAAAAATTTAGCAATGTATTAAAATTGAGCAATTTATTGGCCGCAACCTAGTAAAACTACATAAAATTCAATATCCTACCAATCCAACCAAGTAAAACTACAAAGTTATCACCATTGAGAAATGTGATCCCATTACCTTTGAAGAAGTCGTTTGTTTCGTACTTTTATCACTAGCTATCGAAGAAGGTATCTTACTTTTCACAGCAGCTACTGATTGATGTAGTAACTTTTCACTATGTGTTACACACTATCTTTGAACTATGCCAAAGAAACACAAAAACAAATTGCAATTACAATAAAAATCACAAAACTATAATGGCATGTGTTTGTATAATTATCTTTGTGTCATTATACCTTTGAAGAAAGTGATTGTGTTGCAATTTTTCCACCCGGACTTGAACGCTTTATATTTTCACTTTCACGCATATATGAAGCAGCTTTCTCAGCTCGGGTGAGACTGTTGGGGCTGCGACAACCGGCTCATTTCTTAACTTCAACTGGGCTTCCATATCTTTTAATGTTTTCTTCGCTTCTCTTAATTCAGATTCTAACTCAATAATATGTCTCTTGGAACCACGCTTTGGAAGATTGAAGTACCTTGTGGGAACAACTTCGAATCCCAACCCCGAACACGGCCCGAGTGTTCGGGGGTACCTAATGTCATAGTAAGAACATCATTACTTCCTTCAGTTATTAAACTACCATCTTTAACTTGTCTTTTCAATTCAGCCTACAATGAAGTAGATTCAATCATTCAGAATGTCGTCTAAATATTATCAAAATTACAAATCATACACTAAAAAACACCAAATAAAGGAACTCGTGTCGTAATTTATAAAAACTAACCATTTTATCCGCCACCCCTTTTAATGAATCATCTCCATATTCACCATCTTTCTTTTCACGACCTTTCAACCATAAGAAAGCTCTGTCATCTTCATATTCCGAACCCATCTTCTTTTTCTGGTATCAATTGTAAAACAAAAAATCATATTATTAAAGAATAATTCAATGTTCAAGTTCAAACCATCACAAATCTAATGAAAATATTCAAACTAAAACATACCAAATCTTCAGCAAGACCGACGTAACCCTTCTTGCTCATACGATGATTGTATGTGACCTTGAATCGCTTTTCCCTTTGTGCCTCACTTACAATATTATAAATCAAAGCAAAAAATTATAAAAGAATAACAAAAAGTACCACACAAATCTTCTACTGTTTTTTCAATTATACCTCAAATCCTTTGGTTAGCCTGATGCAAACAAATTCAGTCCACACATCTGGACTAATGAATTTCTCGTATTTTAGAGGAGGATGTTTAAGAAGCTCGCGTTGGTGTCTCAATGGTCTAATCCAAAGTCTCGTGAGGTTTGTTTTGAACGCTCTCCAACTGCAACCCATAGAGGATAACACCATCCTCTTGCTATTCCGATCAATATAAAATTTGATCTGAAAAAGAAAGATGTTGAATACATGTCTTAAAATCAGTGTAAAGATGTCTTCAAATGAATGTCGTATTTGGGAATATAACATAAAAAATCAATCAAAATTCATCTATCTTATACAAATCACATTCTACATCATTATAATATAAGAAAACGTTCGCATTGATAGAACATCGAATGGGGTTTAAACAACAAATAAATCATATAGACCATAGCTCAACTTAATCAATTTCGAGTGAAAAAATTATCAAAGCACAAAAAAAGAATGTATTACATTAATAAGATCATGTTTAATAATACCCCAAAACTTAATATAAAATTCCACTCCAAAGCCATCTGGACCAGGAGCACTAGAAGGATCCATATCTTTAATTGAAGAGAAAATTTCATTTTCAGAAGTTTGAGGATAGCTTGGTCAGAAATCACTCGTGGTCTTGTTTGTTACCGGGGGGTGGGGGGTGGGGTGAAGACAGTTTTTGGTGGAGCTGTTAGGGGGTGTATGTTACCAATGGACAATGCAAATATACCTACAATGCTAAAAATGAATTTAAAATGTTTCTCTTTTTCTTCGTTAATCTGGCGTATTTTTCAAACTGTCTAACCTAACCGAATTGGTTTCTTCACCTGATCACACAATCAAATTTTGATAGGAAACCATAATATCTATATATTTATTTGTTCGTAAAATGAAATCTATTTTATGGTTTGTACATATCTGGTAAATTTCTCCTTTATGACCACTCTTTCATCAAAATATGTATGCTTCTGAGATGCATTTTATTTAAGATGCATGCTTATATTTTGTTTTTGTTTGTTTATTTTTTGAAATTTTATACTGACCACGGTGTATTAAAAATCAGTCCATGAACTATTTTGTTCCTGTAGGAATGAATGAGGGTTGGATCCGTGAATTATCATCATGATCCCCACAAATATATATAACAGCTATATATATATATATCACTCTTCAATTTGATTGGCACTTTAGGCCAACTTGGATAAGTTATCGACACAAAGCACTTCACCACCAAACCCCCATAACTTGATAATTCTTTTTTGCTAGTACTTATTGGTTGCCCAAGATCATTATATAAAACTCTTATCCGTTCTTCGCTGCTCTTTATTTTAGTCAATCGCTTTAGCTTCGCCGCACCTCTACCTTGACTACTATATTGTGAAGGTTTCTCCACGGGTTCGAGATCCATGTCTTCCATTTCAAGTTAAAGTTGAACTGTTGAAACACAAAAATGAGCAATAATATAAATGTCATCAATACAAGTCGTAAATACTCAAACAATACAATTATTGAAATGTACCAGAAATTAAAATTCACCATTTTATCCTATGTTAATTAAAATGTACAAGAGCACAATTGTCAAAATATTAAGCAGAAAATAATAATCCATAGTCTAGAACAAATGTCACATAGCCCATATTCCATACATTCAATTTCCAATAATCAACTATTGTAGGTTTCACACAAAAAACTAAAAAGTTGGACAACGTCACCAAACAAGCTAACATTTTAAGCAACTATAACTAATAATAAAGAACAATTCAAACATTAAGCATCATAACATCGTCTAACACAATTATGTTGGTGTATTATCTATCCATATCCCTTCATAATCTTCACGCATATAAGTTTCGAAAGATTCCTCAACCACGTCAAAGGATTCAATAGTTGGCAAAACTATAGTGCAAATATCATCCCCGAGACATCCATTATTGAGATCATCGTCATCATCTTTATCATAGTAATACCTTTGAGGAGTTGACAATACAATTCAATATTTAGGATTCATTTGGTCCGGAACATAGAAAACTTGTTTCGCCTGAGAGGCTAAGATGAAAGAATCGGATTTATGACCAACTCTATCAAGATCGACAGATGTAAAACCAAGCTCGTCTATGTTAATTCCGTTTTTGTTGTCAACACAATCACACTTGAATAAAGGAATTTGAATTGAAAAATAGTTAAGTATCCATATCTCCCTTATGACACCGTAGAAAATCATATCGGTACGAACAGGATTGTTGTCCTTTGCACTAGCTATCTGCAACGTCTTAGCAACTAGGCTTACTCCAATGTTTTGGGTTACTCGTGAATCATCGCGATCCTTTGTTAGGTAACGAACGCCGTTAATGACATATCCGTGAACTTTAATGACGTCTCGACGAGGTCCACGAGAAATCCATTTTAAGTCATCTGAGATATTGTTGTTTGGGAGTTCTTCTTCGAGAGCAACCTATTAATATAAGAATTTTAGTTACTTACAAAACAAAATTCAAATTAGCATATTAAAGTAAGGGGATATTTCGTCTTTATTCCCACTTTAGTTTTTAATATTAGACGTCACCAACTATTTAGTTTTACTTTACACTCTACCACTATTTTCCAGTAGTTGGTATTAGACTTCGAAATTATTTTTCACTAAGATTTGCAACTAATAAATAAAAAAATAGTGGCATTGTTTAAAAGAAAACTAAAAAATGGGTAAAATCCAATGAAAATTAAAGTGGTGGTTAAGTCAACTTGTCCCTAAATCATACCCTTTTACTTAACCAATGGATAAACGTGCGGTTGTGCTCCTCTTCAAGCCACTTCTTATTTTTCCCTTTTCGAGGATGGGTTTCTTTCAAGTACTGTTCGTGCTCCCTAACATGGTATTAATGAGTAACGCAACATTAGTTATTAATATATATAAAAATAAGTATGTGAGGAACTAACTTCATATTAATGGTAAGTTAGGAAAGTCATACTCTATATAAGGTTGAACATCATTCGTGTTATGTAACACATGAAGATGTGCCTGCTCCAAGGACATGCGATCAACTTCAACGACATCCGAACCTCCTATCGGTTTATCATCATCCTTCCTCGCCGGAATTCCAATTTAATCTAATTCCGATAAGAACTCAGAACAAAACTCAATAGCTTCTTCTGCTATGTAATATTGAGCAATACAACCTTCTGGGCGATTACGATTTCTCACATAACCCTTTAATACTTTCATGTAGCTAACACATTAAAAAGAAAACTAAATCGATACACTTATTTACTTATATTAATACATGATAGTAAAGTAAATTGACCTAACCTTTCAATTGGGTACATCCATCGAAAGAAAACAGGACCGCAAAGTTCGACCTCCCTCACAAGATGCACCATTAAATGCACCATAATGTCAAAGAAGGATGATGTGATCACAATTTCATTCTGAATTTCTTTTAGTTTTTCCAAGTCCACTACTTTGGCACAAAGGGCATTGAAGAAAAAAACATACTCTCATGATCGCATATCTCACTTGTTTTGGCAGCACCGATCGAATTGCAATTAGAAGAAGTTGTTGCATTAGAATATGGCAATCATGAGACTTCAAGCCATACAATTTCAAATCTTCCATAGAGACGTGGCTTCTAAAATTAGAAGAGTACCCATTCGGGACCTTAAGGTCATGCAAAGTTTGGCAGAACATTTTTCTTTCCTCTCTCGATAACGTATAACATGCTAGCGGTAGGTATGTCCTTTTTTTCATTCACCTGCGGTGCTAACTCACTTCTTAAGCCCATTTTTTCAAGGTCGAGGCGACACTTCACCCCATCTTTTGTTTTTCCTGGAATATTAAGCAAGGCTCCAATGATACTATCACAGACATTCTTTTCAATGTGCATGACATTTAAGTTATGTCGAATAGGCAAATCCTTCCAATAAGGAAGTTCAAAAAATATCGATTTCTTCTTCCAAAAATTTTCAACCCTATTGTTACTAGGACCGCCTTTTTCAACCCCATTACCTACCCTCCTCAGTCTCTTATGCTTTAATGATTTCTTCAAATTAATCGCCCTCACCTTTTTTGCCTTCCTTCCCCATGCAACCTTAAGTCTCCCAACTTTTATCAATATATGTTCACCGCTTAATGGTTCAGGGGAGGCTTGGAACTCTTGCTCACCATTAAAAGCCTTTTTTGGGCTTCGAAATGGATGGTTTTGTGGAAGGTATCTCCTATGTACCATATAAACGCACTTGCCACAGTGTTGTAATCTGATGGAATACGTTTTTTCACTACATATTGGACAAGCATTATAGCCTTGAACAACACTTCCAGATAAATATCCATAGGCTGGAAAATCATTAATTATCCACAATAGTATTGCCCTCAAAGAAAAAGATTCTTGTCGAAAGTCGTCTTAGGCTTTAACTCCTTCATGCCACAAAGTATTCAAATCTTCTATTAACGGAGCCAAATAAACATCTATATTATTTCCCAGTTGTTTTGGACCCGATATCAACATAGTCAATATTGTAAACTTTCTTTTCATACACAATTCTGGTTCAAAGTTATATGTGTTCAACATGACCAGTAAACAACTGTACCTACTACTAAGGGAACTATGAGGATTAATTCCGTCCGATGATAGTGCTAATCGAAGATTTCTTGGTTCTGCTGCAAAATCGGGTCACTTTTCATCAACTAATTTACAAGTTGGTGAGTCTGCTGGGTGACGCAACAAACCATCAATAATTCTATCATCTGCATGCCATGTCAGAGACTTAGCTGTCTCTTTAGATTGAAACCACCTTTTGAATCTCGGAATGGGTGAAAAGTACCATAACACTTTCATAGGAACACCTTGTTTCCCCTCTTCCCTTTTTTGTTCTTTCAAATTCTTCTTCTGTTTGAACCTGGATGTTCCACAAGTGGGGCATTCAACAGCTTCTTTATACTCTTTTCTATAAAGTATACAGTCATTAGGTCATGCGTGTATCTTCTGAAAGTCCATTCCGAATACCGATAAGCAACCTTTTGCCTCGTTATTGGATGAAGGCAATACATTATCATCCGGATGCATGTCGGCAATGATTGACAGCATATTTGAAAAGCATTTATCGGACATCCCACTCTTCACTTTAAGATTGAATAGCTTGACGATAGCGGATAACTTTGTATACTTTTTACATCTTTCGTACAATGGCTTCTCCGCATCTAAAAGCAATTTCTGAAAAATTTATGCATTTCCTGTGAAGTCTTCTTTTATAGCCTCCACCATGTCAATCAACTCTTCAACATCCTCCATGGTTTCCATATTAAGATCGTCACAGATAGGATCGTCTGTATTAACATCCGGCAGTGTTTCACGAGGTTCCTCCTCTCCGTGCCATTTCCATACAGTATAATTCGGATCGATACCCAAACTATACAAATGTTGTCTGATTTCTTTAACACTCATTTTTAATCTACTCTCGCATTGATTATAAGGGCATCGTCTGAAGTTCTCATCCAAGGAGGCGTTTTGATCAACCCTAAGAAAATTATCAACACCTTTTATGTATTCTTTTGATAATCTGTCCTTGCTCATCCAAAACCTGTCCATTCTGGCCTGAGTATGTAAACCACCACGAGTGAGATATAAGCAATAAAAGATATGTAATTGTTAAAAATAATGCAATATTATACAACATAATACATTCACGCCATTAGAAAATATCGTAGAAATTATCATATCCCTCTAAAACTATCACAACAACTACCAAAGACACCAACACCTAATAGTAATAAAGCTCAATCAACCATAACTAACCAACTTAAGAACACTAATACACCACCCAAACACTATACAACCAAAACCAATTTTAAACATTGAAGAACTTCAATTCACAAAATTATTATACATATTATACTATAATGTTATATATAATATGATGTTATATATAATATGTATAACAACAATTGTTATACATATTATACATAACAGTAACAACCAATAGCGATTATATTCCTATAATATAATGAAGCAATTAATGAAAGCACATAGTATAAGCATGGGACATGCAATGCTAAAAATTAATAAAAGCACACAAGTGAGGCATTAGCGAGTATATGATATACATACTAAAACAAGACAATGAAACTTCAAAAGCAAACTAACATATCGTAACGTACCCTATGATACTGAAATCATTGAGACAAGCAAACACTAACATAAAGTTGGAGCTAAAGAAAATGCTCTGACCATCATATGGTACTAAAATCGTTGTAAACTTTTCGAATAAGTTTCATCTGGCCGAAATCAAATGTCTCTTTTAATCATGGAAACACATTAATGAATCAATTAATTTACAGCAATTCTTAATGAATGATCAATTACAATGCAATACGGGATGTAGTTAGATTGATATCACACTTTGTCAAACAATAAAGAGTAGGGGATATACACATCACACTTTTATACAATCTAACATAAATTGTATGTCATTTATCTCATCTTTGTTAAAAATGTTAAAAAATATAAAATCACCAGTCCAAATGTCTAATCACAAAAACACTGGATCAAAAAACACAATAGTCATTGAGTGTATAAAAATATTCAAGAATCCATATAATGATTTTATTAACAAACACTTGTTTAATCATATTTTAAAAAACAGGAATTTCATAAAGAACACCACATGATTTGATAATATATTACCACAAACATGCAATAACCCCGTTTCAAATGAGAATCAAATGAGGAAAATTTAACCAAGTACTAACTAATAATCAAATGTTATTTAAACATTTCAAGGTAATCCAAAAAAAATCAACTCATAATTCCACCCTGATACACAAACACACACATACACATTGAAATTAATTGCAATCTAAAACATCACACACTGAAATTAATTGCAATCTAGAACACTGAACATCAAGGCTGATACACACACAATGACGGATCTAAGATTTTAATTCAGGACGGCCGGAACTGTAAGACTGAATTTTTTTTTTCACAACTCAGGAAAACATCATTTAACATGTTAAAATTAACGAGTCCGACTCGAAAGAAACCCGAATATGACAGTTCTGACTCAAAAGAAACTCGAATATTGAAGGACACAAAAGCGATACTGCACAATTACATATTAGGAACTAAAAATCTTAACAAAAATTCAAGTACTAAGCACTAAATGAATTGACCCTACATTTCTAAACCTCTAAATACTATACATTAAGCATAACATTTTACATTACGTCAAAAACTATATATTTTACATTTAACTTAACTATTTTAAGTCAACCGGGATAATTAATGTTTAGTCGCTAGGAGCAAAGTATATTTTACATTTAGTCCACCTTATTTTTTAATTTTGCAAAAACTCCCCTGTTTACTTTTTTGATAATTATTTCTTAAAGTTTAGGGTAAGATAAAAAAAAGTTTGTAACTGTTTTATGCGCCGAGGGATCTTTTGGAACAAAATTAAAAAGTTTGGACTATATATTAATTATAAAATTGTCGAGGAACTTTTCTTCGAATGACCCTACTATTTTTTGCAACAAGTCATTAACCAAAATTATTAAACATTGAACATATAAACTGAAAAGCAAATAAAATTACGCTTGAAACTAATGACACTCAATTATTTCTTTAATGTGTATTTTTTTTTAAAAATGACAATATATAAACTGAATTTATAATAGACACAATTCTTTAAAGAGTATTATTGCTAATAGTTGTAACAAATCTAAACAAATAAAGGCTTGACAATGCTTGGCACAAACATAACTATTTACTAATGTAAAAAGAGTTGGTAAAGCAACGTACCCAAATTCTCTGTGCAGACTGGGCCGGGGTAGAAAACAGGAGAACAGGGAAGGCGTCCCAGCTGCAAAGTCTGATAAAACACACAATAAAAAGGAAGATAAATCAATTAGGTTTTCAAACAAAAATATTACAAACACATATACAAAAATCAAGAACAAATCACATATACACAAATCACACACACAAATCAAGAAATCGCACACACACGTATCAAGAACAAATCGCATATACACAACACATATACACAAACCCTTGCAAATCCATATTAGGGCTTTTTGTACCTGATTGATTGAATCTCGCCGGCACCGGAGGTGATGAGACGTGAGAGAGCCGGAGGTGCTGTGAGTTATGAGGAAGAGTTGCGCGAGAGAGAGAGGGAGAGTCGGCGTGCGACTATGAGAGAGAGAGAGAGAGAGAGAGAGAGAGGGGGGGGCGCACGTACGAGAGTGAGAGAGAGAGGGACGCGGTAGACATGGAATTTTGAGGAACTTGAGGCTCCAAATTTTTGGAGCGGGGAATGAAAAAAAAAACCCCGCTTTTTTTTTCATTTATCTCAGTTTTTACTCCAAAGGGGAAAACAACTAATATGTATAAATAATTTATTTTTATGTCAATTTTATTTAAATTGAAATAAAAATTTACTTTCAAAGTAAAATTGACATAAATGAATATTATTTATGTCAATTTACATTTGTCTGACATAACGTTCATTTTTAAACTGACATAAATGATATTTTTTCTTGTAGTGTCAAATATGACATCTTATAGAGTATATTATGACAATTTTTTGTAGCAGGTATGACATTTTTGGAAAAAAGTCATATATAACTGTTACCTAATATGACACTTTTAATGAGTATCAATTATGACATCCAAACTTATGACGTTTTTTATTGAAAAATAAAGCGTCAAACGTCATGAAAAGGGTTTTTTCTTGTAGTGATGCCATATGAGTAGAACTACTCTATTGGGAAACATAAGAAAGTGAAGAAATTTTTTTTTTTTAATTTATCTTTTTTCACATGTATAAGTAATTATTTTAACTTTTTTAATAATCACTATGCAGTTGCAACTTTTAATTATAATAACTCCTTATCTTTTCAATTTATAGTCTCAACTTTTCGTATTCTCTCTTAGACAATACACATGCCATTATAATTTATAATGTAAATCTATTATATTATATGAGTCCCACCCCACTGCACATGCAATGCAATGCAATAACATAAATAATATAGGAATAATTCTAAAATGACGTGGGATTCAGACACAATTTGATAAATATATTGATGTGTCTCACTCATATTGATTTATGTCCGGATTTCAGAGTAAAATCCAAATATGAGTCAATACGAATGCAACATGTCAATATGCCTGCAAAATTATATTCGAATCTTGCATCGCTCTAAAAGTATTCTTATATTATTTATGTTGTTGCACTGTATTGCATGCGCAGTAGGGCAATAAACTACCAACAATTTAACAATTGACTGGTAGATATGAAGAATGGTGTGTACACCTATTCTATGAGTATAATAGAAAATAATTTATCATAAGATTCCAAATATGGAATCATCTATGCATATTGTAATAACAATATACAAATATTTAAAGGATGATCAGTTACCAAAATACGAAAATTTTGTTATCACCAACTCAAAACAAAAGGTACTTCCTCCTGTTCTTCTAGTAAAGTCTCTCACTGTCTCCTAATTTTTATTCTATTAAGATTAGTATGAGTCCTAACAAACCCATTCCATGTTGCAGTTTATTTAAAAGTTATAGCATAGAAAATGAGATTATTTCAATAGTGTCTCAAAATTTGGATGAAGAGTTGGCACGAAAATTCTTACAGCATGCCTTTTTATAATCCATCTATCTTCCAGTTAAGAATCTGGTTTCAACTTTGAAAGTCAAATTAAAAAAAAAAATCTTTCTTAATATCATGAATTTTTTGGCTTATTAAATCAAGTGAAAGGTATATAATGCCTATAATGTTTTTATCTCAAAAATACAGTACATGTTGAAATGCGTAACATTATAATCTCACGTCATTATATATATATTCTTTTAGGAACAGGAATCCCAATTCAAGACCAACTAAAAAGTACGCTGATGCGGTATGTTTAGAAAATATTATTTGAGTGATTATATGTTAGAAAATATATGTGCTTGTATGTTAATATAAAATTAATATATAGAATGAATCATATTCATATAAAGGAAAATTCAATGAAAAAAAACTTATAAACTGATACAAAAATAAATTAAGTCAAATGATGCAAGATCTCTTATCAAGACCGATGTCTCCGTAGCTATTGATACTTATGATTGGATTCAATGGACATCTCTCGGGAGGAAATGATCTCTTCAAAGAATGAAAGTAGTAGTGCAATGTAGGTGGTTTAAAAGGCAATAATGTTTAATATTGTTTCTGACACAAAAGTGATGGGTGTGAAAAAGATTACAAAGATTAAGATTTTAAATTGATTGTTTCAAAATAAGAGCTCTATTTAATATATTTTATATATCTAAAACGGAAGCCTACAATTAATTTTCTCAATCGTATAGAGTATCCACATAAGATGGTTGTATTTAGTTTTGCCTACAATCAACATATCCACGTGGACAGTGAATTGAAATGAGCGGATATTAGGTGTTCTCTTCTCTCTCTACCTATTGACTCTTCACATTCATTTTAATGGTTTGAAACTCAAAAGTTCCAAGAAATATTTCTCTTCAACATCCTTAAAAAAATCCCAAACAGTACCAAAAAAACTACTGCTTCTTAACCTCAGCACACACATATACACACTCCGAACCCAAACCTCACTCCTCCTCAAAGCCTCCATCTAAAAACCATATGCGTTTTTATTAGTTGAACTGAGTTTTTTTTTTCGACATGCTATACTATTTTCGGAGCCGGGCATTTGTTTTAAATAGAAAATCAATCTATGTTTATTTTTCTTAAATATGAACTGCTATAGTTTTATCCGTGTTTTTTTTATCTGCTTAATCTGATTTCGAAACAAGTTGAATCTGACATGTTTAAAACCGATCTGGTTTGTTCCGACCTGTTCGTTTTTTTTAATCTGAAATATTTTTTTAAAAAAAAGATCTGCGGTTTATATGTCTGAAGTTTTTGTTTTTAAAACCGATTTTTGTTTATAAAAAATATATATTACCGATCTATTTTTTTAGGGTTGTTAATGTTTAAGTATAAGTGTCGATATAACATCAAGTAATTCAAGATGAGAGGAAGGAGAAGTGCTCAATGTCATCAAAGAAAGAAGGTTCATCCATTCCCTCTGGATCTGACGTCCCCCCAACAGAGAAATTACAGCCACCGTCTCAGCGGTGCAGCAAATCAATATATGCATGTGTTATATATGTATGGTGTTGTAGTTATTTATCTTTTTGTTCGATGACAATGGGGCAAGTTTTGGAAGTGTTATTTCATCTGCTGAAGAAGAAAGTTTTATTTCATGTGGATCAAACGTATATAACATCTTAAGTTTGCAACTGTTGTACTTCTTCTCATTTCTATGTTTTTTTTAATGTTATTGGATTCATGTTTTCACACTAATGACTGAGAGTGGTTGGGTTGGATATATTAAGTGGAAAAGTAAATTTTCCTAAAGCAAATTCCATGGGCAACACCATTGATTTGTAGGAAATTCAATTAATTTAGCATCCTAGAGAATCTATTTATGTATTAAGGTATCTTTACAAAAAAAGACATCGTCACTCCGGTCATGATTGTTGTTCCTCGCCGAAAGGTACACCCAAATCCATCCTAATGAATGACTGGGTACAACATACATGGATGATGATGTGGGCTATAACTATAAGTCACGTATATATTGTGATGTTAAATTAAAATGGTGATGAAAAAATATATTTTGCAGGCTAAAGCAGGTCACTCTGATGTGGGAGAAGGAAAAAAGAAGAGTTGGGTGGTGTGTAGGGGTGGTAATTCGGATCAATGGGTCGTGTTTGGGTTTGATCTGATACGAAACGACTTGATTTTATCCAGTCCGAACACGACATGACACGACGTCATGTTTATTTTTACCAATACGAATACGACTCGTTAATAACACAACCTGACACGAATAGCACGATAAAAAAAATCGTGTTAATTTGACACGATTGACACGGCCCTACACTATAACCTGTCAATTTAACAACACGATAATCCGTCAATTTACTATGTTCATTTTGGTCTAAATTGGGTTCTAATTGGGTTGAAATTGGGTCGTGTCAATTGGGCTCTAACGGGTCATTGTCGAGCCAATTTCGTGTTAATCTCTTGGCACGAACACGACACGATCCGCTAACGCGCTTAAAAAAGCAGACCCGAACACAAATAGCTATTTTAATTTCTTGTTGATTTTGTATTGGATCGTATCGTGTTGTCGTGTTCGGATTCGAATTGTCACCCTGATCAATATTCTTGATTTACAAACAAAATACTGGTGTGTGAGTATGATTATGTATAGACGTGAAAGAACCACCAAGCCCCTTAGTCACACCAAGTCCCTAGAAAAGTAAAATTTGTAAAAGATTTCTCCTACCCTCCTCTATGCTAAACCCAAAAGGGTAAACCACTAATCCATTCACAAGAAAAGAAAACATTTTTATCTCCATTTTCTTTTATCTTCTAAAGTCACTGTACTTCATTTTAGTTGTCATAATTTTATTTGCCTACAACACTTTATTTATATATTTATTTATGACATCAAAATACGTGGCAAGTTTAAATCATTCATCCACCGGTTGCTGTATAGTTTAACGTCATGGTTCCACCAAAAGGAAATCATTGGTGCTATTTTGACAAGAAGAAAATCTAGGCCATTTCAGGTCAACAAATACATCCTACAAATAGTCCGTGTCGCCCTCATAAATATTTTATCCTTACTCAAAATCATGGAATTTTCAAGATTATGGCATTGCAATACTAGAATGCGTGAATAGCTTGGCGAAAATCATCTTATAGGACTATATATTTTGCCAAATATTGTAGATGCTCATGATCGGAAAAAAATTGTATAGCAAATTATTTCGCACTGTTATTGTATATGCTTTAGGAATTCATTGTTCCAGGGTTTCTTTTTTAGTTTCTACTAATGATCAAATAGATAGAATGAATTTGTTGCCACATTGATACTTTTAACATCAACTTAAATATGTTTCAAGTAGCGCGTCCGCGCATCGCGTGAGTTGCATGCTAGTAGAACTAGTTATGTTCACGTGCATTGCACGTGTGAGTGGGTTCGGATATTCAATGTGATGAGATGAAGTAATGAAAAAAGCACTATAAGTATAAAAATTGATAATGTAACTGTCTAATTTCATAACAAAAATTATGACGGGAAAAAAATAAAGAAAATTAATGTAATAAAAATAAACTATCGAGCAATGCATAATAAGCTAAAAAAAACATACCTCTTGTAAATATTGTTGATTTGCAAACAAAATAGTTGAACAACTTCATTCTCATATATCAATAATAAGTTTATGTATCAACATTCAGAACGTGATAATAGTTCATATTTTCTAATGTATATGATTTGTGTCAAGAATTATGTGCTTGTACCTACCAATCTAACATGTTGAAATTCGGGAAAAAGTGGTGTGGAATATAATGAGGTAAGAAAAATATAAGTGAAGTTACCTATTCGACACGCCTTGATACAAACACAATCCATATAAAAAAAAACAATTGATATTTTTTACACATAATTGATCGTAAGTGTACATGAAAAAATGAATAATGTGACTAACGCAAGATATAACTTTTATACCATAGGACTTCATAATAGAAATCCCCAACACGAATACCGCACGAACACAAACATATCATATCAATTTAAGATCTATTTCATGTCATTTGTTCATTTTGTTCCATGTTATCCAACCATTACTAAAGTTACCACCCTTTATCATGTATATTTTGGTCTTCGTTACTCTTGAAAGTGAGATATATAGCACATAATAAGTATCAGGTCAACATTGTGGCCTTAATAGGAAGAATGTGTTGGGGATAAACTACAATATAAGACTGAATTTGGGAGTTTTTTTGTATGATTCACGCCCTTCCTGTTAGTTTACTTTTATTTTAGTTTATTTGAGATCGTTGGTTTTTTCCCCCACTATTCTTCTATTTCATTTTAGTTCATTAGTATTTTGGTATTCTCTGATATTTGGCATCCTATTATTATACATTCATGTACAGAAAATGTTCCCTAGAATAACGTCAAAGATAGGCCCCTTATGAAAATCTAACATGAGTAACCAAGTTGATAGGTGTAAAATTAAATAGAGAATGTGTAATTCTAAATTTAAACCCCACTCGATTAAGGAAAGCAGAAAACATTTGTAAGGTGCCAAGTAATATTGCAATAGCAGTGTTCACTATATCAAAATAAAAAAAATAAAAAAGTCTTATTACTATTGAAAAAAAATAACTTTCACTCTTAACATCTCAAATCAATAAGTAACTCATATCACGGGTAAAGATACCAAAGCAATGAATATGAATGAAGATATGGTTCACGTTATAATGTGAACCATTTGAAACGGTTTCTAATATTAGAAACCATTAAAATTGATACCCACAAAGGCAAGATAATTTCTTAATTCCTAAGATCATAAACAAAAACCATTATAAATGGCTCCAACCCTTCTGATACTGATTACATAGTATATTATATGAGAAAAACTAAATTGGTCTCACCCTGTAAATACATATGACATTGTATATTTTTTTATAAAAATTAACACAAATTGATGTGAATATTATTAAATACATGTTATGTAATCAATTTGGTAGTACTGCAACTGTCCTCTATGAAAAACCTACAAGAGATACACCCAGAAACTAATTAAACTAAATTGAAGAGAGTGACGAACAGCGTGAAAAAAATCATATCAACCAAAACATTATTACACAAGAAAATTAATAAACCATAAAAATGAGTAAACACCAAATAAAATTGTTCTTTACTTTTGTTTCGCATTGTTAATGTTGATGAACTTGTTTCTTGAATGTTGTACGCATATGTTGTTCTTCAATTTATATCCTGGAGATCTGTTATAGCATTAGCAGAGAGTAGTGACCTTTATAGGAGGAGTGTTAGGATCTTTGTTGCTGGTCATGAGGACCCGAATGACAATGAATTGGAAGAATTTCTCGATTTGGATGCCTCTAATCAAGTTGAAAATACATATATTCACCTGCACAGGCGACCAACGCTGATTATTATGAGATGATTCTTAAAATGTTGGAATATCATAAGGCTTCTTTGACAAGTTTGCATTCTGACTACGAAGCAAAGTATGCTCGGCTCAACAGTGATGCAAGTTTTCACAAGAAATTGGAAGTCATTTTGTCGGCACATAAGAAGAGATAATTTATGCTAAATAGTGAGATGACCAGTTCCATAGAAGTAGCAAGCTTACTAGAGTGCGAAAATAATTCAATAAGGAATGAGCTGGAAAGTTTAAAGAAGTCCTCAAGTGTCGAACAGGACAAAGGTGCATCTTTCTTAGAATAGGAGAACGCCGGACTGAGGGACGAGATAGAGGTTTTGAAGAAAACCAAGACTGGCCAGTTGTAACACCCCATAAGTTTAAATTCCTATTTATTTAAATTAATTCAAAAATTCGGGAAAAACAAGATTTTGGATTTAAATATTTTTAGTAATTAAAAATGTTGAGTTTTAATATTGAAAGTACCAGGATTTTAATCGGAATTAAGATCGGGATTTAAATGAGGATTTTATTTATCCTATAAAATTTTGGGATGTTCTTAGCAAACTGCCAGGGGTGAATCAATTCGGTCTATAGCCGAATCGATTCGGTCGGGACGGACAACCCAGATTAGCCTGTTGTTTGGAGTTGTGTTTTTAACCAAAACTCTTACAACTTCTCTTATTTAATTAATCCGGGGTTAGGACTTTAAAACTCACCTTTTAAAAACACTTAGAGAAGTAAACCCCTATATTTTTATCATCTTCTATCTCCAACACCTAGCCCCATTAAAACCCAGATTTCAGTCCAAGTTTTGAAGGCCAAAATAAGATTTTCTCAAGTTGATCCAAGAGAGTATCTTTGTTAATTTTTTTAGACGAACACACTCGTGCGATTATATTTTCTTCAACTAATCTCAGGCATGGTTACTCTATTCCTTTCCTTTAGTATTATGTGTCTTGATCATGGCCTAGACTAATACACAATTTTTTCTAAAATAAATTCGAGATGTAAATAAGGAAAGTGACAAGATTTTGGGACTATTTTTATATCAAACTTTAATATGTTTTAAAACTCATAATCCTTGTATGTTTAGCGTAGAGATGGGTTTTTCGGGTAGTATGATGACACGTACATGTAGAGGTTTCGTAGGAAATTTATTAATGGACTAAATCGTGTTAAACCTTATTAAAAATGGGTTATTTATGTTATAAGAAATTATCATGATAGAATAATGGAACTTGCATCTAGTTGGAAATTTGAAATAATTAAGTGATTATATGCCTTGTTGATGTGATAAATTAAATCTAAATAATTGAATGAATTATGAGGTTGTCTATGGATTTATTTGAATTCATTAAATTGATAGTTTTTACCACTTAGTGAATTATGTAATTCTTTACATCGCGAAACGACAGGTTATATGGATTATTGTGGATTCCACCTTATTTAGGATGCTTTCTAGGTATGGGACTAGTTAGTAGACCTTTGGGTAGTTATTGATTTCTAGGTATGGGACTAGATAGTGATGACGCTTTACGGTTATAAATTTCGAGGTGGGGATGATTTTTGAGTTATTCCTTGGTTTTGGGAGTCTTCGAGCGAGACTAGGTGGTATTTATGAGTGGGTATTCTTTCGATATGATAGGCTAGAATATAAGTATGTTTTGTGAGACTTCCAGGTATGTGACTAGAGGTTATTTGAGGACTCATCGTCGATTAGAGGGTGGGGTTAAAAATTATTAACGAGGACTCGAGATTTAATTGAGAATTAATACCTAAGATACTAAAACGAGTATAAAAATGAATTTGCATCGCCTATAAGTGCAGAGTCGACAGTTTTACCGGGCGAGATGACTATGACTGCTTGGGTGTATGTGGCATCGCTAATAAGTGCAGGGTTGATAGATTAACCGACTGGCTGGCTATTAGGACGTGTCGTGCATAGAACCTTAAGTTGGTTGGCCACGCTGGGACGTGCGATATTAAATTAATTACTTAAGTTAATCGAATAAGAAATTTTTTGTGCTTGCTATTTAATTTAAATAAAATGTTTAAATCGGAATAGTGGGATGGTTTAGAGATATGGGTACTTTAGTAGTATTTCTTTTTACTCGCATGCAAATTAATATATCTCGTTGATTTAAAATATTATATTGTTATGGTTGATATATATAATTCTAATGTCTAGGTTCAAAGACCCTATTTCAGAGGAGTAGCTGAAATCCATGCTCGGGGCTCTGACCCGTGCGTTGACTAACCTTTTTTAGGAATATTGCTGGAGTGGTTGCATAGGAGTTTATTGGATATTATTTTGGACGTGCAGCTGGAGTTTCATTTATTTATTCGCTTTATTAGTTAGACTTTCCCTTCCGTCACATTTATTATGAGACTTTCTTATGGATTTTATTGGGCCTCTCGGTTCCAAAGTTGTTTACGATTTTAGTTGGATTATTTTACTTCGAATTTTATTTAGATTATTTATTTAGAGATTTAATTATTTGGAGTTTATCTTGGTGATGGATTTATATCGCATGTTTGGTGATTATTAATTAGGATTGATTTAATTATTATATTATGGATTGAATTTCATATGTCTTATATCTTTCACATGCTAAGAATGATATTTTATTTAGTCTCACCCGGCGTAGTTCGACGGCGGTGGCTGGCCACCCCATCGGTCGGATTTCGCAGGGTGTGACACCAATCATCAAAGAAAATAGTTTTTTCTTTGCCTAATGTTGAATAAGAGAGGACAAGGAAAACTCTATCCAACCATGCAGTTTTGATCAAAAGGCAAAAAAGACAACATCAAGAAGTTAACTGACAAGGTTGATCAACTGACCTTTCATTTATATATGCAACCCATGATAGTCTGTATAAATGGATATGATGAAGCCTTGGCTCATATGGTGGATGAGTTAGAGTAGGACAAGAGAGAAGGTTATAAATGGGGTTGGTTGAATGCTTTGTCAATTTTAAAAGTACCCAAAAAAGATTTCTTATAGCACTGGAACGATCCAGGTTACTTGGAGTACCCTAATCCTCCTTTTCGTATAGATATAAATTGGATTCCCATTGATTCCATACCAATAAGTCTTATTAAAAAAAATACTTGGCAGATTATGGTTTTGATGATGAATCTACACTTATCCGACCTCAGCATTTAACAGATATTTCCAACTCCAACAACCATGAAAGACTTGTGGATTTAAGGTCCACAGTTCAGCCTTAGGCCCTTAATATCCCTCTAGAAAGAATGGAGAAAGCTTTGGGGAAGCATCCATCCGAATAAATATGTTTACATTCTTTTTACCTTTGTAGCTACGATGAAAATTATTTTTTAATGAAGTTCATTATCCTTAGAATAAAAGACGATATATGTTCAATGCATGTTACATTTGATGTTGGTTGACCAGTAGTTTAGCCTTATGATTGTAGGGTCGGCCTTAGGCTGACTAATCAGCTTTACTGATTATTGATTTGGACGAACATGATGAGTTGTCCATCCTTAGATTTTACTAATACACTTATGGTTGTTCAAACAGATCTTTGCCATTTTAAGATAAGTGTATGAATTAGTTACCATAGGCGACCAAAATTTATGGGCTTTTCCCATTATTTGGTCAGGTAAAACTTCTTGTTCTTGAATTTGAGTCCTATAGAAAATTTTAAATTTTTGGACTTCTTGTTCGTGACTTATCAAAGATGAAGTCATACATGAAGTCATTTCTTGTTTAAATTTTCAATCGTTTGATTATTTTTGTGATAATAGATAGTCCTTTAGCTATTGATATAGTTATATCTCTCATTCCCCAAAAAAACATAAAAAAAGAAAGTGTACTGATGACAATCCACTCAATAATCAGTAAAAATGAAAAAAGTTGCTACAAATGTAATTGAAACTTCAATCCAGAATTACTGACAATACTTTCGAAGATGCTCGACATTCCATGGGTTCTTAAATTGTTCTCCTTTAAGTTTTTTAGACGGTAGGTACCTTATCGAATGGCTGCCGAGATGCGATATGGACCATGCCATTTAGCCTCTAATTTATTTTCTTTTTAGAGTACTTTCTTCAAAACCTATTCTCCTTCTTTAAATTTACTCGGCTTCACTCTTTTATTATAAAACCTGGTTGTATGTTGTTGATAGGCAGCTATAGGAGTATAGCGTTCTCTCTTAATTCTTCCACCAGATGCAAATCTAAACTTCTCATGAGTTCACTCTTTGGAGAGTTAAAGTTAAGCGCCCTAGGCCTAGGTAGACTGATCTCTATAGGAACCACAACTTTAGTTCCAAATACAAGCATGTATAGAGTTTCGTCGATGGTTATCCTCGACGTGGTTCTATAGTCTCACAAGACACTATGCAACTCATTGATCCAGTTTCATTTCACATCATCAATAGATTTTTTCAAGCCAGCGAGCAATATTTTATTGGTCACCTCTGTCTGAACATTTCACTAAGGATGTTCGCTCATTAGGCTGGATGGGTGATCTCTCTTCTAAAAAATCCTTCTTGGTTTAATTAGTTGCTAAGCTCTCTTTCGTAGAAGTCTTCTTTGCCATGATGGATGAGCTATTTTCTGAAGAAATATGCTCGATGGGTTGTTTCTCCTAGATGAATTCGAGAATAAACTCTTCCACAGCTTATCCTTTGATCGTCGTCATCGGTTCATATGGAATATCATATTCTCTAAGCTCCACTAGCCATGCCATCAGTCTACTAAATTTCTCAAGCGTAGGAAGGACTTTTTATAGAGGAAGGTCTGTGTAGACGATGATTGTGTAAGCCTAAAAATAACATTTCATTCTCCTGGCGCTTCAATTAGCGCAAGAGCTAATTTTTCTAGCTTGGGATACTGAATTTCTTCTCTAAGGTATACTTTGATGGTGTAGTAAATAGGTTTCTTTACTTCTTCTTCCTATCATACTAGATCCTAACTGACTATAGATTTTGATACGGCTAAATAGAGATAGCTCTTCCCCTCAAAATTAGCCTTGATAGTGGGGGTGAAGACCCCAAGTACCGCTTTCACTCAAAGCTCGCAGTTTTGAATTCTTCATTCCACTCGAAAGTTTTTCTTAACACTTTAAATAATATAAGGCATTTATCAATGGATCTAAAAATGAAAATGTCAAGTTCTTCCACGCATCTTGTCAGTCTCTGCACTTCCTTTTTTGTTGTTCAGAACTGCGTATTGATCAACTTATGGATTTTCTCAAGGTTAGCCTAGATTCCTCTCTGATTGATGATGAAGCCTATGAACGTCCATTTTTTAACCCCGAATACATATTTTATCGGTTTAAGCTTCATCTAATGTTTCTCTAGATGATCGAAGATTTGTTGTGAGTCTTTAATGTAATCGACATCCTTTTTACTCTTTGTAAGCATGTCATCAACATACACCTCCATGATTTTTCCAATTTTCCCTTCAAACACTTTATTTACCAAGCTTTAATAGGTTGACCCGACATTTTTTTAGTCCGAAAGGCATGACGATTCAATAGTAAATACCTCAACATGTGATGAATGATGTTTTCTCCCCGTCTTCTTGCTTCATTTTGATCAGATTATACCACGAATAAGCATCCATAAAGCTAAGTAACTCATTTCCTTAAGTGGCATCGACTAGCTGGTTAATCCTGGGTAGTGGGTAATGATCTTTGGGACATGTTTTGTTCAAATCAGTGAAATCTGTACACATTCACCACTTATTATTATTCTTTCGTACCACCACCATATTGGAGAGCCACTCTGAATATCTGACATCTTCTATGAAATTGGCCTTTTTCAGTTTCTGGACTTCCTCGTGCACTGTCATATAATTTTTTTAAGAAAAAAAGCGTCACTTTTATTTGACTAGTTTAGTCCCTTTCATTTTACTCAACTCGTGACATATGAAATTTGTATCAATTCGAGACATGTCTTCATGACTCCAGGCAAACACATTTTTTCGTTATTTGAGAAAATTGACCAAATTTTATCTTAGGTTCGGGATCCAAAGACGAACTGATTTGAATAGTCATTTCTGAGTGCTCATTATCAAGAATAATGGACTTGATCTCTTCAACTACCTACCCTTTAACTAACTTATCCTTGTCTCATGGGTTTATTGTTTCAGTCTCGTAGGTCATAGTCAACTTCTTCTGCTCATCCCGGTCGGTGAAAGTGTAGTAGCATTCTTTAGCCTTCACTTGATTCCCCCTAACTACACCAACTCTATAATAGGTAGAGAACTTCAAGCACTGGTGAACCGTAGAAGGAAAGACCTCGAACTTCTTCAGCCCTACTCTATCGAGAATGATGTTATACGCTGAGAGAAAAATTTTACCCAGGATAAAGAAGTGCATACGTTTTGTTCGACATATACTTCAGGCACCTATAATAACCTTCAATTTGATCGTGCCTAAGGGGAACACCTTCTCGCTCAAGAAACTAATCAGTCGACATTGGTATGGTATTAGATTGTTATCTTTAAGTCTTAGGCTTCTGAAGCAATTATAGAACATCACGTACAGTGAGTGGCCATTATTGACGAGGATCCTAGCCACCTTGCTTTCATTCACCACCATGGTAATGACCAGAGGGTCGTCGTGTGGGTACAAGTCACCAGAAAAATCATCTTTGGAAAATCTAATAATAAAGAGATCTTTATTTACCTTCCTCAGATGAGTATCCACGCTTCTCGTCAGATCGATATGCCTGATGTGAGCCCACGCCTTTGACTCGTTGAGGTAGGCCTTCCTTTTAGTAAGTTTTTCTCCTCCTCCAGCATTCCCACCAGAAATAAAATGGTAATCGAATGAGGTCATCTTGACCTCATGGAAAATATCCTTGGGCTTCTTTAGCAGATCTGGGTCATCCTTTGAATCATCATCACGTCCCATTTTCTTCTCATCTATTATCCTTTGGGGAGATTCTGAACATCTTCTGACTTGACGCTCTTCGTCTGGATCTGCTAAGCCATCTTTATCCACGTACCCAGATAGATTCCCTCATCTTATTACGCTCTCAATTTTGTTTTTGAGAGTAATACAATTATCCATGTTGTGGTCGTGGTTCCTGTGAAACTCACGGTACTTGCTTTTGTTTGGATGATTTGTTGGGGATTTCAACTTCTCGGCCCACCTCGGCTCTTTATTTCCTTTTATCACCTCAATGATGTGATGGATGCCAATGGTGAAAGGGGTGTACTCATCATAATTTTTTGGCTTCTTGATCTTCTTATCCTTTTAGTCCTTATTTTCGTTGTTCTTATTAGAGGCAGCCTTTGGTTGATCTCATTTTTTATCCGCTATGGCTTCCTCGGCATTCATGATTTTGCCTTCCTTGGCCAAGAATTATGTCATTGTCCTTGGTGGCTCTTTATCCAGTGCCTAAAATGGCTTTCCGATTGTAGCTTGCTCATCAGTGCGTTTATGGCAGTTTTCTCAATATAATCCACCACCTCTAGCTTCTTGTTATTTTAGCGAGTAATAAATTTATGCATGGTCTTATCAGCCTTTTTTCATACGTTGAGTAAGTGGAAAACTCTTTTGCCTAGCTTGGCTCCAAAATAAAAATTACTGAAGAAGAGATCAGTCAGCTATTGGAAAGTGAGGATTTTCCCATGGGGTAGACTGTTATATAAGATTTTAGGTTGATCCATTGATCGTGTTGGAGAATGCTCGACAACATATTTCGTCTGAAATTGAGTAGATATTAGTAGCGTCTTAATACTGATCTACATGCAATATGGAATAAATTTTTCCATCATATCAGGGCATAATGATCGGAGGTTTGATTTCGCGAGTGTCGGCTAACCCACAATAGTTGGGGTAAAGGGAGATGCCTTCACAAAGTCTTTGTGCATCAGGTTCTTGGATCTATCCATTTATCCCAAACGATCCTTCAATCGTTGGATGGATCCCTTCAAGGCTAGTCCTCTTGCTCGGCATTAACTACAACTATCTTTACAGTTCGACCTCGACTTTCAAAGGAGCTTTATTCCTTAGAAGTCTTCTCGGCTTGGACCGATCTTCTTATGCTCGTTCGGGACATGGCTGAGCATTGTGTTTGCCTGGTAACAGACTAAGTTGATTCTTCCCGATGCTCGTTAAGCACTCTGGGACCTATTGGTTATTGGCCACTCATCTTACATGGACCCAAATAATCAAATGTTGAACCTCTACTTAACCTTTCTAATATACATGACCTTTTTCCTCAAAAAAGGATTGTTCATCGTTATACCCAGTTGATCTAAAGGAGGAAGTGGACCTAGGGCAGTATGACCTATTCTCTCACGACACGAAATGCCTGGATGCATTCTGTCCATCATGTGACCCCAAGTTTAACCTCCTTAGGTTTTCAAGAGCATGTGTTCTATAAGCATTCCTCCTATCTCTATAGGGGTAGAGGTAGCATGTCACCTCTCCTTTTTGAGGTTTCTCTTTCGACAGGGGTGATAGGATTCGCCCTGAACTGACTCTGCCCATCCTGAAGTGTCTACGTCAGCTACTTAATACTTTGTTACATTGCCTCCTGACCTTTTTCCAGGCACATTAAAATTCCTTGTATGTCACCCATCCCTACAGGCGTGTAAGGTGGATATTCCTCTAGTGCATGGATACTCTCAGAGATATCATCCATCTCACAAAACTAGCAATCGAATTATTACAAAAAGGGGGGAAGTGTTTTAGGATTGAGAAGGGTAGTAAAAAATAATGGCTTCTTGATTTTCCCACAGACGGTGCCAATCTGTTATTATTTTAAATTGGTTTATGGATTAATTATCTTAGCTAGGAAATTCCAATAATAAATAATAAAAAATAAGGAAATGATGAGTACATGCTTGCTCAATTGGGAGGATCAGAGTGAGATGAGAGACAAAGAAGAAAACAATGATTTATGTGGTTTGGCCGAATATGGTGCTTACATCCACAGGTGCAGTGTTGGTTCTTTGTGTATTACTAGGAAATAGTCATGGAAGTTAGGAATAAAAGCTTCGTGAGTTCTCTCCCTAGGGTTTGCCTATAGCCTTCTAATAGAACAGTTTTGGATCCCTTATCCTGTGGGATTGAGTATTATTTATAGGTAGTTGATAAAAAGAGAATATTAGGGTATAGGTAAAGTGCCTTTATAGGTCAGGTAGTTACACCATTTGTATTTAAAAGGATAGATAATGATGAGTTTGTTACAACACGATAAAAGAAGGATAGTGAGTAACTTCATCACTTGTACAAATAAGATAAACATGACTGTTGATATTCCTTCGCGTGTGTAAGTTGGCGTGAGGTGGGCATTGACGGAGTATATTCACGCTATTGATTAATTTAGTATTAACAGTAGCGAGATTTTTACTGAATTGGTAGGGCCGAGCACAATATTACCTTAGCTGACCTCAATCCCTCTGGTCCATCAGATTATAGATATTAGGTCGAGCTCTCTTTATGGCCTTAATGAGGACACATGTCACCTAATGAGAGGCCCACCTAGTGCTCTATATTTATGATATAACAATCATGCACTTAACATAATGGTTTCCCCCTTTGTAAAGGTTTATGAATAATAAACAAGCGTTTAAAAATCACACGCCATTTTTTATCGATCTCATAGAGTTATAAAACTCTAGAGTAAGTATGAATTTATCTTTAACTTGATGCATATTCAAAAATATGCACTATATTGATCACTTTACTAAAATTACTTCAAATACCTAGAGTTATACTTATTAACTAGGTTTTAGCCCCGTGCGTCATGCGAGCTCTTTATAAATTATTTATTACAATATTGACCGAGAATTCCAATACACATAATAAACACAACCCTTGAATTCTTCATATGCATAGCACATGTTGTTCTTTAAAAAAAGTTAGAACCTTGTGAGATAAGAGAAACTGTAAAAGTTAACCCATTTTACATGATATTTTTTAAAATGGAGTGTTCTGCACTCTATTGAATGGTAATTATGCAAACTTATATGAATAAGAAAACTAAATGAAAGGGAAGTATAAAGGTTTTTAAGGCTTAAGGTTTTAACAATTGACCGATAAAATTATTACCCTATGATATACATTGAGTTGCTTCCCCATCTCCTGTTATTTAAATTTTGGGAGTTTGGCAAAACTCAATATAAATAAACATCTATACTAAACCCATCATTTGATTTTAATGGCAAAGCATAATATGGTGATGCTTCGAATGATGAAGGTTGAAAAGTGCATACCAGTGATAATTCCTATTTCCTAAATCTTTAACAACTAATAGCAATTAAAAAAGCACTAATAAAGGGAAAAAATAACAAAATAAAAAATCAATTAATAACAACTTATTTGTGAACTAAAAAATAAGATGCCACAGCCCAAATTAATCAGATTGTCAAAATATAATAAAGAATAATTTTAGATTTGTTGTTAGCATATAAAAACTGAAAGAATATGAAACGGTACACATTTGACCCATTTTAACAACCAATAAGAGCTCCAATATCCAACATATGATTCAAATGATATTTATCATAATCCACCACTCTTTTATCCTTAATTAAAAGTTCTAACAAGTGGGAATATGAAGCTCAAAGCCAAGTGGGTAATGAAATTTTTATATAGTTATATCTCTTGTATGTGATGTGATAAAGAATCATGGGCGACACTAAAATCCAACATTGAAGTTTTACACCACCTGCTTTTATATTACAACCCGGCTATATACGGGAAAAACTTTCCCAATATTACCGATTTACTCTCGACCAAGCCTTCAGATATCCAGATCAGCAAACATACCCGATTTTGTTCCTTATATAAGGAGGTCTCAAAACCTTATGCGCATGATAACTAATAAACAACGTTATATATATATATATATATATATATATATATATATATAAGGAGTAGAAGTTTGTTACTATTCAATAAGTTCATAACTTAATTAGGGGCTACGATTTGTCCACCAAGGCAACGATGCAATGGTTGATATTAAAATACCCCTGTTACCATTTTTCCCCTTAAATAATTGGTTTCCCCCTCTTTTGACACACTCTACTTTATTTCTACCTTTCTTCAAAATTCAAAAACAAGGGTAAAAGGTTATATACCCATTTTGATCTCACTTTTCCGCTCAGACAACCCACGATACTCTCTCCTATCAAACATAATTCACTATCAGATATAACTCACAAAATCATAAAATCCTCTCTTTCACACGACACTCTCTCTCCTATTTCCTCTAATTCCACGTATACAAACCCACTCTCCCTCATAAACCCTCTCACAAACCCATGGATACAACCTTTCGCTTTCTCTTTCTTAGTGCTCACATTTCAAAAGGTTAAGGTTTAAAAATTTTATGGTTTCGTGGGTTTGAAAATTTTGGGAGGTTTTATTTATGCTCCTTATTGAAGTCGACGAGGTAATTTCTCATGATTTTTTTTTTATTTTTTTTGGTTGAATGTTTAGGTTTTTCACTTATTCAGTTTTATATCTAATAATGTAATTACATATTAGAGATCCAATGTTTTTCTTATGTTTTACAGATTTTGAAACCCCAATTTGGCCACAATACGTTTGGTAGCCCTAAAGAAGGTATGGGGTCATAATATGTTATTCTGGTACGACTTTTTAGTTTTTTAGTTTTTGGCTCACACTTTTTATAAGGACGTCTTTGTCCGTTATCAATTTATATGTTTTATACCGCTACATCGTCAAAGAAGATCAAGATCACATTCACATCAAGACGAATCCGAATAATCAAGGTTCTTCAGCAAACAGTCTCCGCAAGGTTAAATTTGGTAAGGTTACGTTTTAGAGTACCTTAATAATGCACTTAGAGTATTGGGATTATTTTTCATAAAATACTTTCTAAGTGTTGGAGTGCTTTAAAAGTTTTTATTAAAAAAAATATAATTCATACTATCTAAAGATTATGTTCTTGGACACCTTTTCGTAGAAAAACCATAACTAATTCATAAAAAATAAAAAAAATACGAAACTGACGGCCACGCGTTTGTATCGAAATCATCTACAATCATGGACTCTTTTGATAGGTTGTACAAACGAGATAGGATCTCATTCGAACGAGATAAGGATCTCGTTCAAACGATATCGTATGTCATTTGAACGAGAAAAGTTATTTTCTGACA
Source organism: Sambucus nigra (assembly GCA_949130495.1). Lineage (NCBI taxonomy): Eukaryota > Viridiplantae > Streptophyta > Magnoliopsida > Dipsacales > Adoxaceae > Sambucus > Sambucus nigra. The sequence continues at coordinate 244,056,075 of OX422217.1, forward strand.
CGTCACCTCCTTGATTTTTAGTATTGAAAGCACTGTTCTAAAAAACCCGCCTAGGCTTAAGGCTTGAGAGAAATGCCTCGCCTTACGCTTTTCACGCCTTATTCTTGGTAAAACCCTTAAGGCACACTTTTTCCTAAAAACAACAATGCTTTAGTGAAACGATGTTGCCTTTTGAAGAATTTGTTTACAAACCGGACCATTATCTCATCCAAATTAATCAAATACTATTTTAATTTGCACATATTCAGACATATTTTTATGATATGTGCAATTTTTGTATTTTAATAACCTTGTTATGGATAAAAAATATGAAAATATATTAAGAAGGCCTAAACGCCTTTTCACACCTTTTTACGCCTAGGCCCGCCTAGACTTCTAAGGCTTAAGGCTTGGCCTCCACTCCTCAATCACCCCCCGGGTTTTTTAAAACCTTGATTTAAAGGGTGTCAGACTATTGGATTTCGTGTGGAGAAACACTGGATTTAAACAGAATACAATTTTGACTGTTTTACTTTATTCTCCAACCTTTTGAGAATTCAATCTCATATTTTTCCAATTCACAAAACATCGCAATCTTTAGTGAATTATTTTGGAACCCAAGAACAGATCTTTGCTATTGTTCAACTCTTTGTAGAGAGGATAAATCTACATCGAACTGAGGTCATTAGGGAAGTGTTGCGGTATTCCTGGGCTGAAGATAGGACTGCGGTTCTTATGGAGCTTCTGGGATTGTTCCATTGCTAGCGACATTGACTGACACCTGCGGGTATTCGTATGTCACTAGTATTTTCATTATAATCCGATTGTAAACCGTTATTTTACAAATTATAGTGGAAATAAAAAGATTTTTCCCTTTGGGGATTTTTCCTGATATTTTGTTTCCTTTGCATGCTTATTACGTTATGATTACATATTACTTAGATGCATGTTTTTAGGACTGAATTAAAACTTGGGTTTTCATTAACACTTCTTTGGTTGACACACAATTAAAATTGGTTTTATTTGAGAAGTCGCATTTATTTCGCTATAGCGGCTCTTACAAATTGGTATCAGAGCAGGTTACTCTAAGTTATCGAGTGATTCTGTGTTTTAAAGTTTTCCCCTGAAACAATTTGACTACTCACGTTGTCAAATTGGTATCAGGGCGGGTATCGCTAATCTATTGCATTTGATCCTATTTTTGAAAATTTTGTTGAAAAATCAGTTTTTGATCATGTTTCTCTCAAAAATGACTTTTGGTGGTTTTGATAATTTTCGGTGTCAACTTTTTGAAAAATCTAATTGGAAAATTCACACGAACTCTTGTTTTAAATCTTCCATTGAAAATATTTCTGAGAGGTGTTCGGATTGTGAGGGTGTAGGTCACACGATGAATGAGTTTCCCAAAAATTTGTGGATGAAATTGAATAAATCAACATCTCGTGTTTCTACTCTTAGTAACAGTGATTCGGAAGAAGAACTTTTTTTGCTTCTAGGCGAGAGTTTTCCACCCGTGTGACTATCGATAAAAGTGAGGTGAGTGAGGACGACACAAGTGAGGATGAGCATGACTTGCAAACTGCTTTCAATGATCTTTATACTGAATATTTGAAAATAAATAAAGAAAATTTGAAATTGAAAGCCCAACTACAAGAGCGTGCCTTAAAAAATAATGATGCCTTAGTTAAAGATCTTAGGTCACGTGAGAAAATTTTGAGAGAAAAGCTTGAGTACGTCGAGGGTGAGAGAAATGATCTTCAAGGGGTGATGGGAGCTATAAAAAAGGAGTTTCTTGTATTTGAGGATTCTAGGCGCTTACTTTCTAAGATAGGTGAACTTGAGAAAATTTTGAGAGATTCAAGTAAGGTGAAATTTGATTTAAAGTCTAGATCTGAAAAACTTAATAAGATTTTAGGAACTTTCGAGATCAAAAAGGACAGGGGTGGGATTGGTTTTGAAAAACATGTTGCACCCATTCCCACACGTGTGAGAGAGCCTCCTAGGATTGTTAAGAAAGAGGCACCTAAGTTTATTAGGAAAGAGACCCCTAGGAACATCATGAGAGAACCTCCTAGGATCATTAGGAGAGAGCCACCTAGGCAAATTCAGAGAGAGACACCTAGGAATTTGAGGAGAGCACCACCTAGAAATTTGAGGATAAGGCCGCCTTTAAGTAACACTTACCGTCCGATTTACACTTGCACACATTGTGGTAGGCAAGGCCATCTTAGGCGTTTCTGCTATAAGTTTTTGAATGGACCTAGGAAACATAAAGTGAAATATCCTAAATATTTGACTTACTTGGGTCTACATTATATAGGGTGTTTCAATCTCCCCCTTTGCTAAATATTTGACTTACTTGAGTCTAAATTATTTAGGCATTTCAACTAATCTGGATATTGTATCAAAACATATTTTTTAGTATGAGCCTTCTCCTTGGTACATCTTACTACATTACTCGACGACTCAATATGCCTCGACTCTTCTCAACGACATATCCGAGTAATAGTATTCACGTGTGTTGCACATTTGCACTTGACATATTAGACACACATGCATATATATTGATTCATGTTATTAATTGTGTGACTAATTGATTGTGAACTTAAACTTTTTCTTCTAAAAATGAAATTACATTATTTTTTTCTAAAAATAATTTTTTTAAATGAAAATTGGTTATAAGTTTTGTTTAAAATGATGATTTTATTTTTAAAATGATTTTCGAAATTTGTTAATAAAAATAATTTTTCATTTTGAAAAATATTTTTTTTGAAACTCAAAATTACATGTTAAACAATTTTTGATAAAAAAAAAATCGATTTGAAAAATAATTTTTCGAAAAACTGAAATACGTTTAAATAATTTTTGTTTAGTAAAATATAAATCTGTCCTTATCTACCTGTAGCTTTATAAACTTTTAATAGATTGCGTGGTGTATAGTATATGTTTAGGTTTAGCTATATTATTATCCAGAGGAATTCTTTTGTCCATTAGTTATAAGATGATACCCACTTGCTTACAGGATTTCTTTCCTTACCTATTAAGCATGATTTCGGTCATATCTTTTTGTATTGTTTCGACCATATCATGAGACCTGCTCTAGCGTTTTGACTCACATAGCGTTTTGTCTAAAGTGTTGACCGCATAGGACAGTCCATGGGTTAGACCTGCTTGGTTCATCCATAGGTTATTTCTTTTAGGTTTATTCTTTAAACCTTAGGATCACTAGGAGCCTTAGCATCTGATTGATGTGTCGAATAGGAACAGTACGTTTCTACCTTTTGTTTTCTTTACGAATAACTTTAGATTTGTACATGTGATAATAGTTATAGCCTTAGGCATTGATGGTATCGAATTATATATGCTTTACACCTAATTCATACCTGACCTGTAAGCGTACTGATGTGACCATACGAGCTTACGATTTTAGCTTAGGTTATGATCTTCTATAGGTTGTATTGTTTTTAACCATTAATTATTAGATTTCATACCTGTCACTTTTCAGTTATACCTTTAAACTGTCAAATAAATCTTTGCATATGATTTGTTTAGATTGAGTGTTTTGATTGTATGCCAGCTGTACCATTATGAACGTTGGAAGTTTGTTACACCAAAACCTTACGCCATTTGTTTATTTCATTAGTGGTTTTAGGTTCTTGAGATTTTTATAACAAACTGAATTTGTTGAGTTAGATACAATCTGTTAATCTGTTAATCTATTTTAACTCGAATTAATCTCAATCTTAGATTAATAACTTTTAATCTGAATCCTTAATTTTAATATTCCTAGAATATTATTTGGATACGGCTATTCCCACTCCAACACACTACTCTCACACTCCATTTTTTTTCCAAATATAAGTAAAAGACTATTATACCTTTGTTATCAATCCTTGATCCTTCTCACTTGTACAAAACATAATAAATATTTTTCTTACCCCAAAATTATACACATAAATAAAAAGTAAAGTTTACTATTAACTTGACACACATAAAAAAGGTCATTATTAACTGTTCTTTAATAAAAAGAAATTGTTTTGTAAAAAGAACGTTTTTTTGTTAAAAATAAAAATAAAAAAGGGTTTTGTTAAAAAAAAAACTGTTTTAATATTAAAAAAAAGGTGTTAGCAAATTTGTTTTAAAAAACAGTTAAAACATATGTTTTATTCGAAAACAGTATTAAATTTTAAACATTTAATATTTTTACGTTTATATAAATATTTATTTTAAATATAAAATATATTTTGTGTCGTATAGCTCTCCTGTTAAAATTATGAGTCATCTTAAAATCATGACTCGCGTCGTTTCGTGCTCGTGCTATAATTAAGACTCGTGTTGTGTTGTGCACTTGTTAAAATTATGAATTTTGTTGGGTCGTATTTGTGTTAAAATTATGACTCGCGATTTCGACATATTATGAACGACACGCTGACTCATGTGTTAAATTATGACTCTCGTGTTAAAATTATATTTTTTAATTTTAAAAAAATTGAAACTTCTGTTATCCATTCGATGCTAAATAAAATTGAAACGCCAATATTTATATAAACGTAAAATTTTTAAATTTTTAATGAAAATTTAATACCGCTTTCAAATAAAATATTCATTTTAACTGTTTTTTAAAACAAAATTTTTAATACTTTTTTTTATATCTTAAAATAGTTTTTTTTAACAAAACAGTTTTGTATTTTTATTTTTAATAAAAAACGTTTTTTGACAAAACAATTTCTTTTAAAAAAAAAATAATAGTGAACTTCTTTTATGCGTGTCGAATTCACAGTTAACTTTAATTTTTATTTATGTGAATAGTTTTGGGATAAGGAAAATATTTATTATCTTTTGTACAAGTGAGAGAAGGATTGAGTGAGAAACACCCGTATTGTTTTGTATAGCAACAAATGGATAATAAAAGTTTCTATTTTTCAAAAAATACAATTTTAACATATGTGTCATAATTTTAACACATGAGTCAGAGTGTCGTAATTTTAACTAGTGCACGACACAACAGGAGTTTTAATTATAGCACGAGCACGAATCGACGCGAATCATGATTTTAACACGACTCATACTTTTAACTGGAGAATTAAACTACACAAAATATATCTTATATTTAAAATAAATATTTATATAAATGTAAAAATTTAAATGTTTAATGAAAATTTAATATTGTTTTCAAATAAAATGTATGTTTTAATTATTTTTTAAAATAAATTTGTTAACACTTTTTTTTAATATTAAAATAGTTTTTTTAACAAAACGGTTTTTTATTTTTTATTTTGGATCCTGATATTTACACCCAAAAAATATCTCCAAAACATCATTTACTCCAAAACACCACAAAAAACTCACTTTTATCTCCTTAACACCGCACAAATTAACACCCCAAAAAGTAACCGTGAAATGGGTACTACGGTCAAGGTTGACTGTGAAAATGAGTATTACGGCGAATGTTAGTTGTGAAAATGAGTACCACGGCCAAAAGTTAGCCGCAAAGATAGTATCGCGGCTAAGGTTAGCCGTAAAAGAGATATCACGATCAGAGTTAGCCGTGAAAATGGGTACCATGGCTAAGGTTGGCCGTGAGATTTTGTTGGGTTGAATAGTAAAAAAAATGATTTTTTTTAATGTAGTGTTTTTGAGATATTTTTTGGGTGTAAATATCATGACCCTTTTATTTTCATAAAAAACGATTTTTTTATAAAAGAGTTTCTTTTTATTGAAAGCAATTAATAGAAAACTATTTTTTATGTGTTTTGAGTTAATAGTAAACTTTACTTTTTATTTATGTGAATAATTTTGGGGTATGAAATATATTTATTATCTTTTGTACAAGTGAGAAGGATAAGAATTGATATCAAGGGTATAAAAGTCATTTATTTATATTTAAAAAGAAAATGGAGTGTGGGAATACTTTGTAGGAGTGAATATAGCCCTATCCTATTATTTTCTCACCTATATATAAACCTCATTAGAAAGTTTAATTGGAGTTAGAGATTTTAGAAGTTCAGATTTCTGTAGTGAGAAACACAAGAGGGTTAGGAATTGTAGAGAGGAAAATATAGAGAATTAGAGAGAATATCTAAGAGAGAGATTGAATGTTATTTTTCATATATTTTGTGATTTCTACTTCATCTCATTTCTGTTTTTGTAAAATTGTCAATGATCTTACACATCATCTCATAACTTTAGAGATTGAAATATTGTGTTATTGTAGAGAGAATTTATGTGCTTTCATGCTGAAATAATTTTTTACAAAAACTATAATTCCTTAGATTTTTAGATCCCAATTTTATTGAATATTTTTTATGATCTAAATATTCTAATTTTGTGTTAGATTCTATATGATGTTTAAATCATAATTTTCTTCGGATCTTGCATGTTTATTTAAAATCTTTTTAAAAATCTGTTTTCTCATAGTTGTGAAATAATTTGTAAAACACTTTCCTCATAAAATTGATTTTATATTTTTGAGAAAATTAAGAACACGTATTGGAGTGATTATTTTATGTCTACATGATTGTGTTCATATGAGTGTTATTTCATATTGATTAGAAAGAATGTTTATAAGATTTATGATTAAAAATTTATTTTGTAAGTTTTTGTAGAAAACTTAATTGATTGTTAATTGAAAATATATTTTTGTTAAGTTTTTATAGAAAAATCATTTGCTTGATTACAAATGTATTTTTGTTAAGTTTTTGTAGAAAACTTATACGATTGTGTTATGAATTAAGTTCTTGCATGGTTTGTATTTAGAACATATTCACTTGCATGTTTTGCATAACTAGTCTGTTGTTGAGAGATCAGTTTTGACTGAGTTGGAATTTGCTAAGAAAGAGATCAAGGAAAAAGCAAAGGAGCAACAAAGAAAAGATCAAGTTCTAGTCAAATTACCTTTGGAGTGAAGAATCTCAAGTAAGTATATTCTGAACTTAGTTAGGATCTTTGTGTGTTTGCTTAAGTGTTGTGACTTGAATCTTTATTTTAGTGGAATTTTTGTTTTGTGGCGTAGAGGTCACCGTGGATGTTTTCCCTAGTTTGAGTTTTTACCACGTTAAAAAATCATACTTGTCAATCTTCTTATCCTCATCTTATTCTTTATATGATTTAGAATTAAAATTGTTACATGATTTAATTACTTGAATTAATCATATTTGATATATTGTATTGTAACGTAATAAATCAGATTGTTATTAATTTGACTTTTAATTAAATCAGATTTAATTGATTTTAATTTCTGCATGTATTAAAATCTGGTTAGTTAGATAATAAAGTTTTTCTTGATTCGATTAACTATACATGTTATTAGAAAAATTTGCATGAAATCAGAGTATGTTCTTTTGCGCGTATGCAGATTGTTTCATGGGTGCATGTCCCTCGAGATTTTTCATAAAGAGAGAGTCACACCGGTTCCCAAAACCCCCACACCTCGTTACACATCGATTTGGGTTAGGAGCTCGAATTTGGAGGCTTATGGTCTAATTGTTCACGACTCTCGTTTGCTTACACGTGATTCACCCCATGTTAGGAGCTTTAATTGATTCCATAGTTTTTTTGTCATATACTAGTTGTGCGTATTGATATACTTTTACTAGTTTTATGACTCATTTTGTAGTAGCGCACATTGACTTAGTTATTGAGTTTGCTGTTTCCCTACTGTTTTGACTCTGTTTTGCTTTTTTCAGGCTCTTCCTGGTACTGTTTTGGGGAAATTTTTGCACTGGGCAATACTGTTTATCTTTCTGAGCAAAATTTTGAAAGTTACTATTTTCTCGTTCGAGCGAGATTAAATGTGGCGAGAAGCTGTCGTTCAAACAACAAGCATTCTTGTTCGAACGAAGTTAATCTTCGTTCGAACGACATATATGGTTTTCTATCCTTTTCTATTTTAGTACCCTGTGTTCATCTGCTTAGGTTTTTGGTACTGCTGGTTTATTCTGGGACTCTTTATATGCAGCTACTCTTGATACTCATGCTTAATTGATAACACTGCATATTTTCGTTTAATCACACCTGCTTTGACTGATGATTCATTTGTGTGATTTATGTTCGCTAGCATAGGATGACTCTCATGCTAATATTATGCCTATTTTTTATTGTATTTCATTTGCCATATATTTTTCGAAAAACCAAAAAGATTTTCTGTTTTGAAAATTTTTTAAAAAGACAAGATTTTTTATTTTCAAAAATTTTGAAAAAGATAAAAAGATTTTTGTATTTTTTTTACACCATATATGAATGGACATTTAGGATGACGAAATCACAATTTCATTCCATTTAATTCATGTGACAATTTAATAGTGTTTTGAGATAATATATCATGTTATTCATGTGCTTTAAAATGTTTGGAGTCATTGAGATGTAATCAGTTGTTACTTCCTACATGTTTGACTCATTATGTCCTTTATTGCACACAGGCACGAATTTGTTTGATTATTGTACTTGTCTATCACAAGTTGGTCGAATGTTTCCATCTTAATCTTGTCCTTAAAATGAACCAAGTGTAATAATACGAGAGTAATAAAAGTAGTGCATGTAAAAACCATTGGCCGTGAGGAATTTGTTTAAATTTGAGAAAAAGATGAGTGACCCCGGAAAGGGATGCGAGTGAATAACTATCATGTTGTGAAAGCCACCGTTTGAAAAGAGCCCGCACTAAAATTTAAGGCAATAAAAAGGTGAAATATGCCAAAATTTGGGCCAATTGGTTTTCTCTAAGTTGAGAATTTAGTACCACGTTAGATATAAAAAATTTATTCTATTATATGAGGGAGTTTGGTTGGAAACTAATCAAAGGATTCGCACGTCCTTTGAAAAGTTCTCGAAACGACACTAATTAGTTTTGGACGTTATTGGTGTGAAAATCACTTAGGCTTTTATTTGTTGATTTGATTTAGTCGATATCATCTAAATTCAATAACTTTACACCTAAGGATGCTTTTGATGTTCACTCGACAGGAGTACACATATGTATCGTGAACATATGCTTGATTGAGTTTTATTACCTATTGAATTTGTTCACACACATTCATTCCATATCCCCGATTTGGTTATCTTAGTAAAAATTCATGGTGTGTGATTTTTGTAAAATTATTTTTACATTTTTGTATGAAAATATTGAAAAATTCAAAAATAACTTGTTTGTTTTCTTTCCCGTGACACCCCAATTTGCTTTATTGTGTTTATTCTTTCCTTGTCTATTTTGCACAAACAAAAATGGGGAGAACGAATTATTATGGGGGGGGGGGGGGGGTTGAATTATGGGGGAGATTTGAGATTTTATATGTGTTTTGATTTGACTTTATGTTCATCTCATTTCAAACTCGATATGTCATGAAGGTATTTGCTTTGTCTCATGTGTGTAGGTAAAAGTTGGAAATTAGTGGATTGTACACCCTGATGAGAAAAGCTTTGAGGTTTGAAGTTTGCTGAAGATTGAAAAAGTTTGAAAACTTGTCTTTTACCTTTTCAGTTTTGGGTTCATGGGAGAGTAGATTTGTATAGGTCATATTTTGATTGATAATTCGGATATTTTTATTTTGTACGGCATAGACATATAGGAAGATTTATAAGGACATCTTTTTCAATTATTAATTTATAAGTCGTATACCGCTACACCGTCGAAGAAGATCAATATCACATTCACATCAAGACGGATCCGAATAATCAAGGTTCTTCAGCAAATAGTCTCCGCAAAGTTAACTTTGGTAAGGTTACGTTTTAGAGTACCTTAATAATGCACTTAGAGTATTGGAATTATTTTTCATAAAATACTTTCTAAGTGTTGGAGCGGAGCTTCAAAAGTTTTTATTGAATTTTTTTTTAATTCATACTATCTAAAGATTTTATTCTCGGATACCTTTTCGTAGAAAAATCATAAGTAATTCATAAAAAATAAAAATAAAATACGAAACTGGCGGCCACGCGTTCGTATCAAAATTATCTACAATTATGGCCTCATTTGATAGGTTGTTCAAACAAGATAGGATCTTGTTCGAACGAGATAAGGATCTCATTCAAACGACATTGTATGTCGTTCGAACGAGAAGAGTTATTTTCTGACATGTCACCGCCTTGATTTTTAGTATTTAAAGGGTATCAGACTACTGGATTTCGTGTGGAGAAACACTGGTTTTAAACAGAATACAATTTTAAGTGTTTTACTTTATTCTCCAACCTTTTGAGAATTCAATCTCTTATTTTTTCAATTCACAAAACATCCCAATCTTTAGTGAATTATTTTGGAACTCAAGAACGGATCTTTGCTATTATTCAACTCTTTGTAGAAAGGGTAAATCTACACGGGACTGAGGTCATTAGGGAAGTGCTGCGGTATTCCTGGGCTGAAGATAGGACTGTGATTCTTATGGAGTTTATGGGATTGTTCCATTGCTGATAACATCGACCGCCACCTGCGGGTATTCGTATATCACTTGCATTTTCATTATAATCCGATTGTAAACCGTTCTTTTACAAATTATAGTGGAAATAAAAAGGTTTTGCCCCCCTTCGGATATTTTTCCTAAAATTTGGTTTCCTATGCATGCTTATTACGTTATGATTCCATATCACTTAGATGCATGTTTTTAGGACTGAATTAAAACTTCGGTTTTCATTAAAACTGCTTTGGTTGACACACAATTAAAATTGGTTTTATTTGAGAAGTCGAATTTATTTCGTTGTAGCGGCTCTTACACTTTTAGTTGTAGTTTTGTAGGATTTAATAACTTTTAAGTGTTGGTCATTGCTAAAAAGGACATTTATGGGTTGCTGGCATGTTAAAATTTAAATTTCATTTCATGATTCTGTTTCTTGTCATATAATTTAAGGAGCACTTTTTGTTGCTGGTAAGAGTTGCTCCAAGACCTATGTAAGATCAGTTTTGTGCATCTTCCATGCCTTTTAATGTGTGCATAATGTAAGATTTGTGTGTTCTTAAAAAATATATATTTCATTTATGAATTCACATTAAGGATAAGTTAAAAGTTTTCCATATCCACAAGTTTGGATAAAGTGTTTGTCCTAATTTCAATGTCAGTGCTTTATTTCATTTTTTAAATTTATTATCTTAGATGGTTGATTTAAAATCGTGAATAGAATTTGAGGTTTTGTAACTAATTTTAATTGTGGTTGTAGGAAGTTTTTATGTTTATTGTACTCTGATTTATTAGCATTGTTAACTACATGTTTGTTTAACCTGTATGGATGTCTAATTTCAAATGTATGATGTCAGATATGAGTGTATAATGATAACGACGTTCGTGTTAACAAACTTCTTTTTGAATGAGAAGACACAATAGATAAAATTTATCAATCAGGTGCTATATCAGGAAAGCATCTGCTTGATGACACTCAATCAGGTGTTTTCATACATTTTGTGATGTCATCTCAGCTCCTCTCACTGTGAATGGAAGGTTTGTCTCCAGTTGTATTTCCCTATTCAATTAGTGCAATCAGCAAACTTGAAAGATAATAGGAATGATAGGTAACGAAGGCGATTTTATATATCTTGCATATTGCTCAAATGCGAACTAAATAATAATACCAACGAGGTATGGCGCAAGGGTAGCAGAAGCTACAGGGCCAGTCCAGATCTCGATATTTTGTGCCTTTTCTTCATGGTAAAGAGGACAATGCATCATATTTCTTCTAATGATGCACTATTTACTAAATTTAAAGGGCTCGAATGCTGTGTTTGTCTCTTTAAATTTGAAGATTCTGAAATTCTTAGGTTGCTGCCTAACTGCAAACATGGGTTCCATATTAATTTTGTGGATAAGTGGCTTGAGAAACACTCAAGTTGCCCTCTATACAGGCAGAAAATTAGCGCTACTGAAGAAAATGACCTCGCATACGTGCGTAGTTTCAGAGTGATGGATAGGAATTTAGAGATTTTCGTTCAGATAGAAGAATTTCATCGTGGTACTTCACAATTTAGCAACGAAAATAGTTTTAGGAAATTCGAGGAAGAGTTGCCAATTGAGGAAATCGATCAAAATGGCCAAAAAAACCTTGACGTGCATAAATTCAACCATAAGATAACTATTGTATCGGAGGCTATCTTAAAGAACATGTGGAGCAATATGAGTTCTTCGGACCTTATGTTGTTAAATTAGGAGACGCTTTATGACATGTCAAGAAATATATTCTCTGCTTTAGAGGGTTCAAACAGTGGTGAAATTGTGAAGATTGAGGATAAGATGGAGAGAAACAAAGGGTATGATAGTAAATTCAACCAAAGTGATTTAATCCCATATTCAGGTATTCATACTATTGCTACCACATCAAAGGTTTTAAATCCCACTAATGAGAAGAGATCAATGTTAGAAATAATAGTTCACCAAAGATTTAAAGAGTTTAGTATGAAATATAGTGGTAGAGCTAAAAACAATATGAGGGAGGAAAGAATGAGGAGTGTTCTACACATCATTTTTGCATATTTATTTAAATGTATCATTGGTTGAATAGGATCTTTTAGTAACACCTTCTTAATTCTTACTGACCTTTTTCTTTGATAAGATCTTTTAGTACCTTTATTTTTCTTGAATGCGGCAATATGAGAATCTGACTACTTTTGTCTTTGGTACATTTTCCAACAGTTGTGGCATTGAAGTAAAATTGAAGCTGAATGTTAGGAACCCTTGCCATTATATGTACTTTATTTGATTCACGTATCTCCTCATAGGTAACATTCCTTCCCATTTGTGTCCATTTTCCACAATGATTTCTCCTGTTACACAGAAAATTCCCTATATTTATTGATGTGGATTTGTAACGAGACTTGGGGATTAATTTTATTGTGAATGTGTATTATTTTTTCAATCAAACCATGTAATATCATGTATATGGAGCCGATACAATGATACAAAAAACAGTGGTGGTGATGACTTTACTTATTATTCAATGCCAAAATTCAGTTCCACCAATTAATGTAACAAACAATACCAAGATGGAGATGCTCCAGCACCTCCCGTGTTTTTTGAATTTTTGGTATTTTATTTCAACAGTAAAATTTGATTTCTTTGGCTGTTATAACCTAATCTCAAGTTATATTCTGTTTTGGCCATTAAAATAGTTATATTACTTCACATATTAAGTTTACTTTTCGAATGCATTTCCTGATGAAGGTTGTCTCTCATTTTTTTGCTTTTATAGATAAGAACCTTATAACATTTGAGTCTATCATCTCATTTCATTTGGTCTTAATAAACAAGTAACTTTTCTTTTTGGCTTTGTAATATTTTAGGCACTTGATGCTTGGGTAAGGTTTGGGTCCAATAGTGGGGGAATTAGAATACTTCAAAGTTGTATAGTTGTAGTTGTACCTTATTTTCCTTAGTCTTTAATCCTAGACTTCGCAATAAGGTAACTATGTCAATTTAGTTTTGTGATTTTTTTTCATTTCAACGATATTGTTTTGATTTTTATTATCCAAATTTTTTTGTTTCCGCAATTTTTTTCTTTATTCCCTTTGGTTTGAAAATATAATTAAAAATGATATTGTGTTATGCTTTAATGTGCATAGGTGAACCAAAATTCCTAATATTATGATGGATATTAAGTTAATTACAAAATGGGGCGGCAAACAACACTTTGAACGTTGTCATTTACTAATTAAACCTTTGGTTAGTAACATCTGTTAATTTCCATGCTCTTCTCTATAACAACCCAATGTAAAACCAATTCCATTTATGTTTGTTCTTTCCTTTTGTGTGTATGGGGTGTTATATAAATATTGTATTTTGAGCTAATGTGACAGGAGTTTACTTTTTCATCTATATTGATATATTTATGTCTCTATTGTGGTCTTTAGTTAATGTTAAAATTTATGTTCAGCAGTTCTATTGTGGTTCAAGTGCAGGTAGATTATTCAATGGTTTTGTTATGGTTCCAGGGGCGGGAAAGAGTCGGGGAAAAAAGTGAAATGTGAGATGTCACTAAGACAGAACCAAGCAACAACATAATCGTGTGGTGGACAAGTAAGTATACAGGAGAGGGCAGACATAAAAAAATGGGCTCCATGTATATACCTAAAAAGTAGCCGAGCAGAATAGTCAAGACTACATGCTCTTAGGGTGAGTTTCATACGGGTTTTCTTCCTTTCTTGTTTGGATGTGAGATTTTTGGACAAGATCTTACCAATGATCCAGTCTTAGATCCATATAACATTTACATTCCAATTTAGTGTAACTTTCTCTTTTAAAATGTCAAATAAGAGATTTCATGTAAGTGCATTTTACACAGAAGAATCAATTTTAGAGAATGATGCCTTTGATTATGCATTCGCACTTTATCATAATAGTGCGAACTATTCATAAACTTGATTTTATACAGTACTGAGAATGGGAAGGAAAAGTGAAGGTTGGGCTATTAGAATAGATCTTGGGATGACCAACTCATGCACCGGGGTGTGGAATAAGAACCATGTTGAAATAATCACAAACGATTAGGGAAATAGGAGATTTAGTGATTGGTTGAAATAAGAACCATGTTGAAATAATCACTAATGCCAAGATGAACCCCACTAACACGATATTTCATGCAAAACGATTGGTTGGTAGGAGATTTAGTGATACGTGTATACAGTGTGATATGATGTTCGGGCCATTCAGGGTCAGTGTTGGTCCCGATGACTGGTCCATGATCGTGGTCAACGACAAAGGGGAGGACAAGGAATTCGTTGCTGAGGAGATATCAGCTATGGTTCTCATGAAGATGCAGGAGTTCGTTGAGGCCCACATTAATAAAAAGGTGAAGAATGTTGTGAATAAAAAAGTATTTGACTTACCCATTTACGCACTATGTTTTACATTTCCCTACCTCCAAAGGGTGATATTGAAAGAATTTTGATGTCCAACATGTTGATTTATTAACATTGGTTTCACACTGGATTCTACTTATTTTGGTATCTAAATAGGGTACATTTACGGTATTTATTTTGGTTGGTGTCTTAGTTTATTTCGTGTGTTCAAATTATTAGTAAAGTTTTGTCAACAACCATGCCATATTTCTAATTTTTACTCCAGTTAAGATTTTAGAATTGTTCGTCTACTTGAATATATTTATATTTCGGTGTTATGAGGTGTTGAGTTTTTTTTAATTTCATTTCAAAAATATGTTTTTGTCTGAGTTTTGGTTTTCTTAAAACATCCCACAGTTTTGAACTATTGACATAAGCAAGGGACTTTAAACACTCACTTGGGTATCTGTAATGACCATTTTTGTGTATTATAAAAGATTTTTGTGTTTTTGTCTACTTATTTTCAATTATTTTAGCGGGTTGAGATTAAAATGGGTTTTCTTCTATTGTCATCTAAATCAAAGATGTTTTACCCGTTGGTGATATACTTTTTTGCCCATCAGTTGCAACGCGAGTCAACTGTTTACACCATCAGTTGCCTTTTTTTCAACGTTAGATACTTTTTTGTGTGATTTATTTAGAGACATGCTTGGTTTATTTTTTCAGATTTCATTCAATGTCGGGGTTTATTAGCAACCATTCTGAAGCAGCTCGGGCAATTCAAATAAGTAATGCCCAGTTTCTTTTCGCCAAACCACTCAAAAGTGTTCGTGGGGAAGTAAGTAAAATCCACCTGGTACCATCTTCACCCTTCTACTCCAACCAGCTACTACACAAATGTCAGGATTTTCAGCTACTAACTTAGAAGATTACAAGCGACAGCTGACGGATCGGTGGTGATGCAAGTCAGGAAATCTTTTAATGAATAATGGTGTGTTGTAATTTTATTTAAGAAATGACAGACTCAGCTTTATTATACGTGTATAATTTATTTGTGTCTTTATTGAGTTGTTTCAATGTCGTCGTCCCATGTGTAGTGCGGACTCTGGTTAAAGAAGTATGACTTTTGTTGGGAAAGATCAATTTAAGTGCTCATGTGTAGTTCTAAAATGTTTATACTTTAACTGTGATTTAAATTTGTATTTGGTGTCTATGATGTTTATGCGAGGTCCAACACGGACTATTACTATTGTTATTGTGGACTATTTTTATTTTTTAACACGGTGAATAGTCATATAAACGAAGGAAATTATGCCCAAAATTTTTTAAAAAATTCACATTTGTGGTGTAAATTTTTTTTTACTTAAATTGTTCACATGCAATACTTCGAAAAAAAATCGCATAGGCATTCCGCTAGTATATATATAATAAGTTACAAACCTTATGTATGTCATAAGCTTAGCTTATGATGTCACAAGATAAGTTTTTTTCCAGCTTTGACTCTTTTACCCTCAATTATTTGGTTTCCCCCTCTTTTCATACACTCCAATTTATTTCCCCCTCTACATCAAAATTCAAAATCAGGGTAAAGTAGTAAACTTACCAAAATCAAACTCTCTCGCACACTCTTCAACCACACAAAACACATCCAAACCCTCCGTCCCATCTCCTCTCTCCCGATTCACCCAAACCGTAACTTTACTCTCTCCCTCTCTCTCTCCTCCTCATGCGCCCCCTCACACTCATCCGCCTCTCTCCCTCTCACACGCTTCTATAGGTAATATTTTCCACACCTTAAATTTTTTCGAAGCTTTTATATGGATGTGTTTTGGCTTGCCATTGTATACTTTTTGTTCGATTTTGTAGAACTAACAATAATTTTCATATTTTGCTGTAATTATTATTTATTTGTAGACGTAAATGACTTTTTCCACATCAGATCTCAGGTATATCTTCGTTTCTATCTCTCTCTTTAGCTTTCATTTTGAAAAGATCATTTGCTTGGTTTGATCAGCGAAAACAGTTTTGTTTGGAAAGAAAATTCAAATCGTGTAGTTGTAATTTAATGTTTTAAAATACACATTTTTTTGTATATATTTATATATATATATATATATATATATATATACATGACTTACCCTCATTATTTTTTCTACAGTAATGTTTAGCGGACATTTAATATTGTTGTGGTCATGATGCACTGATTAAGTATAGAGATT
The DNA here is from genome assembly GCA_949130495.1 of Sambucus nigra. Taxonomy (NCBI): domain Eukaryota; kingdom Viridiplantae; phylum Streptophyta; class Magnoliopsida; order Dipsacales; family Adoxaceae; genus Sambucus; species Sambucus nigra. The sequence continues at coordinate 244,073,013 of OX422217.1, forward strand.
TTGACGCCTCTCTTTACGTGTTTGTAGATATTGTTGTCGTCATTTACTTGACTTGGTAAATGTTTACTTGCAAGAGAATAGTTTATGGATTTGGTTTATTCAACACTATACTAAACTAAAGGATTTATGAGTTTAATTAATGCACGATTTATTTCACTACATTCTAATAATAAAATTTATATATGCGGAGAATGAGAAACCCACCAACCTTTATGTTCTCACTACCCATCATGTAAGCACCATGAGGTGTTTGAAAAAATGGCATCATGTGGTGATGATATATTTTTTCTTATGTTGAGATCTTTTAGGCCTTAATTGCTTAGTTTTAGTGTTATTATCAACATTCATCGTGAGTTTTGATTTTCCCCAAGAAAATATGTGATTGGAAATAATTTGATTAGGTATTACTTATGCTTTAAGAATTCATCTTTTGCATTGTTTACATTGTTCTACATTGTGATTATGACCCAGTAGTTTTTGTTGTTCTTTTATACTGGGTTCTTTTAATTGTTATTATCGAATTTGTAGTCTGTTAACAGTTATTGTTCACATTCATAGGTATATACTACTATTGTTCACGTGTGAACCCGAGCATAGGTATGTGTTATGAGATTTTAGTTTTTAATATGCAAGTGAGAATTTCAATATCTTTACTCTTTCCTTTTTACTAAAGACGACAACATTGGGTACATTATCACCAAAGAAGATAACATCATGTTTGAGTTGAAACACCTGTTCATTTTTCTTGTTTTTTTTTCAAATGTCAACTAAATTTTTTGTCTAAATGGAACTGGAAGATGAAGGTGTATTAGCTTAACATAATTGTTTAGTATTGGCACGGTAAGAGCAATTCGTTTGATCATTTCTATGCTTCTAATTATTTTGTTCTTTAATTTTTTCTTTAATATAATTGTTTTGTTCTTTAATTTTTGTTCTGGAGAAGAGATATAAAGAGGCCAATTGTTCTTTAATTTTTTTGTCTATATGTCTAATCGTTTTGTTATTTAATTTTATCGTTAATCTAATTGTTTTGTTCTTTAATTTTGTTATGAAGAAGAGAAGAGAAATAAATAGGCCCTTTGGGGGAGGGGGGGGGGGGGTATTTTTATTGAATCTTTGTGATTTTTTGGGGGTATTTTTACTACATAATACATGGTTGTTATATAATGTAGTAGTCATTGTTATACACGTATAAAACAGATTTTATAATGTAGTAGTCATTATTTTTGCAAATTTGATATATTTTTGTTGATGAGATTTAATGTTTGTTTTGTTTCATTTTTTTTTGTTGCTTAAGAGGGGTTTGATAAAAGTCCTGGATAAAACAGTAAGGTATAGAGGGGGTGTTTTTGTGTATGTTTTTTAATCAAGTTTGGGGTCTATTAAAACAGTAAGTTTGGTTGATTGGTTGCTTATTAATGAGAATGACTTTTGATTCATATATTTATGTTGATTCATGGTCGATTTTTTCCCTCGAGCAATGGTCAATTTTTATACATGTTTGTTTTTTGTATACCGATTTGCTGTTTAGTCAGGTATATATTTATGTCAATTCATGGTTGATTTTTTCCCTCTAGTAATGTTTGCCCTATGTTTTTTGTTCGATTCATGGTCGATTTTATACCAGACACACGTGTGTTGTTTGCCTTATGTTTGCTGTTCGATTCACGTTTGCTGTTTCAATTCATACGATACTTTTTTATTCATGGTTGATTAATACGTTTGTTATTTGTTAATACGATTCACGTTTGTTGTTTGTTAGTACAATTCAGTCTTACAATAACTAAATACAATTATACCTATTTCAATTCATGGTCGATTAATACGGTTGTTCACGCTTACTGTTTTCTAATACCAGTTACCTGTTTTGATTCATACATTTGTTGTTTGTTATTTGCTAGTACCAGATACCTGTTTTGATTCATACGATACTTTTCGATTCGTGGTCGATTAATATGTTTGTTGTTTGTTGTTCGATTCACATTTGTTGTTTGTTAATATGATTCACGTTTGATGTTTGGTAATACGATTTAGTCTTACAGCAACTAAATACGATTTAGTTTCAATGTTTTCTATTGGCTAATGTCTGTTTGTTGTTTGGTTATTTTAACATTTTAGTTTGTTAATTTTAACAACACCTTTGTTAATTGATTCTCTATGGTACTCCATACATGAGGTGAGTGTTTCCATTCTAGTGCCTTCATGTATCATAAGCTATCCCGGGGTTATGAATTTGTCTGCACGCTAATTGCTCTCAACACTGGGCTTATGAATCCCTTCGGAATTAATACCCGTCCTACAAACAAAATGAAATCCCTTACCATCATATTTCAATGTGTATCTTGATTATGAGTTGTAGAATTTTGCAGTGACATTTTTGTTTGTATGTTCATGGTAATTAACTTCTTTCATTTGCTTACCAGGGCAAAGGAAGACAGTAATTCGTAACAAAAACATGGAAACATATTGTAATTATCGTAACAGAAACATGAAAACAGGAACTATAATATTTTTTGTTATAAATATAGTATAATTTTTCAATTTCCTATGGAGTATGTTCAATACTTCAATATTTCAATTTTGGACTTGATTTCGATTTTTTATGCAGGTCCAACATGGAAACATATTCTAAATGTCGTAAAATGTTAATGTCAAGTTAATGAACAGTAAGATTTTTTTATGCGGGTCTGATTTTCATTGAAATATGTTATATTGGTATTAGATTAACCCTCAGTTGAGATATGTTTATCCTTACCATGTTTGGTGTTCATTTTGTGCATATTACTTTAGTGCAGGCTTCTTTTGTGTCATTTACTAAATATTTCACATTAATCTCTCCCCGTATTTGTTTGGTTGTGCGGGTTGATTTTTAAATGTGGCACACCATTTTATCTCTTGAAGTTTAATGTGCTCTTGATTTTGTGGCTTCAAAACAGGTAATGCATGTATCTTCCAGTATTATATGGCTCCACGTAATTGAAGTTGCACGTATTCACACTAAAGGACTATTTTTTTTGTCCTTAATTTTCTCATGCCACATTAGTATGGGATCGTGCCATTAAGATGCCAATAACATGAGTTGTAAATGAGGAATATCGATCAAATACAACCAGTGATACCGCCAAAATTGGCTAGTAAACCAAGGCTAACGAAGACATGGCAAGTTAATTAATCAAATTCATCTCACAATGTCATGAATCTCCACATTGTTAGCAATAATAGGTGCGTAGCCAGGATCTTGGGATATTATCCTATAATTTCATCTAATGGTTGCATATCATCATTTCATATTATCTTTGAAGATACATGCATTACCTGTAGGTATGGTGGTGACAGAATTAAAGGTCTGCATTACCAAAAATGTAGGTATGCATTACCAAAAATGCATTACATGTAACAATGTAGGTATGCATTACCAAAAATCCAAAATTAAAGGTCGAGTCTACTCTAATTTTGGATTTTTCTTTTTTATTTTGTAGGTATGGTGGCGACAGAATAAGTGTGTAGATTGATACACTAACATTAGTTAAACTAATCGCTAACTAATTATGGGGATATAATTGCATTAATCAATAATTTCAGTCATGGAAATTTCGTAATGTCTTTGTACTCTCCAATCTTTGCTTCTTATGTATAGATGGTTTAGGTGAAATGTGTAAGCTTTGAAGTTATTATAGCTTGGTATTTGCATATATTCTATTGATGAACAAATACTTGACATCATGAATGATTCCTCCTAAAATGACATCATTAGAATGATCATGTTGATTTATTATTTATATGTTGTTTCCCAGTCATATTAGTGATTATTTTTCAAACATGGGGTTTGATTATGTTATTCCAACTATTTATGGTAAAGTATATATGGAGAAAATTCATCTACGGATTAATTTTTTTTCTACGAGGTCAGGGAGGAACTATTAGTATTGTTGTTGGATCTCTTCTTTTTTTCCTTAAACAGAGCAAATGGTCATATACACAAAGGAAATTTTGTCCAAATTTTCTAATTGTTCGTACTAATTTTTGTTACAAATCATGAATTTATAAAATAATGGTCGTGCCTTCAAGCGTGTTATTCGTAGTAAGTTGGGAGAGAGCCAAATTCGTAAAATATTTTTTAATGTATCAAATAAGGGTTTATGTGTAAACTTATTCAATAATTATATATTTAGCAAATTGGAGTGTGTAGCCTTCAACTGGATTTTAAATAGAGGGGTGACAATGCATTCACCTTTCAAATATGGATTTTCAATATTTGGTGGTACCAACATTAGTCGTAACTTATATCAAACTAAATAATTCCAATTAACACATAGTATTTTGTTACCAACATTGGGAGAAAATTCATGTGTGAATTTTATTTTATCATAAACTAATTTTATAAATTTATTTTTGTTTTATCGCCGCATATAGTTATATCTATGATGTTGTCAATACGAGATTCTCGATGGACTAATAATATTTTAGTCCCTTTCTTAATTTCTTAAACAAGGTGGATTGTCTTATAAATTAGAAAAAAATTCTCAATTTTTAAAATTCCTTACGGTTATTTCTAATATATTGAACTACAAGAATTTCTATATAAAAATATTATCTGCGTGCCTTCAGGCACGGGCTTACCCTAGTGTGTGTGTGTGTATCTATCTATCTATCAATATATATATATATATATATATATATATATATATAGAGAGAGAGAGAGAGAGAGAGAGTACCTGAAAAAAATAGATCTGCAAAACATCAAATAATGTCAAATCATCGTAGTTTATGTCCTTTTGTGAGAGAGATGAAGAGAGAAGTCTAACAATGAATGGAGGGAGATTTACCTTTCTACTTTATATTAAGAAGAATGAGGCATGAAAGAATCAGATGAGTCTCTAATAATGGAGAGGGGGGGGGGGGGGAAAGAAACGGGCATGGGTTAAATGTAGAGGAAAATATATTGTTCTAACTTCCAAGGCTACTGGTGTGTTTATGATAAGTAATGTGGTAGATATATTTAGGGTATGGATAAAGGAAGGGGTAAAGACTAAGGAGAGTTGGAGCTTTTAATTGAGAGAGAGGTTTAGAATTGGGTTCAAGAGACGTTTTGTGCCACCTGTCAAGCAATATATTATAGAAACCATTTTTAAATGTTTATATTAGATGGAAATCAATTTTCTTGAATAAGATAAGGAAAATATAATATCAACTTTTAGTGGTAAAACTTCCTCAATTTCATGGCATTCCTAGACTTGGGCACTGGGGTTCCTTCCATTTGTTCTGAATGGTAAGATTGCATCCAACTTACAGAGACACTCTTGAATCTTCCTTCCCAGTTTGGTCCTAGTTTGACGCCTAAGGAATTCTTGGTGCCAGGTGTCAATTTCCTTATAATTTTATCCCCCACACATAACTCTTTGTTCTTATCTTCTTATTCTATTGCATTGAGAGTTTGTGGGTATATAAATACATGAATCAGATCATGTTCTTTACTTTCTTTTGCAACGTTAAATTCTTAATAAATTTAATCACCATAATTCTAATACTTGTATAACTAGGTCCTCAAGGTTGGGAGACCAATTTATAACGGTGATGGCTTCCATTTCCTGTGGCAAAGCATAAGAAGTTTCACCAAGTATTACCTAAAGGTCATCTGGTATGCCCAAGGATATTGGGTAATTCCTTGAACCAATTACCCTTTGACTTTTATAATTCATTCCTAATTCCATCAACAATGATCTTAATGTAAATTTTGTCCTAGTAGTTTCTCTGGGAAAACATAATGCACGTGTAATGGTTTTTAATCCCATACTCAGGGAAAAACTTCGTAAATATGTTATTGCCATACTGAGTTCCGTTATCTACTACTACGGCCCTTAGAAACCCAAAATGTATAATGATATTCCTCACATGGAATTTCTGTATAAACTTCCTTAATGTGGGTTAAGGTTCTATCATATATCCACTTTATAAGTAGTTTCCCTTTGTGATTAATAAGTTTTAATCTTTAGGGCTCTTAGGAGAAAACCAACTATATTTAGTACACATTGATAAAAAAGATGAGGACTTGCTAATAGATTTTAGTATTTGATTTGTTGTATCATAATAGGGGAGAATTCTTGACACTTGGCACAATTTTGGATAGGAGTGGACAAAATATTACCGATATGATTAGACCATAACAAACCGGTCTGGAAATTAATGTTTTAATAACTAGCCTAGTCCTTAATATAAATGCTTCAAAATCAATTAAACTGGTCCAGTCTGAAATTTAAATTAACAGATGGATAAAACATGAAGGATTTCCACATATAAATGACCTTTTTGTAAGCATTTTTAATGTCCTACACCAATTGTCTATTACCCATTTGGTATACTAAAACGATGAAGTAATGTGAGTGGTCTAAGCTTCTCCCACAAGCATAAGTTAACAAAGTGTGTTAAAATTATTTCTCGAATGATGCAAGTTTCCTCATCAATACTTAATAAATGATATGTTAACGTCAATGTAACATGTAATATTGTCGTGGGTATTATGACTCACAAGCTAGACTGAATATCATCTGGATTGATAATCATTATAAGAAAAGTGGGATCCGACAGGGGATTCATCGCTCCTATCAATAAGGATCTTTGACCCAATCCTTTAAACACTGATATTTTAGGAATGAAAGCAATTATATGAGAACTAATGGTTACAAATCTCAAAATCATTCAGGTGATGAGAACACACGAAGAGTTTTCCATCGATGGCACTAAAATATACGAGCAATAAATCCTCAACAACAGATTGTCTAAAATTATCATAAATGAATAAGACATTACAAGAACATATGTAAGAATATACATGGTTAGGAAATCTTAATATTTTTTACTTGCATGGGTAAAGATAGGTGCGATGATTTTATTTAAAAGAAGACTTGCGTTCTAGAATGTAATCTAAGAGCCAAACCATAAGGGTTATAAGCCTTAATTCGATGTCCTTATCATGATTAGGGATTGGGGAGTTTGGCTCAGAATCCCAGCTCTAGCAGTGAAGGTTTTCATCGGAAGTGGTTTCATCTAGGCTTTATTGGCATGGTTTACGCGACCAGTGAATGTGGTTATCTGTAGCAAGCTTCTCTACAGTGAATGACCCCCAAATTACGAAAATGGGTTTGTTAGTTGGAGGTATTTTAGGGGTTTCACCACAAATGTATTTCACATATAAATATAACATCTCCGAGCTATTAGACCTAGTTTTAGAGAAACCATTAATTAACATTGATTAATCTTGATTTTGTATACACGTTGATGGGATTAGTGAGCTCGAGTTAGTTATAACCCTTATTTATTGAATAAAAGAAAGGAAGCCATCATTCGTGGATGTAGCCATATTGGTGAACCACATACATCTTATCTTGTGATTATTTGTATTTGTTTTCTCTCAACTTTCTCATTAATTTTCTTTTAGATTGTATTCTCTTATTATTTCTTGGGTTATTCAATATCTTAGATCTTGGGCGTGCGTCTATCACTCATTCGAGTGAGTATCCGCACAACAATTTGGTATCAAAGGTATGGCTTTTAGGGTCTTTGTTTTCTGTGCATTCAAGGAGTTTGATAAAAATACTAAGTGGAATATTGGTCTTGGGGTATTTATTTTTTATTGAAGGCTAATTTTAGAAATTTGAGAATGTCTACATATAAGGTTTCGAAGGTGTCAACGGTGAAGTTTGACTTGGAGAAGTTTGATGGTAAATACATTAAATTTGGCATGTGGAAATGTCAAATGAGAGATGAGCTAATCCAAGAAGGTTTGATAAGGCGTTGAGAGGTATTTTGGCTAAACCTAATGATATATCGGAGGATGATTGAAAGGAATATGACTTACAAGCATGCAGCACTATTAAGTTAAATCTCGTGAAAAATGTAGTATAGTATGTATTGAAGGAAGAATCAGTGAAGTCAATATGGAAGAAATTAGAAGATAAATACATGACGAAGAGCATAGAGAATTTGCTTTATCTCAAGAAGAACTTATTCCGATTTAACTATATTTATGGTATGTCGATATCATAACTTGATCATCCAACTGAACTAACTTCGTGGAAATCTTGGAGGACTGAAAAAAACCTTTTATTGTCTATCTTAAAGATGGAGAGTTACCTGTTGAGGGGCAGGTGAGATCTACTTAAAGAATAGGGTTGCTCATTTCTACCTAGTGAAAGGGGAACTTTACAAGAAAGGGTCTAATGAGAAAGCTCTAAAATGTGTCATAAAAAAAGAAGTAGCAAATGAGTTAAATGAAACTCATAAACCCTCACATATGGGTGGAGCAAAACTGTATGACCAACTTATGACTCTGGGGTACTACTGGACAATGATGGAAGCATACTCCATAGACTTTATGAAGAAATATTGAGCATGTCAAGTGCATGGAAACATCGTCCATGCCCCCTCATTTAGCCTACAGAGTTTGGGTTCTCCTTACCATTACACACTTGGTTATTTAATTTTTTAGGAAAGATCAACCCAACCTCCCATGGAAAATCTTTCGTTTGGGTTGCTACAGAGTTGTATACTTAGTGGGCAGAGGCGATCCCCTTAAGAAGGACTACTGCTCAGGTAGTAACATAGTTTATTCGAGAATATATAATCTGAATCTTTTTCATTCCAAAAATCGTACTCATAGATAAAGGAAAACAGTTTGTATTTATAGTAATGAGTTTGCTCACAGATAAATATAAGATCATTCCCAACAGTTCAACCATTTCCTAACTAAAGGGAAATAGACAGGCAAAAGCGATCAAAAAAACCTCGACTAACATTGTAAAGGTGTTAAAGAATCTCCCTGGAATATGGGATGACCTATTGCAACTGGTTTTGTGGGACTACAAAACTTCTAAATTGAAGTCAATGTCGTTCACTTTTTTCTCTTTAGTTGATGGAATAGAGTGTGTCTTAATAGTGGAATTGGTAGTAGCATTGTAGGGACATGATTTTATAAATGTTCATCACAATTAAGTATGTCGTATACCGCTACAATTCGTCGAAGAATTGAGGAGGTTTACATCTACAAATGACGAATTCGAATTTCAAGTGGACTTCAACATTCAAGCCCCGACGAGATGATTTTGGTAAAAATATGTTTAAGTTCTATTTACATTTCGTATTAAAGGTGTTGGGATATTTTTTATAATGGTTAGAATATTTTTTTTAATTATAAAAAATGGTTTTTGAAAGTTTTATAAAAAATTTAAAAAGCTAATTTTTCAAAAATAATTTTTATATAAAAATTTATGTTAATAATTGTTTCGTAGTGAATGATTGAAAGGAGGCTTGATTTTGAGGTTCAAAATTTTTCTAAGTGTGACGAAGAACCTCGGGATTGACGTTTGGTTCGTTCAAATGAGATCCATGTTGTTCGAAAGACATGTCATCTCGTTCGAACGAGATAAGCAGTCGTTCGAGCGACGCTGACTTTTAGACTGACATGTCACCGCCTCAATGATCCTTATATTCTGTCTTTCGTTTTAAAGTGTGGATAATACTGGTTTTTATCAGAACGGTTTTTAATAGTTTCGATAACTGCTATGCAGTATCGTGTGTGTTCTTCTCCAACAGTTTAAGGGTTCAAAGTTTGTTTTCAATTCATAATCCCAATTACTTTTATGTGAGTTATTTTGTGGAACCCGCGACGTATTTTTAATGGGATTTTATGTTGCTGTTTTAGGTACCTTTAATGGTACTATGCTGATTGACTGCGTGTCATTGAGGATTACTTTAGAGTATTCATTTGTTGAAGATTGGACTGCGGTTCGTATGGGTTCGTTGCATGGAATCCATTGCTCACTCTAGGTTGTGTGTCTATATATGTTTGCTGAGGTAACCGTATTGCAAATTTCATTGTGATTGTAAATAACGATTTCATTCATAATGAAATAAAAGGTTTTGTCCTTCGGAGATTTTTTCTAAAATTTGGGTGTTAGTAACTGTGTTTACGTTGGTTTGACACACGCACACACGTAGCTGCATGTTTAGAGGCTGATTTTACTTGGTTTAAAATTGACTCTAATTAAATAAGTTTGTAATTGAAATTTGCGGATTTATTTGAATCGATATCGCACAAAGAACTCTACAGATTGGTATCAGAGCAGGTTACTCAAATTTACCGAGTATTCCTATTTTCCACAAAATTATGTTATATTGATTTCTTTTGAAAAATTAAATTTTAAAAAAATTGTCGCAATATTTCAAAGTGAAAACTTATATAATCGGTCGCCAACTTTTGATGGGTCTAATTATACTTACTGGAAAGCCCGTGCGAGATCTCATTTAACGATAATCGATGAGAGAGTTTGGTTAATTTGTGAAAGAGGCTGGATTCCTCCCATTGTCATCGTAAATAATGTTACAAATTTAAAACCTCTGGCAGACTGGACTGAGGATGAGTTTAGGTGGAGCGCTTTTAATTCACGAGAGCTTAGTGCAATTTTCGAACACGTCTCCCCTGATGAGTTCCGACGTATTATGACATGCACCACGTCTATAAAAGCATGCGATATTTTACAATTCACCCACGAAGGCACTAACGTGGTAAAATAATCTAAAATTCAAATTTTAACTAATCAATTTGAAATGATCACCATACTTGAGATTGAGCTTTTTGATGACTTTTATGCACGTTTGTCAGACATTATTAACACTAGCTTCAATCTTGGGGAGCCTATACCTGATGAATGAGTGGTTAAAAAGATTTTAAGAACGCTGCTAAAACGTTTTATCCCTAAAGTGACTTTTAAATACCTCGGGTAATTTGAATCGTCTGAAATTAGAAGAGTTGGTTGGAGACCTCCAGATATATGAGATTGACATGTTTTCGACACTGTCAAGCCTAAGGATAAAGGGATAGCACTTAAATCCCGGTTTAAAAAGAAAAAGAAAGACAGGGCCAAAGAAAGCGGTGAGAAAGAGAAAGAGGGTGAGGGAGATTTAGAAAAAGTAACATGTTTTGAGTGTGAAGGCAAAGGTCACAAGTCGTTTAAGTGTCCCACTAGACTTAGGAGAGAGAGGAAGAAAGTTGCCATGCCAGTCACCCTTAGTGATAGTGAGGATGATGTGAAAGATTTAGGGGATGAATCTTCACATGGAAAGTTTGTTGCCTTTTATCAAGTCACGTGAACACACATAATTTATCCCACGACGATGAGGATACTTGTGCAGGTGAGACTCCCGAGGATAATTTGAGTGTTTCTAGTGAGTCTGACAGTGAGTGCGCTAGTGAGGGTGATAGTGAGCTTTAGATCTCATTTAGAGATTTATATGCAGAGACCTTAAAGACTAAAAAATTGTAAAAGGAGTTGAATATTAGGGAGAAAGATTTGGAAAGAGAATTAAAGAGTTTAAGGGAGTTTGAGGCAAAAGCAAGTCAACTCGAGAAGGTGAAGGTTTCATTGAGTGAACAGCTTATAGCTTTTGGCCAAGAAAAGAGTGATCTTATAACCAGCGTGTCACAATTAGAGAGAGATATTAAGCACTCCCTCAAGGTTAAAGTCACGTTAGAGAACACATCTACGAAGGAAGGAAAGATGGTTTGCAATCCCATTTTGGGTTGTGGTGAGAGTTTAGGAATAGGTCATGATGATGCATCCACTTCACATATTACACCCAAGTCGGTTTCCACTTTAGTGTTTGATTCACATAGCTCTCAACCCAACCCACCTAGGCATCTCGTACCTGATAGGAAAGCACATAGGAAACATTTTGAGAGAGGTGTACCTAGGCCTATTTATGTTTGCACACACTGCAAGAAGAGATGACATCTTAGGGAATTTTGTTGGTCATGTGTCATATTTTACTACTACACGTGTTCACACATGCGCACCCACACCATATGCTCTGGACGATTACACGAGAGAGTTTTCACCTATTAGGAAGCTGGTAAAGTTTTTGGTCAAAACTTCACATGATTTGATGGAGGTTTTTCATAGGATGTCACCACCTCTGGAAAACTCCACCGCACCTAAAGGTTGAGGTTTGGACTTGTTTGCTAGCATAGGTTGATTTGCATGTTGATATATTTTGCTTATTTCTAGTATGTATTTTTCGTATTAGGTTGTTGTTTCTGAAAAATTTTAAAAAATACAAAAAGATTTTATTTTGCTAAAATTTTTAAAAAAGTCAAAACGAGTTTTGTATTTTTTTTACACTGTTTATGGATGGACATTTAGGATGAAGGAGTCGCAATTTCATTCCATCTCCACATGACGATTTGATAGTGTTTTGATATGCGTCATCATTTCATTTTTGTGCTTTACAATGTTTGGAGTCATTGAGATATAATTTGTTATTACTACGTACATGCTTGACTCATAAGTTCCTTTAATGCACACTTGCACGGATTTATTTTATTATTGTACTTGTTTATCACATATTGATCGGAGTGTCGTCATCTCAATTCTGTCTTTAAAGCAAACTTTATGCGATAAATCTTGGCAATGGAAGTAGTGTATGTAAAAACCGTTTAGCGTGAGGAATTTAATTGCAACAAAATATGATGAGTGAATCACGAGAAAGGGTTGCGAGAGTACAAAATTTAATAATCGTGAAAGCCATGTTTAAAAGTGCCCGAAAAAATTTAAAGGCAATAAAAAGATAAATATGCCAAAAGGGGGACACACCAAAAGAAAAATATAATGATTATTATTTATGAGGGAGTTGGGATGGAAAGAAATGAAAAACGGGTTTTCACTCTATATCATCAAGCACTATAAATTTGTAATACCCCGTATTTTAAAGAGGAATTTATAATTAATTAATTAAAAAAAATTATTGATTAAATAATAACTCCGAATAATTATATAATGAAAATTGAGAATTTAATATCATTTATGAGGATTTAAAGTTAAAATAAAGTAATTTGTAAATTTCTAGTTCAATTAATTAATTGAGAAAGATTTATTGACTAAAGGCTTGGTGTCATTTGGGTACTTATACTTTTCTTGAGGAGCAAGTACGCTTTCATTGGAGTTTATTCAGCCGCCAAGGCAAAGGAAGCCACGTTCTTAGTAGTTACGACGACGACCTTTATAGCTGCAAAACGCGAGGTCTTTATACTCGTAATCGCGAGTTTAAGGACCACGAAAATTATCGCCATGTCTGCGGTAATGTTCAAACTATTTCAAGGTCGTGCCCCAGTTACAAGGCCTGCGAATTTTTGGGTTATATTATAGCCTATTTATGTTTTAAGCCAATTTACTCTTATCACCCTCATTTTAAGTTGCCTCCTTCACCCAGAAACCCTAAAAGACTATAAATTATCTCACAAGCAGCCTCGTTACCACAAAACAAACCAAAGATATTCTTAAAGTTTTCGAATAAGGATTTAAAGGAGATTTTTCAAGAGCAATCAAATCAATTAAATCGGGTCTTTCGAACAAGTTATTTTTTTGAAGTTTCAAGGCGATATTTCAAGACCAATTATCTTCAAATTCAAAGCAAAATTCATTTCATCTTTTAAGGAAAGTTACAATCCACTCCTCTCATTTTATATATACTTACGTTAAATTTCACCTAAATCTAATTGTAGGATTAAAATGAGTTAGAAACCTTTAGAAATTTGAGACTTCCTAATGTTTTATCTTAATTAGGAGAAATTGATTATCCTTACATATTTTATATTGATATTTAGCCCAAATTATAGTAAGAAATTGAAAATGAAACCCTTGATATAGAATTGACATATTAGGGTTTTAGTTTTGTTCTTGGCATCATGATAATTGAAATAAATGTTGAGTAATTAGACATAGATAAAATCTAATTTAAGGATAAAAACGTGCATGCTAGGTAGAGTTGTACCTTTAGCTCCATGAATAGTACCTTTGATATTAAATACTTTGTTGATGAAATTCTAATTATGAAAATGTATAATTAGTGCCTAATTATTCATGAGAAGATTTTATTAATGTTTATCTCATGCTATACGCTAGAAAAGATATTTGATCCTTCTTATTAATTTATGTTCTTTGAATTGAAAAATGGACTAGTTGTTTGAGTATTCTTGTAAGCCCCTCTTCATTCCTTAAGGTAATTAATCAAGTAAACGAATTGGGAGTGTGGGATGAACTTATATCGGCTTGTTGGGTTTATAATTGTTGTATCTTGTGTTGGACAAATTATGGTTGGATATGGAAGTTGGATATGAACACACTTATATCCCGTAATTCAATCCATCGTAATAAACCTCTAACTAATTAATTATCCAAATGACTAACCTATCTAAGCAAAAGTGTATAGGGGGTTCCTTATTTGGATTTCAATTTTATGAGATGTCCCATACATAGAGTTCGAAAACAGATACGAGTGATGATTTTATAACCCTTAATTAACATACCTATTTAGTTTAATGTTTCTTTATGAGAAGTTATATGTTAGACGTATGATCCTTTGAATTATTTTTGTGATGGAAAAGCTAATTAAAGGACCCGATGGGTGGGGTAATGAAGTAATGTTGATTTAACGATGAGTCATAAGTTACAATTGAAAATTAAAATATTATTAATGAATAAACTAATGAACATGGATTTTGGCTGTGTGCCGAAAAGGAACACCCTTATGTTGGCATATTTGAATAGTATGATTTAATATGGGCTTTTGTTGTGTCACACGGTGTGGTGAAAATTCGACACTACATAGCAGGGAGGCTACGGCATCTCTGGCATTATGAAGTAGGTGGCTATAGTGCGTGACGATTTTTTATAGGCGTGTCGCATGTTCTTGAAATGGTCGAAGAGAATGGGAGCATGTCAGTTACATTGTGATTAATTAAAAGGTTGATTAATTAATGAAACTAATTACCTAATTAAATGCATTATGAGGTTTCTTGATATACGTTGGGATATTGTTATTGATTATATAAATTGTGAATTTGCCTTTTGTACATATTTTTTATTTGAGTTGCATAGCTTAGTAACTTAATAGGGTTTTGACCCATTTTATTCACGGTGACTCTCCAGGTGCTAGAATTGATCATCCCGTTTAATCTCCTCTACTCGAGCTATAACGAATCCCCTATCCTCCTCTCTCTCGAGACTTTCAGTTGCAGAGATTGATATAGGTCTTTATTTTGGTATACTATCATTTATATTTTCAGTCGTGTGAGTTATACTATAGGTTTAAATGGCATGTATATCGGATAGTAGGAATTGGCTTTTATATTTGAGATTTAATATTTAGCATGTATTTTGAGAGTAATGTTTAGTTGTAGACTTTTCCCTCCCACTCTATTATGGTTTTGATACATCTTTATGATATTTAAATAAAAGGACTTTCATATTGTATCCTCATATTTGTCACATGTTTCATTTATTCCTTTCATGAGAATGGTATTTAATTTTTTTAACCACGTGTATAATTTAATAATTAGACTTGATCACCCTGAGTATTAAAATATACGGGGTGTCAAAAAATGACTTGAACCTTTGATAAAGGAAAAGAGAGATTGTAAAACACTAAATGCTCGTTACACATCCATTTGCATTACACTTGGCACTGTGCAAGAGTTTATGCTTTATAAGCTCCGGTTGTTTAGTTTTTTGGACAAAAGTGGAGTATTTTGAGTATATGTCGTAAGGTAGTAATTCGTGTCATACAAACATCCGTTGATTTTCTAATTTCATTAAGGGGCTTTGTCATGTACAAGATTCTCAAAAATGTTTAGTTGGTATGAATATTAATTTTATTTTTCGCCCTCCACATATTGATAAATGTATGTCAAAAGAGGTCGTGGTTTGCTACAATCTCAAGTGTGATCGTAGCCTTTTGTGACCTGGATGTTCTCCCTGTCCTACCATTAGGTAATTCGTCCACTCCATATGCATACAATTTATGCGACCTAGCATGTCTGGGAAACCGTTGCTCCGCTTTTGCGAGAAAACTTTGGACATCCTGGGTCATAGGTATCCTCAAGTACTTAGTTGTATACACGACTTACACCACCTAGAGAAACCGCTTTAATGTATCAATAGAAGTTATTTCCAAAATTCATTCATACTTGTCATATTGATACGACATAGGATCTACATGCAAGCATTTGGACAGCCTCGGTCATTTTTTTCACACCAAAAAACTCCATTTTCACAAGCATCCCGCATTCTTACAAGATAATCATATTAAGAATAAGTCTCATCAAGGATGCAGAGAAACAACAAGAATATCATGTGAAAATAACGTCAAATATATTATCATTGTAAGTAATCTATATATCAGAATAGTCTTTGGTTAAGTGTACATGCCCTCCTTCCCATTATCTCTCAATAAAATTCCAATCGGGTATAGAGCCTTGACGATGAGATCAATTTCACTCTTCTTCAACCTCAAAAATTTTGGGAATTTCAGATGTCATTAATTTAAGAATGACTTCGTGGTAATCTTCACCTCATGATGACCCGTAGATATTTTATCATAGTAGTCATTGAACGAAGAAGAAGTCATATTCTCAGCATGAATTCATAAAGAATAATAGCTTAGATTTAAGATTGAAAATTGTATTATTGCTAGAATTGAAGAATATATATAGTTAGTGGTGCATGTTGTTCCTGCAGAAATACAAATATCGCGAAAAAATGGGAAGCGCACACTGGACTACGATGAGAACATAAGCATTAAACAGAGCTTTGGAATTGCAATTGCTTTTTAGTTAAACAAAAAATGGTAATGGAAAAATGCTCTCACTGATCTTGAGACAGTCTTACGCTCTAACTACCAAGCCACAAATCGTTTATAACTCTATCTCTCACACATAATTACCCTTTTAAGCTTTTCTTAGCAAAATGCGAACTCAAATTCAAAAAAAATATTTTCCAAATTGCATTCTTGTTTTGCAAAATATTTTTTCAGATGTAATTCCAGTGCAATTTTCGCAACTATGCAAATAAAATGTTGCAAGCTACCATAATGCCAAAACTAGTATATTGAATTATGATAATGAATTTTAGCGCCGCTAAAGGTGTCGGCAAAATATTTTAATGATGTGGATGTTTAAGGTCATTTAATGAGTTAATATAAATATTTTTAATGAATTATATAAATATATATATATATTGCTAAAATGGGAAAAATGTTTTTAGCGACAAATGAATACAACCAATGACAATATAAATTTGGTGTTTAAAAATTCAAAAAATACAATTTTTTTTACATCTGAGGACATATGCATAAAGCTTTATTAACGATAAGAACTTATTTTATAATATAAAATGTGAGAGAGGTGGGGGGAGAGAAAGAGAGAGAGTGAGAAATGTCTTATGAACTTGTAATTGAAAATTTTGAAAATATATAAGATGTGAGTTATAAAGTTTTTTTTAATAGTTTTAAAATGTGCCTTTACCGGCATCCTATCTTTATAAATTATTTTACAGAGAAACAAAAAGGTATTTATAATGTCCTTGTGGTTAAGTTTTAGTCTAAAGGATAAAACCTAAAATCCCTTTAAGATTTTTCTTTGGGGCAAGAATAAGATACATTATTCTGGTATACAATATTGATTTAAATAGTATATTAGATTTGAATGTCAATCCTAGATATAGTTTTCACTCCATGGTGAGATGAGAAAAAAATGAGTGAATTTAAATAACACGTGTCGAATATCATATAACTTGAACACATAATAGATCATAATCTTTGGAATTTATTATATTTACTTCACTTGTATCTTATAAGTACTAACATGAAGGAGTATTTATAGGCATAATCAGGATGGTGTACGAGCATGTATACTTTTAGGTGACTCAACAACTACTTTTGCCTTGACATGCTTGTAGCTTTTATATATTATGCTTATGGTTTTGTCTTGATGTGTTTCTAATTTTCCTCATCGTGATTATATCTTTGCATATGTTACATCTCATGATTCTATCATCGTATTGTTGTTATTCTAACTTTGGATAGTGTTACGGGTATCTACACATATTTTACACTTTTAAGTTAGAACACTCCCCTTTAGATATCCCAAAATTGTGTATGTAATGCATTATATACAACTTTATTAAACCTTTTTAAGAAAATCCATTGGCAAAAACTTAGGCAAAGTAAAAAAAAAAAAAAAAGTAGTGTGCATAGTATAAAAAAAATAAATGGTACTCCCCCAGATAAAACTATAATTAATTTAACAAGATTAGTCATAAACTCATAGCATGTTGAACTGATAATTCTGAATATGACCTCCAACTCCAGAACCTTTGAAACAGGTCCCAACTCTTGCATCTGGTCAAAATAAAATGCTTGCAACCTCTGTATGCCTCCTTAAGGCCTCAAGATCAGGAGGAGCCACACCAACAGAATGAATGACTCCCTGGTGCTTCCCCAAATGTCAAAAAAGTCCCTTAAAACTTCCACCAGACCTTAGATTCTTGTGATGAAGTCGTAAGGACCTCAAAATCCCTACCCTACTTAAAGTTAGTCATTCAAAAGGTCAGGAAGAAGTACTTATTCGACAATAAGGTCCACTTTACCTCAAAATAAGCTCAGTAACCCCTCTTCAGACTAGAGTCCACCTCAAACATACCTCTCAGACCTCGATTGGGATAAGACCCATCTACTTAAAGGTTTAACACCACCAACACCTCATTTCCCAAACCTTACGAGCATGTACAATGGTGAGACTAAAATACAATCAAATTTGTAAGTTTACAAATCTTTACAAATCGCATGCACTCTAGTGGTGAGGTTTAAGCAAGAGAATCTGTAAGGGAATTTGCATAGGTTCTGCAAGTATACAAACCGTGGGAAGAATTTGTAAATGGTTCCTACGAACTTCTGAAGTTCGTAGGAATTTACGAACTTCTGTTGTTCGTAGCAAATCCTATGAACTTCAGAAGTTCGTAGGAACCATTTTTTACCACAAAAAATTATATATTTGGGTTCTTACGAACAACATTTGTCCGTAACATTTCCTACGAATAAATGTTGTTCGTAAGAAAAATTGTTTTAATTCCTACGAACTTATGTTGTTCGTAGGAACTGATTAACTTTTTCTCCATACTCCCCCGTTGTATACTGCTATCTTGGATGAAAGGTAAAGCTTCTTTTGGTTCTCTAAATTTGCAAATCAAGAGCATCCACCACTGTGGATGCTCTGTAAGAGGGTACTTTAGATAAGATGGAGGCATAACCCCTGTTTGAGTATGGTAATGACAAGCTAATCCTGGCCAGAGCTTTGGGTTAATGATAGGACACACGAACACAGACTTAATGAAGATAAGCTCGGCTTAAACTCACAAAACCCTCGTGTATAATTTAGGAGATAGTAATGAACCTTAGAAGTAACTTACCTAGAGGGAGAGATAAGTAAACACCCTAGATACACCTTGGTAGGCAGGTAAAAACACACCATATACCCTCAAGAATCTCTGTCAAGTATTAAGAGCTTCACCATAAATGAAAATGGCGAGGGGATAAACCCTCTGGCTTGCAAATAATATCCCTCTTTCTGATGTGTATCTCTAGTAATAACTCCAGGGTTCTCAAAAAGGTCATGTCTCTCCCCAGGGGTGGTTGGAGTCCTTAAATAGACCCCACACCATCCTCGAGGCAACTCAGTCATTAAAACTATGAAAGACATCCCTCATACTTTATGTCACAACATTAAATGTCTGATGTACTAGTTTCCTCCACGTCACAAACATTAAATGTCAAGACATGCCTTTTGTCTATCCACTGTGTGTCAGGGGGCCGTTATCGCAGAGGTGGCTCACCAACTGCCTGACAGGCCCAAATACCACGATGGTTTACTCAAGTGCATGTCTGACATTGTTTGGCCGGCTAGTGACATCACCTACAGTAGATGTAACATTAAGTAGAGGGTTGTTTGGTTCATAATTCAACGCCCGATGGAACTCCAAGCTGCTCCGCTTGAGGTTCCACGGTCAGGGTCCTTCGGTGTTTTACCAGGTGTATCTAAGATGGTCAGGACAAGCCCTAACGGTGCCTTACTTCTCAATCCTCCAAACCAACTACCTCTAAAGTTCCCACGGTGAAGTCATTCGATAGAGCATGAAAGCTCTCCCAGGCCCTGCCAAGCCTGGTCTCTCGCAAGTACCGTTTGACCTCATGCAAACTCCTTTGTTATTATCGTTTCGTTATTACAACCGTTAAAGCTTACAGTCATCACTAATGAAAATACAATATGACTAATACAATAAGCTAAGATATGACCTACCGCGCCAAGATGCCTCGCTGAGTTGCCACGCTTGAGCTGCCTCAGTTGCCTAATCTCAAACACTGTTGCTAATTGGGGATTAGTCCCTAATCTCAGGATTACCTTCAAGACACCTCTACATTTTCCCCCTCGTGGAGAGATTTTGTTGGAATAAGAAATGTCTGCACGAAATGTCGCAAACCGATGGATCTTTCTTTGTGTGAAAAGATTCAGGCTTTTCTCTTTTATTCCGAATCAGAGCGTTAAAGTCTTCGGGAAAAGTAAATTCTGCCCAATGCACCTTAGTCATGACTAATCAATCTTATAGGCTTATGACGAGAGAACATCGTAGCTTGTTGGAATCGTTGGGACATCTTGTTCGTTGGGGGTCTTATTAGATATGTTTAACAAAAAATTTCGTTGGTTCCAAAACTCAAGCTTGTATAGGAAGGCAACGGTTTGTGTTCCCCAGACGTCACTTCGTAAATGGCGTGGCGCAGTCTTCTCAACTGTGAAAGCACTTCCCAAGGTGCCACGTGTTCATTGGAAATGATTGCAAGCGGCCTTGGATGCTGCCTCTGCCCTGGATGCTGCCCGCCAGGAACAGCTGAGATTTTATCGTCGCTCTCCTATTTTTGGGGAGGGTGATGACTTTGTTGTTGCCTGCAAGGCTGTGCATTTTTCTTCCAAGTTCGATGCCTTACTGTTGGGTGATGAAGATGAGGATTCTTTTAACTGGGATTTCTTCCCCCGGAGGGGACTCTACGATTTCGCTTGGAGCGAGGGGATTTCCCATGGTCCCATGTTGACTTCGAAGCGCCAGGGGGTTCTCCTGCCCACTTTGCTGCTTGGAACTCTCACATGCAAAGTGCTTATGCTGATATTCTCACCAAGTTTGGGTTGCAACGGGCTAAGTGGTTTGGCGAGTTCACTCTTTCGAAGAACAATGATGCTCTTCCTATCCTAGTCTCTCGATGGAACGTTACTACTCATACGTTCATCGCTGCGTGGGGTGAGTTCACCATAACTCTAGAGGACGTGTGCGAGATTTTGGGCCTCGATGCAACATGTCATGATCCCTATGATGATGAGGCTCTTGATGTCCAAGAGATTACTGATCGTTTGGAGTTGGATCGCATATGCCGAAGCTGCATTGGTTCATCCAACAAAGCTACTTTCTCTCCCTTGATTAATTATTTCTTCAAGGGTTCTGGTGAAGGCAGTTCTTCAGCAGATGCTCCTGGTCAAGGTACACCGTTGTAACTTCCTGCTTATATTCTTGTGATTCTCTCCCGTTTCCTTTTAACGGGCAAACCCAACGACCAACCCCGAAGGGACCTTATTAACATGTCCCTTCGTTTGGCCCGGGGCATAAAACTTCCACTGGCTGCAATTGCATTGGGATCCCTCTACACCTGGCTGGATAGGACTTTGTTCGACATGGAACGCTCTCTTGGCCGTTATAACTTGGACAATTTTACCAACAGCGTTCTTCTGACCAGTTTCCTTTACTTTTGCTTTCCTGCCGTAGCGGCCAAAGCCAACAGTCCTCCCTCGGGGGAAGCAATTCTGCCTCCACGGTCCTTTGTTTATCACAAGAGACAAAGACGAAAGGAGTTAATATCTGTGGTTGATCATTTTGAGAACTTTGTAATGAGGCCTTATCAGGAGGAAGTTTTCTTTCACACTTGTGAATTTTTTCAACGTGAAGCCAGAATGGTACAGGTGCCTTCCCCAGATATCGAGGATCCCTCGTTGACCGTCGTTCTTCTATTCTCCCCCGGATATCTGCCTTCTTACATCGAGTGGGGATATACCGGTGAGCACTATAATCCCAACCGATGCAGTCCCCAGTTTGGGTTTGATCAGGGGGCTCCACGTCCAGTGTTTCAATCGTCAAACCCTAAGGTCTTCTTTAGCGAGGCGTGTTCTCTTTTCTCTTCCACCGCTGCGTGGGGGATAAGCTCCACTATGGCTGGGCAGGTGACCATTCCCAGTATTACTAGGCAGGGGGACGTGACCTCTTTGTTTGCCATAAAGTACTGGCCGAAGCAACTAGATGAAATTGCTGAGTTCGTTGAGGGAGATCCGGTGTATCCTCCCGTTTCTTCATTTTCTGCCCTAGAGTTGGGGCTAAAAGGAAAATCTGTACTTGGGATAGAATTCCCTCTAAGTTCAACCCCCAAAGAACCTCCCATCGAGCTTCCCCCACTTTTTCCCATTGTCCCAGTTGCAACGCCAAAACCCAAAACTCCTGCAGCTCCGAAGAAGGCTGCCCCCTCAACCGAAGCTACTATCAACGAGGGGCCTTCTCAACCTCCTGCCAAGAAGGCAAAAACGACCAAGAGTGGGACATCAAAGTCAAAATCTAAGTCCCAGAAGCCCCAAACTCCCATGGCAGCCTTCCCCATAGCCTCCGTTCCACCTCCCATGTCCGCCGAAATGGCTGAGCGTTTAAGGAGGGAGGCCCAAGCAGAAATAGATCGAATAAATGCTGAGTATCAATGACACACTGTCGTTGTTCCTCCTTCCATTGCTTTTCACACCATGGTGTTTGATCCTACAGAGCCAACGGCTAGAAGGAGAAAGAGCTCAAGGGTTCCTCGAGAGGTCGGCACCGGTACAGCAGGATCGAGGAAGAAAACTCTGGGCACCAAGTCCCAGAAGAAGCGAACTCTCGAGGTGCATCAAACCCTTGAGATGCATACCACTCCTGCCCCTTCTGTTGCTGCTACTACTCTTTCTTCGCCTGTGGTCCTGTCTTCTCGTTCTCCTTCTGAATCCGAGGTATGTATGCTTGATTTATTCATTATCTTTTTTTCTTAAGGACGACTGTATTTGCTTTTTTTTTTCTCGACAACTGTGGTGCAGGGAGTTGAAATAGAAAGACCAGACCCCCCCAGTCCTCCCGTGCGCCCTTTCGTGAGGGGACATTTCGCTGCTTCTCGCACCGATGTGACTCCTCCCCGTTCTCCCATGACGGGGCTCACTTATTCTCGTCGGTCAAGCTCCCAACGTGCTAGGGAAGTTATTGTGGGAGGTGATGCCACTGAGCCTGCGAGTGATTCCTCGCCCCCAGAGGTAACACTATCAGTCCCTTCTAACCTACGTACCTCACCTGAGGTTCCTCTGCCCATCGTTCTTGTGGAGGAAAGTGAGCCCGAGGTATGCTTTCCTTTATAATTTATTTGTTATAGCGTCTTTTTTTTTCTTCCATCTTTTTTTACTTACGTGTGTTGTTGAACACTGAGATGATTTTGTGTGCCCCAGGTTGAAATATCCTCGTTGTTAGCAAACGTTCTTCTTCCAACGATGCTGGTGAGGCCTCTCACCACCATTCCCCTTTTCAGCACTATAACCGAGGTGAGTAGTATGTAGAGATACTTCTTCATGGTGTATGTACTTATTCCCTTTTTTTAACACTTGCCCTCATGTCACAGTTTTCTCCTGATCTTGTACCACCTAATTATCTTGGTGGTTCTACTGCAGTCAAGGCCCATATTGGTGCTTCTATCCAGCATAGTGGTGCTTCTACACCCCTTCGTGTTGGGTCTTTGTTTGGGAGCCCGTCATCTTTTCTCAACGAACCCGTGATGCTGGCCCTAGTGCCTTATGTAGGTGAGGGAGTTTTGCCAAGTGTTGGGGCTTCTGCGAGCAGGGACCCTGATGTGCCTTCTGAGGCAATGATCTCGCCTCCAACAGTTCTTGTCCCTACGGCTGCCATACTGACTCGCGTTCTTGCCCCTACAGCGACTGAGGTATTTTTTGTTAAGTCCTGTTAAGATTTTTCATAAACTCCACCTTATAAGGGTGACTTAACAACGAAAACGCTTGTTAAGATTTTTCACAAACTCCACCTTATAACGGTGACTTAACAACGAAAACGCTTGTTAAGATTTTCCATAAACTCCACCTTATAACGGTGACTTAACAACGAAAACGCTTGTTAAGATTTTTCACAAACTCCACCTTATAACGGTGACTTAACAACGAAAACGCTTGTTAAGATTTTTCACAAACTCCACCTTATAACGGTGATTTAACAACGAAAACGCTTGTTAAGATTTTCCATAAACTCCACCTTATAACGGTGACTTAACAAAGAAAACGCTTGTTAAGATTTTTCATAAACTCCACCTTATAACGGTGACTTAACAACGAAAACGCTTGTTAAGATTTTTCACAAACTCCACCTTATAACGGTGACTTAACAACGAAAACGCTTATTAAGATTTTTCACAAAATCCACCTTATAACGGTGACTTAACAACGAAAATGCTTGTTAAGATTTTTCATAAACTCCACCTTATAACGGTGACTTAACAACGAAAACGCTTGTTAAGATTTTTCACAAACTCCACCTTATAACGGTGACTTAACAACGAAAACGCTTGTTAAGATTTTCCACAACATCCACCTTATAACGGTGACTTAACAACGAAAACGCTTGTTAAGATTTTTCATAAACTCCACCTTATAACGGTGACTTAATAACAAAAATGCTTGTTAAGATTTTTCATAAGCTCATCATGCCCTCTATCTCTTTTCAGGTTGCTCGGGAAAATTCTCCCCTAATTCTTTCGCCTATGGCCTCCCCCCATCGGGAACCTGCTTCTTTGAAAAATTATGGTCATGATGATCAAGGTTCCACAACCGGTGTTGCAACGGAGAGCGAATCTGGGTGCGAACTCCCTCTTCCTGACCTGGCTCCTCACGCTTTCTGCCTGATGGTGCTTCGGCAGTCTCCTCAAATGCCTGTCAACCACCGTTTGGTGATCGAACAACTGGTGAATCGTCACCCTGAGACCTTCACACTGGATTGTCTGCATTCTAACATTCACGTGATGAGTCACAGACTTCAAAGCATGGCGATAGTTGTTACTGAAATTGCCAGTACTCCTAATGCAAGCGTTACCCGATCCCTACTTAACCAATTTATGGGTTTCCTGAGGGAGCTAGAGCGTGATGGCTTCCGTTTTGACTGGCTTATAACACATTTAAATACTTTGAAGAACCAGCAACTGATCGACCAGAGGGAAGTTTTACGAAAGCACCAGGAGGACCAGCAAGCTGAGGAAGCTAGGTTGGTAGCATTGGCACCCCTTTTGGAAGCAGTGGATCAAGAGGTAAAGGATGTCGAAGAAGCTTTATGTCTGGTCAAACTGAAACGCGAGAGACTCCTCATCGAACGCACACAAGTGCAAACGAGACTGGAGGTCTTTATTAATGCCCAACGGTCTTTCACAGCAGTTTCTTCGGGCCTTCCTGGAGATTTTTTCTCTTCCTCAGATTTATCGTTTCTTTTAGACTAGTTGACTCTTGTATACAGATCCTCCATTTGCTTTTATCTATGTAATTCTTGGGCGATAGCTCCCAAAACAAATTTTGTAATGCTCTATTGTTTATGAATGATGAATATATACTTTTTAATCCTTTCGTATGTTGTGACTGTTATTGTATGCTATAGAGTTCTATATTTCTGCAATTCTTTTATTATGTTCAAATTGTAACCAAAACTTGTATATTTATAACAATAGCCAGTCATAACATCGGTTCGAACTTGATTGTTTGCACATGATAAACCTTCAGCCATTTATTGTTAATCTTAAATGGCTTGTCTTCCTCTAACTTCGAAATTAAACAATAACTTGAGTCATGAGCTTCCTTCAACAAAAGGTCCCTCCCAGTTGGCTGCGATCTTTGGTAGAGGAAGTCCCCTGATGTGTTTCACTCCCGCTTTCAATACGAGGTCTCCCTCCACGAACTGCCTTGGTCTCACCAAGTTATCATATGCCCTGGAGAGTTATTTCGTATATATTTGAAAGTGTTGCATCGAATTATCTCTGGGTTCATCCAACGCTTCCAGTTGTACGTGTCTATTATGAGGGAGCATGCTACTTCGCAAGGCATAACGAGTATAGGGAATTTCCAACTCTACTGGAAGGATTGCCTCAGCCCCATAAACAAGAGAGAACGGCGTGTATCCTGTGGGTTTCCGCTTGGTTATTCGATAGGCCCATAAAACAGCTGGTATCTTGTCATCCTATGTCCCTGGAAAGTCCTCCATCATCTTGGCCAAAATATTAACCAAGGTTTTGTTAATTGCTTCGGCTTGACCATTTCCCTTTGGGTATGCCACTGTTGAGGTGTGATGAACAATGGAGTACTTGTCTGTGAGCATTGTTACTTCAGAATTGACGAAGGGAGTCCCGTTATATGAAAGAATAACCTTTGGGATCCCGAAATGGCAAATGATGTATTCTCTAATGAAGTTGCTCATCACCCCAGTCGTTGCTCTTCTGAGTGGTATCGCTTCGGCCCATTTTGTAAAACACTCTGTTGCTACCAGTATCCATATCTTGCCTTTAGAAGAAGGGTGTATTACCCCCACTAGGTCGAGCGCCCACGTATGAAATGGATAGGGTGTTGACAGAGAGTGTAAGTCCACCGATGGGGCATGGATCATATTTCCTTGAAGTTGGCAAGCTTTGCATTTTCGAACGAACTCAGCAGAGTCTTTCTCCATCGTTGGCCAATAATACCCCAACGTCATCAACTGATCATACAACTTGGCCCCTCCTATATGTGCTGGATCGTGCGCTTATTTGAGGACCTCCGCTGCTTCTTCCTTCGTGACGCAACGCAAGGGCCTGTTGAAGTACCCCTTTCGATAAAGCTGCCCCCCTGAACATAGAACCTTGGAGCCCTTCACCTCAGACCCATTGCATCCATTTTCTCTGTTGGGACAACCCCCTCCTGAATGAAGTCGATGTAGGGTTGCCTCCAGTCCGTTTGAGCTTCGATGAAATGGCACTCTGCTGCCTCGAAGAATAGCTGACACTTATCGCACTTCCGTTGCAGCTCTGTCGCATCTTGTTTCATTCTAGGCCAGAAATACCCCTCTTTGAATTCTCCTATATAGAGGTATCTCAGTCATTTCGCAGTGCTCCTCATTCGTTTTCCTCAATCTTTGCTCGGCTTCCTCTGGGATGACGTATCTTGACAACCATCCCCCAGCATTTCTATAGTAAAGATTCCCCTGGTTCGTAAAGTATTGTGCCAACTCTCTTAATCCCATAGCTCCATCACCAGACTCCAGTTGCTTCCTAATCTCTCCTCTCCAGTCCGCATCCTCCTCCATCGGTAGTATTGACTGTACCACCGAAGGAGATGTTCTTCATTGGATCACAACTATAGTCTCATCGGTTTTCATGACCATCTTTTGGGTGATAGTGGCATAGACGTCTGGATGGCGGTTCATCATTCTGGGATGTCTTCTGATCTTGGTCCGATGGAACTAGTTGAGAAGCCTTTGAATGATTGTTCTATAGGGCACCAGGCTCATGTGTTTCAACGTATATTCTCCGTTTACTTGCTGAATTACTAAGCTCGAGTCACCCTTAATGCAGAGTGAACGAATTCCCCTTCGAAGAGCCTCTAGCAGCCCCAGTACCAACGCCTCGTATTCTTTTTCGTTATTAGAGCAAGGGAAATCTAGCTTGTAGGAAAGGCAAATCTCTTTCATCCCTTTTGAAAGAATAACCCCTTCTCCCCCCTTCTTTTCCGCTGAAGATCCATCGAACTGCATCGTCCATTCCTCACCAGTTGTATCCAGGTAATTAGCCTGTAAATCATTTCCTGGAATGTCTTCCTTAGGTGGCTCGAAGGTTCCTGAAGGGAAGATGGCCAACAGATCAGCGTACGCCTGGCTTTTAATTGTATGAGGAACCACACACTTCAAGTCATATTCAGAGAGGATAAGGAACCATCTAGCTGCCCTGCCAATCAATATAGTCCTTGCAAGAAAATACTTAATTGGGTCGCATCTAGTTACAATATGAATTGTGAAGGACAGCATATAATGCCTAAGTTTTTGTGCTACAAAGACTAAGGCTAAACAATGCCTTTCTAAGCTACTATATCTAATCTCTGGCCCATGTATGATTCTGCTTAGGTAGTAAACCGGTCGTTCTTTCCCGTCCACTTCTTGTGCCAGTAGCGCCCCAACGGACCTCGTGGTAGACGTGAGGTATAGCTGCAACGGTACTCCTGCCTGGGGAGGAACCATAATTTGTGGTGAAACGAGCAGTTTTTTCAGCCTGACAAGAGACTCCTGGTGAACCTCCTCCCACCTGAATTTTGTGTTCTTTCGTAACAGCTGCATCAGTGGGTGTGTTATTTTGGCCAATCCAGGCACAAACCTCCTAAGGTAGGAGACCTTTCCGAGAAAACTCTTCAGCTCTTTCGTCGTCCTAGGACATGGCATCTCTAATATCGCCCGATGTTTATCCTGGTCCATCTGCACCCCTTGTCGATCAACCACGAAGCCTAGAAACTTCCCGCTTGTTACTCCGAAGACACACTTTAACGGGTTCATCCTCAATTTATACCTCCTACACCGAGCAAACACCTTCCTTAAATCATTCCGATGGGACTCCTTCTTCATTGATTTGATGACCAGGTCGTCCACGTAGAACTCTACAAATTTGTGGAAGAAGTCATGAAAAATGGTCATCATTGTCCTCTGGTACGTAGCTCCGGCGTTCTTGAGTCCAAACGGCATCACCTTGTACATGAAGTTTCCCAACGGAGTTCTGAACGCCATTTTCTCCGAGTCAAAGGGGTCCATCTTGATCTGGTTGTATCCCACATACCCATTCATGAAGCTATACATCTCATGACCAGCCGTGGCATCTATCAAACTGTCGATGGAGGGTAGGGGAAACTCATCCTTGGGGCAAGCCCTATTCAAGTCTCTGAAGTCCACGCAGATCCTTATTTGGTTTTTGTCTTTCTTCCCCACTGGAACAATGCTGGATAGCCAGAGGGGATGTGTATTAGCTTGATAAATCCTGCTGCCAACAAGTGTTGGACCTCTTCTTTAATCTTTAAGTCTAGTTCAGGCTTGTAAGTCCTCGTTGCCTGCTTCACCGAAATGGCTGAAGGCATCATGTTCAGTTTGTGGCAACTCACTTCTTCATCCAGCCCTTCCATTTTAGTGTACTTCCATGCGAAAATGTCTATGAATTCCCGAATCAGTTTGACCAAGGCTTCTCGTTTCCCCTCACCGAGATCTTTTGAGATAAAGATAGGCCTTGGATCTTCCCCTTCTCTTGCCAAATTCAGCTGATCTAACTCTTGTGCCTGGGGCCTTGGTTGATCTCCCATGTAGTCTGGTTCTTCGACGACATCTTCTACGAACTCCTGTATGCTGGAGTTGTCTATCACCATACACTGCCCCCGTCGATCCACCAAAAAACACTCATACACCGGGTCGACCTCATCCTCAGTTTCTTCGGCCGCCCGTTCACACCATTATAAGCGGTACACCACTTTTCCCTCTTCAGTGACAATTTTCTTGCATTGCCTGCTGGTAGCTGTTGCCATGGCCTTTCTCTTCTTCTCTCTGGAAGCCTCAGCGATTCTTTTTCCCAAAAAGTGACTTAACATGCTTTGCCATTGGACCTCGTGCTCCATCGGGTCTGTTCTAGGCCTCATCCTATCTTTGAGTTGCCTCGAGATCTTTTGGAGTCGAGGGATCCCCTGATGGGCTTCTTCGGTCCTCACCCCTTTGCGACTTTCGCCCTCTTTATCCTGCTCATTCAAGGGCCCCATTCTCTCTTTAATCGAGGGAACCCGTGCCCCCTCCATTCTCTTCGTCAGGACCCGCACATCCTCCTCCAGTTCTATATAGAACGCCGCATCCACGAAGTGCGCTTCTTCGATAGCGAAAGGCCTCTTCGTAGCCCTAATGCTCACCTCCATTCCCTTGATATTTGCCTTGGCACATTGATGATAAGTCGAAGGAACTAAGCCTTGGTTGTGCATCCATACTCTCCCTACTAGTAAGTGATAGGAAGTTGCGCTTTCTATCACATGGAACTTGATGTGGGAACTCATATTTCCCATCGCAATCCCAACATTCACATACCCGATGGATTTGGAAGATTGATTGTCGTATCCCGAAATTACCAAAGGCATGGGGACCAGCCTTTTTTTCGGAATATTAGCCGCGTGGAAGGAGCTGATTGGCATAATATTGATGAAAGCACCCCCATCCATAAGGTTCCTTGAAAATCTAACCCCGTTGACGCTAGCTGTTACATATAGAGGCCTGTTATGAGGGAACCTCACAGCTCTATCTGCATCGCTTAAGGTTACCTCTGACAGGAATTTCTTCACCAGCCTGGCCATGGGTCCCCTCCATCTCAGTGAGGGGACCGCGTTCCTTTTTGCAATGTCCAAAATCGCGTGAGTTATCTCCATCATGCTCTCCTTCGGGATCCCCACTTGATCGAAGAACCAAGTGAATTTTGGGGATTTTGAAACTGCACTACAATCTATGACTGGGTATGTTTCCCCATCCTCAACGCTATACACGTCTTCCACGTCCTTAGCGCTTGCTTCATCATAGGCTAAAACTACATTAGCCATTCCCGTGGTACAATGTTCCAGAGCTTCTTCGAGCTCCTTCTGCTTCATCGTCAACCCTCCTCCTCTTTCTGCCTCCTCATCATAGGCCATCACCAAATTGGCCCCGTGTGCCGGAAGTGGGTTGTTGTTAATGTTCTGTGGGGGGATTTGCAATGTCCCTGCCTTCATGTACTTGTCGATGATTTTTCGCAGTGTGAAGCAGCTTTCTGTTGGATGCTGGATCTTTCGATGAACCTGGTAGTACTTAGGATCCGGCTTCGTTGCAGCATCAGGTTTTTCCATCGGGATGCCTTTTGGTTCATAAACCGTTCCCCCTTGGACCATCGCATTATAACAACTCACAACCTCTTCTACCGTGCAGGGCAACGGTGGAGGGTCTTCTCTATCTTTCCCAAATTTTCTCTTGCTGTCCCTCCTCGGTGTCTTGCCCCTATCTTATCCTTCGGCGTACCCTACCCGCGGGGGCTGAGACCTCCCCCCCGCGGGTTGCATTGGTTGCCTAAATATCATGGGTACTACCACCGGATTGGGTCGTACCACCAAAGAGATGTTCCTCGCAGCTTTCAAGAACGCCGCAAAAGTCCCCTCGCGCGTCTCGTTGATGAGATGGCAGATGTATTCAGGAAGCAGTCCCTCAGCGCAAATTTGTAATAACTTGGACTCTTTGGCCTCCTCCCTCACATCGAGGGACCTTTACCTGAACCTTCGAACATAAGCCACCACTTCTTCCCCTGGTCTTTGCTTCTGCCTTCCCAGTTGGGTCAAGGGGAACTCGTCTTCCGCCAAAAAGAACTTTTGGACAAACAATACGTGCATCTCCTCCCACGTAAAAATGTTGTTGGGAGCTAAGTGAGAGTACCAGGTGTATGCGTTCTCGGTTAGGGATTTGGAAAACTCCATCAATCTAAGCTTCTTATCATTACAATGTGCTCCCAAGTGTTCAACAAACCGCTTAATGTGCTCTTTCGGGTTCCCACCTTTCCCTGTATATTTTTCGAAGATAGGGGGAACATAGTCCTTTGGGTAAGGCTCATCGTTGTATGCTTGAGGGTAGGGTGTTCGAAAGTCGTCATAAACCGAAGCCACCTCGCCGGCTGATTGCGAGGAAGCCCGCATGAACTTCAATATCTCCTTTTGCATCTCTTTTCTCATTTCTTCCATGGGCGAGGCCGCAGGGGCCACCAGCAATGGGGCCATGGGCTGAGTGCCCATTGCAACTGAAACGAACGTCACCGACGGTACCGTTGAGACTCCTGAGGTTCCCACTGCTAGACTTGCAACAAGGGGTACGCTTGCCGGGAGCGCTCCAGCAATGCATGTACCTAGTGGGGTCGTTGGAGCTACCCCTGGTGTTACGAAATCACTAGCCTCCAATCCTCCTAGCATAGTTGAAGCTACTGTGGTTTGCAAAAACTAATAAAATTTGCTCATGAGGAGCGTCATCTAGGCGGGTCCCAACCCTGCGCTCGTGGCAGGTTGTGCCGCCCTAGGAATGTCTGACATCGTCGGATCCGGCGGTACCTCTACTCGAGGAGCCCCATCCCTTAGGGCCTCCTGCTCCCTCGCGGCCTGTTCTTCATTACACTGGATATCATCAAAGTTGAGTCTTCGAGTAGCATTATCTTGCGCCATACTCCCTAGCTAATAGAGTGCCTCCCTAGCAGAGTCGCCAAATGTAAGGGGGTACTTTAGATAAGATGGAGGCGTAACCCCTGTTTGAGTATGGTAATGACAAGCTAATCCTGGCCAACGCTTTGGGTTAATGATAGGACACACGAACACAGACTTAATGAAGATAAGCTTGGATTAAACTCACAAAAACCTCGTGTATAATTTAGGAGATAATAATGAACCTTAGAAGTACCTTAGCTAGAGGGAGAGAGAAGTAAACACCCTAGATACACCTTGGTAGGCAGGTAAAAACACACCATATACCCTCAGGAATCTCTGTCAAGTATTAACAGCTTCACCATAAATGACAATGGTGAGGGGATAAATACTCTGGCTTGCAAATAATATCCCTCTTTCTGATGTGTATCTCTAGTAATAACTCCAGGGTTCTCAAAAAGGTCATGTCTCTCCCCAGGGGTGGTTGGGGTCCTTAATTAGCCCCCCACACCGTCCCCGAGGCAACTCAGTCATTAAAACTATGAAAGACATCCATCATACTTTATGTCACAACATTAAATGTCTGATGTACTAGTTGCCTCCATGTCACAAACATTAAATGTCAAGACATGCCTTTTGTCTATCCATTGTGTGTCAGGGGCCGTTGTCGCAGAGGTGGCTCACCAACTGCCTGACAGGCCCAAATACCACGGTGGTTTACTCAAGTGCATGTCTGACATTGTTTGGCCGGCTAGTGACATCACCTACAGTAGATGTGACATTAAGTAGAGGGTTGTTTGGTTCATAACTCAATGCCCGATGGAACTCCAAGCTGCTCCGCTTGAGGTTCCACGGTCAGGGTCCTTCGGTGTTTTACCAGGTGTATCTAAGATGGTCAGGACAAGTCCCAACGGTTCCTTACTTCTCAATCCTCCAAACCAAGTCCCTCTAAAGTTTCCATGGTGAGGTCATTAGATAGAGAATGAAAGCTCTCCCAGGCCCTGCCAAGCCTGGTCTCTCGCAAGTACCGTTTGACCTCATGCAAACTCTTTTGTTATTATCGTTTTGTTATTACAACCGTTAAAGCTTACAGTCATCACTAATGAAAATACAATATGACTAATACAATAAGCTAAGATATGAGCTGCCTCGCCAAGCTGCCTCGATTGCCTAATCTCAAACACTATTGCTAATTGGGGATTGGTCCCTAATCTCAGGATTACCTTCAAGACCCCTCTACATTTAGGGTTAGGAATGTGGTCAAAAATATGTAAAAGTTCTTTTGTCAATCTGGAGAGTTGGTGAGAAAGTACCTACAGTGTTTTGTCAACCCCCACTCACAACTTTTATTTTATCTTATTTCATTAAATGTCATTTAATGAACTCAATAACCACAACCACCCTCTTGAAATTTCTTCATTAAACACTCAATCTCTCTACTATAGTGATAAATCTAATCTGTGGTCCCTCATGCTGTGATCATAACTTCTCACCGGCTTCAGCAGTTGGCTGTATAAGAGACACTTGGTAAAGGATGTATGGATCCAAATTTGAGTTATCATTAAGTAATGTGAGTGTGAAGACTCATATTTAGCATTTGTAAAGGAGTTTGTACTACTTCCAGCTCCTATACTGTAATTTGATCATCATACTTGAGTTACTTGGCTTAATTGAATCCTTCTGAATCCTAAGCAAGTTAGAAGTACTAAAAGGAGTCATCGTTTTGATTATCAAAAAGATATCAAAACCTTGCTTCTCACCTTAGCCAAAACCTAAAATTGGGCACATTTATAATTTTCACCGTTATATTAAATATACAAGACAAAAATACCTTCAAAGTGGATGTATGTACCTCAATTGAGACACTAAACAACTATATATCCTTGTGCATTTAGAATTATAACTTGAAAACACCTCCTCCAATCTTTAGGAGACATATTAGGTGAGGTTTACGTCTTAACCATTTTAGCCCCATCAGATACCATGTACTAACTTCTTAAACATTGATATCGATAATTCTAAGTTAATCAACCAGCACGGTTATTATCTGAATAAATTTGTTGAATATAAATTTCATGCCTTTTATGGAACTCATGTGTATTGAAGAACTTTGGAATAATATGTTTTGTCATGTCACATTTGATATATCTTATTTTTATTTGGTCATTACAAGCAGCATTGTCTTCGTGTACTATTATTGGGATGTGTGTGACTAAAAAGAAATCACAGGTACTTATAATTTGGTCGATTACATATCTCAAACAAACCCACCAATGGATTGCTCTTTAGACCACAAGTATCTCTGAGTGGTTGGATGATGTCGATACTAGTGTTTTCATTGTAGATCACCCAGGAGTTGCACAATTCCACACATAAATTTATACACTATTTATAAATGAGATTTGCAAGGATCTTATAGGTATATAGCATCTTCATATACTTTTAATTGTACATATTTGTACCCCATTTACAAATGAACTTTGTGAGGATCATAAAGGTATATAGCATCTTCATATCCTTTTAGTTGTGCATATTTGTATAACCATACAAACACCCATATTAAGTAAAATATATCCATATTAATGGTTCCAAGAAGGTATCGCATAATGTGCATAACTTCATTTAAATGTCATTGAGTTGGTTCTGAGCTAAACATGGCTAATGAATTAAATGAAAATTCAATATCGAATCTAGTATATTGTAACAAATATAGTAATACACCAATAACATTGAGATAGGGTAGTTCATAACTAGTAATAATTTTACCATATT
Source organism: Sambucus nigra (assembly GCA_949130495.1). Classification (NCBI taxonomy): domain Eukaryota; kingdom Viridiplantae; phylum Streptophyta; class Magnoliopsida; order Dipsacales; family Adoxaceae; genus Sambucus; species Sambucus nigra. The sequence continues at coordinate 244,107,985 of OX422217.1, forward strand.
CTTTAAGATTAAATGGACCATTTTTTGGGTCAATTGACCTACCAACCATTGGAAAACTCAGTGGACAACATTTTTCCATGTTAAAGGGCTTAAGGAATTTTTTTTATCATGTTTGATGGACATTTATGTTTGATCTCTAAACCAAGATAATATTTTTTCATGAGATCTTTCATCTTAAATTGTTTTTTTTAATATTTAGAAGCTTTTGTAAGATAGTCTGGAGTACGAACTAGAGTTATATCATCGACATGCACCATAATGATAACAAATCTAGACTTAGTTTTCAAAATAAATACACAAGGACATATAACATTTTTAATATAACATTTTTAACCAAGTTCTCACTAAGGTGGTTACACAACATTCTTCCAGATTTTTATAATTCATATAATAACCGCTTAAGCTTAATTGAGTACATATTACGTAGTTTGCCTTCTAACATTTAAATCTTTCAGGGACTTTCATATAATTTTTTATATCTGAAACTCGATAATGATATATTGTTACCATGTCTATCATATGAAAGTGAAATCTTACTTATACTGCGATATTAAATGACAATCTAAATGTAATTGCATTTATTACTCGTGAATAAGTTTATTCAAAATCAATCACAAGTTTTTGAAAGAAACAATGTGCAAAAAGTCGAGATTTTTATTGAACAACCTCGTCTTTCTCATTACGTGTATCTTCAAACACCCATTTGTACCCTATAATATTTACATCTTTAGGTGTTAGAGTACGAGTTCAAAGGCTTTTTGTCTTGGAACTGAACCTAATTTTGCTCGGATTATCTCCTTCCATATTGTTCAATCATATGTTTGTTGAAATTTATAGAGTAAGGTTCAATATCATTAGTATCTATGATCTCAATAGCTAATGTAAAGCAGAATATATCATCGACGATAATTTCTCTGCGGTTCCACAGTTCCATAGTGCAAGCATAATTTACATAAATTTCTTTATTAGTGGGTAATTGTGCCTCTTTTGAGGTATGTGTCTATTCAAGGACATGTTCTTCATACGGAGTCATTTTTTGTAGATTGTGGAGTTTTTTTCTACAATCTCTTGAGGATTGTTAGTTTTCCCATTTGCTCACTTCTTCCGAGCAACCGAATCTTTTTAACCAATCGGTCGCCCATGCCTTAGCTAATTCATGTGTTAACATACTCATAAGTTTCAACTGGAATATCAAGTTGTGCATGAGCATTTACAGTTGCTAGATAAATTTTAATTACTTTCATTGCATCTATAAATTTATAAGGTAAATAACTTGCAATTTTCAGGAGTTGAGTGATAATTTGTACTTTTGTTTCACATTGAGAATTATGAGAATATAGATTAGACAAATTTGGCATATGCCAAGTAAGTTCACATCATTCTTTTGATTGTTATTCTCTCCACTTAATGGCAAGAAAATTATCTTATCAAAATGACAAGCATGTGGTAAAAACATCACGAACGAAAACTAACATAAAGGCCTAATCAATGTTGTGGACCCATCTGAGTGCATTGAGGGGGAACAATGGGAACTCGAACAAGATATCTAAAAGTTATCGGGCTAAAAATATATGTTTTAGGAACTAATCCAAGTTGAAAATATGAGTATTGATGATAAATAATAGTCGAAGACAAACCAATGTAGTAGAATGCATTATGGCATGTTCGTAGGCAAACACTCGTAATTTGGTTCTCATAATTATAGGTTGAGAAATTAATTAGTTAAGAGGTTCTCTCAAACCATTTTGGGCATGAATGCTAGCAACTTAGTGCACAACGTCAATTCATATAGACATGCAATATTCATCAAAAGTAGGACACGTAAATCCACTTGAGCCATCAAGGCAAATTGACTTGATCCAATAGTTTGGGAAATGGGATTGTAACAATTATTTAAGTAAGTAATCATGAAAATGAATAATTGTGAGTCGCTAATAAAGAAACATGTGACTATCTCATAAACATATCTATATGGATCATAAAATATTTAAATGGCCCGACTAAGGATGAATGCCACCACAAATATCCATTTGAATTCATTTTAATAAAGTTGAACAATCGATTAAAATTTAATGGGAATAGACTAAAACTTAATTTGCTTGAGAACAAGAGTACATGTTATATCATTTGATAAAAGAATCACTTAATTCTTTAATCGATGTTCAAACGAGTTCTCAATAATTATATGAATCATAGTGGATCATAGGTGACAAAAACGGTTATGTTAATGCATAAACGTGTTTTTAACAACAAACTTCTGGTTTTGTACCATATGATATTCTATATTAATTTGTATAATTATGTGATATAATCCATAATATAAAGAAAAAAGTTTGAATAAAAAATAACAGCAATAATGAAAAGATACTCCATATTATGCCCATTTATAGTCTCAATGTGGTACGCATTACGACAAATATCTTAAAAAACTAAAAAACTAAGAGAATTTGTTTTGAATTTAATTGAATAAAAAGCATCACTAATATTTAATTTTTTAACACAAGGTAACAATATAGTTGCTCTTTCAGAGCCCTCTATCAAATTTGCAGAACATAATATATTATTAACATGAGCTTATGATGTGTTAATTTTGACGAGTATAATCTATATCGGACAAATATATAGTATAGGTTATTGCATCGTCTGCTAGACATACATCTTCACCATTCATTTCTAATTTAAAAACTCAAATTTGAGATTTGATTTATACTCAATGAAATTTATATAAATATATATATATATATATATATGCAACACTATTAGATAGGAGGGAAAATAAATTATATGTACATATAATAGCTTAACACAACTCTAATTGGTGGAAACATACTCATCATGAACTAGATAATCGATCATACCATTTGGATGCTCAAAAAAATCTAAAACTTCAAGGCCAGTATTGTCAAAGGGACCATCAAAGTAAAGTGCCTTTGAAATTTGTTTCAATATCTTTCTATTTGTCTCTCATGGATGCCTTATATAATTCAATCAAAAGTTTGGGTTCACAGCATGTCCTTTACTAATGACCTTTCATGATACAAATATTATCATATTGTTTTAGTGAACCCGTTCCCTCGTAAAATTTATAGTTGGTGGTATGGTGTATCTTTAATATCGATTAAAACCTTCAGGTTTATAAGATCTTTGTTGGTCGTGATCACCTTTGGGACAACGTCCTCGTCCACGATCATCAAAAAAGTTTGAATGTGTTCCAAGCACTGGTATAGATGCGACCATGAGAGATTCATGATTACTCATTTGAAGTTTGTTATTTTGTTCAGCAATAAGAAGAAAGAAAATAATTGTCAAGTAATTATGGTAATGATTTTCTCAATATTATTCTTGTTGAATAACATCATCATAATGAAATGTTGAATAAGTTTTCTCAAGCATAATGTAATGCCCCATATTTTTATGCATTAAATTAAATTGTGAAATTTGTATAATTGCCTACAATGACATGTGATGTCACTATTTTATATTTTTACATGTGTTATATGTGTATATAATTCGAATTTGAAATCCGACTTATTACCAGATAATCCATTAATCAAATAGTTATATGTAACTTTGTATTGGGAGACTATGGAATGGTCAAGGATTCGATATCGAGGGTTTTCTTATTTAGATTATCCCTACGGTGTTGGGTCCCACCGATCATGAAGCAGTTTCTCATCATGTCGTGTCGCGTTAAATTAATAAGTAATTTGATAATTAAAAAAATGTGTATTATATGGGCAGGTAAACAAATGCTAATTTTAACTTTTTTCAAATTTAATTAAACTTTAAACAATAAACCCAAATTAAACTTGCACCGTGTAATGGCAAGTTTTCACATTAAGTCAATTTGTAGTATTAGCTTATTCTGTTGGTCAAAACACTTAGTTTGATAGAGTGTCATATACTCAAGCCTATAAGTGAAGATAAGTTAGCGACCATATTTGCACAAGTCACATTCAAGCATTCATCATGCCTCTTGCACATTCCTAAAGGTATATGACCCTTTTGATAGTTCGAGAAAAACGTTTTGAGGCTTTAAATGTTTTAAAATAATTTTTAAAGTGTTTTGAAAAACTTTATATTTTTCAAGGTCATTTTAACAACATTTTGTATGTCGTTTGAACGATGTCCTTTATCTCGTTTGAACGAGGTCGAATGGGAGATCAAACGAGATTAATAATCAAAAGATTTTCCCTCTCTGGAATCTCGTTAGATAACTCGTTCGAAGCTCGTTCCAACAAGATTGGTACCCTTATTAAAACGAACTTCAAACGAGATATATCGAACCATGTTTCCCCTCATTTAATATCTCGTTAGAATTGTGATCGAGCGAGATCGGGTACGTCATTCGAACGCGAGCGAGATCGGGTACGTCATTCGAACAAGGTACCACGTTGTTCGAATGACCTGAAGCGTTTTTCATGAAAATTAATTTTTGTTCAATTTTTTCCTACTAACCCAGGTTTTCAGAAAAACTAGTCTTTATAGAATTGAGTGGTAGCAGTTTTCAAGATGTCTTTTTATCAATATACAAGCCAAAAACACTTTTGAAAAGCCTATCCAAATATCCTTGATCCTTTTTTATCAACTTTTCCTACTACAAACCCACAAAAACATTTTCATAATATGTTCGTGGTTATGCAGTGGATTTTGCACTGTTGGAAACGGTAAAGGCAATCGGTGGATATCGAGGCAAAGAATTGTTGTGAAGCCGTGTTGGGTTGCACGGTGCCACGGATGGAGGTTTTGAAGGTTGCATCTGCGTAGGTTGATGGAGTTAAGTTTTGTAAGTCTTTTTTAATCTTCTTGTAAAACCATATTTGTAGTGAATTCGTTTACGCTTGATCATCCGAGGTTATTTTCATTTGGGTTTTCCTCGCACATAAACGTCTAGTGGTTTGTGTGTTTATCTTTAAAATTGAAGCTTGCGTGCTCACTTAATAAATAGGTTAACAAGATTTTAAATTATAAAGAAACGAGACTTATTGCCTAGATTGCTATTTTTGTGTTTCAAGTGTTTGCTTATTTGGGTGTATTAAACGAAGTTGAACCTAAAGCATATAACCGACCCCTCTCAAATGGGTATCAGAGCCAATTTTTTAAAACCACTTAGAAGAATCCTGGCGGTTATATGGAAGGTTATTCATCAAATAGACCCCTCATGTTTAATGGGACTAATTAAACTTACTAAAAAGCCCGTATGAAATCCTCTTTAAAATAAATTGATGAATGTGTTTGATTAGTTATTAAAAAAGGTGGTCCCTACCAACCATTATTGTCGAGGGAGAAACCATTTTAAAATGCGTAGTGGAATGGAGTAAGGCTGAGATGAAATTGAGTAACTTTAATTCTAGATGTTTAAATTATTTATTTAGTTCGGTTACCCCTCACGAGTGTTATCTTATCATGACGTGTGAAACTTCAAAGGAGAGATGGGACACTCTTCAACTTACCCATGACGGAGTGAGCGCAGTTAAAGCATCTAAACTTCAAAATCTCACAACCAAATTCGAAATCATTAACATGAGTGAGAGTGAAACTTTGTATGAGTTTATGCACGTATTTCTGATATTGTTAACTAGTGTTACAGCTAGGGTTATAGGACTCCAGAAAATAGGGTCGTCAAAAAATAGTTAGACATCTTCGAAGTCATTTTAGTGCTAAAGTAACTATTATCAATTCACTAGGTGTATTAGATACTTTAAAACTTGAAGAGCTCGTAGGTGATCTACAAAAATATGAGTTAGATATGTTCCCCATAGATGAAAGAAAGAACGATAGCGAATAATTTTAAAAGCTCAAAAAGAGGAAGTGTTTAAATCCGATGGGTTCGATATTGATCCTAATGATATGGCTTTACTTGTTAAAAAATTCAAAAAAATCTCAAGTTCAAAAAATAATATTCCTTATCTGATAAATCAAAATTTAAGAAAAATAAAGATAATAAAGCGGGAAGAAGTTTTCATGATCGGGATCAAAATAAAAATAAAAATTATAACTATAAAATGGGTGATTCGAAAAGGTGTTTTGAGTGTGAGGGTCGAGGTCATATAGCGTACGAGTGTCCCACTAAGCTAAAGAGACAGAGAAAAGACAAAACTGCCTATAATGTTACTCTTAGTAATAGTGACAATGAGTCTGAAGGCTCTGACGACTCTACTCCATCTGGAAAGAAATTCATTACTTTCATGGCTAGTCATGCAAGCTCCATGAGTATGTCACATCCTAATGTTGACAATCTTGTGCATGATAGTATTGAAGTTAAGTCTAATCGCTCACAAAGTAGTGAACGTGTTGGTAGTTTAAGTGATAGTAATGTGAAAAAAGGTGATTTTCGTTCCGCTTATTCTGAGTTATGCACTGAGTCCCTGAGACTTCACAAGTGTAACAAGAAGTTAACTATAAAGGTTTTGACGCTCGAAAAAGAGTTGAAAATCCTGAAAGAGAATGAGGTTTTGGTTAGTCAACTTAAGGCAATTAATGTTTCTCTCTCTGACAAATTCGTTATGGTGGGTAAAGAGAAAAATGATTTGACCGACACTTTAGATCGCGTCACCAAATATCTCCATGACTCTTTGGAGATTCGTGAGATTCTTGAAGTAAAAAGTGTCCAACCTGAGAAAGATCTTGAGGTTTCACTTGAAGTCAAGTCACTCTTGAGGATAATTCCGAGAGAATGGGGAAGTAATTCCTTGGACCTATCCTAGGTTAAAAGGAGAAAGGTTACCAAGAAAGAAAAGGTATAGAGTATGTCGAGGGTCAAACGTCCAATTTTAAATCCGTACCTATAGACAAGTTTGTTTTCGACACAACCAGTCCTAAAACTAACCCTTCAAAGAGAGATCCTCCTAAGAAACCTTAATAGAGATCCTCCTAAGCAACCTATTAAGGATAGACCTATTCAACCGTATGTTTGTACCTTTTCCAACAGAAAGGGTCAACTTAGATAATTTTTCTACATGCTTGGGAAGAACTCTCATACTCGTGCTCTCACACCCCACTATAACCATTTGACCATTCTGAAAGAATAAGTTGCATATCTAGTCCACACTTTCAAAGGGTTTATAGGATAATTCCAAAGGTTTCCACTCCTCATGGTAATACTTTCAAACCAAAGATTAGTAACAATAAAAAAAAGATCAAGAAGAAGGCAATACACATATGTTACACTCGTAATTGGGTTAGAAAATCAAACTTGGTTGCTCAAACAGTTAATAGACATAATATTCTCACAAAGTTCCCTTCCATACACATAGTGTCAAACTTCCTTTAAGTAGTGAGGTTTTCTCTCACGAGTGAGTATTTTTATTTCGCATCATTGACTAGTTGTGCTTACATGTTATTATTTTCTAGTCAGTGTGCATTTTCTTCAAGTCTTGGATTTTTCTCTATTGCACAATATTTTATATATCCTTGGTTAGATTTTTTATTTTTTTGGCCTTGTAAATAAATATTAAAAAAATATTTTTCATTTTTCATTTCTCATCACCATTTTAGATGCGTAATTAAGATTTTCGTAAAAATATTACAATCTTGTTCACGTGACTCTCCATGGTGAGATAAACTAGGTTACATGACTCTCCATGGTGAGATAAACTAGGTTACATGCTATTTGTGATTAATTATGTATCTTATGATGAATGATGACCTTTTATGACATTTCCTTCTATGTTGGTCTCATCTCGTCACTTTAAATGCACACACCTTACAAGATCTCTTTAATATGTTTTACCACTTTGCATGTTCTATGTGAATTAAGGTGTTGTCTTATTAATCTTCTCACTTCATTCCATATGCGGTAGGAAAAATTGAGCATGTAAGAACCATTGTCATGTTTTAACTGTTTTATCAAAATTGAGTGAGCAGTTGAAATGGTCTACAAACTGAGCAATCTCCTTTGCGTTAAAAGCTACATTGAAAAAAGCCTAAAATAATATTCGGCAAATAAAAACATAATTGTTAAGGCCAATTTTTTATCATTGATGCTTTAAAGCTAAATTCAAATTATGATATCTACAAAATGTTGAGTGAGACTAATGATGTTAATTTTCAGGGTGTTATGAGTCGAAGACCAATGGGGTTGCACAATAGGTCCTAATATTGCATTTATGAGTGACACTATTGGCATGAGAATCATTAAATTAGCTAGGCAATTTTTTGTATAAGTGAGTCGACTTCTAATGAGTCCCATTTTTACACTAATGTTGATTTGAGTACTTAACTATTTGGATTGTTGTTTGGCATTATGCACTTGTGCGTACACTTATGTTGATGCTCGCGTACGTTCCGTTCACACCCCTACATTCCACTCCCATGTTCCAAGTATTTTGTTACAAGTCCTTGGTGTTTCTCTTTCTCATAAACTTTAAAATCTTAAAATACACATTTAGCTTGCTTGTACTTGTAATAGTTCTATCCCATTTTGTTATTGCACTGTTTTTTGGTGATATTCCATTACATGTCTCTTGTGATGTCCTTTGGTTTCTATGTGATAGACTAACCTTGTAGGTGCATATTTAATTCGTTTGTCTTTTTCGAGCAAAAAGGGAGAGAAAAACTTTTGGCGGAGCTTCGATATTATTGATTTAATTTATTTTATTTAGTATTACTCCCATGCATCACAAGTAGATTTTTTTCATGTGTGTAGGCATTCTTCTACATTTATGTCCTATGGAAGCATCACCGAGATTTTTTGTCGCTAGGTTGTTAGGTTGTCTTATGTCTTTTCCTTTGGGTGTTTGGGATGGGCATTAGATTGGCTTGACGGCCTGGCTTAGCAATTCTTTCTTTTTATTGATTTTTGATTTATCTCGGAATAGCCAAAGGGGGAGATTTGTAAGGACAAATTTCTACATTGATTCAATTCGTAGGATTGGCTTATTTCATTGGTGAAAACATGTTGATTGTTAGAGTGTCGTATGCTCAAGCCTACAAGTGAAGACAAGTTCGCGACCATATTTGCACAAGTCACATTCAATCATTCAATATGCCCCTTGCACATCGCTAAAGGTATATGCCTCTTTTGATATTTGGAGAAAAACGTTTTGAGGCTTTAAGTGTTTTTAAATGATTTCTAATGTGTTTTAAAAAAAATTAGAATTTTTCAGGTCATTCTAACGACATAACATATGTCGTTCGAACGAGGTCATCTATCTCATTCGAACAAGATTGATTGAGAGATCTAACGAGGTTAATAATCGAAAGTTGTTCCCTCTATGGGATCTCGTTAGATAACTTGTTCGAAGCTCGTCCCAACGAGATTGGTACCCTCATTCGAAAGAACTTTAAACGAGGTCGATCGAACCATTTTTCCCGTCATTTGATGTCTCATTAGAATTGTGTTTGAACAGATAGGGTACCTCATTCGAACGAGGCGTATTTTTCAAGAAAATCAGTTTTCATTCAATTTTTCCCACTAACCCACATTTTTTTTAAAAATAATTTTTATAGAAGTGCGTGGTAGCAAATTTTAAGATGCCTTTTTCACGAATACTTAAGCCAAAAACACTTTGAAAAAGCCTCTCCATATATCCTTGATCCTTTTTTATCAAGTTTTCCAACTACAAACCCACAAAAACATTTCCATCATATGTTCGTGGTTGTTCGGTGGATTTTGCACTGTTGAAGATGGTAAAGGAAATCGATGGACACCGAAGAAAGGAATTGTTGTGAAGCCATGTTTGATTACACGGTGCTACACACAGAGGTTTTGAAGACTACATCTGAGTAGGCTTGTTGAGTCAAGTTTTATAAATCTTTTGGGTCTTCGTATAAAACCATATTTGTAATGAATTCGTCTAAGCCTGGTCATCCGAGATTATTCCCTTTGAGGCTTTTCTCGTAGATCAGCGTCTCGTGATCTGTGTGTTTATCTTTATAATTGAATCTTGCATGCTCACTTAGTAATTAGGTTAACACGATTTAAAATTGGGAAAAGACGAGACTTCATGCCTACACTTCATAACCCAGTTGTTAGCACTTCTTTAAATAGAAAACACATAATTTGAGGCGACACGTTTTTCGAGGCAACTCGTTTGAAAGGAAAAAAAAGGTTATCTCGTTCGAACACAAAATAATCTCATTCAAACGAACCAATATATCTCATTCGAATCGGCTTTGAACGTGAATCTCATGTAAACAGATGAACCTCAATTGAACTGCGTTTGAAGGTCGTTCTAAGACATGTACTATCTCGTTCAAACGAACATGCCAATATCGTTTGAACGACTTTAAAACAAAAATATTTTTTCTTTTTAAAATTTGTTTTAAGAAAAAATAACCTCAAACAATATTAAAACAAACACCCAACATAAAATCTAAGGATAAAAAATATACAACTCATACACTACACCAAAAACAGTAATTTGGCACTCCTTGGTATTAAAAATATGGCCCACATTAATATAATGTCAAATTATGACACGGTTTAATGACAATCTGGCACACTTTAAAATAGTGTCAAAATTTGGCCCTGATTAAAAGTGTGCCAAAATTGAGCACACTTAACTAAAATATAAAACACCCCAAAAAAATATTAATCCTCTCGCTCACTTTTCATTTGGATCCCTCTTACTCTCCCGCTCACCCTCTGGTAAGCTCGACTCTCACTCCTCTAAAATCGATTCTATAGCATTTTCTCTGAACTATGCCGCTTTGCCACCGGAAATGGAAAGGATCGTGGAAGAAAAATAAAAAGTGAGGGTTTCCTTTCATATTATACCCTCAGATCTCTCTCTCTTTCTCACACATAAACAATGTACAATGTTGGTTTTGATTTAGTGCTTTTATCGAACTGTATGGCGTTGAGGGATACATATGAAAAGAAAGAGGCAAAACAATGGAGGATTTGTAGATCTGAGGAGTCTCGTGTCAATTTTGATTGTGTAAACTGAATCATAGAGGCGTATTGGACCACATTGGCCCCCAATGTGGAGGATTATAGTGAGAGTGCTTCTAAGGAGATTGCTTCTGGATCTGGGCACTTAGGTAAGGGGATTTTGTGGTGTGGGAATGTTACCGTCGATAGTTTGAAGCGGGGGATGAGGTGCTCATTAAAAGGATTTCACCTGGTTCTAAATCGTAGATTACTCCAGAGACTATTAAGAGAATTAAGAGGTTTGTTTTTTTCAACTGTGAATTGGCTTGTTAATTGTAGATGTTACTTTGCAGTTTTATGAAGATTTTGAGTTGATTCTACATGTGTATACGATAATTATGTGATGTATGTTTATGTGGGTCATGAGACTTTAATCTTTACTTATTTAGGGATGAATAATATATAAGACTAGTTGTAAACCCACGCGATGCGCGGGCGAGCTGCAATGAATTTGACAAGGAGTGTGCAAAAAAAATACTAAAAAAATGTTAGTTAAAGATTCTTCTTTGATATTAAGTTACCTACCAGGAAAGTACGTAATCTGAAAAAATTAAATCATTCCACAACCCGAACAAAGGCCCACATAAAAATAGAAAAATTTATGACATACTATTCCAATGCTATCAAACCTAATGTATTTTTTATTTTGTCAAAGTAATACAAAATGAAATGTATACCTCAAAAATCAATATTTTAATACATATTTAGTCATTTTGCAAGCGGGCACATAGTAACCATTTTTTGACACACATTCTAAAAACTAAATGATAGGAAAAAAAATTAAGGGAAAAGACCCATTAAAAGTATATCGACGTTAAAACTCAACAATACATCTTATTATTGAGATAGGTAGACACTATGATAAGATGACAGAGAATGGTTATATCCACATCCAAATACTCAATCAAATTTTTTCATGTCCCCGCTCTCAATCTTCTCGGCAACATGTTTTTTTCAATAGTGAATAATCTTGTGTAGGTTTTTGCAATCGTCTTCGACCATGAATTCACATATTATGTAACTCAGGAATAGATATCTACAGTAGAGTTGGCAATTTTTGACCCGATAATCCGTTTACGGTAATAATCCGAACATGATCCGATTAGCTTGTATAGATTTAGGATTACTCAAAACTTATACTAAAATAAAAATCAACGCGACCTGAAAATGATACGACTAACCCAAATTGCCACCCCTGATCTACAGTTCAAATATTCACTAAAAATAAAATAAAGTAGAGAATAGATACCTTGATAGTCTATTACTGCCATACCCATGAGGGAACTCAACAAACCAATCTCTTGCCTTTGTCTAACAGTGCGCAGTCGACCCCAACAAAACTTACATCGGAGGATCCCAGGTGCTCTTCGGCTTGGGTGGTCAAACCAGTCGCCTCCAGCCTGACTATCTCGCCAGTTTTTAATCTGGCAGTCTTCAAACTCTGCTTCGAAAATCGAATAGAAATTTCTTTATGTTCGTAGAAAGAATGTCGAGAACATCCACAAATGGGTAGGATTAAAATCAAAAATGTATGCAACACTCTAGCTAAAAAAACCTAATAAATGATATAAAGGCCCAGCTAAATCAGTTATTACATTACCACATCCAGATAAATGCCAAGCAATAGCAGAATCAGTGACTTCCATATTTAAATATAACAATGATAAGTATAAAAATGATCTAAAAATAATAAGAAAAATTAAAACATAAAAAGACCGAAGAAAGAGAACTTGCTCTCTCCTTCCTCCACAATCCCACATTCATCATTCCTCCCCAAATACTATATGTACAAATGTGCACTCATGCATCTTACATTTACAAAGATAAAAGCAACCAACTTATCGAAAATTTGTAATGAAAAAGAATTAAAAAAAACTCATCTTTCCTACACCTTTGGATCATGTTCCATGTAAAGCTTATAATCACCCAAACCCAACCCCAGATGTCACGTCTTATCGCTCGAATTGGCTAACAACTTGCCCTTCCTCAAAGCTAGAACCTTGAAATTAGTTGATTCTAATCCTGATCATGATTCCTGAGCTTCGATTAAATAATAAAAGCAGAGAAAAATCTAATAAGAAATTTATCCAAAAGTAATGGGTAAAACTAACACAAAGTAAAAATAAATAAATAAAGATCAATCAAAAGTAGGTATTATAACATCTTCACATCTCTTTCTCATATGGGTCCTAAGGGAAATGTTAAGCTACAATGGGCAGTTCAGTATTTATTAAGAAAAGTGGTTTTGCTTTTTTCCTCTAGTAATTAATTGTATAGTGTTATAGGTGGAAATGTTGTTATATGAGAAATTTATATATGCGTAAGTAAGAGTAACGTACATTTTGATATGTATAGGAAATCCCAAAATCTGGGATGGATTTATGCAAAAAGCGGGCATTTTGGTGAAGGTGAATATGAGGAGTGGGCGCCCCAAAATTCACGAAAAAAACAATGGCAACAAAAAATAAATAAAAGGCAACAAATCAAGAACCTGCCAAAGGTAATTGTGAGCGGTGAGATAGACATAGAAGAGAAGCAAAGCCAGAGCAGTCGCATAGAAACTATAAAATTAAGAGAGTAGGTAGAGCAACAAACGCGTGAGCATATGGGACATTTTTTTATTGTAAATGTAAGGCAAGTAGAGTAACAGACGCGTGATAAATACAAAGAGAGATGAAAGGTTTGTAAAAAAACAAAGACTAAAAGAGGTTTAAAATGATATAAAGGGTTGGGAAAAGTCAAAACAGAGGAGGGTTGGCATGAGAGAACAAACTTAGTAGGTGCCACTTGGACACTTTAATTGAGAGGGTGCTTTTAATTCTTGTATAGTATTTTAGAGTATATAGAGATTCCAGCTTACAACCTTTGGTGTGTTTGGTTGAACATAAGTACGAAAAGTACTCAAGGTGGAGTGGATGTCTCGGTGAAAAACCCTGTGATGATCTCGACGCTGGTTGCAAGATCCACGATCAATGCGTAAACAGAAAGGGTATTTCTTTACATCCAAATTTCTCCTTTTTTTTGCTTGTGTGGTTTCAGAATTTTAGCCTAAAGTCAAAATAATATTCCTTATGACCTACTTCACACGACACCACTATATTTCCACACACAATCTAATCAAATTACTCTTCTCTCCTCTAACTAACCTAATTGCTTAAGTTCTCGAACTAAACTGTAACTCTTGGATTTCCATTAGGCGTGGCATTCTCTTTTGTTGCCAAATTAGAACCAAATTAGCAAATTAAGACCAAAAAACTCATGTAAGAATGATATCCAACACTTTGTATGTGAAGATAAATAAAGAACGTAAAGAACACAAATTAGTAGTCCTCATTTCTTTCCTTCCCTTTCCCTTCCCATCCTTTTGTTTTCCTCCGTCGGAATCTCTTCTTTTTGCTCATGTCTAAACTAATTTACTCCCTCTAGCCCAAATTAAAAGTCCCTATTTCAAAATAACGATTTTTAAATATACAATGATCAAGATCAAGACTTGTTCATTATTGTGAAATTTGGTGCGATCATTACATCCAACCTGCATCATTGTTATCAACTCGCTATTCAGTGATAACAAATAAAAGAGTAAGAATTCAAGAACTTAACTATACAGATTGTTATCAATTTGTGTAGTTAAGAATTCATTACACCCAACATGCATCATGGTTATCAACTTACTCTCTTTTTTTTGTTACTGAATTCAGTCAGTGACAAATCTGCATCATTGTTATCAATTGGCTATTCAGTGAGATAATTTTTAAAAAACTCTATAGGTGATTATGTTATTTCCTTCTCTTGACTGACCTAAACTCTTTTAGAATTTTTAATCTCGTGAGTACAAAATTTTCTCCTTCTGGCCTTTACAAAATGGTAAATGAATTTCGTATTTATGTCCCCTTCTTTAGTCCACTTTTCTTGAACTTTCTATCTCTAGAAATTATCCTCCAAAGCAATCTTTACACTATATTGAGTAGCATCATAAGATAATGCCTCTCTAATATGCTTAGGGAAGTCTATATGGCATTCTATTTCTTAGCAAGCAACATATTTTCAATATCTCTAGCTGACTAAAAAATATCACCGAAATTAGTTTTTCTCCATTGAGAGAGAATTGTCTTTAGAGACATCAAATTATTAGACACTGAGTAAATATGATTTTCATCATTATAATTCTTGCATTCTTATTATCTCTATCCAGTTAAGTCATAACAGCACAATCTTTCTCGAATATTACTCTATCTTGCATTCAGTTTTGTTGTTTGAATTCAACAAGATTTAACTTCATGTCTTATGTGTTGTTTTATTGTAATATTTCTTTAGGTTTAATCGATATTTAACAGAACATCGCCCCATGAATATAAGACAAACCAGGAGTCGGACATGGTATCATCGCTGCTTCTTGTAGAGAAGACTACAAAAACTATAGAATCTTCCGATCAGCCGTAATTCCTTGTTTTGCCTTGTAAGTACTCTTCGGGGGTCATTTTATAATCATCTCATATTATCTCGCAAGTTAGATTCACAAATTTCTCTCACAATACTATAGATACACAAAAATAATTGATTTAAGTATGATATTTCTGTTAATTTGGCAGGTTCTGGAAAGTACACCATGGATAAAGCTGGAGATCTTAAAAATGAAGCAACAGAGAAGGCTCCCTCAGTCAAAGAAACAACATCTCAAAAGGCCGTCAAGATACATATCTTGTATTATGACTATAACAAAAAGGTGATGCTAATTTTCAACCCATTTAGAGGATGTCACTTTTTCCTTTGTTATTGAAAACCTCCACGTTCGGCTTTATAATCATATCCCCCTGATAATTGGTCCACATTTCAGTGGTGGACTCATGGACCCCCACCCCCCACACATAAACACACACACACACCATATGATTTTATTTCTATTTTTTGTTATTGTGTTACACTGGGTCAGGAAGATTGGAGCATGGATAAAAGTTTTCACTTTCTTGTAACTAATTATTCATCATTTCAGTGTTATGTCAATCCACTTAAGAACTGACAGATGGTTGGAAATTTGAAGAATAAATTGAAATTTTGCGATCCTACAGAGTGGCCTGTTAAAATATCACTTGATTAGGGCAATGGATATTGAAATTGCAGGCTTCACCGTAAAAGAAATTGTATAATAACTTGAACCACTTGACCGTATGTCAGAATGAATCAACTTCATAGTCCCTATACCGTGTTAAATCTTATTTACAAGGAGGAAGCTAAAAGTAAATCGATATGAATAAAAATACTAAGATTTAAAGCTGCAATGACTGTGGATTGTGCTACTAAGCCTCCCATGTCATTCTCAACCTTATTATTTACTCTAACCTATTGAACCACGTGCTTCTCATTTATTTAGGTCAATTGTTCAAAGTAAAAGTCAAAACCAAGCCATTATGCTCTAGGGCTATTTTTTGGCAAAATCCTTGTTGCCGCCATCATAGAGGAGAGGTGCGGCGACAAGAGTGATGTGAAACATGTATTATATTAATGTAGTTTTCTGTATTTGTAAAGGCATTTTGGACACTAAAAATTTAAGACTAGTATTAGTTTGCCCTGTTCTTTGTGTTCAGAAACTTCCGAATGACCACTCTTTATGAAGAAGTCCTTTATAATGATCCAATTATTACAAGGGCCTTATTTAAATTGATACTATACTTAATTACTTAGAGACCTAATTTTAGTAATTAACCCGAAGGAGAAGCATAGATAAACTAGGTAACAAAAAGACTACCTATATCTAATCCTAAACATCATAACTTAAAATCAACAACTAAATAAATAATAAGCACAATAAATAGCAAATATATAGATTAGGCTTAAAAACATGCCCGTTAGAGGATGAAAACCCAAACGAACCACCAAACGGCCCTGTAAGAAGCACGAACACCTCGCACGGGACCAATGTAACTTGCAGGAACAGACCGCGTAGTCACAGGACCCCCGGTTTGAGAATAAGAGATCCCGATTTTAGAATATGACGATAATTTTACAATATCTAGATTGGGCTTAAAAAAAGCAGTTAAAAGGGTGAAAACTCAAAATTGCGCCCAAACGGCCCCGTAAGAGGCACTAACACTTCGCATGGGACCAATGAAACTCGTAGAAACTGACTGCGTAGTCACGGACTCCCGATTTGAGAATATGACGATAATTTGAAAATATCTAGATTAGGCTTAAAAATAAGTCGTTAAAGGGTGAAAACCCAAACCAGCTCCCAAACAGTCCTGTAAGAGGCGAGAACACCTCGCACGGGACTAATGTAACTTGTAGGAACTGACCGCGTAGTCACGGGTCTCTCAATTTGAGAATATGATAATAATTTGAAAATATCTAGATTAGTCTTAAAAACATGTCGTTAGAGGGTGAAAACTCGCACGGGATTAATGTAACTTATAGGAACTGACCGTGTAGTCACGGATCTCCTGGTTTGGGAATATGACAATAATTTAAAAATATCTAAATTAGGCTTAAAAACAAGCTGTTAAAGGATGAAAACCCAAACCAACCCCCAAACGATCCCGAAAGAGGCACAAACACCTCGCACGAGACTAATGTAACTTGTAGGAACTGACCTTTTTAGTCACGATTCTCCCGGTTTGAGAATGTGATGATAATTTGAAAATATCTATATTAGGCTTAAAAACAAGTCGTTAAAGGGTGAAAACACAAACCAGCTCCCAAACGGCCCCGTAAGAAGCACGAACACCTTGCACGGGACCAATGTAACTTGTAGGAACTGACCGCGTAGTCACGGGTATCCGGGTTTGAGAATATGATGATAATTTGAAAATATCTAGATTAGGCTTAAAAACTTGCCGTTAGAGGGTGAAAACCAAACGGCCCCATAAGAGGCATGAACACCTCGCACGGGACCAATGTAACTTGTAGAAACTGACTGCATAGTCACGGTTCTCCCGGTTTGAGAATATGATGATAATTTAAAAATATCTAGATTAGGCTTAAAAACAAGCCGTTAAAGGGTGAAAACCCAAACCAGCCCCCAAACGGTCTCGTAAGAGGCACGAACACCTCGCACGGGATCCATGTAACTTATAGAAACTGACCACGTAGTCACGGGTCTCTCAATTTAAGAATATGATGATAATTTGAAAATATCTAGATTAGGCTTAAAAATAAGCCATTAAAGGGTGAAAATCCAAACCAGCTCCCAAACGGCCCCGTAAGAGACACGAACACCTCGCACTGGACTAATGTAACTTATAGGAACTGATCGTGTAATTACGGGTCTCCCAGTTTGAGAATATGATGATAATTTGAAAATATCTAGATTAGGCTTAAAAACATGTCGTTAGAGGGTGAAAACCTAAACCAGCCCCAAAACGACCCCATAAGAGTCACGAACACCTCGCACGGGACCAATGTAACTTGTAAAAACTGACCGCGTAGTCAAGATTCTCCCAGTTTGAGAATATGATGATAATTTGAAACTATCAAGATTAGGCTTAAAAACAAGTTATTAAAGGGTTAAAATCCAAACTAGCTCCCAAACGGCCCCGTAAGAGGCACTAACACCTCCACGGGACTAATGTAACTCGAAGGAACTAATCATGTAGTCGCGGGTCTCTCGATTTGAGAATATGACGATAATTTAAAAATATCTAGATTACGCTTAAAAACAAGCCGTTAGAGGTGAAAACCCAAACTAGCTCCCAAACGCCCCGTAAGAGGCATGAACACCTCGCACGGGATCCATGTAACTTGTAGGAACTGACCGCATAGTCATGGGTCTCTCGGTTAGAGAATATGACGATAATTTGAAAAAATCAAGATTAGGCTTAAAAACAAGTGGTTAAAGGGTGAAAACCTAAACCAGCCCCCAAACGGTCCCGTACGAGGCACGAACACCTCACATGGGACTAATTTAACATGTAGGAACTGACAGCATAGCCACAGTTCTCTCGATTTGAGAATATGATGATAATTTAAAAATATCTAGATTAGGCTTAAAAACAAGTCGTTAAAGGGTGAAAACCCAACCAGCTCCCAAAAGGCCCCGTAAGAGGCACGAACACCTCGCACGGGATCAATGTAACTTGTAAGAATCGATCGCGTAGTCACGGGTCTCCTGGTTTGAGAATATGACAATAATTTGAAAATATCTAGATTAGGCTTAAAAACATGTCGTTAGAGGGTGAAAACTTAAACCAACCCCCAAACGGCCTCATAAGAGGCATGAACGCCTCGCACAGGGACCAATGTTACTTGTAAAATCTGACTGCGTAATCACGATTCTCCCGATTTGAGAATATGACTATAATTTAAAAATATCTAGATTAGGCTTAAAAATAAACCGTTAAAGGTTGAAAACCCAAACCAGCTCCTAAACGGCCCATAAGAGGCACGAACACCTCGCACAGAATTAATGTAACTTGTAGGAACTTATCATTTAGTCGCGGGTCTCCCGGTTTGAGAATATGACAATAATTTGAAAATATCTAGATTAGGCTTAAAAATAAGCCGTTAAAGGGTGAAAACCCAAACCAGCCCCGTAAGAGGCACAAACACCTCGCACGGGACCAATGTAACTTGTAGGAACTGTTCGCGTAGTCACGATTCTCTCAGGTTGGGAATATGATGATAATTTGAAAATATCTATATTAGGCTTAAAAACAAGTCGTTAAAGGGTGAAAACCCAAACCAGCTCCCAAACGGCCCTGTAAGAGGCACGAACACCTCGCACGGGACTAATGTAACTTGTAGGAACTGATCGTGTAGTCACGGGTCTCTCGATTTGAGAATATGATGATAATTTGAAAATATTTAAATTAGGTTTAAAAACAAGTCGTTAAAGGGTGAAAACCCAAACGGCCCCGTAAGAGGCACGAACACCTCGCACGAGACCAATGTAACCTGTAGGAGCTGACCGTGTAGTCACGGTTCTCCCGGTTTGAGAATATGATGATAATTTGAAAATATCTAGATTAGGCTTAAAAACAAATCGTTAAAGGGTGAAAATCCAAACTAGACCCCAAACGGCCCTGTTAGAGGCACGAACACCTCGCACGGAACCAATGTAACTTATAGGAACTGTTCGCGTAGTCACAAGATTTTCGATTTTTGAATACAATAATAATTTTAATTCGTATATGCAAATTTTCAGCTTGAATAAGATTTTTTTAAAAAAATTACTCGGTTACTAATATAATCTCCTTTTGCATCTTATTTTTTTGCAGGATAACATTTTGTCGTTAGCTTTTATCCACGTGGAACACGTGAAGTGAATGGTCAACAACAAGGGGATTATTTACTTAATGTCGTTAGTATTCAGGATTCTATTTTTTTTTTTTGTTATGACCGTGCAGGCTTTTGTAATTTTATTGTTATATTTTATGTCCGTGCGGGCTTTACATTATGCATGTATTATATTAGTAGGTTTAGAATGTCCAGAAAATAGAGGAAACTTTTCCCCATTTTTTGGTCTATGAACTATTATTACTTGTAATATTTTGAAGTTTGTATGTACATTAGTTTATTAACAACATTCGAGATTCGCAATTTGTGTTTTTGAAGTTTGTATGTACATTAGTTTATTAACAATTTTTGAGATTCATAATTTGTGAATTTTCTTATTTTCAAATAATTAAATTTTTTTCTTTGATCCAAAAAATTTGGCATTGTTCAAAACCGTGCCAAAAGTGTATCAATTTTTGGCACGATTTTTAACTGTGCCAAAAGAAAATCAAAAGGTACTCGATCTGGCACAGTTATAAAGTTTGCCAAAAGTGTGACAGAAATATTAAATTCTGGCACAGTTTTAAAGTGTGCCAGAAGTTTTCCTGTTTGGTCAAATCTAGCACATTTTTTAGCTGTGCTAGAAAAAATTGGCCATTTTGGAACACCTGATTCTGGCACAGTTCAAAACCGTGCCAGATTTGATCTGGCACAGTTTTAAACCGTACCAGATTGTTGTTTTTGGTGTAGTGATACCTCATGAGATTCTTGGAAGTAGAAGACGAAATGTCGCATGAAAATATATGCATAAAATAGCCTCAAACAATTTTAAAACAAACACCCAACATAAAATAAAGGTATAAAAAAATATAATCATTCTTAACTCATGAAGACCATGGAAGTCAAAGATGAAACGTGACACAAAATACGGTACAATTATGTAGATGCCTTACCTTTATAGATACGTCTTCAATTAAACACGTTGTAGGCTTGAAAGGTAAACCAACACAAGTCCTAACCTATGACTCAAACAGTTTATTCCAAACATGGAATAAGCCAAAATATACAAATTGACTCAATTCGAAAATTTGTTCTTACAAATATCCCCCTTTGGCTATTCCGGGACAAAACCAAAATTAAAAAATAAATGAGCCATCAAGCTCTCTAAAAGACTCAATCCCCAACCCCAAAAGGAAAAAATTATTAGCACTTGACAAACTCAAGCGTTGAATAGCTTTGCTCGCTTGAAACTTTATTGCATCGTTACAAACCCGAAAACTTAAACACACCTTCAAATGCAAAGATAGTATATAAAAATAAAAATCTTCATAAGAAAAAACTATCCCCCTTTGTCTAACAATATCTTCCTAAGATAAGACGTCTCCCTTTAAAGTAAAAATATCCCTCGGACTATAAAGATTGAGATAGTCCCCCCCCCCCCCCCCCCACACACACACCACCACCACCACCACCACGCACACACACATACACACTTACACACATTTTTTTCAGGAATAGATAAAGATAAAGATGCATAATAAAATCATTTCTCCCCAAAATAATTATTTCTCCCCCAGAATGAAACAAGGGTAAGAATATAGAAAAAATAAGTATACCATGCAATGGTGTAATAAAACATGCAACAACAAACAATTCGATAACATGAGGACAAATAATCCAAATAATGACCAATTAATACCAATTTTGATGCAAAATATGATACCAACTTGAATACATAATGAAGCATTGGATACCAATGTAAACAAGCAATAAGAGATATCAATATGATCATATAGTATGCCAATTTAAAATCACTTGAAACATAAAATAGAGCATATGACATGCATGGATGAAATGCAAACGCAAAGACTCAAAACAAAATATACCAATAACACACAAGCATATATATAGGTATAAACACACCACAAAAGACATTAACCACGATAAGCTTTCCACACTAGTATAGCATAAATGTGTCAAAACAACATGTGGTAAATGGAGTGAACGGGCGGGGGGTAAACTAGAAACAAAAAATTATGACCTAATCACTCAAAAATGTTCAGGGAGTTCTATTTGACCGCATTAACTTTATCAAAAAAATATTTAGCCTCATAGTGATATATAAAGTGAACTCACAATGGACAAACAAGAACAATATACACTGGCCTAGGAAATATTGATGATTCTCAAATCAATAGATTCAAGCGTGAATTAACTAGGACTCGTTGTGAAAATCCATTGATCTTCAACTTATAACACCCTCAAAATTTAGATATTCAATCTTTTCTTTTTCTCTCTCATTTTGAAGATACTATTTTACTTGAAGAATCAATGCAACAAATTTTGGCATTGGCAATATTTTATTTTATTTTATTTTGCCTCTTAACTTTTAGGCTCTTGGTTGCCTTTTACGCAAGGAAGATTTCTCCCTTCGTAGCATTTTTCCGTGCACACTCATGTTTTCAATAAAATAATAAACTCATGAAAAATGGTTCTTACAAGCACAAATACCCCATAGTAAAATAGATATGTATAATGATAATATTGATAGGAGAACACCACACTTATCTCATGCAAAATATGAAGCTAAAATCCAAAAGAGCTTGTGCCTGTGTGTGGAGGCATATGCAAAGTGAATCCACTAAGAAAATCGAGGTCAAACTACTCTATGCAAGCATGATTAAGAACACTTAAAGCATTGAAAATTATAATCGACTGTCATAGACACATGGATACATGGAATGTAGTGGATTCAAACACAATCTATGCCGCATAAAATGTGTAAAACCAAACTACACATAAATCAAAAAAAATTGAGCTTTTAAACATTTATGACACCAATTGAAAAACAAACTCAAAAGACTAACAAAATATTTTTGTATTTTTCTCAATAAGACCCAATAAAATAAAATTCAAAAATCATACAACTAGCAAACACATATAATATGAAGTACAAAAACTAGTGTATGTAAACATGCGAACACAATCAACTATTGGATTTAGCATGAGAAGTGTCACGTGCAAGCATTCGAGAATCAACAAGTATAATGTTTAAATCCTCCAAATATGATTTCTTAACCCACATAGGTGTGACATAACACTCTTGAGTTTTGAAAACCTCGATGACTCTAGTCTCAGACTTCATATGGCCTTTTCTAAGATCAAAGCAAAAATACCTAAGGTGACCTTTCTTACCGCAATGTGTGCATGTGTATACACGAAGAGGAATGTTACCTAAGGTTGACCTTTTCTAACGCCCTTCGCTATGATCGACTATCTCAAAATCATGGTCTTGGCTTTAGTAGTGGAAGCATTTGGATTATTGAAGTCAATCCCAAAATTATCATCTTTAATTCGGATGGTGCCTAATATCATGTCGAACTTTTTCGACCTAGATTCCAAATTAAATTTGACATTAATCTAGTCTCTCAATCTCTCTTCTAAATTCACAGTCCTAAACTCGAGAAAATAATGAGACTCATCAAAAATTAGGTAGTCCTTCAAAATTTCATCAAACCACGAAGGTTATCTTGCTCCCCCTCAACAAATACGAGCTTCTCCCTAAGAGCCTTCTTACGTGCCTTAAGATCAACGATAAATTTACTCTCTTCATTTCTTATGGAACGTTCTTTTATCTTAGCTTCCAACTTTGGGCTATCCTTTTTCATCTTTAAAGACTCAGTGTACAACTCACAGATGGCAGTTCACTTTCCACCAATTTTCCTTCTTCTTCTTATTCTTCTTCATCATCATCATCTTCACCACTCTCTCCACTACTCACTTGGGAATCAAGCCAAAACGCCCTCGGAATTGTCATGCACGGAACTATATTCATCAAGACTCGCATGACTAGCAATGAACACAGTGAAATTACGCTCAATGGCGGGATTAGGTTTCTCTTTCGATTTACTATCGTTAATGGTAGCACTGTATGCCTTCGACTTCTTTCCCTCCTTCCTTAGCTTAGTGGGACACTCAGTTGCCCTATGGCCATAACTCTCACACCCAAAGCATCTATCTGAATGATCCCTCTTAAAATTATTCTCGAACTCATTTTCATCTTTTGATTATTTTTTAAACTTGAGAAAATTCTTAAACGTTTTCGCAAACATGGCTATATCATCATAATCTATGTCAGACTCGTCGTCTGAAATAGGTGTTTCCTCCTTTCGGGATTTCAAAGCAATACCCTTCTCTTTCTTCATCTTTTTGAAGGTAAACATGTCGAGCTCATGAGTTTGAAGGTCACCTACAATCTCCCCAAGTTTCGTAGAGTCTAACGTACCTAAAGAGTTCAAGATTGTCACTTTAGGATTAAATCTTTCAGGTAAGGACCTTGATATTTTCTTGGCAACATGGATTTCGGGTATTCACTCTCCCATGTTAAAAGACTAATTCATAATGTCACACAGTCTCGCATAAAACTCATCAAAGGATTCACTTTCTTCCATCCTAATGGTTTTAAACTCAGTGGTGAGGTTTTGGAGTTTAAAAACCTTAACATCACTTGTTTCCCCATTGGTTAGTTGGAGTATATTCCAAGCTTCTTTGGATGTTTCACACATCATAATACGATGGAATTCCTCTAGTGTGACCGCAAAAAACAAAGCATTCAAACCATAAGAATTATAATTACTCACTTTATTCTCATCCTCAATCTAACTTTTGACGGGTTTAGGGACATAAATCTAACCTACTTAAGGCATGGGTGGGATCCACCTTCTAACAATCGTTTTCCACACCCGCTCATCTATCGACATAAATGCCGATTTCATATTCGCTTTCCAATAAGCATAATTAAACCAATCAAACAACGGTGGTTTAGAAAACAAATGACCTTTCATACACACCCCTCCCGGATTCAAGACTAAACAACTTAAAGACACCGATCTAATACCAATTGAAAAACTAGGTTTGATATGGACGGGTAAACAAATACTAATTTTAAATTTTTCAAATTCAATTCAAGATTTAAATAATAATAAACCCAAATTAAACTTGCACCATTTAATCAAATGTTTTGTTAAAACGACTAACAAATTTTATCTTATCCTAAGACATGTTTCTAAGTGATAGAAAGATAAAATAAAATTAATCACACAACACGCCTATGTACAAGGAAAATGCACAACGAAAAAAATCTCAAACGGCCTAGCCACACAAATTTCACTATGTATGGAATTACAAAGGGCACAACAGTAGACTTACTCAACCGACTCGACACCCACACAAGCCTTGACGCTCTTCATTCCTTCTACATTTGCACAATAACACACAAGATTCCACCCATGAAGTTGTCATAATGTGTGAGTCAACACATGTCTCGATATCCACCGAGAAAGCTCAACAACCGTCTATGGATCTGAACACAAAATCCACCGCCTCATCACCTCAACACCACAACACATAGTCCAATGTGTGTAAACAGCAACAAGTGCGAATTCCATCCAAGAAATGAATACTCAAATGTGAAGAGTATTAAACCAAGGTGCCCAAACAAAGATCTCAAACCATATATGAATTGAAACATGAATCTTAAACAAGATGGGGGGGAAACTAGGGTTTAGAGGCTCTTGATGTGTTAAGAAAATAATTATGCACACACCTCCACAAAAATAAGTTGCCATCACCCCTTTAAATAGAAAACCCAAAATTTGAGGAGGCATATTTTTTTAGGCAACTCGCCCGAACAAAGATATAAAGTTTGTTCGAACAAAGTTACTTATCTTGTTTGAACACAAAATAATCTCGTTCAAACAAACTAGCATATCTTATTTAAACCGGCTTCGAACAAGCTTTTGACGAGAATCCCCTGTAAATAGATGAACCTCGTTTGAAGGTTCTTCTAATGACATGTACCATCTCGTTCGAATGAACATACCAATTTCGTTCGAACGACTTTAAAACAAAAATATTTTTTCTTTTTAAAATTCGTTTTAAGAAAAAATAGCCTCAAACAATTTTAAAACAAACACCCAACATAAAATCCAAGGATAAAAAATATACTCATTTATACCTCATGAGATCCTTGGATGTCGAAGATAAAACGTGGCATGATGATGTAGAAGCTCTATCTTGGCCGCTGCGGCTTCAATTAAACATGTCATAGGCTTTAAAGGTAAACCAACACAAGTCCTAACAGATACTCAAACAGTTTTATCCAAACACGGAATAAGCTAAAACATACAAATTGACTCGATTCGAAAATTTATCCTTACAATAATTGATTTTGGACTCATACTACTTAGAATATTAGGATGTTTAGTATGGTATTTAGGGTTGACTTATGGGCGTGCATACTGTCCGATTATGGCTTAAGATAATGGGTTTTTAAGTCCTATGGTATATGACTTGGGTTATGTTATGTATTTGGGTTCATTAGGTTGAGTCATATATGGAACCTAACCCTAATTTTGAGATTAATATATTTAGAGGGTAATTAGGTTAATCTAAATTCATTCTAACACTTTTGATGAGGAAGCTTAAAGCTAGAGATAATAAGCAACTTAGTGAAGAGAAAAATTAGAGGTTTAAGCTTGGAATTCATCCCTTGAGTTGAGGCAAGTCTACTTATTGTAGGGATGTAATTTCTTTTGTGTTATAGTATAGTTATACGTTAAATTCTAAATTAATTAAGTTATAATATTATTTTAATCACAAATTATCCCATTTCAAAATTAACTTAATTAAGTAAATTGTCTTAATCTCAATGTTAATAGTATATTCTGATTTTAGTAAAATTTCTTATAAATCTGAGTTAGATTTGACTTATAATTGTTAGGATGATGTTAAACACTTGGAATCCTTCAAAATCCTCTTGATAATTAAACGAATTGATAACAATCTGAACCTAATTGATTAAAAGATATGAACCAAGGGCTCTTGGATTAAATTTGAAATTAATCCCTTTAAATAATGTTAAAATTGTGTATATACATTGGATATAAACCTCCTATATCTAAAGGGGATTTGGTTTGGTGATTCTTAGAGGCTTCAAAATTAGGTTTTTGTGTTAACAATTGCAGAATTGGGTTGCTGGTAGGGATGAACTGTGTTCATCTCATTCAAACAAGATTAGGGTTCGCGTTAGAACAAGATTTGATCATTTGAACAACAGTGGGGATTTCATTCGAAAGATTAAGGGAAGTCATTTGAACAAGATAGGGCAACTCATTAGAACAAGTAGGGTGATTTCATTTGAACGAATTTGACACTGTTTAAAAGTTTAATTATTAATTAAAATAGACTAATTAAGTTAATGATTTTGGATGTAAGGATTGTAATCTTTGTGTAATTAAGATTACTATTCTTATGTATTATGTGTAACATACCATGTGTGAGTACTAGTGGGATACGTACTTGGGGAAAATCCTTATAAGGGCACGTACGATGTCGACCATGTTGGTACCCCGGTGATAAAGATGGGCTTTACCTTGATCATTTTTACTCCGGACACTACATGCTGAAAGTACCCGTTGTATCCAAAAAGGATTAATGAGGGGATTCTCTCATATAGCCTGGGGTATGGGGTCATATGATTGGTGTGAAGGCGTAGTGATTATCCCTTGTCGATGCTTTGATGTTATAGGTGTGGGATGACTTATAACTATACCTAGTACGCCTGAGTGATCCCTGAAAGCGGTAGGAATAGGCCTTTGTTATGTGCGGGTTCGAGCATTACCCATTTATAATGTACGTGTATGGGACTATACTTATGTAAATGTAGACGTAAAGATTGACTTCCTTGTCTGTTCATATACTTGGGATGTATGAACTTACATGAATATGGAACCCTTAATTATATTCGGTTAAAGAGAATAATATTTAATCATGGGGTACACTTGAGTTTGGGATTAGATGCATGTGATATTTAGGGTTGTTTGGGTTGGGTTAACTTAAAAACAACTAAAAGACGAGAGGAAGATATATAGCTGTATTGTATCTCAAATTCAATTATATTCTTACTCTTCGTAAAATTATTGTTAACGTTGTTATTGAGTTCTCTTTTCAGGTCATATGTCGTCGGTGTATCCTCACCCCTGGTGTTGTCTTGCTCTTTCTTCAGTTGCTGCTCAGATATGATGCAGGTGTTAAGCCTGCGTGCTCACTCTTTTATTCCTATTTATTTTTTCATCATGTTGGATCTGTATTTAGTATTATTGGAATCGATATTACTAGTACATTTGACGTTGGATTTTTTATAAGACAGTTGCAGTTCTTGTGATGGTATTGTTACTATTGGTTAGATTTGTATAAAAAAATTATGTGGTTCACCTCTATTATGTTTCATTTATTTACTTTATGTATTTAGTTTTTCCCACCATGCTTAGAATGATATTCAATTGTTTTAGACTCTTATATTATTTACTTTAGACTTGATCAAATTAGCTTTGATTTTATGGGGTGTCACACATATCCGCTTCATCTATTGAATAACCACATAAATACTAAATATTGTTGAGTAATATTTATATACATATTTGATTTCTTTTATACATTAGGTGTTATCATCCATAGAGAGATTTCTGGAGGATATTAGTCATCTGTTGGTCGTAGCATTCTCTCAGACTGGTCACATGGTGTTGCAAGGGCGCTTTATTTTGTACTTTAAAAATTTTCCCAAATTCATGGCATCAAGTTGAATTTTTCCATCTGTAACCCTTGAAAAAATTTTGCTTTTAAATGCGACTAACACAATAAAATCATGTTTTGTAAGATTCGACATAGCAATAAACTATTTGAGATACAAAACAACAAGCTTTGATTAGAAATAATAAACTTGTAGAATTAACAAAATGATGTAGCAAATCATAAATGCTTATGTTAATTAATATCATATATCTAGTTGGATTAGGCATGAAGATATGGTAAAACTAATCAGATATATATCATAGAATGTTTAGTAAGATAGAAATTATAAATTTGTAACATAAAAGAAACGTTACCAACTATAGTAGAAAGGTAGCTTGGATGAAAAATTTAACAGCGATGAAGACAATCAATCAATTTGAAACTAGAAAAATCATGATGATGACATGTTGAATATCATAAAACTTGAACACATTTGGAATTTTTATATTTATTTCACTTGTATCTTAAAAGTAATAATGTGTACTACAGGTAGGAGTATTTAAGGCAAAAACAGGCTAGTGTGTAAGTATTAATAATGGGTACCGTTATAGGCGCTCCTACAATTCTTAAAACACTCCAAAATGTTTGGTAAATGACAAATATACCCTTTGCCCACAAACCCACTAAAACCCACGTAACTATCTCCTCAAACATATCCCTCTCTACACAAAAAGCATATTAAGTTTACTGGAAAATTATTCAAGCTTCCACTTTTGCATTCAAGCTTCCAAATTATTCAAGATTCCAAATTATTTTCAAAAATCAATTTGAAAAAATGTATGTTCAAATTCTTATTTTAACTTATGTTAATACCTCGGCCTATTTTCATATTAATTTTTTTATTTTAATCTTTTGTTAAAATTCTGTCCCATTTTTAACATTGTCATTTAAACTAGGGGTGGCCATAGGCCCGAGGCCCGCCAAGCCCGCCCAGCCCGTCCAATAAAAAAATAGGGCTTGGGTAAGGTGAATAGGCCCGCAGAGCGGGCCTGGCAAAATTTTATAGGCCCGATTTTTTTTCGGGCGGGCTTGGGCATGAGTTCTTAAGCCCGATGAGGCCCGGCCCGACCCGAGGCCCGAAAATATATATATATATATATATATATATATATTTATTGGGGGGGGGGGGGGGGGGAACTTTTATAAGTATAAAAACGTATACCAAGTCTTTTCATGTAAAGTGGAAAACTTTATATATGGACTTTGAAATACATGGAGTTTAAAACAGATTTTTAATTAAAAAAAATTGGTCTTTAAATAAAAAAATAGGTATTTTAATTTTAAAAAAAATCTTTTAATTAACATAACAAGGCCCGATCGGCGGGCTGGGTAAAGAGCCTTCAAATCTGGGCGGGCTTGGGATTACATAATAAGGCCCGATCTGGGCCCGAGCGGGCTTGGGATAGCACTTAATTTTTTAAGCCCGGCCCGAGCCCGACCGGGCCTGTCCAGGCCCGGCCCACGGCCACCCCTAATTTAAACGTCTATACAAAAAAACACAAACAAAATTTTGCTGACACACATTGATATAATACTAAATGATAGAGAAAAATAACAATAAAAAAATCATTACAGAGATAGTTTTTAACGGATAGTAGAAAACTAATACACAATCAAAAAAATTACGCACATTAATATAATACTAAAATAATAAAAAACAGAAAAACAAAAACAATTCGTTTAAGAGATTGTTTTGAACGGATAGTAAAAAAAAGAATACACAAAGAAAAAAAAGTTACTCGCATTTTTTTTTATTGAAAACTATTCATAAAACATAAAAAAATATTTTATATAAAATAAAAACTGTTTTTTACAAAATAAGACGTTTTTTATGAATCATTTATTTTTTAAGTACCATGATCACGATCCAAATAAAACGCGACGTGGCATGGAATCTTATTTTTTCATATCGCTGACACGCACCATTTTTTAGTATTTTAAAAGTAATCTTATTACTATTTAGAAAAAAATGGTTCACGCCAGCGATATGTATAAACCGTCCGATCTCCTATACATACCGGTGGCGTGGACCATTTTTTCCAATATATTAGAAAAAATAAATACATATTGCTGTCGGTATATTAGAAAAAATAAATACATATCGTTGCCGGTACATTAGAAAAAATAAATACCATTTTTTCCAATATATTAGAAAAAATGGTCCGCGCCACCGGTATGTATACGTGGTCGAACGGCCTATACATATCGCTGGCGTGAACCATTTTTTTCTAAATAGTAATAAGATTATTTTTAAAATACTAAAAAATGGTGAGTACCAGCGATATGAAGAAAAAAAATAGGACTTCATGCCATGTCGCGTTTTATTTGGGTCGTGATCATGTTACTTAAAAAATAAATGATTCATAAAAAACGGTTTATTTTGTAAAAAACAGTTTTTATTTTATATGAAATATTTTTTTATGTTTTATGAATAGTTTTCAATAAAAAAAAATGCGTGTAACTTTTTTTCTGCTACAATTAATGTGAGTAACTTTTTTTCTTTGTGTATTAATTTTTTACTATCGGTTCAAAACAATCTCTTAAACGAATTGTCTTTGTTTTTTTGTTTTTTATTATTTTAGTATTATATTAATGTGCGTAATTTTTTTGATTGTGTATTAGTTTTCTACTATTCGTTAAAAACTATCTCTGTAATGATTTTTTTCTTGTTATTTTTCTTTATCATTTAGTATTATATCAATGTGTGTCAACAAAATTTTGTTTGTGTATTTTTGTATAGACGTTTAAATGATAATGTTAAAAATGGGACAGAATTTTAACAAAAGATTAAAATAAAAAAAATTAATATGAAAATAGGCCAAGGTATTAATATAAAATTAAAATAAGAATTTGAACATACATTTTTTCAAATTGATTTTTAAAAATAATTTGGAAGCTTGAATAATTTTTCAGCAAACTTAATATGTTTTTTTGTGTAAAGAGGAGATATGTTTGAGGAGATAGTAACGTGGATTTTAGTGACTTGGTGGGCAAAGGGTATATTTATCGTTTATCAAATAGAGCGTTTCTATTTACACAGAGAAATTTTGTACCGAGGTTTAACAGAGTTACGTGGCCTACCTAGATTCCTTCTTCTTCTTCTTTTTTCTTTTTCTTTTTTTTTTGTATTTTTATTTTTAAGGGTTTTATTCTTTTGGTTTTAACGATGGATATAAAAACAATTTTTTCAATAAAAAAAAAAACAGTTTTCCTCTTAATATAAAAACAGTCTTTTTTTATTGAAAGTAACAGTTTTTTATTAAAATTTAAAATATACTTTTTTTAAACCAAAAAAACAGATTTTTTTTGTTTTAAACCAAAAAAAAAGTAAAAGTACGAAATTTTTGTTTTTTTTAAATAATGTAAAAAAAAATGGTTTTTTAAATAAAGTATGAAAATTTTGCTTTTTTAAATAAAGTGCAATTTAAACCAAAAAAAAAAAGCAAAACTTGTTTTTTTTTTAATAAAAACAAAAAATTTGCATTTTCAATAAAAAACAGTTTTTTTAAGAAAAAATGTTTTTAATCAAGCTATAAAAAATTATTTTTTAAACACCGGCGCGGATCCACGTCATTTAAACTATTTTTTTTAAATGACTTTATTGAAAATACAAATTTTCAATGACTTTATTAAAAAAAATTGCATTTTCTTATTAAAAATATGAAAAACTATTTTTTAAAACTGGCGCGAAGCCACACCATCATCGTGATTGGTTAGTGCCGCTGGCGCGGGCCCACATAATCATCGTGTTTGATTAATGTAGCTGCTACACACCCACATCACCATCGCAATTGGTTAGTACCGGTGATGTGGACTCACACCATCATCGTGATTGGTTAGTGCGTTAGCGGTTAGTGCCGGTGGCGTAAACCCACATCATCATTGCGATTGATTAGTACCGCTGGCGCGGAGCCACAACATCATCGCGTTTGGTTAGTGTGCCGGCGTGAACCCACATCATCATCGCGGTTGGTTAGTTCCGCTAGCGCGGACTCACGTCATCATTGCGATTGGTTACTGCCGCTGGCGCGGATCCACAACATCATCGCGTTTGGTTAATGCCGCTGGTGCGGACCCATCATAATCGCGATGAGTTAGTGCCGCTGGCGCCCCCCCACATCATCATCATGATTAGTTAGTGCCGCTGGCATGGACCCACATTACCATCACGTTGGTTAGTGCCGCTGGCGTGGATCCACATTATACTCGCGATTGGTAAGTACTGTTGGCGCGAACCCACGACATTTAATGAGTTTTTTTTTTTTTAAATAGACTTTTATTAAATATACAAAATTTTAGTTTTTTAAACATTTAAAAAAAACAGTTTAAAAAAACATTTTTTTTTAAATAAAAATAGTTTTTATTGAAAATACAAAATTTTAATTTCTATAAAAAAAAATCCAGCTGGACAAATCCAGTTTTAAAAAAAATAGTTTTAAAAAAATAGTTTTTTTTTTAAAAAAACGTTTTTATGTTGTGGATCATAACCTTTTTAATTTAAAAAATAATATTCAGTTTTTTTAACATATAAAACATTAATGTGTTAATATCAAATGAATCCACAAAACTACCCTTTAATCACTCGGTACAACCCTCTGTACAATTGTGTCTGTGCAAATAGATTTTTTCTATCAAATATCTTGGAGTGTTTTAGAAATTGTAGGAGCGCCTATTACGAACCCATTAATAATTTATGTTAGTGAGCAACTAGCTTTGACTTCTCATAATTGTAACTGTTGAAAATATTATGGGTATATACTTATGTTTAACGCCTTTAAATTATAAAAGCACATTTACTTTTTTGCTGTTTTATTTTGTGAATATTTTTATATCTATATCATCTGCTTAAAAATGAAGATGAAGACAAGAGTCCGTGAAAAAGAAAAGTGCCTTTATCGGATTTGAAGCGAAGACTTAAGCCTCCTTCTGAAGGTCGGGAGTCGCAAATTAATTCTTCTTCCGGTAGATGTAGGCCTATCCAAAGTGGAATTATAGAAAATGAAATATATAAAGACATTTATAGAAATATCGCAAAATGGCATGTGAAACTTTACTGTTGAGCCATTCCATGTAGTAGCAAGTGGCCACAATGATTGAAATGTCACAAATCCGACTCCGACATAAAAGGTGCAAAGGCACAGACTCACCTAAAAATTGTGACACATTTGAGAGCATATCTTTTATTTTGTATTTACACCAATTTCCAAAGTAGATAAAAGGGTGTTTAATGCATATATACAGATCACATTGGTTGTGATTTGCGAAACTATACTAACCAGGAGTCACATGGGAACTGAAATTCAAACCTGCAGCTGCACCGTAAGCATGGGCCAAAAATTGCATGGCAACTTAGTCATTTCGTATTGGACCACATCCCACTTAACTTTGTCCTCATTATAAAAATTGGGTTATTTGGTCTATGACCCCCGATTTATTATGTGTAAGGTCATTAAACCAACTAAAGTTTTTATAATTTTCATTTGGGGCCTAAAGTGTCATAAATATTCTTATACCCCCTATGTCTCAAATTAATAGTCTCATTTTTCTTTTCGGACAGTTCCAAATTAATAGTCGCTTTCCTTTTTTAGATGTAATCAACGGACCAAATTTTATGATAGCGAACTAGGCTTGTCAATGGATCGAATTTTATCCGAATCCGACGAATCTGATCAATTTAAGCGGATTTGGATTCATATACTCTGATCCGTTAGTAATCCGATCCGATTAATATATATATATATATATACACAATATATTTTTAATTAATATATATTGTATTTAATAATATTTTTAATATATAATTTAAATATTTGTTATAATAGCTCTTTATTTCATTATCTGTTTTTTTGGAACATTTGTAAAATAAATTTATGAAATAAGAGTTGAAAATAAAAATGTTGCAAATCAAGTTTAACATAAACATATAATTGGATAAACGGATTGAATCTGAATCCGTTTAACATAAACAGATATGGATTTGGATTTGCCTGATCCGATCCGATTAATAAACGGATCGGATCCGAATCCGTTTAACATAAACGGATATGGATTTAGATTTGCCTGATCCGGTCCGAATCCGATCCGTTTACAGGCCTATAGCGAACAGGTCTAGACATTGGTCATTGATTGAGTAAATCTTTAAAAACGTCTTTGATTGGCGACTATTAATGTGGGAATGAGGTAATGGCACCTTGTTACCCCAATTTAGGTTATGCAAAACTTTAGGTGCATATATCCAAATATGTATAATCATTATGTATCAAAAGTCACCTAAATAATAATCTTACTTCTGGTTCCAATAATTTCTTATCAAAATTGATTAGAAAAAAAAAATTTAATCAAATCAAAACGAACATGTCCAAAGTGGGTCACGATGCGATTTTTTACACAAAAATTACTTCATTCATCTTACATTAAGAACATGTATTTAGTACTCAACCCCTTAAAGTAAAAATTGAATAAATGTAAAAAGATGAAAGATATATTTAACTATTAAAAAATGTCATATTTCCTATTGAATCCCATGGATCTATCGAAAAATATCTTATTTTCAAATATTTTCCAAAGCGATTCACAAGCAATAACCGGCTGAAAAATATAATTTTCTTATAAGTGGTATTCCTTATAGCCACTTCCACATATTGTGAAAAGATAGTTCAAAACGAACAACAATTAAAAATCGTTTTAAAAAATATTTTACAATGTTTTCTTAATAAAAATATTTGTAGGAGGAACAATATGGCATTAACCTTTAACTATCTTCAAATATTGTACATTTAATTAAACCGGCTAAAGACCATCTCCGGGGCATGGAGAAAGATAGTATTATGCTATCTTGCTCCACCATTTTGCTCGTTTTGGCTCTTCAAGGCATTAAGCAAAGTAATAGTAAATTCAGGAGCAAAATATTCTTGAATTTGCTTCTTTAGATATTGTAAGTGGTGGTTTAGAGCAGCAAGCCAATTGTCATGGCACTATCACATGCGGCAAATGAAGTCTCGCGTTAAATCCAGTTTTTTTAATACTACTAATGTAACGCATAAATATTTTACAAAAACCATTAATGAACCCAAGCAATGTATAACATAATATTTTTCCAATACACGTACAAGGAGAAAAAATATATGCTACCACGCAAATTCCATATATGGTCTTGTAAATCGTAGTGCAAAGTCACATTTATTGCAGAGTTGCGAATGCGGGATTAAGAAAATATTATTTACGCATCATTTATGTTGTTGCGGTTGAGCAACTCGGCGGCCTTTGATGAGGCTTACCGATAATCGGGTGCAAGGGTTGGAGATCGGGTTCGTCTCGTTCATCTTCAACAATCGTGTTGTGAAGAATGATACAGGTCACCATGATGCGCCCTAAATCGTCACGATACCAGAAATGAGTTGGGTCGTTGATAATGGCGAAGTGAGATTATAAAACACCAAAAACTCGTTCAACATCATTCCCCGTTCATTCTAAACACTATGCGAAATATTTTTATTTTGCGGTCAACAGTTGTGCAATGGTTTGAACTAAAGTGGATCACTTCGAGCATATGTCGTCAACGAGATAGTAACTTGTCTCAACGAACAACCATTGACAACGTAATTGTATTGAGGGAATCTACCGCATATTAGCATGCCTAAAAAATCTCGTTCCCCCTTTGCGAGCAATCGCTGGACATCTTGGGTCGTAATTGTTCTTTAATATTGAGTTAAATTCATGGCGTACACCATGCCATAAAACTTCTTCAGCATCACCGAAATTCAAACCTACTCATCTAGTGAATTGGTCGAGCATTTATACATAAGCTTTCGAAGAGCCGCAGTCATTTTCTACACGCCGAAAGAACTCCATTTTTAAAACAAGTTTCGATTTCTTATGAAATAGTTGTGGTAAGAAAATACAATGCTAAGGATACAGAGGAACAACGAGCACATCGTACAAAAATGATGCCAAAAGATGTCGATGTAAGTTAGGGCATCATCAAAATAGTTTTTCTTCAATCGTACAAATAACCATTCAACCACGTTTAAAGCCCCATCGACGCGATCGATTTTGTTTTGTATCAACCTCTAACAATAGGGGAATTATAGTCGCCATCATGTAGAGCATTTGTTCATCATAACCTTCACCCAGTGATTCGCTAAGAATTTCATCATAGGAGTCTCCGAAAAAAGAAGAGATTATCTCATAAGATAGATGAGATTTCACAACTTATATTTTTTGAATTCAAGTTAAAAATTGGTGGTAAAATTGGTTGCAATTGGCATTATTCATTAACGAATTTTGATAAACTAAATGTTATACACAAAATACTAATCATTGTAAAAATAGTTGTTGGTCTCGCGACATTCCACTTGGCGCGAAAAAACAAGTCGTACGACAATTGGTTAACCGCAAAAAGGACCATTATGCTTAATGTCAGTTATCGACACATATTTATGGTGAAACAAATTGGCATTTGATCATTTTGGTGGAGCAAAATGCCCCGATGCCTTAAATATGGTCTGAGAGACCCTTATAACCTTTCATTTGGACCATACCATTTTCGATTATGAAATCTCTTCTTAAACTTTGTTTACAACACTCTGGAGATCAAAATGCGAACGTTTAATTTAA
This sequence comes from Sambucus nigra, assembly GCA_949130495.1. Classification (NCBI taxonomy): domain Eukaryota; kingdom Viridiplantae; phylum Streptophyta; class Magnoliopsida; order Dipsacales; family Adoxaceae; genus Sambucus; species Sambucus nigra. The sequence goes on from OX422217.1 coordinate 244,145,312, forward strand.
TTATCCTAAAAAGTACATCTCTTAGTATTTGAGAGAGTAATGAATATAGATGTTTTTTTCCAAAACATCAATAAATGTTTTTCTAAAAAATAATTTTATTAATAACTACCATTGATTAAAGTAAAATCACAATGTCAGTTTTTTCAAATAAAGGCAAATTGCTAGGCATCTAACATAATTTCCAGATACCTTTCCACAAGACCAATTAATGAATTTTAAACTTAACACTCACTTTATAATTGTTTATTAAACTTAACCCTAATTTATTACTTCATTTGACTTATGTCCATTTTTCAAACATCCATTCTCAATTAAAAACAATCATTATTTCTTAATTAGATTAAACCCCCTGAAAATTTGTATGACATAAATACTCTTATATTTCACTTAAAACATTACCCTCCTAACTTCATCTTCGTCTCCCAACTCAAAACCCTTTATCATATTTTATTCAGTTTCACACATCAAAGAAGCGGCATGCTATCTCTAGGGTAGAAAATCTATAAGGTCTCGTTTGATGCCCCATATAAGAGGGTCGTATTGTATAATTTGTCATATCCAACATTTATTGTAGTTTAGGATGGGATATGAGATGGGATAAGTTATCCCAAGTGAGCTCCTTATCTCGCAAGGAGTGAGATAAAAAGATCATACCTCCAAGGTAGTATAAAATTATTCGGTGTCAAGATTTGACTGAAAATTACTACCCTGTCCTTATTAAGTTAAAAGAAACTCACTCGACTTGCACTCTCTCAAATATTACATAGGAGTTGTCAGTCTCTTTCATTCACACAACTCTCCATTCACATTTTTCATTACAATAGGTAGTCGTCTCCTCTTTTCTTGTTTTTTTCTATTTTTTTATGTTTGTTTCTTTATCATAAACTACTGTTTTTGTTTAAATCGATGCAAATACTATATTAAACCACCTGCTAGACAAGTTGAAAGTTACGTGTTGTCAACCCACCGTTAATATTTTGTTACAAATATTATTATTTTTTATTGTTAGCCCACATGCTAGACAAGTTGAAAGCTATGTACAATTTAGTTTGTTTTTGTATTTTTCTTGCAGCTATTTTGGATAAAATCGATGTACCCAGTTGTAGCTTCAAGTAATTTTCTGGAAACTGATTTGTTTTGAATTGAAAGAGAATATAGTAAACAACCAATTTTACTATCTCATTATTTCCGACAACTGATTTGTGTGCTCATGATTTTGTATGCGTGAGTAATTACTAGTGATTGACTGTGTACAAATTATAAATACAAATATGTATGTCCATCTTATTATTATCATCTCATAATATTATTTTTTTAGCATCCCACGTGAATTAAATATTATGTTATTCAGTTAAAATATGTGATAACAGTAAATTTTTGTATCTTTTATTATTAAATACAAAATAAGAGTACTTTTGAAAAAGGGATCTTAAGTTTTTAGTCCTATTTTTTAAGATTTATTTGTATCCACTCCCATGTCTTTATTTTTTTAGTTGTTGGTCCTATTGTAACCACTATGGGACAAGTGTCATTCTCTGCAGAAAGGAAGATGGACGTTTACAAAGTAGTTAGGGGAAGTTTTGGATGGTTATGGGACTTAATACAATTTTAAAAACACATGGGATGAGAGCCTAAAAAATCTTAGGAGATGGGACTAAAGACAAAATTATTTTGAAAATCCAGAGACAATTTATTCCTATCCGGAGCATTTCAAACACATGATTGTATTATTATATCCCATCCCGTCTTCTTATCCAGAACTATTCCAAATGCAGTATTGAAATAAATCTTATCTGGTCCGTCATCCTTATCATATCCAATCTGAATCTTATCATACTTTATTCGCCCCCCTTATACAGTGCATCAGACGAGACCTAAATATCAAAGCACACCGTTGAAAGCACGTCAATAAAAGGATACCGATGTCACATTCTTCTTTCTGCACGATTGCACCATGTTGAAAGCACGTTGATGCTTCAAAACACACTACGGGTCCATTTGATTTGGATTAGGTTGAAATATTTTTCACTGTGTTATAAAGTAAAATGGTGAAATGACTTTTTACATATTTGAAATTTAAAAAAAAATGTTTATTTAATATTATGTTTGAGTTCATGAATTATAGTTATGCAACATTAAACAAAAATAGTTACTAAAATATAAACGCAAATAGGTGAATATATATTTCACCATTTCAAATTTTACTGCAGTGAAAAATATTTTACCTCAAATTGAACGGACCCTAATGTTTGGTGATTTCGATGGGTGAGGCAAGCACCTTAATGCAATGGGTTGTTCTAAAGACGCCCCTATTTTTCTCCTGGCACTGCAGAGTGCTTAAAAGTGATTGTACATTAAAAAGTAGTGTTTTGATGCCAGGGAAAAAAAATGGGGATGTTTTTAGCACAAACCTAATGCAATATCTATATTAGATAGGTTGAGAATAATTGGGAGTGAATTTAGCACTACCCTAATGCAATAATACTTATATTATATAGTTTTGATAGGAATGGAATCCCAAGCGGCACTGGCCGATTCCAAAGAGACCAAAAGAAATCCTTAAGAGAGTTCATGATGTACCCTGTTCGAGATTTGAACAAATTGCATCTATATATAAGATATCTCTAGCAATTGATTTTCGAAATTTTGGATTCTTTATTACTATTATTATTTTTATACGAGATTTGTATTTATGGGATTTACAATAGGATTGGAATTTAATTTGATTTGCACTAGAGTTTACACACTAGAAATTGGGGTTTGGGCTGGGAGGAGGATTTGTGGTTTGGCTAATTAATGAGAGGTAATTAAGTTTAATATATTACAAGGGGTACTCTTGTCCAAAAAGTATTTTTGGTAAACTGTAATTAAAAATTACTAGATTTTTAACGGAGTTAGAATTCCATCAAAAAAATTGAGGAAGTAAAAAAAATATTATATTGGGGATAAATCTAATAAATGAAAAGATCTAAGGGTGCTTCAAATTATGAAGTTAAAAAAAATGAAAAGAAAAGTCCATTTTTGGGAGAAACAAAAAAGAAATGACTTGTCAAGGTAAAAAATTAAAAAAATAAAACTAGAGATAATGAGATTATTTTCCTCCTGAGACGTTATATATGCTGTTTTTTTATGGAATTCAATTATTTGTTGACGAGTTAGAAATATTTTTATAGAGAATTGAGGTAAAGATCATGTTCCTTCCTATATTTGAATTCAGGTTTATAAATCTAATTCCTGCTTTAGTTAAGAGTACACAAAACAGGTAATTTCATTTGTTTTAGTTAAAGATGTATTTATATTTATACCCTTAGTCATACTCATTCTAAAAAGAAACACATAATCACACCTCCACCCCACCCACCGGAATCCTCGTCGGAGAATTCTCACCGGATTATTTCTCTCTCCTCGTTTCACTCTCCCTTCGTCTATTTCTTTCAATTTTTTGGTCCGCGCCAGCGACACCATTGCCAGAGCCGAAAAATAAGGTTTTTTGCCGAAAAAAATATAATGTTCGCCAGAAAAAATAAAGTTTTCGCCAGAAAAAATGGAGATTTTAATGAAATAGTAAATTTATCGATTTCAATTTTTTTATCAAAAAATATCAAATATGGATGTTGTTGGATAGATCTCAACGAGTAGATTTCAAATATATAAATTTTGGATTTGTAAATTTGAAGTTATGGACTTTTAAAATTTGATAAGTTTTTTTTTTATGAGTTGTCAAATGGCATATTAGTCATTTTTCATTGTGTTTTTAGTAGAGTGGCTAAATTTATAAAACTATGTGTAGAGTTCTTTTTTTATACATTTTTAGTTAGATTGGACTTTTCCTCGAAATCCCCATATTTTTATTAGGGAAATATGGGGCGGGCGCGTGTGAAATTCAATACTATTTTTTTCATATAATATAATTAAAAATCAAATGCCATTAAGTAAAAGGAAGTAAAAATAAAATAGGAAAATACATATCAAACCACTAAGTTTTGGGTCAGTTTTAATTTTCTTTATCTCTCAATATTCACAGTCGTCCTCAAAATTTATACATTGATTCATACATATGAACTCTGCCATCAATTCAATTAAAGCCGAAGTTTGGGGTGACAATTTTAACGTGGCAGATGGTGAAGCACATTTGTCAAGTCACTGTACAAGATGTCCAATCCATATGTGTGTATATATTATAGATATAAACGTACATATAACAAGTATTTATTTATATAAAAACATATTATACATGTATATTTTACTTGTAATAAACGTATATTTTTTATTTTTTAAGGGGGAAGGGGAAGTGGATGGGAAATCGAACATTCAACCTACATGGGTATATAAGCATATGCACATATATAAATAATGTATTTAGACATATATTATACATATATTATGAGCAAATTGTATCTTATACATACATACAATATACATGATATTACATGTCTAATACATAATAAAAATTACATACATAAAAGTACAACAAATATATATATATATATATATATATATAGTCCTGCTCTTGTGCAGATTAGTCTGCGTTTTAAGAATGCGGACCGGACATGTGTCACATGGCGGTTGTGGAGACAATTATTATGCAACACAAATAGATAAGAGAAAAGCAATCACCAAGCAAGAATAAAGAAGGTAAAATGACAATCACACAACAAATGATGTACGTAGTTCAGCAAAGATGTGCCTACGTCCACGGTGGTGCAGTCAATGTTAATTTTATATACTCCGGAGAGTGGTTACAGAGAATACAACTTGTCATTTGTCCCGGACCTAGGGTTCAATATATACATGTTCATTTTAGTAAGTGGGGGTGTTGGACTCCCCCACGTTTTCCATCTCTCCCTAGAACCTCCCTTAATGGGAACGTGGGAAGAGATTGGATCATAATCAGTTAAGAGATGGGGGGTCTAGACTTTGGGCCGCCAACATTGGGCTACTCGTCCACGCCCATTATCCTAATTTCGGGTACCCACAATTTCCCCTAAGTTTGTTGGGCCATGCTTTGGACTCAATAAATTTAAATGATTTGTCATAATGGCTTTTTCGTACATTGCGCAACTCTTCAAAAGTTGGGGAACTGATTCTGGCGGCACCCACTTTGTGGTTCGTGCACTATGATTAGCAACACTTAAAGGTTTTCTAGAGCAATCATTTTTCGACCGTCGTTTCAACCTCCTCAGCATTCTTCCATTTCCTATGAGCTCTAGCGATTCACACTTTCTTCTCTCAGTCTCCATTTTCATTGCTTGTTATTTGGGCTCGTGATTCTTCATCGTTCGAGTCGAACTTCTATCGTGTAAGTCTCCTGTGCCTTCTCTTTGTACTTTTTCTTTGAATTTGTAGTTTTCTAGGGTTTTTCAATGGCAAAGATTGGGAATAGGTCGGTCTCCGAGTTTAGGAAGTTTTATAACATCCCAGAGTGGGTAGAGATTGAGTGCTGCGCCTCCCCCCCTAGAAACGTTAGAGAGATAGAGGATGCCCATTGGATCCATGTTTTGTTGCTTTCCCAAGGGGGACTCACTTTTCCTCCCAACAATCTGTTCTTGCACTTCTTTGGTTATTTCAATATTGTTCTGCACAGTGTTCGCCCAATGTGTGGAAGATAATTAATGGCGTCCATAGAATAAATCAGTTGTATGGTACCAAGTTAGGGCTTGCCGAGGTCTATTTTTGCTACTCTTTTTTCTCGAACTAGCTCTGGTGTCCTCTATCTCAAAGCTAGGAGCCCTGACAGGGTATTGTTAGTAAACCTACTTGATTCCCATAAGGACTATTGGCAAGAAGGATTCCTTGTTAGAAACTGGCAGTTTTCTCCCCAGTTTGAAGGGTCGAAGTCTGATAGGTTCTCTGTTCCCTTTTATGGGGAAGAATACATAGGTAGACTTTGCTCTGCTCTTTTAATTTTTGTTGATTTGTGATCTTTCTGATTTTTCTCTGTTTTTTCTTCAGCGAGGTCGAAGAATTTGGAACCTGCTCTCAGCGAGGTTCGTCTCTCTGAATTGGTCAAGGCCTGGAATATCAGGGAGCCTTTAGCTGACGGCGAGCATCCCCGGTCCGCTGCTTTTCTGCTCGAATATAAGAACGTTGGCTCCAGTTTTATAGCGAGGCCGGTGGACAGTATCCCTGAGTTTGATACCTCTGAAGAGACTGCTGCGGATCCTATCCAGTTGGACGAGGAGGAGAGCAGCTCAGAAAGCGATATCGCAGGTGGTGCTGGAGGCAATTTGGGTGAAGGGAGCTCCAGTAGTAGCAGTTCCTCTGAACGTGGGGAAGTTTTTGAAGTTCGAAAATCGTCGAGCACATCCAGCAGTTCAAGCGAGGAGATGGTTCTCCAAGGAAAAACCTTATTCGAGATGATGATGATTGACGACCACGTGCTCCTCGCTCAAAGGTCAAAGAAGCAGAAGTCCAATACTAGGGCTGTAGCTACTGGCTCTCGGCCTTCTACTCAGGAGATGGAGAGGAAGAGGAGAGAAGAAGAGCAGGTTAGAGAGAGGGAGAGAAAAAAGGAAGAAGAGAGAAAGAAGATGGAGGAGAAGAGAAGGATGGAGGAGAAGAGGAAGATAGAGAATGAGAAAGAGGATGAGAGGAGGATGGAATCGAGGACGAAGGCTGGGCAGGCCTTAGTCCCGGTGTCCGCACTGCCCGAGGGGGCCTCTGTTGCTATTTCTCCTCAGTTGGCCCCCGCGCTGCTCGAGAGAGCAGTTCTTCCTACTGATCGCCAAAGGGCGCTGGGGTCTGATCAATTGGACCTACAGGCTAGCCAGAGGCTAGCTTTGATAAGACTTTTTCTTTTCTTCAATGTTTTAATGAATTTCATCACTTCCTTCCTCTGATGTCTTCTTTTTTCTTGCAGTTTGTGACCGACTTCGCCATGCTCTATCATTCTCGCGATGAGCTGGTGAAGAGAAATGGTGAGCTGGAGCAACAAAATAAAGCCTTAAGGTTGAGGGGTACAGAGCTCGAGGCTGGTTTTAAAGTCGTTGATGTTGCTCGGATATCATCCGATCTGGCTCTTGTTACTGCCAACCGGGAGAAGGATGCAGCAGTTAAAGAGTTGAAAGAGCTGCGACAAGCCTACGACCTGGTTTGCTCGAGCAAGCTGGCTATCGTGGAAGAGAACAGAGTGCTATCCGAGGAGCTGAAGAAGAAGGCGTCTGAGGTGGTCACTGCCAGGGAAGACTCATATAACTCTGGTTGGGCTGCAGCATATGAGGATGCTGAGGTTCAGATAGGCTATATTAGCCGTCTGAACTTCAAGAAGGGCTGGAACAAGGCCCTCTTAGCTGCCGGAGTGGATGTTGCATCTCCTCTATTTGATGAACACGACCCAGGGCCGAGGCCAGTTGCAGATGAAGCCCCTGCCACAGCTATCGAAGGCGCTGACCCTGTCTCCCAGACAATCCCTACTGACGTTCCCCTCGTTGTGGCGACAGAGGTTACCCCTGCTGAGGGCGGTGCTCCTGCTGATGTTGATAAAGGGAAGCAGCCATCGACTTCTGGGCAACCTGAGGTTGCTAGTTAATTTTTACTTCTAGGACTACCTTGTACTTCTGCTTATTCTGTTTGTAAATTTTCTTTTTGCTGCTCGATGTACTTTTAACCCTTATTATGAAAAGGTTTCTTTTTCTCAGTGCACTGATTTGTCTTTTTCTCTCCCTTGGCCTTTTATTGCTTGTAGTCGATTGATGTTGATGATTATATTCCTGCCACTTCTCAATTGGGAAGGATGTTGGGGCCTGATGTAAGCTCCGAAGTTCGTCACACTTTTGTGAGGATTTGCAAATCTCTGCGATTGAGGAACAAGCGCTTTATAGAGCAAACTGAGCTCGTCGTCAAGCAGAAGGACAGGCTCCAAGAAATGGAGGATATTGGTGCCTCAGTCCAAGAGGAAGTTAATGCGCTGAGAGCGAAACTATTAGAGGCTTCTGAGATCAATCAAGTTGGAGAAGTTCTTCAGCAGGAGAATGAGGCTTTGAGGAAAGAGGTCTCACGACTTAGGGAGCATGCGTCGAGCACTGCTCCAACAGTATTACGAGGTTCTTCCTCATCGCGAGCTAGAGCTGGTCAGGGCAATGTCCCTCCTGCATTGCAAGGTTCTTCTCTTCCAGTCATTCCGCGAGCTCGCAGGAACACCAGAGGTTCAGCTAGAGAAATGGAAGAGCTTCGTGATGATGTTCAGCGAGCGTATGTGATTGTTGTTGGGCTCCAGAGGAACGTCACTCGATTGCGGCACCTGTTTAAGAAAGGACCTCGGCGAGTGTGGGCCGACGGCTACGACCAGGGTTGGTTAGATGCTCCAACGAGGCTGTCAGAGTTTGAAGAGCTCTCTTTTATCAGGGGGTGGCTGAGTGCCTTGAGGGAGCTGCAAGTCCTGAGGAACTCGATGTTCTGGTACCGTCATGAAATTTCTCCTTCCACCCTAATGCCTAATCCCTTTCGGAGAGATGATCAATGGATCCCCATCGACGCCATCCCTCGGCAATTATTAAAGTTGGATGCAAATGAAGTCGAGGAAGAGTTGATTCCTGCTCCCGATGATGGACGAAGAGCTCGAGTGGCTGATTATCTCGTTCAGAGGCCTCACCCCCACTAAGATTTTGCCAGTAGTTACTCTGTGTATATAGTATTGAAGTAATGTTGTGTCAATGTTTTGGGCGAGCTCGCCGACTAAACATGTATTGCATTTGTTGTAAATATAGTGGATTAATAAAATTTATGTTTTGGGTCAATTTAGCCGAGTAAACAAGTGCATTATATTCTTCATATTCTTACTCCTTTGTGATCTTCTAAATTTGTATGTATTATCACGCAAGTGTCCTCCCAGTCCAGTATGATATCGAGATACCATTGTGCACCACTTTACCTTTTAAGTCGTGTCGTCACACTCCCTTAGGCATAAGTGTGGCAATTGGCGAGGACACACCTGGTGTTGGATGCTCTATCCGATCAGGATTTTATTCAACCAAATAAGGTTTGGTGACCAATATTGCCTAAGGATCTCCTGTAGGGCTTCATATATTGTCAGGGGCAATGCTAAGAGGTCTTTCGTGTTTCATAACGACAACCTGAGGAGGGACAATTCCCTGCTATGGCGTAATGATCAATGTGCCTATCATTTGGAAAAGATGTGCGATAAAGCTTATATAGCTGTTACTTATCAGAATGCAACCGTTAAACAACTTTCATTAATGACACGGAAAATGAACTTCCAGTTCCATAACAAAAGAATAAAAAAAAAGATCTAAAAATAGAATCTCTTGAGATTGGCTGCGTTCCATGCTCGGGGTATTTATCTGTCTTCCATCATTTCTAAGTGATAGGCGCCTTGCAGATTGTCTCTTGTTATCATGAAGGGTCCTTCCCAGTTTGGCCCTAGCTTGCCATCTGATGGTTTTACTGCGCTGCCCAGGACTTTCCTTAGGACATAGTCCCCAACTCGGAATGTCCTTGGGTTGACCATCTTGTTGTAATGCCTCGTGAGATGTTGCTGATAGCTTGCTAGTTTTACTAGGGCTAGCTCTCGGCGCTCGTCGGCTAGGTCGAGCTCAGCGAGCAATGCTGCATCATTATGGCCCTGGTCGACAAGGTTGGACCTCATTGTCGGCAAACCTGCTTCTAGTGGGATGACTGCTTCCATTCCATATGTCAGCGAAAATGGGGTTTCTCCTGTTGCTCGTCATGGAGTGGTTCGGTAAGCCCATAGAATATGTGGTAATTCATTTACCCATGCGCCTTTGGCTCGCTCTAATCGCTTCTTTAATCCGTCGATCACAGTTTTGTTGGAAGCCTCAGCTTGGCCATTGCTCTGAGGGTAGGCCACCGAACTGAAATGGTGTCTGATTCCGTGTTCGTTACAGAAACTCTGAAAAGAGCCGCTTTCGAACTGCGTTCCATTATCATTGATGATGGTTGTGTGGATGCCAAAACGGGTGATTATATTTCTCCATATGAACCTTATCATATCTGCATCTCGGATGTTCGCTAGGGGTTCTGCCTCGATCCATTTGGTGAAGTAGTCAGTTGCGACCAGCAGATACTTGCGACTGCCGGTGGCGGTAGGAAGTGGTCCTACGATATCCATTCCCCATTGGGCGAACGGCCATGGGTTGGACAATGATTTTAGGTCACTAGCAGGTTGGTGGACCATAGGAGCATGAAGCTGGCATTTCAGGCACTTGTGGACATATGCCGCAGAGTCCATTTGCATATATGGCCACCAATAACCCTCCTTCATTACTCGGAAAGCCAGAGATCTTCCTCTAATATGGCTTCCACATATTCCTTCGTGAAGCTCATGTAGAACTTGCTCGATATCGTTTGGGTGAACACATTGAAGGTAGGGACCGAAAAACGATCTCTTGTATAGCTTGCCCTCAGGAGATAAGTGAAAGCGAGCAGCTTTGACTCTTATCTGGTGAGCAGTCTTCTTATCATCTGGAAGCGTGCCATCCTTCAAATAATCCCTTAGTGGGTCCATCCAGCTGGGTGCTGACCCGATATGAAGCACCTGCTCCACGCTTTGTAACTCGGCATTACGGTTAATGCTCGGATGAGCGAGGAAATCGATGGGGATTGTTCTTCTTAAGTCAGAATCGATTGCTGAGCTTAGGGTTGCTAGGGCGTCAGCATGGCTGTTCTGTCCCCTGGGGAACTGCTGGACATTGACTTCCTCAAAATCAGTCAATAGCCTCTTTGCCAAGGCGAGGTAGGCTGTCATCCTTTCATCTTTTACATTGTAGTCTCCGCTGATCTGATTGGAGACTAACTGTGAGTCGTCAAACACCTGTAATTGCTTTGCTCCCAAAGTGTGTGCTTTTTGGAGGCCGACTATCAGGGCCTCGTATTCTGCTTCATTGTTAGAGGCTTCAAATCCAAGCCTAATTCCCTGCTCGAGGATCGTATTTTCTGGAGTTAAGAACGATTCCCACGCCTGCCCCCTTTGAATTGGAGGCTCCATCAACAAATAATTTCCAAATTCCCTCAGTCGTGTGGCTCCCTTTTTGTTTGGCTGGCTGTGGTTGGTTACGAGGCTGCTCGCCTGTGAATTCGGCTATGAAATCAACAAGGACCTGCCCCTTGATTGCGTTCCTTGGTTGAAATTGGATATCAAATCGTCCGAGCTCGACTGACCATTTAGACAGTCTACCCGACAAATCCGCCTTCCTTAGGATTGCTTTAAGGGGGTGCGATGTAAGGACGATTATGGTGTGGGCTTCGAAATAGTGCTTCAGCTTCCTCGAAGCCACTACCAGTGCAAAGGCAAGCTTCTCCAGAGGTAGGTACCTCTGCTCGGCCTCAAGTAGGGTTTTGCTCGTGTAGTAAACGGGGTGTTGGATTCCTGCAACTTCGCTCATTAATGCAGAACTAACAGTGTGGTTAGAAATGGAGAGGTACAGGTACAAAGAATCTGTCTGTTGTGGTATGACGAGCAATGGTGGAGAGCTTAGGTAAGCTTTGAGCTTAACCAGTGCCTGTGAGCAATCTGGGTTCCACTCTACCGTTTTGTTCCCCTTTAGAAGCTGGAAGAAAGGCCTGCATTTCTCGGAGGATTTAGAAATAAAGCGATTTAGGGCGACGAGCATACCAGTGAGCTTTTGTACGTCCCGGATTGTTCGAGGAGGTTGTACCCTGATAATTGCATCGATCTGGTCTGGGTTAGCCTCTATGCATCTCTTACTGACCAAGTACCCAAGAAATTTTTCTGACTGGACACCGAAAGAACACTTGCTTGCGTTAAGTTTCATTCGGTATTTCTTGAGGATTTCGAAGGTGTTTGATAGGTCTGAGAGGTGGTCTTCTTTCTTCTTGCTTTTTAACGAGCATGTCATCGATGTAGACCTCCATGGTGTCTCCCATCTGGTCCTTGAACATCTTGGTGACCAGCGGCTAGTAGGTTGCCCCTGCATTTTTTAGCCCAAAAGGCATGACTTTGTAGCAGTATAACCCAACTGTGGTGATAAATGATGTTTTGTCTTGGTCTGGGGCATATAAAGGGATCTGATGATACCCTGAGTATGCGTCCAGAAAACTCATTCGCTCGTGAACTGCAGTGGCGTCCACCAGTTGGTCAATTTTTGGAAGGGGAAAATTGTCTTTAGGGCACGCTCTGTTGAGGTCAGTGAAGTCGATGCAAACTCTCCACTTCCCGTTGCTTTTTGGAACTACTACTGGGTTGGATAACCACTCGGGGAATTGTACCTCCCGTATGGATCCTGCATCCAGCAGTTATTCTACTTCTTTCTCCACGGCTTTTGCCTTCTCTGGTGCAGTTCGCCGTGCCTTCTGCGTGATTGGTTTGAAGGTGGGATTGACGTGCAACTGATGACAAACCATACTTGGATCAATTCTAGGCAGCTCGTATGGTTCCCACGCGAAAACATCTATGTTGCGTCTCAGTAGAGTTGTCAATTACTTTTGTTCCTGGTCAGTGAGAGAGGCTCCAATCAAGAAAACTCTGTTACTGTCGTTATCACCAGCTGTAACCTCTACCAGGTCTTCGACGACCCTTTCAGAGGGGAGGAGCCTGGTCTCCTCTACTCCAGGTCTTCCGTACTTTAATTGCTATTTAGAAGGTGTCAGACCTTCTTGTTCTTCAACTTTCTCGCTGGGTTGATCGGCCTTCTTCTCTGGCCTTGGTCGGATGGCTGCTATGAAGCACCTTCTTGCCATCGCTTGATCGCCGTGGATCTCCATTACTCCTCGATCGGTTACGTATTTGAGTTTCTGATGGTAGGTCGAGGAGACTGCTTTCATCGCATGGAGCCATCCCCTGCCGAGAATGGCTTGGTATGGTGAGTCGATGTCAACCACCAAAAACTCAATCATCTTGGAGACGTTTCCCGCGCGTACTCGTAGTACAATTTTTCCCAGGGCATAGTTATTTTTCCAGCGAAGCCAACTAAAGGGACAGTAGCTTCCTTTAGGTCGGCGATGCTTAACTTCAATTTCCTGAATAAGTCGAGATACATTACCTCGGACGAGCTTCCTTGGTCGACGAGCAACTTGTCGACGTCAAAGTTAGCTATCCTGAGGGTAATGATCAAAGCATCGTGATGTGGAGTTCTCACTCCAACCAGATCTTCATCTGTGAAAACAATATGCTCATTATAGTTGGCGGCATCTGCTCGTCAACGCTTTCCTGGCTGTGACTTTGCTGGATCGATCTGAAAAGCTTGCATCACCGCTGTAAGTTTCTTCATCTCCATTCGAGCTGAATTTCCTTGGATCTGTCTGGCATCAGAGGCCCCATGAATTACTGCGAACTCATGTCCAGGGTCATCGTCGAGCACGTTGTCGGGTCTCGCCTCTCTATTGGCAGTCGCTTTCTCTGCCTTCTTCTCCACAAACTCGTTCAAATGCCCGGATTGGGCTAGCTCTTCGAGATGGGACTTAAGAGCTTTGCAATGCTCAGTCTTATGTCCTCCCTCTTTGTGAAAGGCGCATCTCAGCGCATTGTTCCTCTTCGAGGGATCTCCTCCCATCTTCCTAGGCCACTTGATGAATGCCTCGTCTTTGATTTTTGCGAGAATTTTGTAAATTGGTTCGTTGAAGACGGTGTTGACCGCCTGAAATGCTTTCGACGCGTCATTGCTGCCTTCGTTTTTGGAGCCATTTTTGCCCCCATTCTTTCCTCCTTTCTTCTGGTTCTCAGTTTTGTCACTGCCTTTGGTAGTGAGTTTAGCTCGACCGTTTTCCCCTGTACTGAGGCGGGTGACATCTTCCACCTTAGCGTACTTCTCGATGCGAGCCATTAGGTCGCCAATAGTCATAGCCTCCTTCTTTGTCAGGGACTGGTATAGAAGGGAAGAGCTAGGTAGCCCAATTTTGAAAGAGACCACTGCCACTTGCTCCGAGCAATCCTCGACCTCGTTGAATAACTCCCAGTACCTCTTCGCGTAGTCTCGGAGGGTCTCTTGAGGCGTTTTCTTCATTGTCAGCAAAGCATCCATCCTTTTGGGATGGGAGCTACTAGTAATGAATCGGGCCGTAAAGAGCTCGGCCAGGGATTTGAAACTCCTGATGGATCGGTGGGGAAGCCTCTCGAACCACTTATGCACCACGTCATGCTGGCTCGAGGGAAAAATTCGGCACATTAGTGCGTCGCGGTGGTTCCAGAGGGTCATGGCCTGCCGGTACTGCCTGACATGATCAATGGGATCAGTCTTACCGTCATAAATTTTGAACCTTGGAATGGCAAATTTCTTGGGGGCTTCTTCTTCTTCAATTTCCCTCGTGAAAGGTGATTTCATCTGGGTTTTGAGAGCTCGCCTAGCGAGTTCTCGGGTCAATTTGGTACCGTGATGGGCAGGATGTTGGTTCATCTCCCTTCGGACCACATTTCGTATGTTCTCGTTGCTGCGAGTAGGGCTCTGGTAACGGCGAGCTTTTCGCAGCTGCTCGCGTAGGTCGTCGTCCGATTCCTCTCCCTCAACTCTTTGGGATCCTCGCTTGGGGCTCCTTCCTCGGCTGCGAGACTTACTCGCTTGAGGGCTAGGAGTGCGGTACGGACGTCTCCTGGTATCATGATGAAGCTCTCTCTCCAGTCTCTCTAATCTTCTTTTTTAGACGAGCATTCTCAGCCTCGTGTCTGTGAGAAGATTCCCTCTGCTCGTGGAGCCTTGCCTCATACGCATCAATCAGTCTGGATATCTGCGTGGACCTCGTTGGTCCTTGGCTTTCTTCTTAGGCTGGCCTTTCTAAGCGAGCCCTCTGATCCGAACGCCGGACTTCAGATTTAATCCTGTGAGGAGCAGGTGGTTCTTGAATATCCCCTGCCTGGGGAGCATTGCTACTATGACCAGACATTTTAGACTCCTTTTTTGTGGGGGGCTTTCTCAGGGAAGATAAACGTTCCCACAAACGGCGCCAATTGTGGAGACAATTATTATGCAACACAAATAGATAAGAGAAAAGCAATCACCAAGCAAGAATAAGGAAGGTAAAATGACAATCACACAACAAAGGATGTACGTGGTTCAGCAAAGATGTGCCTACGTCTACGGTGGTGCAGTCAGTGTTATTTCTATATACTCCGAAGAGTGGTTACAGAGAATACAACTTGTCCTTTACCCCAGACCTAGGGTTCAATATATACATGTTCATTTTAGTAAGTGGGGGTGTTGGACTCCCCCACGTTTTTCATCTCTCCCTAAAACCTCCCTTAATGGGAACGTGGGAGGAGACTGGATCATAATCAGTTAAGAGATGGGGGTCTAGACTTTGGGCCGCCAACATTGGGCTACTCGTCCAGGCCCATTATCCTAATTTCGGGTACCCACAGCGGTAATCCAGAAAAGAGAAAGAGTGTACCTATAATTTAGGGGATAATTTCTAGGGACGCCGTTAGGTGACACATGTCCGGTCCGCATTCTTAAAATGCGAACTAGTCCGCATTTTAAGAATGCGGACCGGACATGTGTCACATGGCGATAAGCCCCGAAAAGAGAGAGTGTGCCTATAATTTAGGCGATAATTTATAGATGCACTGTTAGATGACACATGTCCGATCCACTCTTAAAATGCGGGTCAGTCCGCACAAGAGCATATATATATATATATATATATTAAGTTGAGTTTTTTATGTGATATTTAAACATTTCGGGGGAGCCATATAAAAAAATCAAGACAAAAAAATGTTTTTTGCTATTTTAAAAAAATAGGTCAAACTTTTAAAGTGCTTTAAAAGCTGCGAAAGCTTGATCGATTTTTTAAAAATAACAAAAATCATTATTTTGAGTTAATTTTTTTTTATATGGGTCTATTGAAATGTTTAAACATCATATAAAAAAATTCTGTCAAAAATTATTTTTTTTACTATTTTAACAAATTAGTATGTATATATATATGAGAATTATCACCTACATCATGCTCTATACATCATTCATTCATCACATCTAGTTATAGGCCCTTATAAATAATTCAAATTTTTTATTTCTCTTAAAATTAACCTTCCAATAAATCTATGTTCAAAAAATTAGGTCATATACATTTTGTAGCTATTTTTAAAAAATTCACAAAAGACTGCTCAAAATATCTTATTCATAAGGGTCTGCACAAGCAACTTTTTGTGAATTTTTTAAAAATAACAACAAAATGTATTTTAAACTATTTTTTTTAACATGAGATTATTAGAAGGTTAATTTCAAGAGAAACATAAAAAATTTGAAAAAAAATGTATGTGAGCTCGAGAGAGAGAGAGGCTCTTCTACATCACCATCTATAGATTACATCATATATCACACCTAGTTTTAGGTCCTAAAAACATTTTTTACAAAAAAAATTATTTTTCTATTGAAATTAACCTTTCAATTAACACATGTTTCAAAAAAAAAATTGAATTTTTTAAAAATAACAAAATGTATTTTAAATTATTTTTTTTAACATGAGATTATTAGAAGGTTAATTTCAAGAGAAACATACAAAATTTGGAAAAAAATGTATGTGAGCTCGAGAGAGCTTGAGAGAGAGAGAGAGAGAGAGAGAGAGAGAGAGAGAGAGGCTCTTCTACATCACCATCTATAGATAACATCATATATCACACCTAGTTTTAGGTCCTAAAAACATTTTTTACAAAAAAATTATTTTTCTATTGAAATTAACCTTTCAATTAACACATGTTTCAAAATTTTGGTCAAAATATATTTTCTAGCTCTTTAAAAAATTCACAAAATTTTGCTAGCGCAGAACATTATAAATAATGCATTTTCAGACGATTTTTGTTGAATTTTTAAAAAATAGCTAGAAATTAAATTTTGACCTAATTTTTTGAACATGTATTGATTGGAAGATTAACTCCATGAGTAAAATAAAAAAAAAATTAAGATCTAGAGCTAGGTGTGATATAACATGTATTTACTTATATATAAACATATAATATATGTATATTATACTTGTAATATGTATATTTTTTATTTTTTTTAAGGGGGAGGGGGAAGTGATTTGGAAATCGAGCATTCCACCTACATGTGTATATAAATACACGTATATAAATTATGTATTTAGACATATATACATATATTATGAGTATATTGTATCTTATTCATACATACAATATACATGATATTGCATGTATAATACATAATAAAAATTACATACATAAAAGTACAACATATATATATATATATAGACACACACACAGAGAGAGAGGGGGGGGGGGGGGGGGGGGGGGGGGGGGTAAGACTCCTACATCACACCTGGTTCTTTTAAGACATAATTTTTTTACAATTTTTTTATTTTTCTATTTTTAAAAAAATTCACAAAATTGTGCTAATGCAAATCCTTATAAATAATTCATTTCAACGTTTTTGTTGGATTTTAGAAAATAGCTACAAATTGTATTTTAACCTAATTCACAAAATTGTGCTAATGCAAACCCTTATAAATAATGCATTTCATTCGTTTTTGTTGGATTTTAGAAAATAGCTACAAATTTTATTTTGACCTAATTTTTTTAACATCTATTGATTGAAAGACCAACTCCATGGATAAAATAAAATAAAATTGAAAAAAAAAATTAAAGCCTAAAACTAGATGTGATGTATGGACAATGTATAAAATATGGTGTATAGGAACCTCTCTCTATCTCTCTCTCTCTCTCTCTCACACACAATACGTACGTATTCAAATTTATATGTATTATATATCAAAGTATAAACGAATGAAAATAGGGAGAATGAATGTTTCAGGGTACAAAAACAAGTTTCTGAAAACAGCATTATTTTGTTTTCTAAAATATCAGACACATTGTCCCCACCCACCCACCCAAAAAAAACGACATTCTTTTCCGGCATCCCTCTTATTAGGAAGTGTGCCAGGGCTAACTATTTGTGTTGAATAATACATATATAAAATTGTATTAGAGAAAAATATATAAAATATAGTTCTTAAATAGCTGTGATATATGTGTCATTTTTTAATAGAAAACATTTGGGGGTCGTGCAACTTCAAACATTTAGGGAGAAGCTGAAATTCACCACCAATTTCCGTCTGAAATGTTTCTACTTCAAAAAAATATTTTTCACATAAATAATGTCGTGCAAATCAAACACAACGCCAACTCCCAAGGGTCTTCGTTGGACTTCTGCATAGAAACACCAAGAGAAATCGAAGGGTGTTCCTTTGGCAGACTTGGAACAATTCAAAAAATCAAATAATGCAAAAGATTGTGCATTTAACAAGTGAATAAGAATTCGTGGTTTGTCAGCAGCGCGTTCCAAAAGATTTCAGTTCCTTACAATTAATGTAAGTAGCCAATTATTTTTTATACTAGTGTTGCCTTTTTGGAGTGTTTCTATTCAAATTCAATAAATCCCTCAGATGATTGGCATAACTCTGTCAACTAATTTGGTCAAAAACATCCTTTCTTCAGAGATAAAACACTGACTCATGAATTACATTGTAGTTCACAATTTCAAAATACTCGACCAAACCAACCAAAACAGAGATGATTCTGTTCATTTTTATTTTCTAAAAACAGAAACAAATAGGGACGAACTCAAAAAGGTATTGGTTCACCTGAAAAAGGTAGTCCCAAAAACCTGTGCAAACATCAATAACCCCAATAATCATTTCGAATTTCATCATCGAACTTCTTCTTTAGCTCGGGATGCTTAGCGAAGTATTCATCTGCAGTCATGGTGCTCAGCTTCTTCTGTTAATCCGAAACAACCCCCGTGAGAACAACAACAACAACAACAATAATTATTATAATAGTGCAAATAAAACTTTCAATTCTTTGAAAAAAAATAACAGGCTACTTTTAGTGCAACACCTTCACCCCCCACCCCCCACCCCCACCCCCCGCACGCACAATCCCCACAGGAACAACCCTCACTCCAACAAAAAAAATCTGCCAAATAAAATCCCTAAATTGCGGCATTTGCGACAAATTGCATAGTTGAGGGAATTATTTGCTAAAAAAAAGAAGATGAAGTAAGTCCAGGGATTCCTTCAGTTTTCACTTAATAATAATGAGTAAAATTACACGCACACATTGCTCTAATTGCAAATACCCACTGGCATTGTAGATCTCCACACACAAAAAAAAAAAAAAAAAAAAAAAACGGGGAAAAAAGGTCGCTAATACCTCCTTGTGCCACTAAAAATTATTTTTAGAGACACATAGGAGGTAAAATGCAAACAAATTAAACAGTGTAGTACAAGGAGTTTTATACCAAATTAGTAGTTGAGAGAATTATTTTTCCAAATTTAGGGAATTTATTGCAATTTGCATTAAGAATTATAATGAATTTGGGCATTGAATAGAGTCACCTTCAGCTCCTGCACATCTGCAATTTCTTTTTCTAATCTTTCAGACTCCTTCAGTGATTTCTGCTCTGCCTCTTTCAGTTCCACCAACTGTAATTCAAGACACACAGCTTAATTAAATGATTCCTCCATATCCAAATATTTGAAGCTTAATAGACTAATGTAAAGCATGAACAATAAAGAGTTCTGACCAGTGAATCAAACTTGGGTTTGTACTGAGGAGTGACATTGTCCACGTACTTGGGGATTTCAACGCCTGCAAAGCAATAAACGGTTCAAATCCAATAATGAGCAAGAAAATGACAGACTGATGTTACTAAATTGCTCCAATACTAAATACTATCAACTATGACATCGTTAATCTGTTGAAATTCACTCACACAAGGGCGGGATCTTTTGGGGAAGTCTTTAATTTTATCCCCTGCCTGAACACTTGACACAGCATCTATTTAAATTCAGCAGAAAATTAAAAAGGCAGAAATTAGAGGGGTTCTATTCTTTAGGGAGTTGGACAGATGGCTGTAGGGTTTTTAGGCAAGAGGATTGCTCAAGAAATGAAGTTATAGGACTGAATAAAGGTTAATAGCAAAGGGGGTGAGGGTTTGCAATTTCGTATTAAAAGAAAGGAGGAATGTTCTGGACCTATCACGATTTCACGGTTTGGTGAAGAGTTAAGGTGAAGACTTGAGGTAACACTAATGACAGATTGAGAGTTTCAACTTTCAAGCAGGGAAGTTATTGGAGCTTGCAAAACAAGATTCTAGGGGCTTGAACAAAGATCTGACAAATTTGGTTGTACCGCCGCCAAGTGATTTAGGTCTCAAATAGTGAAGAGAAACCATAATACTTGGGCAAAGATCAGACAGATTTCGTTGTACTGTCTCCAAGTGATTTAGGTCTCAAATAATCAGTTTGAAGTCGTTTCTCAAATACTTTGTCATGAAATTCCAGAGTTCCCTTTAAAAAGCAGCGGAAAATTTGTTCCATCCATGACCCACAGCCTTGAAGTTCCATTAAATCGTCCAAAATTATTTGATTGTAACTTGCCAATTACTTGGCACTCTCCAATAAATACTAACCTTTTCAGACTTGGATTGGGTAATGGATTTTTATTTTATCAACAGGTACCTCCGTTTGCTTTGGGGCTAGTAATACAGACGAAAGGGACAACCTCCTTGGCAGGTCAGCCTACAGAACGTGGAGCGAGGTAAATCTTACTCAGGCTACAAAGTGGATCATTTGACGCGGGCAAAGTCAAGATAACGCCTCAAGTACACGTGCCACCATTGGGTGCATACATTGAGCACCAGTCATCCCTCTTTCGTTCTTCGATGCATAAGCTATAAAGGTTGAAAAGTTATAATAGGCTTTGGAAGACTAGGGTTCTAGTTCGTTCAAAGGAAAGTGTCGGGGGTAATATTTTAATAGCATTGGTACTATAGTTAGTTTAGACTTCTAAATAAAGTATACTTGTGATTAGTGAATAATTAGGAGTCCCAATTCATTAGGCATTATGAATTCAAGTCGTAGTAGGATTAGAGTTTAGTTGTACAAACATAATAATGTAAATCCATTAATTAAATAGATTCGAATTACATTTGAACTGATTCAGCTCGAGAGCTTTGTGTATTTCTTCTCTCCTCTTCTTCCCTTTTCTTCTATACATTATTCGATATCAGATCTGAATGACTAGATTTCCGGCTATCAATTTTCTTTCCCCCCATCCTTCCCCACTTTTAATCTGTTCTGTGATATATTTTTCAAACCGCCCTACTTTTTTTTCTAGCCAGACAGTCCCTATCCACCATACATTCATCTCAAAGTCACAGCCATAGAAATCCCTTCATCATCAACAAGCAATACCTCGTCACAACCAGAACTGAATCTGATGATGGAAATTATCTCCTCACCTGCACGACCACCATACGGGGCTTATGCACCCAGAGTGAAACCCTTAGGCTTAAGCTGTGACTAAAGAATCCAGCTGGATGCAGATTCCTAAAAGGAGACCGATTCCTCAACCGGCGCAGTAGCAATGATCACATAGGAGTGATGCAAATAGACTCCCACAAGACCCTGAAGCACGAACTGAGGACTAAAGAGTCCTAAACGACCATGGCTCACAGAATCGGTACCAACCGATCGAAATGACCGAAATTTCAGCGACTCGCCGAGCCTCCATACTATTTTTTTTGTTTGTTTTTTATCCTCTGAAGAATGTATTGTTTCGTCTTTGAACCATGAACCCTGGGGAACCTGGACGAGGACAAGGGTTCAGTGTGTTGCTGTACAGGGTTTGTGGTCCTCTATAGATTCGCAATGCGAACGAGATGGAATGTGTGATGGGACCACACTTGAGCTTGTTCGAGTAAATCTTGATATACAATGTAACTATAAATATATAGGTTTATAAATTGCAATTTCTTAATAAATTATTTTTTAATTAAAAAATTTGGAGAATGTGTGCTTATAATTTTTGGAACAATGCAATTGACAAGTGCATCATACGCCTAGACAAAGCTCTGCATTACTAAATGATGATTTTGTAAGTTATTTGCTCCATGTTATACTTATTTTCATACAATTTTCTCTATTTTTGCAAAAAAAAAAAACTTGGGCTCTCTATACAACATATCGCTGCGTATCGCCAGAAATCGATACCAATGCCGAGTTAATTGGGCAGCCGAGTCGAAATTCGAGACCAAGTCTTTGAACCATGTAATCCACTTAACCCGTGACTCTGGTGATCAGACGCTACTTCACACAAGATTTTACTATCATGTAAAGGTCCTTATACATAAGGTCATCCCCATCCTTATTATGATTATGCAATTACAAGATGGGGATGTACTTGAAACGTGCAATA
Organism: Sambucus nigra; assembly: GCA_949130495.1. Classification (NCBI taxonomy): domain Eukaryota; kingdom Viridiplantae; phylum Streptophyta; class Magnoliopsida; order Dipsacales; family Adoxaceae; genus Sambucus; species Sambucus nigra. The sequence continues at coordinate 244,167,450 of OX422217.1, forward strand.
AAGATATTGTAACCCCATCAGACAAGTAAACCACATACATCATGTGTTCTTGTTATGCTTGTTCTGTTTCTTACATCTTAAATCTTTTAAGTAGTTAATTTTCTCAACCACAAGAACCGACAACGACGACAAGTATTGTCATGAACAGGGTTTAAGTCACTCGAGCAATCAATGACTTGGCAACCTAACAAGGCGTTCCTACAAGATCAAATATCGGAGATCCTAGTGCATTTACAATTGAATCAAGGCCAACACTAGCTTCGGGAGCAGGGAATCATCAACTTATGAACGACTCCCCGCTTGCTCATGATGGTATGGGACCAACACCGAGCAAAGGGAAAATGTTGTTGGAGGAGCCTGAGGGGCACAATATGCTACTAGAGGGGGGCAAACGTAGTTCCTCCCCATCCACCGGGAGATCCACTTCCTCTTCAACAAGCAAGTTCATCCATCGTTCCACCACTCGCACCACTAGAGGCAATAGGGCGGAGGAGCTCATCTCCCTTCCCCACTATATCTATCGGGAGCAACTCCATATGGGGCCTACTTCATCCTTAGCTTTTACACATTTTATCAGGGAATAGTTGCCTAAACACGATAGAATTCATACCCTTTCCCATTTCAGTGAACTACAATCTCATATCTCCGCATTCTCATCGGCTTATCCATCGCCGCAACGATCTCCTCTCTCTTTGAAAAAGTCGGCATGCTAGGTGAATCCAACCTGCTTCAAAATCAGGGGCGGTTGATGATACTTACGGCAACATAAAGCCACCTAACAGTTGATGATACTTACGAGTCCACAATCAGTGGATGGCCTTTACTAACCATCTTCTTCATCCAAGAAGTTTGCTCCCCTCTTCTTTGGATGGAAACTTGAACAAAAAAGAAATTGCCAAACTGCTCAAACACCTTCACTTCTTCAACTTCTTTTCAATACTTGGCCACTCAATCATTAATACAAGACATCCAACCGCTCAAAGTCAACTTTTAACTTGACATTGGTCAATCCATGAGAACCCACGAGAGCCATGAACAAGAATAGGTTTTGTCAACCAAAGAAACTTATGAACCTCATCCACAAATAATTCCTCGGCACCAACTTTGCTTTGATTGTCAACAAGAACTCACCTTGGGAAGCTTCCTCACCATCAACCCCAATCAATCTTTCTGCGACTCGAACCACTAAGGGATAGCTTGTGGGAACTGAAAGGAATAATATATCCCCTTATGTCCTAGTTTCAACCAAAAGAACCCTGCCTTCAACATTTGTCACACGAGAAATAAACAATGAGAAGACGGGATCTACCATAGTTGTCAAAGGTCAAAGGTGCCTCTAGGCTCCAATCGCAGCGAGGAATGTTTGCATCTTGCCAAGGCTAAGGCCAGGCGGCTTCAATAAGGCACATGCTATTTGCATTTGGGTGCAAGGCGCACAAAAGGTGTACTTTATTGAAGTTTTCAACAAAGCCCCTTATTTACTATGGTACATTTAACCAGTTGACTTATTTAGCTATTTGTTGACTTATTTTGTTTATTCTTGGCTCGTGCACAATATATTTGTCCAACACATCAATTAATAATGAAACCTAGTTTTAGTATTATGCGAACGAAAAAATAGAGCGAAAGCGCACAGCTAATTAATTAACAAGCCTTAATTTTTTTTTCACTTTCATTTCTTCCTTCTTTTCCTTCTTTCTCTTTACAGCCATTTCTTTTCTTTCTTTTTTTTTTTGATGAAATGTGAATATAATTAAAAGAGCAAAGCCCAAAATACAGCCTAGCCTAAAGAAGGCAAAACAACAACAAGGACTATCCCAAGGCACAACAGGTCAACCCAACTAAACAACACAACACACGAAACAAAACAAGCCCAACCCAGTAGACTTGTATACTTTTAACACAGAGATAGCCAACTAGATCCTACCAGCATAGGAGAGCCACCTATTTGTCCAGGTCTTGACTTTGCTTTGCAACTTGTCAACAAAAACATTACAATCGTGAGATTTTAATCTAGTAGATATAAGAGGCACACCTAGATATTTCACAGGAAGTTGCCCAACTCTCATACTCATCATATTGGCCAATTCATATTTATCATCATCATTCATCCCCAGTCAAAAAAATCTCACACTTAGCATAGCTAGGCGCCAGACCAAAAAGAGCTTTGAAATCTTTGAGGACTTTATAAACAACCTTCATAGACTCCTTATCAGCTTTTGCTACAATGAATAAATCACCAGCAAACATGACATGAGAAAGATTGAGATTTGTTAGGATGAAAACTGAAATTTCCCTGCTAATTTCATAATCAAAAATTCAGGAGAATGCTTCCATAACTAACAAGAACAAATAAGGAGATAGGGGGTCCCCTTGTCTTAGATCATTAGTGCCCTTAAATATTCCATTAATTCCTCTTTTTATGCTTACTGAAAAACTTACTGTCACAACACACTCCTTAATCCACTTAATCACCTCATAAGGGAACTTCATAACTGTCAAAATATCAAAAAGAAAACTCAATCATAGTCTTTCATCAAATCAATTTTCATAGCACATTTAGGCTCCCCACTATTCTATTTCTATGATACCCTCTCACCAATTCTTGCATCAGCAGGACATTGTCAGTTTTATTCCTCCCTCAATGAATGCAGATTGTCTATTATTCACCAAATCAGGAATGATGCCACCAAGCCTTGAAACAATCACCACCTTAGAGATAATTTTATATATAGTATTATAGCAAGAAATCGGTCTAAAATCCTTCATGGTACTAGGATTAGGAACCTTAGGGATTAAGCTGATAATTGTACTATTCCATTCCTTCAACATTCTTCCACTTCTAAAAAAGGACATAACTGCATCAGTGATATCTGAACCCACAATTTCCCAATTTTCTTGAAAAAAAACTGCATTGTAACCATCAGGATCAGGAGCTTTATTGGTATTGATACTAAAAACAGCAGATTTAATCTCCTCTCTTGTCACAGGGGCAAGTAAAATTCTTTTCTGATTAGCATTCAGCCACCTCTATCTAATAAGTCTTCCATAAGCAAGAGTTGTTCACACTGTATTTATTCCCCAGTAAATTTTGAAAGAATCTCAAGGCCTCTTTATGAACAGCTTTGTGCCCAACACAATTATTCCCATCTTCATCTAAAATACTAAGGATTTTGTTTCTGCTGGTGTGACATTTGACTTTTTTATAAAAGAATGTTGTATTTTTATCCCCAAGCTTCAACCAATTAATTCTAGCTTTATGTATGTAGAAATCCTCTTCAAAGCTTCTTAATTCAAGGTATTCAACTTCTTAATTCTGGCATTTTTTTTATTTTTTGCACCAAGTAGATCACCATTACCACCATCAGTCAGTAACAATCTCAGAATCCCATCAAACTCAATATTCTTTGCATCGACTCTAAAGGAGATAATACATTAACAAGCCTTAATCAGAGCTTTAAACTCCTTTTTTAGAAATTTCAGTCTCTTGGCCACTATAGTCATACTATTACCATCAATATGCACATCCCATCCTTTCTTCAAGATATCTTTAAAGGATAAATGCTTCATCCAGTAATTAAAAAATTTAAAAGGCTTATTAATCCTTTCTCTTTCCATTTGAAATTAAGAATCAAAGGGGAGTGATCAGAGACCCCAGGTAGCAAACAGCTTAACATTCTATAAAGGAATTTAACCATTCCTCATTGTGGAGAATCCTATCTATCCTGCTCTGTATATTGGCATCACCCTCTCTCCCATTACTCCAAGTAAACCAATTTCCCCTTGTAGGCAAGTCATCCACAAGAATTTTCTCAATACACTCATTAAATTCTCCAGTTCTCCCCAATCAACACCATTTTCCCCAATTCTTTCATTACTCTTTATAACAACATTAAAATCCACCCCCCACCAAAAAAAAAAAATCATGCTTCATTAACATAAAAACTTTCAATAGCTTCTAAGTATCTCCACAAAGGTTTTCTATAATCACCTTTATTTTCCCCATAAACTTAGTAAAAATGAAAGATTTATTATAATTCCTGAATTTGATTTTAGTAGTTATTGCTTGCCTCGTACTACTTAGCTCTTCAACTTCAAAAACACTTGGATCCCAGGCAATCCAAACCCTTCCAGAACCATTATTAGGAGTATTGTGGATTAATTCCACTGAAAAAAGCATCCCTCCTTCACAGGACTGTCTTTAAAGCCATTTCATGTTGTATTCCTACTATTCTAGCAACTTTCCGGCTGCAAACTACACATTAAATTAACTAGATATGCTCAATTAGGTTCTTAAATAGTTATGAATTACATTTTACAACCAAGTTCATAAGAAAACAAGTCAGCTATATAAATTTCATTTTGAAATACATAGACCACCGCTTCAAGAAGTCGTGTGTCTTGCCTTGGGACTAGAGCTAGACTATGAAGAGGGACTAGTAAATCGGAGGTACACATAAAAACAGAAGCTATAAAACAAATGTCAACATCAAGCGGGTAAAAAGAAGTAATTTATGTTCTTTGTGAGTGCAAAAGCATTAATTAAGATACTGCACCTACTTGCACACGGCATATTTCTCTCCTCCATAGACAACGGAACACAATAGAGGATTCATCAGTGGTAAACAAGTCTGGCACTGCTCACTGAAGAGGACAGCTCAGTAATCAATCGCATAGCAATGTCAATCCCACTCAGTTTGGATCAATAAAACAAACTTTATTGACCCAAACAAACTATAGGTGGATAGATTTACTGCTAAATTGTCATTTTTATCAATAAGAGGACAAGTAATTAACTGAGCCTCAATGGAAGGAACAAGAGTTAACTTCACAACAATCAGTTAAACATCAGATTTCTATTTTACAAATTCTGTTCTTGATGTTCTACGTGCTGGAAAATATTACTCACTATATATTTGTTATGAATAATCAAATCAGGAAGTTTAACTACGATCTCGGGATCCTTTGGAGGAACTCAGGTGGGAACAAATACCAACACCAAAATCAAGAGAAACTTCCACCAAAACAGACATAGTTCTCAACTTCCCATGTATAAATCACCCGGAGGAACAAAGAGACAGCATATCAAAGGGAACACTACAACTAGCAAAGTATGGGATGTACCATCATATGCTTCTTTATACATATCAACCAAGCGGGAGCCAATTCCTTTTCTGTAGTATTCCCAGTCTATGGGTTCTGGTTCCTGTATGATTAAAAGAGTATAGATCAGTAGGAGTAATATTAGGTTATTAATAAAAGTAACGAAGGTTCTCAAAATATATTAAAAGAAATCTACATAACAAGTGTCACTCTTATAATGTCATTCACAGAGTGGCTAATTCTGAACTGAAGAATGCATAGAGAACAGCGAGGATTTAGCATGGAAAGGGATATTTGATAATAATTAAAAGAATAAAGTCACTCATAGGGACCACATATGTAGCACAATTAAACATGTCTAAACTAGTACCAACAGAAAAAATATCACAAGCCAAGCTTTACAGATGGGAATTTACGACTCCCTTGGTTTTAATCCACATAACTGACTAAATTATTTTATGGTGCTGAACTGTCAAATGATGCAGAACTGCCCGAACTACTGAATGGTAAAAACTAAGAACTAAAACAATACTGACAAATGCACAGAACTTCAAGAATGATGGTGACATAAAATAAACCAATACAGTAATCCTAAAAAGTAAAGGAAAGAAATGGAGTATTGGCTGCCAAGGAGTGGATAGAACACATCACACCCATGTTTTAGTTCAGTATATACATACCAGCAACATCACTTCAATACCATTTGTTTAGTGATTAGATGGAATGTTTATATAGCCTTTCGTATTTACTCCTTTTTAATTTGGGATCTTGATTTGGTCCGAAAAAGGCTGTTTGTCTAGGGAAGGGAGGCTTGCATTAGTCCCATAAGTCCTTCGTTGTATTCCTACATACTTCATGTCTACTTTTAAACTTCCTTGTGATGTGGCTAAAACTCTTTAAAATCAAACGAGAAACTCTTTTTGGGAAGGAAATGAGGAAGGGAAATTGCATATTTGGTTAAATGGAAGGTTGTCTGCATAAGTAGGCCTAAAGAGGGCTTACTTCTTGGTAATCTTCTAAAAGGGAATATGAATCTCCTTGGTGAGTAGTTGTGGAGATTTCCCATTGCAAGGGATTCCCTTTGAGTCTAATATACGAAGTGAGTATGATCTCAATGAAATGGACAGATTCCAATGTGATTGAGAAGATTTTTTTCCATAGTGCACAGAAATTCCTATCTAGGGAGCTGAATAACTTCCTTAGTCATACGTGTTTCATTGTGGGTAAAGGGGACGAAATCCATTGTTGGGAAGATAAATGGATTGGGGACACCACTTTGTGCTCTCCTTTTCATAATCTTTATAGAATTTCTTTTGATTCTAATACATCAAATTATTCAAATGTTGTATCCTTCTAATAATTGAGTTTCTTGGTGCCTTTCTTTCAGAAAAAACCTTAATGATTGGGAATTCAATGATTTTCTTTCTCTTCTTGTGTCGTTGGAAGGGTTCCGTGTTTCTTTGGAATCAAATGACAAAACGTGAGTGATGTCTCAACATTTTTTTTTTTTGTGTGTGTGTGTGTTGGGGGTGGGGGGGGGGAGGTCTTCTTGCAAATCTTTTTTCGAAAAATTAATTGACTCTCCATCTTTGCCTTCTGTTGAGCCTCCTAATTTGATTTGGGAGAAAGGTGTCCCTTCCAAGTGGTTATATTTCCATGGCTGACTGCTAGGAAAAGGGTTACCACATGTGATCTTTAACATCAAAAGATACCTTTTTTTCTTGTTGATCGCAGTATTTGGGCATGCTTTGTAAGAACAGCTACGAGAACATTGATCAAAATTTGTTGTATCGTCACTTTTCTAAGTTTTTACAGGACAATGCCTTTCAAGAATTTGGCTTGAGGGGAGCTCTTCCACATGCCTGGGCCAACTTTCTTGTTATAGAGTGGAATTTGGGAAGAGTACAGCGAAAGCAGGATGTTATAGAGACATATTACCGTGGCTTTCATGTCTGGAAATATATGGGAGATCCTTCCAGGATGTGTTCATGGACATAGGGGATTTTAAGGAAAAAAGAAGCTTTATAGCCTTTTTGTGGACTTCAGTTTTAAATGTTTTGATCGGATGGGAGCAGGGGTGATCAACATTAGTTGGACTGCAGCCGTTAGATATCATCAAAGGCAATGTGGGTCAAGTTTTAATATGGAGTGTTAATATTCCTGTATCCAGCAAGTAGCAGCGTTCCCCGGGGTGGGGAGTGTTATCTAGCTGTTTTTTTAGGGATGCTTTGAAGACTTCTGTTTTTTGCTTTTTTTGCTATTTTATTCCACCTCTCTGTTTACCTATATTTTCATTGAATTGTGATGCTGCAGACTGCTGTACACTATTTATCTCCAAATGTCTCGATACTTGTTTCTGATAAAATAAAATAAAAGTATATATAACTATTCAGGGAACAAACATGTTCACTTTCCATAGATAGAATGCCAAGGTCACAACCAAGAAAATTTTACCACGCACTAACTCTGTAATTGAAATAATCATTGGAAGCAAAATACTATATTCAGCAGATAGTTAAAATGACGAAAGATAGATAGTAGAAATTTCCATAAACAAAGTACCAAACTCAGTGCAATCCTACATGGTAGTAACAGCTTCGTTAACAAACGCAAGTCCCGATCGCCAAGATAAGAAAGGACAGATCAGATTTGTTTTTGTTTTCACCAAAATAAAAGAAGAAAGATCAATTCAGTATTGATCTTGATTTCACAAAACTGATCGGTATTTAAGGTTTTATGTCAAAATTCTAGAATTAGCTTATTCCAGATACTCACCAAACTGACTGATATCCCCCCCCCCCCCACACACACACACACCAAATTACACTCAAAATCATAGTTGTCAAAATCGTCCGATTCGCGATTCGAATCAGACGATTCGATTCGATTCCATGCTAAAACGATTTAAATCAACGTTAGAATCGGATATGAACAAAAAACCGTACGATTCGATTAGAATCGTACGATTCGATTCAGAATCGGCCATTATACCGATTCATAAAATGGGCCCTTTTCACCCACGTGTTCAGCACACGTTCTTTTTTTATAAAAAAAAAACTCATTTAACTTGCAAAACAGAATAAAAACCAACCCCAAACATACCTTACGGCCAAAAAAAACTCTATTTCTGCCAAACCCTCTTGCCGTAAGCTTGTATTTCAGCCAATTCGAGCACTTACGGCTGCTTTTCTTCTCAATCGAAGGTAAGTTTGTTATTTTTTGTTGTTTATTTGATTTTGTTGTTGGTGTTTCTCTCTTACGATCCTTACGGCTGCTTTGTTTTTTTTTTTTTTGGGTTATAAACCATACGGTTTTTGTTTCTCTCATATTGGACCTTACGTTTTTTGTTTTTCTCTTATATAACCATACGTTTTTTTGTTTTTCTCAGTTATTTTGCTGTTTTTTACTTATAAAACCATAATTGGGATTTTTTTTGTTATAAAATCACAAGTAATTTATGTTTTTTTTGTTTTTTTTTGTTTTTTAGTTTTTAGTTATAAAACCATATTTTTTTTAGTTATAAAACCATAACTAAAACCTTCTTTTAGTTACAAAACCGTATATAAAACCTGTTTTTTTTATAAAACCATATTTTTTTTAGTTAACCATAAAGCCTTTTTTTTTTTTTTTAGTTATAAAACCTGTTTTTTTTAAGTTATAAAACCATATTTTTTTAGTTATAAAAGCCATATAAAGAACTTGTTTTTAGTTATAAAAAACACATATAAAACCTATTTTTTTTAGTTACAAAACCATATATAAAACCTGTTTTTTTAGTCATAAAACCATATTTTTTTTAGTTAACCATATATAAAACCTGTTTTTAGTTATAAAAAACACATATAAAACCTATTTTTTTTAGTTATAAAACCATATGTTTTATTTGCATATGTTTTATAAACCATATTTTTTTTAGTTATATTTGTTGTATTTGCTTAAATTTTTTAGTTATTGTTTGAGTTGTTTATTAAATAAATTGATATTGATTTGTAGGTTGTTTGATTTTTGAAAATCAAAATGGTAAAGTCAAAGGGCAAGAAAGAAAACGATCCAACTTGGGCTCATTGCACCAAGGTGAATGAGAACAATAGAATGCAATTGAAATGTAACTATTGTGGAGCAATAAAATGGGGAGGAGTTTTCCGAATGAAACAACATTTTGCCGGGACTCATAGCGATACTAGTATGTGTGAACAATGTCCCGAGGCCGTTAGATTATTTTTTCAAGAGTATTTGTGTCAAAATACTACTTCCACGGTTGGTAGCAATCAAAGTCAAGCAATTGTTGAAGATGAATGCTTTCAAGGGGGGAACGATGATGAGGGAGGTTCGACGGGGAAGGCAAAAGGGGGAATGGATAGGTTTGTTATTAGGGGGGGTGGGGGAAAGGGTAAACAATTAACCATGAATCAAATGCTAAAGGATAGGGAGCCGGTGTGTAAGGATATATTGAGGTTTTTCTATAAGAATGCTCTATCATTCAATCTTGTGAAGTGTCCACTTTATAAAAAAATGTTGGTGTCGGTTGGAGACTATGGCAAGGGATTGAAGACCCCTAGCTATCATGAAGCTAGGGTCACGTATTTGAAAAAGGAAGTGGAAAATGTGCATAGCTTGTTGGAGAGGTATAAAAAGGAATGGAAAAAAACGGGTGCACTTTAATGTCGGATGGGTGGAGCGATGGAAAATCAAGATCGCTCACTAACTTTTTAGTGAATAGCCCAAGCGGGACGGTTTTTCTTAAATCCGTGGACACCTCCTCGATCATTAAGGATGCGGTGAGATTGTTTGAGTTGCTTGATAGTATGGTGGAAGAGATTGGGGAAGAAAATGTTGTGCAAGTGGTGACGGACAGTGCATCGGCATATGTAGCCGCGGGGAGGTTACTGGAAGAGAAAAGAAAGAATTTATTTTGGAACCCATGTACGGCCCATTTGATTGATTTGATGCTTACCGACATTGGTAACTTGCCTATATTTCAAAACACAATTACAAAGGCAAGAGAAGTTACCGTGTATATTTATAGGCATACATGGGTGCTTGATTTGTCTAGAAGATTTTCAAATAAGAGGGAACTTACTAGAGCGGGAGCACCTAGATTTGCCACTTCCTTTCTCACATTGAAGAGTTTTGGAGAAAATAAAGGGGCATTGAGGCGTATGTTTACGTCGGTCGATTGGATGAATGGAACTTTTGGGGTATCATTTTAGGTGACACAAATTTTTGGAAAGCGATTAAATATTGTTTGAAAAGTGTACATCCACTTTACAAAGTTTTGAGGCTTGTTGATGGAGATGCAAAACCGACAATGGGTTACATATATGAAGTTATGGATCGGGCGAAGGAGCAAATTGCGATTAATTTTAATCATGTTGAGAGGAGATATATGAAGATTTGGAAAATAATTGATACGAGGTGGGATCTCCAACTTCATAGGCCACTTCATGCCGCGGGATACTATTTAAACCCAAGGTAGCATGATTTATATTAAATTCTTTACTTGAAAATTCCATTATATTCTAATTTATATTATATAAAGGACTAAAATATATTTTTTGTTTATATTTGAAGATTTCACTTCAGTGATGACTTTAAGGCCGATAGAGAGGTGAAGCGTGGTTTGTATGACAATATAGAGAGGATGTGTTCGGACACCGATACAATTATCACCGTACAAGAGCAAATGGATAAGTTTAAAACGTGTGCGGGATTGTTCGGTAGAAGTTCGGCAACACTAACGAGAGATAAAAAATAACCCGGTGAGTTTATATGTTACTGATTTTTTTATGTTAATTTATATGTTGCTGAAATTTTATATTATTTTGTTTATGTAGCCAATTGGTGGGAAACTTTTGGTGAAGATGTACCGGAGCTTCAAAAGATTGTTATACGAGTTCTTAGTCTCACATGTAGTGCGACAGGTTGTGAGAGAAATTGGAGCACATTTGATCATGTGCATTCCAAGAAAAGAAATCGTTTGGAGCAACAAAGGTTGAATGCTCTTATTTTCGTGAAGTATAATCTTCAACTTGAAATGAGACGAGAGCAAAGGAGAGAATGTGGTGACTTCGATCCAATCTGTCTATCCGATATGGAGGACGATGATGAGTGGATCACTGAGAGGGATATAGAAGAACCATGTCTTCCCACCGACCATTCATGGTTGGATGTTCACGAATGCTTCCAAGATGAAGGGCCTAGCAAAAAGAGGAAGCGAGGTGAAAATATGTGGAATTATTATAACTATCGTTTATTTGTTACTAATATATATATATATATATATATATATGCTAATCATATTGTTAATATATGTCAAAATTATTGTGTTATATAGGGCCAAGGAATTTAAATGCCAAGGGAAAAGGTAAACAAGTGGCAGATGATGATATTGAAATTCTTGATGATGAGGACGATGATGAAGATGAAGAGGAATTTGAAGAAGGGGGAGATCAAATTATCATAGAGGAGGAGGAATATGACGACGATGATGGTGATTTGGGCCTTGATGATGATGATGAATGAAGAAGAATGATCATTGATGATGACTTTTTATGATTTATTTTTGTTTTTTACATTTTCAAGCTTAAAACAATTGAGAACATATGCTATGGTTAATTTTTAGGCTATATTTTGGTATATTATCATGTGCTACGATTAGTTTTTTGTCATATTTTGCTTAATTACCAATTCTATAGTGTCAAATCCCATTTACGTATGTTTTATTTCATTTTTATCATTTGATTCCGATTCGACCGGCTCGATTCACGATTCGATTCGCGATTCGGGGGGTAAACGATTCATGATACGATTCGCGATTCGACACTATGCTCAAAATATAAAATATATGGTTTTGGTTGAACCTGATCATGCCAAACAAAATGCTTGCCCTTTGCCATGTTAGTCGAATAAAGAACCAATGCTCATTTTGAACTCCAAATTTAAATAACTTCACTACATTCTAAATTTCCAATGGTAAAAAACATCCAACAAATATGGTCCAGCACCAAATCGAAAGTTTGTATCACATTAAGTTACTAACACAATTATATGTCTAGTAATCTCTCAACAAAATTGACAACCTGAATAGATCAGTTCACAGCAGGGCCAATTTCAATCAGACTACTAATCGACAGATAATCACAAACAACTTTTTAACTGCATGAAGAATGGATTTCTAACCTCTTTATGTAGTCCTTCTCAGAGGGGTACCTGATATGGTTTTTGAAGGAACCTTCGAACTGATATGAAAATATTGATTTTGAATTTATGCTTTTAATACGAAAAAATAAAAAATTCCAAATCAAAATAATTAAAATTTTGGAAATACAGAACTGAAAATACCAAAATTAACATAGGAGTGACAAAAAGATTTGTTTTGGGAAGAATGTTAGTTTGGAGAAAGTAAATTGGCTTCTCTTTTTCCACGACTTTATCTTTTGTGCAGTTCTCCTCATGCTCTAATTTGTTTCTTTGACATCTTGGACCTCATATCGTCAATATTATTAAAACTTTAATTATAGAAAAAAATTCTATGACAGATAAGTTGGGGATTTAATTTCTCTCCTTGGTTTGGTAGAAGGGTTCCCCTTAACAAAAGACGAAGTGACTAGAAGGGCTTCGAAGGGTAACTCGTCCAGGGTCTTTTCTCCTAACTCATTCTTTGACTGGCTTCAAAATTCCCCTTGTAACCCTATAACATGTTATGGAAAAAAGGGATTACCTCAAAAGTTGAGATCTTTGAATGGTTGGCGGCCTTAAAAATATGAATAATACTAGCGATGTCATAACACACATATGACATTGTGTCTGATTTCATAGAAACGCCAATCAACAAAAATAGGTCAATTTCGGTATGACCAGACTGGCCGAAAAACCACCTGTAGATACTCCTCAATAGTTTGCTTAAGCTATTATCTATAGATTGAATAAACCCATTGCATATGTTTTCCTGGGCATTTAATAACAAGTATGAGTGGTTGAACCAGCCACACCAAATATCTGATAATCGTGTTATTGAAATTAATATTCAATTATAAACCTTCATCTATGCAATGCTGCCATTCAAGTAACAAAACAAAAAGAGACCAAACAAAACACAAGAATGTGAATAAATCGCAATCGGTTTAAATATCGAACAATCGCACCATAACCTAAGCTGAGTTAAGAATATAGATCCGTAGCATAAGGAGTATAAAAGCAAACCCTAGATCTAGGGAGAGAGAATGGACCTGACTGAACTTGGTTTGGAGAGTGGAATTGACTTCGTCAAAGGCGCGGCGTAGGGTAGCAAATTCCTTGCGAGCTTCATCGGAGATGATGAGCTTGGCCATCCCTTCCCAATCTATGCTCTTTGATGCCTTGAATGCTACATCCACTACCTTCTTTCCAGCTCCGCTCATCTTCCCTCTCTCTATCTCTCTCTTTCAAACGTACCTCTCTATGTTCTTCTAACCCTTCCGATGCTAATGCTTGGAGGCTGCCTCACAAAGTGATGGTGTCTTTTCTATTTTTCACTTTATAATCATATTTGGTTTCCACCCCTCTAAAATTATGTGATAAATTATTTTACCTACCACGTTCTATTAATTACATCTTTTAACCCCTGTTTTGTGTATAGGGAAAACTAAATGGGGAACGGGAACTAAAAGAAATATCAATATTGTATGGGTCAATGAATTTGAACTTGACAATTTTTAAGTAATTATAAGAGTGAATTTAGGACATGCGGAGATAAATCAATAAATAAATTTTTTATTGAAATGTGACTGATTACCCTTTATTATAGGCCTTATTATTGAAATGTGATTGTGATACCATCACGTGTGCTTATGTCATAAGGGATTATTGGAAGTGATTGGGGAGTGAATGTTTCATAGTTGATTGATCGCATTGATGGCAATTATCTATTAGGGTGGTGGGACATTGTGTCGTGTTTGTACACATATGACATTGTGTGTCTGATTATTGAAACCCGATAAAGTGGCAGCAGAGCCTTAAGCGAAAGGTTCCACGAGGTGATAGAGACAAGTTGTTTCATCCAAATGAACCTAGTCATAATGATATGGCTAATAGGCATTTGGTTGTGACTAATGAGAGTCTTTATGTCATTGCATTACCTTATTTGTCTTAGTAAGTTGGGGGTGGTCTCTAGCGATGAGGATAAGTGCTTGAGAGCTCATTGGCCTAGAAGTAAGAAATGATGGTCATGTTGGTTACAAAACACCATAAAATATGACACGAGATCAAATTAATGATGGATCTTAGATTCAAACATTGCTTGGATTACAAAAAAAAAAAAAAAAATTGAATACATAAAGTTATACCTTTTCAGTTCTTGTTGGTGAATTGAGATTTGAGATTGATTAAGAAGACTTTTTAATGCAGATTTGATTACTTTGAACACCTCGGCTCTTCTAGTATATAATCCACAACAAATTTGATTATATTTGGGGGTACACCTTAAATGAAATTGTAATACTTAATATGATTTATAGAATTAATTGGATATTATCAATTGAAGGAAAATAAATGAAAAAATAATTATTGGATTTAAATGATATTTATACAGATTAAATTCAAATAGTATTTATTGAATTTTGGTCTTTGGTGAGTATTCGGGTAATTGGATCGATGTTGGACTTAAATGCGAATTTATGTTTGGTGTTAGGAGGACAACCTGGAATTTTAAGGTTACTTGAGTGTCCAAATATTGTCAGACGTATGGGGAAATGTCCCTATGGGTTAGGTGACCCATTAGGCCAAGTTTGGAATACGTTTGGTGAGGTTTTGGAACCTATAAAGTATTTTTATATTAGAGTTTTAAGAGGCATGCGGGTTAGTATGAAATTAACACAAGATCAAATTGAGTTGAACTTGTTAGCTAATATCTAAACATATATATAATATGCTAGGGAGAGGAATAATTAAAATTTGGAGGCAAATTAGTGTAATTGGAAGAAGAAGAAGGAGGACAATGAATTGGGAAGCAAGTTTTAGGGATTTCATCTACAATAAACAAGGCAAGAAATCATATTTAGTTCTCCCATTTGATTTGAATTGTTGGATTATAATCCATGTAATTGAATTAAATAAATTAAAGAGATAATTATGTAATTGAGAATTCTAAAATTTATGTAGTGATTACATGTTTTGAATTTCTAAGAGCATAAAATTGGGTTATAGTGCTACAATTGATGTTCTTACATAGCCTATGCATTTGGGTTTGGTGAATTGAATCATGGATTGAGTGTATGGATTTGTTATAATCATCGTTTGTAATGTTAGAACTATAACTATTAGATGAATTTATATTATTTATAGGACAATCAATGGTAGAAGAAAATTTGGTTTATATAAAAGGTGTTTATATGTTGTTGGGTTTTGTTTATATATCCACTGGTGCCATGTTTTTTATGTCGTTTAGATGATGAAATTGTACCTGAACATATATTATATCATAAGCATTGATCGGGATAAATGGCGATTGAATTGATTATATATTGTAGATAAATCTCATGGGTTGAAAATGTTGGTTTACACATGTTACAATGTCGAAATGATCCAGCCTTGTGGACGAATTGATTTGAGGATCGAATCGATTCGGGGTTAGACTTAATCATTTTCCGTTAATTAGTTTGGTCGATGAGGGTTGTTATAGGTTGGTTTAGTTGTTTCAGTTCATGGGTTGAACCTAGTATTGTTAAGGATTTGTCTTTTTTATGCTTTGAATTAATATGGGGACTTTGTTATCATCCGTAAGTGTTAAGATAACCATGGTTGCTTGAGGTAAATTTAAAGGATTAGATGTTAATTGGAAGTCAAATTAATTATTAGGCTTTTTAGGACCCGTTTAGGTTGTGTGTACCTACTTATATGCTTTTCATGCGCATGAACATACCACGAGTGTGTGTGTAGTATCGTGGAGAATCCACTAGTGGGGTATTTGATGGAATGCGTTCGGAGGGCCATGTACTATATCCCAAGATAATGACCTCAGATGTTCATAGCTTTGTATTATCCTTATCCTACATACTAAGGTTTTCACTCCTCGCGAGGGACAATGGGGATTGGATCCTTTCATGTGGACATTAGTATATGGTTACATAGTTGGTTTGATGGCATGGTGATTTCTCATTGATGTGTTTTAGGACTTTAGGAGTCAAGGCATGCTTTAATCAGTATCGACTAATATAAACATAGGAGGTCTCCAGAGGCGTATGGTAGACCTTCGTGAGATGTTTGCTTATAGGTCATATGAAGGCCCTATAATTTATGGTCATTGGTTAGGTGGACTCATATTATGGATGTGTTTGTGGGGCATATAAGTGCTCTATCATTTGTGACCGTGGGATGGTGGACTCGGGTTGTTGATTTGGTACTGATGATTACTTATATTATAATCAGTTGGATATTGATATAATTTTGGTGCCTAATGGTGACTTGTCCCTAACGTATGAGATTGTGTGCAGTGGCGAGTACTTATTATATAATAAATTGTGTTCTTATATACATTGGGTAGTTAGTGATAATATATACCATAATTGTATAAGATTATGTGTGTGGATCAAGGTTGAATATTTATAACTAAGGGGTGTATGAATGTCCTATAGTAAACCATGGAAGGGCAGTGTGGACGCCTTAAGTGATTGACGTTGAAGTGTTAGGATGCTCTATTAGAATTTAGGGTTGGGTGAAGCTATACCCTGATTGATTAAAAACTTTAGTTTACGTGGAGGGATGAGGGGGCTTCCCTTATATTGTGTAACCACACTCTCCTAAGGATGGCGTTATAAGCTGACTCTAATTAGATAATATGGAATTATATTTTATGGTCAACTGACTCGAATTTAACTGGCAGTTTGATCTTCCCAAATGGAGCCTCTATATTTTTTTTGAAGTTGGTTAATGGTGTGAACTTGGTTTCAAGGTCCGTGATATTGAAATTATAATTAACTAGACTCGTCCTGGACTAGACTCAACTCAGTTCCACGACCCCTGCTCAACATTCGTTATGACTCATCTGCATATGGGCTGACAAACACAGGCCCACCTTCAATAGTCTAGGCATTCGAGACCTCGCCATCAATATTTACAGTCAATAAGCAAGGTTTACTCTCCAAATACAAACTGCCTCTTATGTCTCGGCCCTGCCATGTGTCGGCCTCGTACCACACTGACAGGTCGAGACCATTTTAACCGTCCTGAGATGATCTTCACACCTTCATAGTGTAATACCCCGTACTTTTATAGATATTTAAATTACATAAGTAGGCGTAATTTGGTAATTATAGGAATTACTATGTATAGTAATTTGGGATTTATTAAGCTTTAGATAATTACCAATGTGTGTTACATTTACTCTGGGGACTAAGTAAATGAGTCGGGATAATTTTATGTCATGTCGCGGTTGGGTTAAGTGACGAGTGATACTTCGTGTTAAAGAAAACGAGTGTTGAGAAGCGTCTGGTCCGACTAGTGAATTTTAGTTAAGTAACTCGGATGGAGATTTCGAGTGCACGATTAGTTTCGAAATGGTCGAGATAGTTAGAATAAGGTATCTAGGGGTAGTGTTTAGGTTCCAGGGACTTTTGGACTAGTAGGGACTCGTATTTGAGTATACGGGTCAAAATTGGGTTTTATAAGGGATAACCCTTATTTCTCTCTTATAAGTCACGAGAGAGAGGAAGATAAGAAAGAAAAGAGAGAAAATAAGAAGGAAAGAAAGGAAGAAGGAAAAAATTAGAGAAAAGGGGATTTTCGGCTAAACTCCGCGAGATTCGACTCGAGGTCGTCGGATTTTATCCATAAGGCATTTGTTTACTTGCTTTATTCAATTGAGTGTGCATATCTCATATTATAGTTGGTAAACTATACGATTTTGGGGTTAAAACCCTTGAAATAAATTTGGTAAATTTGAGTTTGAGTTCACAAATTGAGGTGTTATTAACTCTTTATGAATTCTAGTGTTAAACTCATGTTAATGGTGTATATTTATGGGTAGAAATGGGATGAAATGAGAAATGAGAGTTTAAATCCAAGAGAAATTATTCTATCCCATAAATTAATTGATATGTTAGTTATAAATCAGTGTTAGGATGATTATAGTATTGTTGGTTGGGATTAGAAACTACAAAAAGGGAGGTTGGGATGATTTTTGGGTTTTGAAGAAAATGCTAACCCGTAGAAGATTTTGGATTTTCGCAGGGCGAATTGATTAGGACAAGCTGAATCGATTCGATTTTAAACAGTAAGAAAGTAAAACATTTTCAAATCGATTCGGTAAGGGCGAATCGATTCGGATAGAGGCGAATCGATTCGGCCCTGTCAGCTTTTTGAAAGTTTTCTTCCTTAAGTATAGGGGGAAATTAAATTAGAAATTGGAGATTATTATAGGGGATTCTAGACGTGATATTAGGACTCCTAGATAATGGAATTTAGGGTGAGTAAACATTGGCTTGGAAGAGGGAACCTTGGATTAGTTAAGGGTATAATCCGAGGTATGGACCTAATAAATGGTTAGGATGCATAATATTTGAGAGAGGTATTCGGCAAGTGTGTATAGATATATTTATGCGGTTAGAATAAATATGGGCCGATTACATTTGAGTAAACCGTAAGATGCAAGTATAATGGAATTTAGGATATGGGCTAAAGGGGATTGAGCGGCTATCCGGTGCGTCTATTGACGACTGTTATTATAGGTGATAAGATACCTATTGACTTAATATAAGTAGTTTGTATACTTATTTATGTATTACAAATTGGTATATTCAGGATTATATATAAATCCTTAAAAGTGATTAAGGTAAGTAAATCTTAAGTAAAAGAAGGCTTATAGGTTTTGTATTTTAAGTGTGTAAATACTTATATAGTATTACGGATGGGAACATTCGGGATATTTTGGCCATCGCTATAAGAGTTCGGCAATTATAGCCAGGGCATATTGAGAAGTGATACATTATATATATATATATATATGTGTGTGTGTGTGTGTGTATGTGTGTGTGTGTGTGTGTAAATATATTGGTATATGAACGATATATTTATGTATACATATATCTTTAGTGCTATCCAGGGAGGTTGCGCGATGTGGGTGAATCCTCTGGCTTGCGAAGTAGGGAGAGTATATCCCCAGGTCATATCGTCCCACATATGGGTGCAATAATGATTCCACTTTCATGAGGGAATATGATCGCCTCCACCGTTAAGTATTTTCTACCATGATCATAAGTAAAGTGACTTGGTACATGGGTTAAGTTGAGCATACCCGGATGATGATAGCACTTTGAGACTGCATTCTCGAGTTATAGCTTGGTGGGATGGTTATTATACTTATGATTGTAAAATAGGTATAAATATACTTGTTGTGTATAGTATATTGCTCGTATATGAATATGAGATATCATATAACTTAGACTTTTGTAAAGTGTAAAATGAATAAGGATTTATTCTTCTTTCGGGAGATTCATATCCGGATTTATACAAATGTGAATTGTATATTAAAATGAGAATTAGATATGCGGGTTTTTTTTAATCTCAAGTGAAATTGGTATTTTAAACTCGTGAAAGCTTCAAAAAAATGAACGATATATATATATATATATATATATATATATAGCTTATGGTATAACGTACATTATATCACGCAGGGTAGGTGATAGTTATGAGGACTTAGAGGATGGGTGAAAGAGATTAATTAGGTAGGGTAGCTTAACTGGGTTGTCTAAAATGTATGTGATAGGTGTGCACTATTAGAGAAGGGGTGAGACGTATCTCATGAGAGTGCGATACCAGTTTAAATATGAGAGATTTCATATTTTAAAAATATAGCATTTGATAAACTGCTAAATATTTTCAAAACTCGGGCTCTGACCCGTTTCTCTATTTTCCCTCTCTCTTGTTATATATGTATATATATTAGGTGTCTAGACACAGAGACGCCTGGATGATGATTCTTTCGAGTCAGACGTTGCTGCAGCAACTGTGGATGCAAGCAGGTTTATTTTAGATGCTTCTATCCTCGTGATCTAGATAGGAGGTACTGTAGAAACATTCGGTGTGATGGCTCAACTGTATCCGTTTATTATTTTACCGCATTTTAGTTTGCGGCGATTCGATTTGGTTATATTGTGTTGTGCCGAGAGTTCGGTTACCTATTTCGTTTCAGTTGTGATATATAAATTGTTGTGATTGTTTCCTTGGTTGTTTTGATTAAAAGATTACTTAAATAAAATTTTGACACCAGCCTAATAAATTATTAGTAATTAAATTGGTTTTCGACAGTGATACTAAAAATAAACTATATGATATTCTTGTTTTAATTTAGTATATAACTGATCACCCGGTATTTTATTAGGCGGGGTGTCACACATAGTTGTCGCCCTGGAAGACCATCCCTCATCCTTGGCTCGACCAAGACCATCGAAGTCGATTTCAATATCTCATGTGGCACACGTGACTCGTGCATCATCAAGCCACGTGGACCATACTATTACAACAGATCTTCAGCCCATGTGTGGGAATATTTCATCATCATTACACACTTGTGTAGGGGATAAATGGCATTATCCCAATGGATAGCTCACCTCATGCACACCAGGTGCATGCTTGGGGGGGTACACTGTGCACCCCCAAGCTTATATATACCAACTTCATCTTCTTTATTAGGGATCGAACAATTGTAACCTTAGTAAAAACTCCGCCCAATTGTAAACAGAATAGAGAGAAAACTTGTGTAAACTGTAATCCCTGGCCTTTAGTGCCTTTCGGTAATATAAACACATACCCCCTTGTATAGTGGAGTAAGCATTTGGCTAAACCACTCACATCTACGTGTTCTATATTTCTTAGGGATGATAATTTTCTTCAAAAATTCGTGTCCCCGCAGATACCCGAACCTATCGGGTAAGGTATGGGGATTAAGTTTTGAGGATGGGGGGGGGGTCAATGAGTTAAAAAAATTCCCAAAAAATTTCGGGTCGATTTCGAGTATAACCTCTGGTCCCCACGAGGATGCCCGAATTATTAATATATAATATAATAAAATATGTATGTATATATAAGAATAAAGAAAGGGGGGAAAGGTCTTAACCCTATTTCATCCAAATTTCTTCTATCTCCCTCCCAGTCTCTCTAAAAAACCTCCCGCCCTTTCTTCCGCCTCATCTCTCATCATCATATTCATACCCAACAAAACCCTACACCCTCACACGTTGGACGAACCTACCTATTTCTTCCACCTCCTGCCTCTTGTTCCTCCCACCAACCTGCCTCATGCCCCTCCCACCAACTCCCAAATCCAAAATTCGGCCAACTCCAATTTGCCTCATGCCTACATGATAACTTATTTGCTCACTACTTCCCTTTCCACTTTTTTGCTCTCTCACTTGTTTTGTGTTCTGATATGCAGTAGTTAATTTAAAAAAAACATGCAGTAGTTGATTTAAAAAAAAAAAACTCCTGCCGCGATCACTTGTTTTGTGTTTTAATAAGTCAGTTGACTTTTGTTTATAGATTGATTTATGCATGTTTAGGTGCTAGAAATTTATAGATGGACGAATTTTTATATATTAA
Organism: Sambucus nigra; assembly: GCA_949130495.1. Taxonomy (NCBI): domain Eukaryota; kingdom Viridiplantae; phylum Streptophyta; class Magnoliopsida; order Dipsacales; family Adoxaceae; genus Sambucus; species Sambucus nigra. The sequence continues at coordinate 244,189,125 of OX422217.1, forward strand.
AAAAAAAAGAAATGGGTTCTCTGTGGGGAAATCAATACCTGTTTTAAACGGGGACGGGGATCCTCGAACCCATTATAACGGGGAACAGGGCAAGGATAGGGAATGATATTTCTAACGCGGACATAGATGTTTTCCCCGACCCCGAATCGACCCGTTGCCATCCCTGTTATTTCTCTTATTTACCTTCTTTCATATTTACTTTTCTGTGATTATTATCTCTATTTTTTGCTCAGCTTGAGCTTAAGTTGTGCGTACATTTGAGTGGTTATTGTTAGTATCATTATTTTGGTGCCGACTGTGGGAAAATATTTTTTTTCCTCTTCATTTTTCAGCTTGGAGTCTCATTTTTGCCTCTAGTGGTGGTCTAGATCCACCATTCTTGGACCTGCACAACCATTAAAAGAGCTGGGTGGGTGTCATTCAAGCTTTCTGTTCACTCACAGCTCATCTAGCTTCTGTTAATTTTTCTTACCGTAGATATGACATCTGCATTGCCTCCAGGTATTGGCCCAAGCTCCAACCAACCACCAGCTCAGTAAGAAATGGCTGATGTGGTGGTGGCGCTGCGATCCTTGGTGGCCATCCAGCAGAAGATGCAGGGGAAATTCATGGCATTCAATCAAAGCATTTTGGGAAGGGCTCCAGGCGACCCAACAGCGGAGATCAATACTCGGGCCACCAAAGAGACAGTGGATTCGGCGACAGGGGGACCACCCTCAACCCCACAGAAGGAGGTTAGGTGCCACCAACGGCGGATGGATATTACTAACCCTAGGCGTTTCTACTTGGGAAAATAAGTCTAGAACTATCCAGATGACTAAGTCTGTGATGAGGAGGAATATTGGGAATCATATGAGATTTCTGGCAACACAATTAGCCTAGGCCTAACCTACTAAGGAAATAGTGCCCGACTGACACCCGATGGCCAATAAAGAACCTCAGTTTTTAATAGACTCAACAGGGACCGACATTCGACCGTCTCGACCCAGAAGGGGATTTACGTGATCGGCTCTCATGTTCTCATATAAATGTTGCTCCAGGGGAAATGGTAGACATTATGACGATCGACCCAAGCAAACTCTAGATGGGGAGAACAGAGAGAAGTCACTAACTGATAAAGGATTGCATCATGAGAGCAGGCACTAGTTACAGTTATAGTTACGCCGAAAGGAGGTGATGACTATGTTATCGCTGAAGACAAACCTTGGTATAGTTCCATTCAAAAGTTATAAGATAAGTTCGGTGCTCTGCTAAAAAGTCGGGACCTCAGATGTCATGATTACATAGAGGGGTCTCCTTTTGTCATGAGGATTGTGAGTTATCCTACTCCCACAAAGCTTAAGCCTCCTATGATAAACTTTAAGTATGATGGGATTTCAAATCCAATGCATCACATATAGATGTATCAATTAGCGATCGAAATCTACTCAACCCCTGATGAGATGAGGTGCAAGACATTTTTTAGTACCCTCACAGGTGCCGCTCATATGTGGTATATAACTTTGACCAAAAACTCATTTAATAATTTTAAGTAGTTAGACGAGAAGTTTATACAAAATTTATGCTTTGGCATGAAACCATCAAAGAAGGTAACTCACCGCTTAAACGTGAAGCAAGGCAAGAATGAGACTCTAAGGGATTACATTTCTCAATTCAACAAGGAAAAACTGAAGGTAGAAGATTATGATGAGAACATTGCCATGATAGCCCTTATCAGCGGGTTACAACCTGACAAATTGCTTTAAAAACTCGCTAAAGATCCTCCAAAGACCATGATTGAACTCTTGGTCTCGATTAGCAGGATCATAAATTCAAAGGAGGCCATGGAAACTAAAAGAGGAGATATTAAGGAGTCCGATGAAAGAACGTCTCATCAAGCAAAGGATAAGAAAGAAAAGATGATATCGACTAAAGATAAGTTTGGTGAGTATACTCCTCTAACGCTGAACCCCGATATGATCTTCAATGAGATCAAGAACGATAGGAAACTTTGATGGACAAAAAAGCTCAAGTCCCCTCATTACAAGAGGAACAAGAGCAATGGTGCAAGTTTCACCAGGACCACAGGCATACAACTGATAAAATCTTTACCTTAAAAGGACGAGATAAAGAAACTGCTGAAACAGGTAAAACTATAGAAATATATCAACAGGTGTGGAGATAAAGACGACTCCATGAAAAATCACAATGGGAGGAACAACGACAGTCCAAGATGAGAGGCCCCAATAAATAAAAAGGACTATGAGTCTGATAGTGAAGGATATGACCCCGATCTCCCAATAAAGATCCCACATGCAAAGGGTCAGCTACATCCGTAAAGCCCGTATTATAGAGGCCAAGTCAGCACCAAAGTGAATTTATGTGAATTCGATTGAGACAGATGCCAAGTCAAAAAAGTTAAAGAATGTGGATGTGGATACCTTGGTTGTTAGGTTTTTTAGGCTCAATTTTAAAAGAATCCTGGCTCCTTATGATGACCTATTAGTGATCATCATGAGAGTCTATGGATATGATATATCTCGTATTCTTGTTGGCGACAGAAGTTTAACTGATATTATGTTTTGGAATTGCTTTAAAAGGTTGAAGCTCAGTAAGAAGAGACTCGTCCCGTATCATCAGTAGCTGATCGGCTTTAGCAAAAAGAAAGTTCACCCCTTTGGGGTATTTGATATGGATGTGTGCATGAGCACCTGGCCAGTGTGCCTCACCAAGAAAGTTTTTTTTTATCATGGACAACCACGTCTTCCCGACTTATAATATAATCTTGGGAAGGATAGCCCTCAAGGAGTTTGAGGCCCTGCTTTCCACTATTCACTAGATGATTAAATTCTCGACTCCCTATGGAGTCAAGTAAGTACAGGGTGATCAGGTGGAGGCTCGTAAAATGCTACTTCACCTCGGCTGAGGAAAATGAGACTCATAAGAGATCCATAACCTTGTACAATATTAATACTCTCGACCCAAGATACGAGAAAAGATAAAAAAAGGGTGTATAGACTGAGGAGGTAGAATCCATCATCCTTAATGAGGATGAGCTGAAAAAAACCTCTAGGTCGATTCCTCCCTAAAAGATAAAATTAAGGAAGAGTTAGTGAAGTTGTTAGGAAGAAGTATCTTCACCTAGAGCCATAATGATATGTCAGGGATAGACCCTAACATTATCTGTTATCGTCCGAATATTGATGAAAAAGCAAAACCTATGAAGTAAAAAAAGAATTTATACGAGGGACAGATATAAGGTCATTAAAGATGAAGTGAAAAATCTCCAATCAGCCGAGTTCATTTGAAAAGTTCAATATCCAGATTGGTTATCCAACGTTGTTATAGTGCCGAAGGCCAATGGCAAGTGGAGGATGAGTGTAGACTTCACTGACCTGAATAAAGCTTGTCCTAAAGATAACTCCCCCTTACCCCGAATTGATCAGATGGTTGATGCTACGATCGAACACGAATTGATGAGTTTTATGGATGCGTATTTGGGTTATAATTAGATTTTCATGCATGAGGTCGACGCTGAGAAAACTTCCTTTATCACAGATAAAGGAGCATAGCCTGAAGAACATAGGGGCAACCTATCAGAGGTTGGTAAATAAGATATTTGAAGCCAGACTACGAAGACCATAGAAGTCTACGAAGATGACATGTTAACCAAGAGTCTAAAGACTGAGGATTATGTGGTTGGTCTTAAATCCACGTTCGATATAATGGATAAATTCAAGATGAAGTTGAACCATACCAAGTGCATTTTTGGTGTTGGCATTAGGAAGTTTCTTGGCTTCATTATTAATCAAAGGGGGATAAAGGCCAACCCCGCAAAGATCAAATAATTAATTAATATTAAAACGCCGAAGAACATCAAAGACATCCAGAGGCTAATAAGACGGCATTCAATCCTTTCATCTCTCGAGCAACGAATAAGTGTCTTCCATTTTTCAAAATTTTAAGGAAAGCCTTTGTTCTAGTATGAAGAGTGTGAGAAAGCCTTCCAAAAGCTAAAGACATACCTGGGGTCGCTCATGCTGTTGTCTCAGCCCATTCAAGGGGATGGGTTATTTCTGTACTTAGCTGTGTCAGAGTCTGCAATTAGTGAGGCCATTGTTCTTGAAGACGAGTGTGCGAGGTTATAAGGACATAATTTTATAAATGTTCGGGGTAGAATCTAGGAATTTTCTATTTGTCCTAGATCACAGCGTGTATGTTTGATATCGCTACATTCGACACGTCAACATGATCATCCACGACGGCCTTGATCGAATCCATGCATCCATCATCTTCTCACGTACATCATGCTACATGCGACGTGCTTCTCAACCGTTCCCACTACTCCACGACGCATTATTGGTAAAATGATTTATTGGAGTTGTTTATATTTGCATAAATATTTGAGAATTTTCTAAAAAATATTTTTTGAAGTCTGATTTATTTTAACTCAAAAGAAAAAAAGAAAATCTAAGGTAGAAGCGGACTTCCTCGGTCGACGAGCTCGTTCGAACGACATAGCACTGTCGTTCGAGCGACAAAGACATGTCGCGCGATCTCGTTCGAGCGACACGCGTCCTTCGTTCGAGCGACATGCTTATCTCGTTTGAACGACGTCGTCACCTCGATTTTTGTATAAATATCTGGTTTCATTCCACACGTTTTCTAAGTCTTTTTCACATACGATTTCTGCATTTTACAGCCCAAAAAAGAAACTTCAAGTTTTTTAAGGTTTTATACCTTTTTGATTCACAAATCTATTCCCATATATTTGTGTGAATCTTTAAGCCTTAAGAGGATTGTTTACTCATCTATAGTAACTTATGGGGAGAACTATACAATCGGAGGGTTGCGTGCTATTGTGGAGGGAGTCCTTACGAAGTTAACTTGCGGAGAAGCCGTTTATCTTCTTCATTGCTGACCACGTGGAGTTCTTGAGGGAGATTCCAGTCGACGACATCGGAATCGACACCTGAGGGTATTTCGTATGTCACTCTTGTTTTTAGTGTAATACGTGTAAAACGTTCTTTACAAATTATATTGAAAATAAAAAGGGTTTTGCCCTTTGGGGGATTTTTCCTGAAATTATTTGTTTTATCCTGCATGCTTTATTTCATTTGATAAATCATCTAGATGCATATTTTAAGGTTTAACTAAAATTTGGGAATAATTAAAATTGGATTTTATTTGAGAAGTCCCAATATTTCCGTTGTAGCGATTCTACAAATTGGTATCAGAGCCTGTTGCACTAAGTTATTGTGTTTTGATCCTGATTTTGCACAAAAATGGCTTTTAGTGGTTTTGATGATCTTCGATGCCAACTTTTTGAAAAAGTTAATTAGAAAATTCACGCGAACTCTTATTTTAAATCTTCTGTTGAAAACGACTCTGAGAGATGTCCTTGTTGTGAGGGCGTTGGTCACACGTTAGATGAGTGTACTATAAATTTAAAGAATAAATTAAAGAAATCGACATCTCGTGTTTCTACCCTTAGTGATAGTGATTCGAAAGAAGAAGTCTTGTATGCTTCTAGGCGAGAGCTTCCCATCCGTGTGATTAGTGATGGGAGTGAGGAGGAAAAAGAAGAAGAATTGAGTGAGTTGCAAGTTGCCTACAATAATTTGTATTTTGAATCTTTAAAGATAAAAAAGGCAAACTTAAAACTTGAAGCTGAATTGAAGAAATGTGCTTTAGATAATGATAATACCGATTCGTTGATTAAGGATCTTAAGGCACGTGAGGAGATGCTTAAAGAGAAATTAGGATATGTTGAGGGTGAGAGAGATGGTCTTCGAGGTGTGATGGAAGTTATGAAAAAGTAACTTTTAGAGTTTGAAGACTCTAGGCGTTTGCTTGAATCTAGGATAGGTGAACTTAAGGTGAAATTAAAATATTCAAGTAAAGTGAAATTTGATTTGGAGTCTAGGTCTGAAAAACTTGATAAGATTTTAGGAACCGTCGAGATAAAAAAGGATAGGGGTGGGATTGGTCTTGAAAAATATGTTGCACCCATTCCCACACGTGTGAGAGAGCCTCCTAGGATTGTTAAGAAAGAGGCACCTAAGTTTGTTAGGAAAGTTCCCCCTAGGAACATCGTGAGAGAACCTCCTAGGATCATTTGGAGAGAGCCACCTAGACAAATTCAGAGAGCACCACCTAGGAATTTGAGGAGAAGGCCACCTTTAGGTAACACTCACCGCCCGATTTTCACTTGCATACATTGCAGTAGGCAAGGTCATCTTAGGCGTTTCTGCTATAAGCTTTTGAATAGACCTAGAAAACATAAAAAGAGAGTCACACCACGGTTCCCAAAATCCCCACACTCCGTTACACATCAATTTGGGTCAGGAAATCGGATTTAGAGGCTTATGGTCTATTTGTTCATGATTGTCGTTTGCTTGCATATGATTCTTCTCTTGCCATATCATATAGATGATTGTGTTTGCATGTTTGTCATATGCTAGTTTTTTTGTTTCATGATATATATGTTTGTTAGTGTTATGACATGTGTACTTTGGTATAAATTTTTTGAAAATTTTGAAAAGTACAAAAAGATTTTATTTTGATAAAATTTTTGAAAAATCCAAAAAGATTTTTGTATTTTGTTTGCACCTTTATGGATAAACACTTAGGATGACAGAGTCACAATTTCATTCCATTTATCCATGTGACTATTTGATAGTGTTTTGAGACAATATGCCAATTCATCCATGTGCTTTACATTGTTTGGAGTCATTGAGATGTATTTAGTTGTGCTTTTTACATGTTTGACTCATGATTTCCTTTATTGCATACATGCACGGATTTGTTTGATTATTGTTCTTGACTTATCACATGTTGGTTGGGTATTTTAATCTCAATCATGTCCTTAAAACAAATCAAGTGCAATAATGTGAGAATAATAAAAGTAGTGCATGTAAGATCCATTGCCTGTGAGGAATTTATTTAAGGTAAAAATTGATGAGTGAACATGAAAAAGGGTTGTGAGTGAATAATAATCACGTCGTGAAAGCCACCATTTTAAAAGAGTCCACACAAAAAATTAAGGCAATAAAAAGATGAAATATGCCAAAAATTTGGGCTAATAGGTTTTCTCTAAGTTGAGAATTTAGAATCTCATTAGAAAAATAAAATTGCATTATTATATATGAGGGAGTTTTGGATGCATATATCAATGAGTTTGCACGTCCTTCGAAAAGTTCTCGAAACGACACTATATAGTTTTGGACGTTATTGGTGTGGAAATCATGTAGACTTTGATTTGTTGATTTGATTAAGACGATGTCATATACATTCAACAATTTTACACCTAAGGATACTTTTGATGTTCATTCGTTAGGATTGCACGTATTCATCATGCACATATGATTAATTGAGTTTATTTACCTATCGAATGTGTTCACACCCATTCATTCCATTTTCATGACTTGGTTGTTTTAGTATAAATCCATAGTGTGTGGTTTTTGTATCATTATTTTTGCTTTGAAAAAAATTAAAAAATCAAAAATAGTTTGTGTTTTTTTTAGATATATCTTTGCATGCGCGTAGTTTGATTCATATTTGCTATGAACTTTTATCGTGACACGCCATGTTTAGATTGCTTCTTCTTATCTGTCTATCTGGGGACATAATAAAAAAGGGGAGAATGAATTATGATTTTATGGGGGAGTTTCCATTATGGGGGAGATTTGATTATATTGATCGATTTATTCTTATATCATTTCAAACTCGATGCATCACGAAGGTATCTGCTTTATCTCATGTGTGTAGGTACAAAATTGATATTTATTAGATTGCACACCCTGATGAGAAAAGCTTTGAGATTTTTCTGAAGAGCTGAAGATTTGAAGATGCTGAAGTTTGACTGAAGACATGTCATTTAGTATTCTCTGTTTGAGGGTTTAATGGGGGATATTATCTTGTATGTCATTTGTTTTATGAAGATTGCATAATTCGAATTTTTTATGTATGTACCGACATAGACATAAGGGGAGATTTGTAAAGACATAATTTTATAAATGTCCGGGGTAGAATCTAGGAATTTTCTATTTGTCCTAGATCATAGTTTGTATGTCTGATACCGCTACATTCGGCACGTCAACACGATCATCCACGACGACCTTGATCCGAATCCATGCATCCATCATCTTCACACGTGCATCATGCTACATGCGACGTGCTGCTCAACCGTCCCCACTACTCCACGATGCATTATTGGTAAAATGATTTATTGGAGTTATTTATATTTGCATAAATATTTGGGAATTTTCTAAAAAATATTTTTTGAAGTCTGATTTATTTTAATTCAAAAGCAAAAAAAATTCTAAGTGTAGAAGCGGACTTCCTCGGTCGACGAGCTCGTTCAAACGACATAGCACTGTCGTTCGAGCGACATAGACATGTCGCGCGATCTTGTTCGAGCGACACGTGTCCTTCGTTCGAGTGACATGCTTATCTCGTTCGAACGTCGTCGCCGCCTCAATTTTTGTATAAATATATGGTTTCATTCCACACGTTTTCTAAGTCTTTTTCGCATACGATTTTTGCGTTTTACAGCCTAAAAAATAGACTTTAAGTTTTTTAAGGTTTTATGCCTTTTTCATTCACAAATCCATTCCCATATATTTGTGTGAATCTTTAAACCTTCAGATGATTATTTACTCATCTGGAGTAACTTGTGGGGAGAACTCTACAACCGGAGAGCTACGTGCTATTGTGGAGGGAGTCCTTACGAAGTTTACTTGTAGAGAAGCCGTTTCTCTTCTTCATTGCTAGCCACCTGGAGGTCTTGCGGGAGATTCCAGCCGACGACATCGGAACTGACACCTGAGGGTATTTCGTATGTCACTCTTATTTTTAGTATAATCCGTGTAAACCGTTCTTTACAAATTATATTGAAAATAAAAAGGTTTTGCCCCTTTGGGGGATTTTTTCTGAAATTATTGTTTTATCCTGCATGCTTTATTTCATTTGATAAATCATCTAGATGCATGTTTTAGGGTTTAACTAAAATTTGGAAATAATTAAATTGGATTTTATTTGAGAAGTCGCAATATTTCCTTTGTAGCGATTCTACAGAGGTGTTCAAAAGCGAGTGTATTTTAATATAAATGCTTTGCAAGGGGTTGAGCTCAAGTATTCGAGAATGGAAAAACATGCTTATACTCTGATACATGCTTTAAGGAAGACGAAGCCCTACTTCAAGCCCATATAATAATGGTGATCACCGACACTCCTTTGAGGCAGATCATTCATAAACCTAAGAAAAAGGTGGGTGACTGGCATAGTCAATTGAGTTAGGTGAGTTTGACATCATTTACCAGCCAAGGAATGCAATTAAAGGGAAAGTTTTGACAGACTTTGTGGTTGAGTTTACATGGGCCGATGGCGAGAAAGAAGTTGAAAAAATAAAAGC